>JAHHFK020003995.1:0-600000 GCA_024533555.2 Aedes koreicus | reverse complement strand
AGCAAAATAACTAAGAATTGCAAGCAAAATATCTCTCAAATAACGAAACTTGTTATTTCGGATACCTGGGAATACCCGAGAGGTATTATTTTGATATTGTCTTACCTCAATTTGGTAGTCGCCTAACATTGTGGGACAAATTTTACGGTATTATCCTCAAAGTATTTTACCTCGTAATCTGAGCTCTTAAATACCAAGGCCAGTTATCAAGTTATTCGTTCCTGCTCGGTATGAATCTATTAGCGAAAGATCAGCATCTCCCGAGCAGGAGCGAATAACTGGATAACTGGCCTTGATATTTAAGAGCTCAGATTAAGAGGTAAAATACCTGAAAATAATACCATAAAATTGTTCCCACAATGTTATGCGCATACCAATTTGAGGTAAGACAATACCAAAATAGTACCTTGCAGGTATTCTCAGGTATCCTAAATAACAAGTTTTGCTATTCGAGAGATATTTTGCTTGCAATTCTTAGGTATTTTGTTTAGGTATTTTACCTCTTAATCTGAGCACTTTTATACCACGGCCAGTTATCAAGATCAAAATTAGGTATTCATATGTTGTTGTCTCCTGCTCGGGCAGATATTACGAGTAGCTTCCTCATATATTTACAAAATGATCGGAGCGCAAAACATAGCATGCTCTGGTTAGATAACTGCCCAAGTAACAATTTAAGTTTTATTCCAGCCGTATAGCATTCCTCCCGGCTTTGTTGATAAAACTTCATTCAAACATGTTTTGTCTACCAACACCTCCTCTATGCTTCTTTAAAGCCAAAATGTGTACAAAATGGTTAAAACAAGTTAATAAAACCTTCATGAGACCATAATGATTTTGAAAATGTTCTAGTGAAAGATGTTATGACCACTTGAGAACCTTCATAAAACCTATTGGCGGCCATGAAAACCAAGATACGGCCAAATGGACACTGCTGTCAAACTTTACTGTGATATCGTGATTGGTTTATTATGTTCTGCTTTGTTCGATTCTCTGCTCTTCTGATTCATTTAGCAGTTAATAATATCTAAGAAAAAAAGGTCTGGAGTTGCGGGATTTTGTTTGATAGCAAAATATCTAAAACAAATTGAGTTTTTTTACAAAGTATCATACTCCAAATCATATACGCATTTCATTTTGTGGTGAATATTGGCACGATAAGAGCCAAAAATTAATGCGCCTCGGAAATTATGTTAGTTTACAACATTATAATTCAAAATTAAAACTAATGTATTCGATGAATTAATCATGCAATTCTTAAAAATTGATGGAATTCAATAAGGCTAACCAAAACATGCAGGAATTGGTCTCCGACCTATAGTTAATTTGGATTATATTTAACATTTGGTGTATTTATTATTCCACATTTCAATTATTTCTTATATTTCAATATGGCGATTGAAAAAAAAATCAGAATTCCGCCATAAAGCCAAGTTATCTTCGCAATGACTTCTTTAAAACTATTTGGTTTTTTGGTGGTTTCTCTCACTGCACCTCTTGGTGTCATATAAAAACCAAATTGATATCTATTTATTCTGATTTTTATTTCCTTGACTTTTTTTTGTATCGTTTTTTGAAATAACGCGGTTTTTTTAAAGTCGTTTTTTTTTAAATAACGCCGTTATACAAGAAACGACGTAAAAAAACGCATTATTTCAAAAAACGACGTAAAAAAAGTCAAGGAAATAAAAATTATATTTCATAGTCATGTCGATAGGATATGGTCTTAAAAATGCATTGGTTGTGGAAAAACATGGTTCCAGTAACATTGGCAACCGGGAATCTGCTACAAATGGATAGAGGTTGTTAATTCAATGTATGAGTAAAACAGTCCAGAGTAGTTATAGAGAGTTTTCGTCTTCAAGAAATTTCTCAGTATGTCATTCGTCATCTTTTGACATTATCATATTAGTTCCACATCATGCCGTAGAGATGGCACTACACTCTATCTTTTCTAAATTAAGCGCTAGAGATTTGCCGTCTACGACCAAATTTCTCAGTATGTCATTCGTCTTTTTTTGATATTATCATATTAGTTCCAAATTATGCCGCAGAGATGGCGCTGCAGTCTATCTTTTCCAAATGAGGCGCTAGAGAAATGCAGCCTTAGGGTAACTTTCTCAGTATGTCATTCGTCGTCTTTTGACATCATCATATCAGTTCCACATCATGCCGCATAGATGGCATTGCAGTCTATCTTTTCTAAATTAAACGCTAGAGAGTTGCCATCTTCGGCAAAGTTTCTCAGTATGTTATTTGTAGTATTTTAATATTATCATATTAGTTCCAAATTACGCTGCGTAGAGGGCGCTGCAGTACACTGAAGTGTTTTTTCACTACGGTAGTGGTACCGCGTAAAAAAACCTGCGTAGAAAAATCGCGTACGAAAAACGCGTTATTTTAAAAAACGACGTAGAAGTACAAAAAAAAATTCAATTTGATTCGCAGTACACATGAAGTAAGTCAATAGCAACAGTGAAAAATAAAAGATTGCATGCAATCAGCATAACTAAACAAACAAAGGCAGATTATTCTAAAACCTTACTGTGAAAGCAGCTGTGCTAGTCAAAAGTTTGAACAGTCATGCTGATTAGTGGTCATCCATTATATCAAAATTCATGAAATTTCTCCAGTAAGATATCTGTCAACATTTTGTGGCCATTTGATGATGTGTTCTCAGACCGGTTATTCCGGAACAGGCTACGGTGGGCCTTCGAGTGGCCATAAACATTTTCAAAATAAAACCTCGGCAATATGGGTATCAAATTTCATGAAATTGCTTCAGGGGGATATTTGTCATTCCGGAACCGGTTCCCGTGAGGCCTCGAGTGAGGATATATCTCAACGCTCCATGGGCAATTGATGATTTGTGCACAAACCAGTTTTGGGCCTCGAATGGCCGTGAACAAATTTTAAAGGAAACCCTAGCAGTATGGGTATCGAAATTCATGAAATTTCGTCAGTAAGATATTTCTCAACGTTTTGGGGACATTTGATGATTTGTCTTCGGACCGGCCATTCCGGATCAGATTCCCGTGAAGCCTCGAGTGGCCATGAACAAATTTAAAAGGAAACCTTGGCAATGTCTGGCATACGGGAAACTGTACTAGGATGACCGTTACTTTGATAAGTCGTCAGACGTCCATAAAACTTTGAGAATATCCTACTTAAGAAATTTCATGAATTTTGATACCCATATTGCCAGAGCTTTCTTCTAAAAATGTTTATGGCCAATCGAAGCCATACGGGAACCTGTTCCAGAATTACCGCTCCAAGGACAAATCATAAGATGGTCACAAAACGTTGAGAAATATCCTTCTGAAAAATAAGTAATGAATTTTGATACTCATATTGCCAGTGCTTCCTTCTGAATATGTTTATGGCCACTCGAGGCCTCACATGAACTTGTTCCGAAATAAAAATTCCAGGAACAAATAATCAAATGGCCTTAAAACGTTGACAAATATCCTACTGACGAAATTTAATGAATTTTGATACCCATATTGCCAGAGTTTCCTTCTGAAATTTTTCTGGCCTCTCAAAGCCACACGGGAACCTGTTCCGGAATAATCAGTCCGGGGACAAATCATCAAATAGTCACAAAAAGTTGACCAATAACCTACTGAAGAAAATTCATGAATGTTGATACCCATATTGTCAGGGTTTACTTCAGAAATGTTTTAACGTAGGACTACGTTTCTCTTTTCTATACCGGATGTCATTTCAAAATTTAAAAAATGAGAGCGTTACACAAAAGTAAAAGGTTTTTGAACGCTAATTACCCTCGTTTAACTGAACAGAATGACTTCATTTATACGCCATTTGATCAGAAATACTTACAATTTTTTTGCATTGAAATTTGAAAAATGTTCCATTAGTATAAGTAGTTCAATTACTCAATTAAAAATGACCTACTTTGCTTCGTTCTGCGTCTTCGTGACTCCCTTCTTTCTTGGCTATGCTATTAACACTAGTATATATCGCGCCATACGGATCAAATTGATTCAGTGTACGACAGCATCTCTAAGCTGCTGGTTGGTACCAGGCTTTGTCGGCCTTCCACAGTCCGCCCAGTTGTGGTATGGGAGACAGAGCAATGTCGAATTACCACTGCAATGATGGTAATTTCGGGCTACGACAAACCGCAAGGGTAGGACACGATGCTTCTGACAACAAGACATTCCGAGTCATCTCAAGTTTCTTGCCGTCGGAAACGACGAGTGTAAAAATTATTATCCGGAGGAAATATATCACTTTCTGGAAGTCCCCCCTGAAAAAGGAATTAATGTCTAATCGTACACTTCGTGTCACGAGATATTTACGAAGAAGAAATAGGAGCCTGAGGCAGTACAGACTCCGCAAGAAACTTACGAAGGATACTAATGGCGCCAGTACTGATGCTGGTTCGGGTATAAGTTCATTACTATTAGTAATAAATTAAAAATAACAACACGCTGTTATTATTAAGACAGTTAGAAGAGTTGGATTTTAAGAGTTATTCGACTAAACAACCACATGTAAACTCACACACTGAAATCAAAACATTTAAATTCTAACCAACCATATGTGTAAATTAGATGATACCATTATTACTATACACCTACGCGGTCCTACGTGAACCTCGCGATTATATCCTTGATATAACCTATCTCTAATTTTTGACCACTCCAGGCCTCACGGGAACCTGTTTCGGAATGATCGGTTCGGGGACAAACAGTCACTCCAAGGCCTACTTGTCTGGTGAACTCAGGATTACAAGGAACAAACGCTTGAGAAAATTTCAAGCAGTTCGATACACATATTGTTATGGTTCCATTGAAAAATGCCTATGACCAGCCACGGACCCTTGGGGAACCTACTCCGGACTGGCCACTTGAAGTTTCATAAATCCGATGGACCCAAAACAAGAAAAGTCAATCTGCTGAAGACATTTTAAGAAGTTTGATACCCATATTGCTGGATTTCTACCAAAATCCACGATCAGTATCATTACATCAGGACATGCCAGTAAAAATCCGGATTTTCCAGAATTAGGAGTGTTCGAAATGGTCCATCCATCGTGATAATAACTTGATAGAAGAGGAAATTTTCAATCCAAGGAGTCCAAATCTGTTGAAATCGGTTGAAAATTTACGGAGATGTAGGTATTTTAGTTTTGTGGGTACCCGGGTAACCTGTCGGCCTGTTAAGGGGTAGAAAAAAGTTGGAACCCCTCCCCCCTAAGCGGGCCCTCCGCGTCCTATCTGTAATATACATACTTGTCATGCTCGTCAGCCATGGTCAGCTTGAGATATCACCACCTCCCTGCGTTGGCATTTCCTCCAAATACTGTGCTTCATAACTAGATTCAAGCGCCAGCCCAAGAGGTCCAAAGCCGGTATAGAATTAAAACTCAAAATTTCGTATGATTTTTTACAAAGACAGCAAACAATGTTTGAGGAATTTAAAAATAAAAGTACATATAATAAACTGTAAACAACAATTTTTCTTGTTCTAAACAGTATTGTTCAGAGGCTAAATTGGGAAATGTACAATCAACACCAACAATCAAATTTTTTCACGTCTACTGTGACTTGACTGTTTTTACGTTGTTTTTCTTTTAAATAACGCGGTTTTCTTACGTCGTTTTTTGAAATAACGGACCGCGTAAAAAAAAACCGCGTGGTAAAATATCTTTTCCAAATAAAGCTTTAGAGAGTTGCCGTTCTCAGTAAAGCTTTTGAGAATGTATAATATAGTCACTTGTCATTATCAGATTAGTTCCAAATTGCTCCGCAAAAATGGCACCGCAATCTAAATTACCAAATCGTGCTCTAGGAAGGTGCTGTCTTTAGCAAAGATGTTAATTGTATGTAATAAAGGCATTCAAAATAATCACGTTAGATCCAGATCGTACCTCAGAGATGGTGCTGCCATATTTGCGGCATAATTTAGAACTAATATGACAATGTAAAAAGACGACGAATGACATACTGAGAAATTTGGCTACGGACGGTAACTCTCTAGCACTTCATTTGAAAAAGATAATCTGCATCGCCATCTCTACAGAATACATAATGTGGAACTAATATAACAAAGTCAAACGACGACAAACAACATACTGAGAAAGTTAGCCTAAGACGAAATTTCTCTAGCGCCTCATTTGGAAAAGATAGACTGCAGCGCCATCTCTGCGGCACGATTTGGAACAGATATGATAATATCAAAAGAAGACGAATGACATCCTGAGAGACTTTGCCGAGGACGGCAAATCTCTAGCGCATAATTTAGAAAATATAGACTGCAGCGCCATCTCTGCGGCATGGTGTGGAACAGATATGATAATGTCAAAAGACGACGAATGACATACTGAGAAACTTTGCCTAGGACGGCAAATCTCTAGCGCTTGATTTAGAAAAGATGGACTGCAGCGCCATCTCTGCGGCATGATGTGGAACTAATATGATAATGTCAAAAGACGACTAATGACACTGCGAATTTTTGCCCAGGACGGCAAATCTCTAGCGCTTAATTCAGAAAAGATAGACTGCAGCGCCATCTCTGCGGCATGAAGTGGAACTAATATGATAATGTCAAAAGACGACGAATGACACACTGAGAAATTTTGCCGAGGACGAAAACTCTCAATAACTCTGGACTGGTTTGCTCACACATTGAATCAACAACCTTTATCCATTTGTTCCCGGTGGCCAATGTTACTGGAACCATGTTTTTCCACCACCAATACATTTTTATGACCATATCCTTTCAATATGAATATGAAATATAAATTTTATTTCCTTAACTTTTTTACGTCATTTTTTGAAATAACGCGGTTTTTTTTTATGCGGTACCATTACCGTCGTAAAAAAAATTCAGTGTACTATTGGGGGTAAAGGGCGAACACGAAATTATTGCGACACCGAAAATGTCATGCCAATTTTCTTATAATGTTTAGAATCAAACCAAAATTTTAGGGTAGTTTTATACATATATTTACTTCAAAAATCAAAAGAAAAGTTAATCGATGGAGCCTTGAGTGTAAAATTGAACGCATTTTCGCTTGATGCCCTCCATCAAAGTCTTTACAGTGTCATCCGGTACCAGTTTCTCAGTTTTTTTTTTTTTCATTTTCTTAACATGTCTTTCTCGTCTTTGACTGTCTTCTTGCTCTTCCGAAGTTCCCGCTTCATCATTGCCCAGTACTGCTCCACCGGGCGCAGCTCCGGACAGTTTGGCGGATTCATGTCCTTTGGAACAAAATGGACAGAATTGGCCTCATACCACTCCAGGACACTTTTAGAATAGTGGCAGGATGCCAAATCTGGCCAAAATAGCGGAGCTTTGTCGTGCTGCTGCAAGAACGGCAAAAGGCGCTTCTCGAGGCACTCAGATTTGTAGATCTCGCCATTTACTGTGCCTTTTGTCACGAAAGGCTCACTCCTCAGTCCGCAAGAGCAGATAGCCTGCCAAATGAGATATTTGGAGGCGAACTTCGACATTTTCTTCTTCTTAAATTTGTCGTCCACATAGAACTTGCTCTTGCCGGTGAAAAACTCCAACCCCGGAATTTGCTTAAAATCGGCTTTTATATACGTTTCGTCGTCCATCACACAGCAGCCATATTTTGTCAGCATCTTCTCGTAGAGCTTCCGTGCCCGAGTTTTAGCCGTCGATTGTTGCCGCTCATTGCGCTTTGGGAAGTTCTGTACCTTGTATGTATGTAGTCCAGCTCTCTTCTTTGCATTCTGGACGTAGCTCTGCGACATGCCGATCTTTTTAGCCAAATCACGGCTTGAGACGTTGGGATTTGCTTTAATCATCCGCTTCACCTTTCCCTCCGTCTTTTTGTTCTCCGGTCCCGGTTTTCTTCCAGCTCCTTTGCCGTGGTCCAACGTCAACCGCTCCTGGAACCGCTTCAACACTCTGGAGACGGTTGAATGGTGAATGTTCAACATTTTTCCCAACTGCCGGTGCGACAGGTCAGGAAATTCCAGGTGTTTGGAAAGAATTTGTTCTCCCGACTCGCGTTGGTTCACCTCCATTTTCGTTGAATCGAAAAACACGACTTCGAGTTTGACAGCATGTAAACAATACACATCAATGAGAAAGTGTGCAAAATTTGGTTAATTTTTACGCAATGGTAAAAAAGCCATGCGAATGTGTCGCAATAATTTCGTGTTCGCCCTTTACGTCAAGTTCCCACAACTTCATTGGGCATATGTGGACATGTTCAAAGTACCCGAAATATTCAAACAATCGACACTGAAGAAGTCTGTAAGTCACGGACGAAATAGGCCTAACTGTCGAAGAATAAGGTTTTTCTAGTGAAATTTAAAGGATTTTGCTTGTTGATAGTATCAAAAGTGTTTCAGCTATTTTTATTTTTCATTTTTGCAAAGTGAACAAGTCACGAATAGCTTTAAATGTTCCTAGTTTTCCAACAACGATCGTTCTAATAATGCACTCTTAAAAGTGTTTTTTTTAAGTGTTGTTTGAAGAAAAAAATTAAGTAAACCAACACTTGTTTTCCCTTCTGCCTAGCGCTAATGAAACCATTCACCCTCGGAAACATCTTCTGCTCACTTGAGGCAACAAAGAACTTAATAATCACAATTATCAACTTTCATCATCATAACTGGAAGGTTTCCATTTCCTCGAAGCAAAATAGCACTCAATTCTCATTCTCTCCCATCCGACAAACGGTCTCCATCTGTCCACTCGCTTGTCATTACAGGCCGGGAGCCTTTCTGCCCCCGGGCCGACAAATGGTCCGTTGTTGATATACTTTCCACGACGAGGGCCGTCCACTGGCCTTATCAGCACTCGCCAGAATCCACCCACTTCGGAAAAAATAAAATAAGAAAAACAACCCGTTCAAGCACCGAAATGGACATGTCTATTAAAGTGGATGGATCTGCTGCCTGCTGCTTGCTGGCTTTTCACTCTGCTCCGTTGTTAATGGAAACCGAACGTTGGAAGATGGCCACGGACAGGGCTGCGATGGATTGGGAGAAAGCTTGACCTCTAAGCTTCTTATAAACGAAAAAAAAAAAAAAAAACGCATGAACGCAAGATAACGGCCATCATCCTCGGCCCACCACAAAACATCTCCTGCAAAATGTGTGACGCAGAGAAAGGTGCCGGAAGTAGAGAAAGGACGATCCCATAAAGGATGATTTCGGCTTGGATGGATGTTAAGTACTTTCCCTAGTTTTTGATGTAATCCCATTTCGGTGTGCACTTCGGTTTATGGTTATTGCATGTGCGAAAGTTTAGGAACAAGATTAGGCGAACTTGAAAAGCTCTTGGAGATGTATATTAAAACATGCTTAGCGGATTTGTCGAGTACATACATATGCGGTTTATCTAGCGATCAATGGAGTGCTTTTCGAATTTAAGACCCAACCGCGTCAGGCATAGGCCCAGGTCACGCTGAATCTTGATGGTGGTGGTTGTCATGTAGTTGAAGCTTTTCTTCATCTCCGACGGAGCCCGGTAGAGGTTAAGGGTTGGGGATTCTTCTTCCTCCTGTATGAGTGCGTGCAGGTGCTCTTCACTTTCGGTGAAATCTTGTCGGTTTGAGAAGAAGATGGTTTCAACCAACGAGTCCATGCTGCAGCGGGTCAGATTGGGTTCTGCTCCTTCCGGATGTAGCTTTTGCAGGTGGTTGAGGTAGTCCAGCGTGTCTTGAAGATCCTGCTCCAAATCGGCACATAGATCCAGTGCTTGATCTAGATGTTCTACTTCTTCCATGGTCGATTGCAATGTGACGTAAGGTGTCTTTTAGTGTCATTTGCATTCCAAAATACAAATGCTTGCTTGGATATTAAAAAAATTGGTTACATATTAAATCTTGTAAATTGTATTGAGGGTGGAGGTTATTTACAGATCCTGGCCTTGATGAGGTTCAGTTCGACGTAACTGAGACAAAGCTGTCTTGATCTAAATTATATGAATATTGGTTCAGAGTAGCTGTCAAGCAATTCATCAATCGTGAAATTTCACTTGTGTCATTAGTTGGTGTGCCAAGAGTTGTAACCATTCGAAAAATTCTCGCAGGAGGCCACCTGTTGTTTGAAATTTGCCCAAATCTCCGGAGACAGAATCATGAAAAAACGCCAAAAGTTTTTTCTCAATTTAACCAAAGCGAAAGATTAGAAGTCTGATAATGAAAACTCAACGGATCGAAAAAGGGGAAATATTAATTAAGGATAGTCAATTCTATCGAACTGCCCAAAATTGTTAATAAAAAGCTGTTCTATCAAATCAACAACATAATTACTAGCAATCAACATGGGTTCTACAAAAGAAGTTTAACTATTAGGTGCGCAACTAAGTTCCCGCTGTTTCGCAATAGATGGCGCCTGTAGTAAGTGCTGGTCGAATGTTGTACATCTCAAGCGTCATAAACCAACCTCAGACATATGGTAAACAAACCGCTTTGCCAAATCAGTGATTTTGGTTTAGTGTTATATATTTTGGATGTTTGAAGATGTCTGATTTCGTGCCAAATAATCGTCATTTGCGGGAAGTGTTGATTTTCTTCTTTCATTCGAAGAAAACGGCGGCTGAAGCACATCGAGAGCTCCAAAAAGTTTACGGTGATGCTGCTCTGAGTGAAACAACATGTTGTGATTGGTTTCGTCGCTTCAAAAACGGTGATTTCAGTGTTGATGATTGTCCGCGTGATGGAAGGCTAAAAAACTTCGAAGACTCTGAATTGGAGGCATTGCTCGATGAGGATCCGTGTCAAACGCAAGAAGAGCTTGGTTCAGGATTAGGAGTTTCCCGCCAAGCCGTTTCTAAGCGATTTCATGCGTTGGGAATGATTCAAGAGCAAGGAACTTGGGTTCCTTACGATTTGAAGCCAAGAGATGTTGAGCGTCGTTTTTTCGTCTGTGAACAACTGCTCCAGCGGCAAAAAAGGAAAAGTTTTCTACACCGCATTGTGACGGGTGACGAAAAATGGATTCATTACAGTAACCCAAAACGGAAACATTCATGGGGACTGCCCGGGCATGCTTCAACATCGTCGCCTAGGCCGAATATTCACGCTGCGAAGGTTATGCTGTGTATTTGGTGGGACCAAGTTGGTGTTATTTATTATGAGCTGTTGAAACCAAACGAAACCATTACCGGGGAATGGTATCGAACTCAATTGATGCGATTGAGCCGAGCACTGCACGAAAAACGGCCACAATACGAGCACAGACACGAAAAAGTGATTCTTCAGCATGACAACGCTCGACCTCACGTTGCGAAACCGGTGAAAACCTACTTGGAAACGCTCAAATGGGAAGTCCTACCCCACCCGCCATATTCTCCTGGTATTGCACCGTCCGATTATTACTTGTTCCGTTCGATGGCACATGGTCTCACTGGTCAGCAATTCCGCTCATATGATGACATCTCAAAATGGCTTGATTCTTGGATAGCATCAACAGACGAACAGTTCTATCGAAATGGTATTCACGTTCTACCAGAAAGATAGGAAAAAGTCGTAGCTAGTGATGGGCAATACTTTGAATAATTCGTTTGTAACCTTTGTTTTCAAAATAAAGTTCCTTTTTCACCAAAAAACAGCGAGAACTTAGTTGCGCACCTAATAATAAAAATTTACTTGAATTTGTTAACTACTTGTTGATTGCAATGGGTAATGGAAAGCTCTCTATACAGATGTTAGTAGGGCATTTGATCGGATTGACATTCCCATGCTACCTATCAAATTACAAAAACTGGGAATTGAGCCAGATCTGGGACTGTTCATAAACCACATAGATTTTTCTGGGGGGAAGGGGGGGGGTCTGACCAAAGTCTAAGCTCCATACAAAATTTCAAAAATTGTATGGAGAAAAGTCTACGAGGGGGGGGGGGGGTGAGATTTTCAAAACAGAGTCTACGTAGTTTGTGAACATTCCCTCTTCTCAAACGCCTCAAATTTACCTTACTAATCGACAACAAATAGTAAGATTTAAAGGAAAGAAATCGATTTGATCGATTTCAAATCTCCTCGGGTGTCCCCCAACGATCCTATCAATGCCCTATTTTGTTTATTCTTTTGTATGGGAGCCCCCGTTTCAGAAGGGGGCGGGATTTGAAACCATCTTTAAAACCTTCCTCGGCCAGAGAAACCACTGCACACAAATGTTCACGCTGATCGGTTCAGTAGTTTAGTAGTTTCCGAGTCTATAATGGACAGACAGACAGACAGACAGACAGACAGACAGACAGACAGACAGACAGACAGACAGACAGACAGACAGACAGACAGACAGACAGACAGACAGACAGACAGACAGACAGACAGACAGACAGACAGACAGACAGACAGACAGACAGACAGACAGACAGACAGACAGACAGACAGACAGACAGACAGACAGACAGACAGACAGACAGACAGACAGACAGACAGACAGACAGACAGACAGACAGACAGACAGACAGACAGACAGACAGACAGACAGACAGACAGACAGACAGACAGACAGACAGACAGACAGACAGACAGACAGACAGACAGACAGACAGACAGACAGACAGACAGACAGACAGACAGACAGACAGACAGACAGACAGACAGACAGACAGACAGACAGACAGACAGACAGACAGACAGACAGACAGACAGACAGACAGACAGACAGACAGACAGACAGACAGACAGACAGACAGACAGACAGACAGACAGACAGACAGACAGACAGACAGACAGACAGACAGACAGACAGACAGACAGACAGACAGACAGACAGACAGACAGACAGACAGACAGACAGACAGACAGACAGACAGACAGACAGACAGACAGACAGACAGACAGACAGACAGACAGACAGACAGACAGACAGACAGACAGACAGACAGACAGACAGACAGACAGACAGACAGACAGACAGACAGACAGACAGACAGACAGACAGACAGACAGACAGACAGACAGACAGACAGACAGACAGACAGACAGACAGACAGACAGACAGACAGACAGACAGACAGACAGACAGACAGACAGACAGACAGACAGACAGACAGACAGACAGACAGACAGACAGACAGACAGACAGACAGACAGACAGACAGCGACAGACAGGCAGACAGACAGAGGAGACAGACAGACAGACAGACAGACAGACAACAGACAGACAGACAACGCAACAGATCCCCTAGACAGACAGACGAAGCAGACAGACAGACACACAGACAGACCCCCCCCCGTGACCGTACCCCCCCCCGCGCGGGCCCCCAGAGATTCAGATCTCAAATGAAGAGCTCCGGGCAATTGCATCGAACGAAGTGGGGCCCGGGCCGGGTGGGGCCCCCCCTGCCTTGAGAACCCCCCTCATTCGGGTTTCTCCCAGATTTACACACGCCCCCCCCAAAAGATTCGTTGGAGGGTATTTTCTCGACAGATGGAAGGTCCAAAAGTTAGTGCTGCTGCCGAAACCGGGTCGTTCAGAGCTCAGAAAAGGCAGCCAAACAGAAGAGACGTGGCAACCGGTACTGTGCTGCATTGCGATTGACGTAAAAAACGCTCTCAACCGCGCTTGCTGGGAGGCAATAGTCAAAGCGTTACACAGAATGCGAGTGCCTGACTATTTGTGCAGCATACGTGGGAGCTAATTCCAGAACAGAATTCTGGTATATGAAGTCGGCGGAAGTCGGTCATGGTCACGGCAGGAGTTCCACAATGTTTTATCCTCGGCCCAACGCACATTCGCACAATTCTGAAAAAACCCTTTTGTCATCATTTTATCGACTAGGTGTCCTGAGAAGAGTTGCTCAAAATGTTATTACGCATCTTTTGAAAAAACACGCCAAACCTTTCATAAGGGCTTAACTACACTTTCAAATTCAAACTTTTTCCAGCTATGATATAACGGGTTGTTGTCTTCGACAAAGTTGTAGAGCAGGCAATTTTAAGAAAAGTTGCTGAAGCCATTAAGCTTCCAAAGCCTAACGTTAAAGAGATATTATTGGTTTTCATTCAGCAGTACCTTAAAATTGGTTTTTTGAGATAATTAGTACTTTGTTCAAATTTGACGATTTCAATATGATCTAAGAAATTGTAGGAATTATTAAAATACACATTTTTGCTGAACACATCAATGCTCTCTGCTGACCACATTTTGATATATGGTGATCCAAGTGTCAGTGTGACGTCATAATCAACCACTTGAAAAAGGGTGGGCGGGTCCTGGCGGGGTCTAAAGCAGATTGTATTTGAAAAATCATCTTATGAACTAGTATTCCTGATATTTACCACAGATTTTTCTGGGTACCCTTCAGTACACAACGCTGAAAATTTCAGAAGTACTAGTCATTAGATAATCTTTTAAATACAATCGTTTTGAGACCGTGCCAGGACCCGCCCAGCTTTCTTTCAGTTTGTTGAGCATTACGTCACATACTATTACTTTCTCATATCATTTCAAACTAAGGATTTACTAGGTACCCTTCAGTACCCAGCGCGGAAAATGTCAGGAATACTAGTTCATAAAATAATCTTTTAAAAACAATCTGTTTTAGACTCCGCCAGGACCCGCGCACCCTTTTTGAAGCAGTTGAATATGACGTCACACAGACACATTAATCACCATATATCAAAATGTGGTCACCAGAGAGCATTGATGTGTTCAGCAAAAATGTGTATTTTAATAATTCCTACAATTTAACGTTAGGCTCTGGAAGCATAGTGTCTTCAGCAACTTTCCTTAAAATTACCTGCTCTACAACTTTGTCCAAGACAGTAACCCGTTATCTCGCAGCTGGAAAAAGTTAGAATTTGAAAGTGTAGTTAAGCCCTTATGAATGGTTAGGCGTGTTTTTTTTTTCAAAAGATGCGAAATAACATTTTGAGCAACTCTTCTCAAGACACCTAGTCGATAAAATGATGACAAAAGGGTGAACATGTTTTTGACCGTCTTTTTTCAGAATTGTGCCAATGTGCAACGCTCTGGAACGTGATGTACGAAGGAGTACGAACGCTGAAGCTGCCCAAAGGTGTTGAGATTGTCGGATTTGCGGATGATGTCATCCTCACGATAACCGGTGAGACGTTGGAAGAGGTAGAGATGCTAACGACGGAAACGTTCGATATCATCGAAACATGGATGACTGGAGCAAAACTGGAGCTGGCCTCTCATAAAACGGAGGTAGTTCTGGTCAGCAACCGAAAGGCGGTTCAGCATGTCCAAATCAGCGTAGGAGAGCATGCAATTTCGTCAAAGCGTGCATTGAAGCATCTAGGCGTGATGGTTGACGACCGTCTTAATTTTAACGCCCTTGTAGACTACGTCTGCGACAAGACGGCGATGGTGGTCAACGCCATATCAAGAATCATGCCGAATGTCGGTGGACCTAGGAGCAGCAGGAGGCGTATTCTGGCAAGTGTGGCAAATTCGATATTGAGGTATGGAGTCCCAGCCTGGGCTGCAGCATTGAAAACGCAGCGGAATAGCGCAGCGGAAAGGTAGCCTAACAGTGTGTACCTGCTCATGGCCATGCGTGTCGCAAGCGCCTACAGAACTATTTCGACGGAGGCAGTATGCGTTATCGCCGGGATGACTCCAATTTGCATCACCCTGGCCGAGGACATCGAATGCTATCAGCGGAGAGACGTCGTTAACGTGAGGAAACGGTCAGAGATGACTCGTTGGCTAAGTGGCGGCAAGAATGGGACATTCCTAACGTGTCAGCGTGGGTGAACAGGAGGCATGGAGAGGTGAACTTTCACCTGACGCAGGTTCTGTCAGGTCACGGCTGTTTTCGGAAATATCTGCATCGGTGTGATCATGCTGCGTCACCCTTCTGCCCGGACTGCGAGCACGTGGAGGAAACACCGGAGCATGTGGTTTTCGGATGCCCTAGATTTGCGGCTGTTCGAAGGGAGATACCGGATGTGAGCGTGGACAACATAGCTGAGAAAATGTGTCGGGATGAAAGCATGTGGAACACTGTCGATAGTATAGTCACAAGCATTCTAACCGAGCTGCGGCAAAAGGGGGGAAGCGATCAGCAAACGAGATAAGCAGAATAATGTCAGACGTAAGGAGAGAGGACAATGTGCTTGACGTCGGGTCGACGGGGCGCCAATGAACCGGAATCGTCGGACCAACTTCGGCACTCGATTCGTCAAGCAATTAAAGAAGAACAAAGAAGTGTTTCGAGTATGTAGGGCCCCGGCAGTGTGGACGTCATCCCCAACCGGAACTGTCGGACAACCTCTACAACTCGGATACTGTGTTCCCCTGCGAAATCCGGTGGTAGTCGGGACACCACTAGTGCGGACGTTTCCCACACCGGAACTGGTGGACCACCTCCCGCGCCGAGGAGAGTCAGGGAGAGACGAAGGGAATTGAAGAAAAGGCGACGATAGGAGAGCAATGGCAGATAGGAGTGATACCGAAGTAGCAAAGCAAAGCGGAGTGAAAGTAGGAGCAAGAATGCCAGCAGCGGAGCGCCAAACGGAAATACCACCCCGAAGAGGGAATGTCAACAGATAGTGCCGGGGGAATGGCTGGAGGCTCGAGTTGAAATTTAGTCGGTAGGGGAATGAAGGCATAGAGCCCAAGATTCAGATTTCTGAGCCCGAAAATCAGAGTTCTGTTTTTTTTCTCTGGTCCTAGTCCGACACTCTGGCCCCCGGTGGACGAATTCGAAAAAAAAAAAAACAGACAGACAGACAGACAGAGAAAAAATCATTTATGTATATATAGATTTATATAGATGTATCGTAAGTTGGATAGGTAGAATAACAAACTAATGATAACTTACAACTATCGATGCAAAAAGGTTTTGATTAACAACTTTTTACAATTCTAGGTAGGAACAAACGAAGGTTTTGAACTGCACGCTCGATACGTTCTCTGTTTCTTTTATGTGAAACTATGATTCAGCGCCCGATGAACTTCCCTGCGGTTGGTTGTCATCGACACAGTTGCCAGCTGCCGTTGTTACCGGTACTGAAACATGATTCGCTGCGCAGCAGGGTTATTTCGAAAAACCGTAACAAATCAACACGAAAATAAATTTTGATAAAAACATTATTTTAAGTGGAGTTTGTTAAGTGGTTGTGAAATACAAAATTGCACTTTTATTTGTAACTAGCTGACCCGGTAGACCTCGTACCGAAAGTTCGTACGTTTTTTTTAACCCAACGCGACGCAGCCAAAGAAGAACAGATTTAAAAAAAAAAAACATGGGAATCTGTCAACGTGTTCTTCAGTTAAATCATGACATGCCGTTCCATTTCATTTTTATTTTCTCAAAAAAATAGATAGATTTATAGCTTGCTGATTCGATTGACAAAAAAATGAATATTAATCATGAATAACTGAATAACTAATCACAAGAAAAACGTATGATGGCAATACTGAAGATTTTTCTCAAACTGTCTGTTCCCACTGGTATGCGGCTCCAGAACCCAAATTGGGATCTGGCTTTACCTAATTGCTAACACTTATTGTCATATATATTAGACACATTTTTAGAGAACACTTTGAATATATTTACACTATTTTTTAATTTTAATTCATTGAATATAAGACATGATATGTAAAAAAAAAATCTGCTGAACACATTGATGCCATCAAAAATATAATAAAGCGGGGGCATTTTGAGAAAAAAACGCAGTTTAAGGCTTCAACTGTAAAAATTACAATGTTGGTAACACTATAAAAATTATTAAAAAATTTCAATTGATAGGAAATTCAATATCTTTTAAAATAAGTACCTGATTTTGTTCGTAACTTTTAAAGTCATTGAGATATTAAAAAAACAAAAAATAAATGTTTCAAAAATCTCAAAAAAAAAAAGTAGAGCAACAACAGCCACCCCAAACATCACGACACAATTACAATCAATCAATTTACATACTCACATCCTCTCTCCCGTGACCCAACTCCCGTTACGACAAACTCTCCCACTCAAAAATCTAATTGCTAAATAAACCAGTTACCGGTAATCGCTAGAGTCAAAACAAACCCCCTTATTAACTAAATCCCCACCAAAAAATCCCAACAAAAATTAACCAAAAACCTTACCCCAATGTTAGGGACATATTATTTTCTATTAGCATTAGCATTGACGTTTGCACACCTCGTGGATGGAGCTGCGATGAGGAATAATTCGTTGAAGACATTGCATGCCACCATGAAACGAAACCAGTTGCTGACGCGTTTCTTCGCGCAATAATCTCCACACATACACTCCTCGATCGCTCACCTGGCCACGTCCATGCAACCATTGGTGTTAGGGAGGATTTGATATCTACCTTAAGAAGACGCGGGGCACCCACGTAGCCTTCAGTAGATAACAAAGGAAAATGGAAATGAATAGTCGGAGAGAATAGTTGAACAGAATGCCCTGTTTGGTGTACAGAACAAAAATTTATTTAAAAATGGTCGTTGAGAGCATCTAGTCTAAGAAGGTTAAGTGATGCTCCATTTCTCTTCAAACGGTTGGGACTTAAGCATTAACTGTAGCCTTAGCTCCCTATTACTTATGGTTATAGCACCATTACTCGCTCTCTGAAAAGAGAAGAATGTCTGAAAATATAAGAACGGGTGTTCAAAGACAATTTTTCCGATTTCTTGGATGGCAGCAACAACATTGCGTTCCCTTAATATACAACCTTATGTATCATTGTGTATTGCTTGTTACCGTTATATGAATCAATATATTCTACGGCCACCAATTGAGAATGATTTAAATAAATAAACAAAGCCTTTATCTTTATTCATTACAGATCTGTAGCTAATTTGTCTCGATATGGAAATTTGGTAGTGAATGTTATGATGAGATTGAATGGAAAAATATTGAAGTATTTTCAAGCCATTGTATAGCATAGCATAGCATAGCATGTTCCGATCATACATATTCCTGCGTTGGCTGTTGTAGAGACGATAGATGCGCCTGAAGTGCTGCCTTTGGCGTGACAGGCTCTTCATCCTTCGAGCTCTTTGCAAAACACTTGGCCAGGTCCTTATGATCAGTAAGGGATGGGAGGGAAGTGTTGATTAGATGTTTACTTAAGAAGATGCTGAGAACTCATGTTACCTTCATAGACATCTGGAACTCATGTTACCATCATAGACATCTTCCCTTGGCGAGAAAGCATATGTATATTATCGCATGACCTTCAAGCCAGCTGGCTACCCCAAAATGGATGGAGCATTATACATCTGTTTTTTTTTATTTTGCAAAAAGGACAACAACACATTTCGGTAAGCCAGGATGAGCTCCGTGTTCAATCAGAGAAATTTTCAATGACTTGGTTAGTGTGGGAAAGTTTGAAAGTCGTGACTATATCCACAAGCTCATTAAAAGATATTATATTCGTCTTCTGAAAAATAAGGACGAGAAATTGTCAAGCAACATGGCAATTATTAATCAGTACGTCAATGTTGTTGCTACAAAAATGCGTTCTAAAGATTTGCTTCCAAGTCAAATCTTAAAGGCTGACGAAAGTGGCCTTTATTTCAAATGCACGCCGACCAACACATACGTTGACTAAAAAATCGGCTACTGCGCCCGGAAAGAAAGTAAACAAAGAACGTCTGACTTTCATGCCATGCGCAAACATGGACGGTTTATTAAAGTTGCCTCTTACCGTTGCCTGACCGTTGATTTTTTTTAAAGAGTTGCCTGTTTAATACGTCACATCAAAGCATGCAAGGATTACGCGCGTTCTGTTCAAAACCTGGTTTTTCGAACATTTTGTGCCACAAGTCCGAAAGTTTTTGACAGAAACTGATCTCCCTTTGCGAACAGTTATTGTGAATTTTGTGAATTGAAGACTGATGACGGTACTATCTGGACAATGTTTATGCCGAACAACATCACAGCTCAAGTTCAACCAATGGATCAAAACGTGATCCAAATGATTATGTCACGCTACAGACAGATCATTATACGAGAGGTTTTTGGAAGATTATGGCGTCGAGCGTCGATGATGTGAATGCTAAATATGAAGTTCTGAAAGATTATAGTGGACAGCATGACTGAAACACAAACGCGGAACCCCAGCCCACGCCCACAGAACCCAAAACAATATAGACCACCGTGGCTCACACGCCCAAAACGCACAAAACACAGACTCTTGTGTGAGAGTTGGGAGCACCAACGATGCCCAACTTTTCTTCCGTTTACCAAGCAACGGAAGAACAGACTGCCCTCCCCCGCCCCCCCCCCCCCCCCTACACCCACCACCACAGCCCCACCCCCACAGAGAAAAAACACACAACAAAAGCAGCCCCCCCCCCCCCTTACTACGGTAATGCGAGGGTGCCTGAGGATAAAGAGCTTTTTCAAAATAAAAAAATTAAAGGGCCTAAACCGTATCAATACATGCGGCCCTTTAATTCTGTATAGACCATGAACCATCTGGATCGTCCATGAACATTTTAGAATATTATACTTAGCTGAATTTTACTCGATCTCGTTCTCATTCAAGAAGAGCGACCATCTCCAAGTCATCCCACGAAGAAACATTGCTGTGCAACAAAATGCAACATTCTCCCTCTTCGTGTTTTGTTCTTTGCATTTTTGTTTTTGTTAATTTTTTCTTCAGCCACTTAATCAACGCAAGCACCGCTACATTCGTTTCGATCGGCAACAATTCAGCCGTAGTCCTCATTAACATACAGCAGTTTTCGAGTCGCGAAAACTGTTGCCTCAACATATTTTTTCACACACTATCGCCCCAGTACAGAAGACAACCACCCTCTAAATTCACTTTGTTTTCGTACACTCACTTTTCGTGTCGATGCTTTCTCCACATTTGAACGTTTTCAATCACAACACAGATCGCTTAGCATTTAAAACTGTATTGATTAGGTGGTATAAATAAATGAAAATTAATTTTTAAATTTATTGGACACGAGCAGAAAATATGACAAGAAAAAAACACGTCCGCTCGGGGTCATGGCACACTATCGTTTTTTTTTATTTGTGTGAGCCACATCTATTTTCCCCAATAAGGCCTGTTGGATTAACAACGTAGTAAAAATGTTGTTATTGGTAAAATTTTCAATGATAATGTGTAAGTTTGCGTTTTTTTGGCTCAACCAAAGAAACAAAATTTGTGTAGATTAAATTATTATGCTTTCATTATCGAATGACCGGTAAATCATATGTGAAAATCACTGAAATGTTTCAAAGTAATTTTAGTTTAGTTTGTTTGTGAAATATAATGTTTGATAGAGTGAATACAGCTGGCAATGCCTCTTATCAGAAAATCAGAGAAAAAAAATCAGTGGGGTTGTGTATAACTCACGACCGGTTGACGTAGACTACGTTAAATCGTTTGATTAGTCTCGTTGGTTTCGTAGTGGAACATTAAAACGCAGGTTCTGTTCTAAGGGTTGTCATGAGTGAGTACACACTTAGAAAATTTTACAGTATTCGGTAATTTTTAACTGAACTTTCAACAGCTTCCGGATTTCGGTGAAATTTTACAGTATTCCGGTAAATAAATTACCGGAACTTTTCAAATTTTTCCGAAATCCGTTAAATCGGATTATCCAACGTTCAGCTGTTTAAAATTCGGTAAAGAATTACCGAATACTATAAAATTTTCTAAGTGTGTATGTTAGAACATACTATGATTCGCTTCTTGGAAATTATTTGGCGGCCCTGGAAATGGCCGTTTGGTTTGAATGTTGGTATGATGAAAGGACAACGGTTGTGCTGGCTGTAGTGATGGTGTTGATATGATCGACCACCTGGAGACCATTATCTTTATCGCGTTATGGATTGTTCAGGGTCTGTTTGGAAATTCAATGTCAATAATTAATGATATTTTTGTTAGTTGGCAGTCGCGAAAAACTTCAACTGATTGAAGCAAACATTTCGAGAATCTATGGAGAAATGTTTGTTTCAGTTATTTTCAAATTTTCATTTCACCCCTACCCTAGTCGTAAGGCGTAATCTGATCAAAATAGTGTGGGTGTGGTTCTAATAGATCGTTAGATCAGCTGTATATTCGAAAATTATATTGTACACTCTTTAAAAAGGATAAATGGTGATACGGCTTCGAGTTGAAGGCCTTTCTCCAGCGTCTCAACCAGTTAGTTGGAAACGCATTACCTCTGGCTGCTTTCAGTTTTACCCGATAAACACGTGCCCACTCGGCATCGGTACATAGTCGTTTCGGATGATGTATAAATAATTAATCTTATAAACATAAAATAAACACATACATCCTGGTCATAAACCCGTTCTTGCCCTGCCAGACAGCTATGGAAATCAGGTTCACAAGCACACTTTCACGTGCTACAAACGAGGTGAGCAAAGTTGCCGTTTCAACATCCCTTACTGGCCCATGGATCAGACAAGAGTTTTGTTGCCACTCCCGGCTGATGATGGTCGACGCGGTCAGCTGAAAAAACGCGCCACAGAGATTCACGCTGCTTTGGAAAACAAAGTTTTCGATACGCTGCATCAATTTCTCGAAAACTGCTGCTGCACATACGACTACTACCTCGATATCGTTAGCGCATCCATAAGCCGACCTACCATTCTGGTCAAACGGTCAATGACGGAATTGTGGACTAACACGTTCAATCCGTGGATTGCTAATGTTCTCCGTTCGAACATGGATCTGCAGTTCATCCTCGAGGAGTTTTCTTGTGCAGCGTACGTCGTCGAGTACGGTAACAAAACTAATCAGGGCATTGGCAGTCTACATCGCGATCTCGTCAAGCTGCAGGAAGATTTCCCGGATCAGGACTACCAGTCACTGCTGAAGAAAGTGAGCATCAAGATACTCAATTCAGTAGACTTGTCTGCTCAGGAGGCTGCCTGGTACCTTCTTCGCCAGCCAATGTCTGAAGCGGGCAGAAAGGTCGAGTTCATTCGCACACGAGAGAACGAAGACGAGAAAGCGTGTGCAGCAGATGGATGTAGAAGGTGTTTTGAATGATTCCACCGATATTTGGACATCCAATATAATACAGAAGTACGAAGCACGCGAAGGGCTAGAGGATGTTTGTCTTGCAGATTTTGCAGCGTGTTACGCGAAAGTACAGAAAACGTCGAACACGTACAGTCGTCGTAACACTGCGCACGTATTGCATTGGCGGTCATACTCAATGAACGAGCTCATCGACTACAAGCGCGAGATGGTGCTGCTGTTTCTTCCGTTTCGTAGCGAGATGTGCGACATACTTGATTGCCAGAAGTTCCTGCAGTTGTACGATCAGTATGAAAGCGTACTTCTACAGAAGCGGAAAGAATACGATTGCGAGTTCAACCTCGAGCAAACAGTCGATGAGTATCTGCGCATGTTTGGTACAAATACAGACCAAGAAAATGATACGGCTGTCGAAATGCACACGACGAATGTGGTCCTCAAAAGGACAGATTATTTATTAGTGGGTTGCGCCAACCAGCTGGGTAAAATTTTCCCGACGGCTCGCCCTCCATCGAGCACCGAACTAAATTTAAGATGTGTTCTTTAATAAACAACTCTTTTATTTTAATTTATTGTCCTCAAAAGGACAGATTATTTCCACCTATTGCTGCTCGCCCCCAAGGACGCTTTCCCCCAAACAGCAGCGTTTTCGAAGTCGCGGCAAAACAATCACCACGATGAGGTAAGATGGCGGCTTGCACAAACCGACGCGATTGTGCGCCCCCATAATCCGCCATTTTACCTCATCGCGACGATCGCTGTTTGGGAGAGCCTTGGTACTTACCACCACCATCTACTACGCGACCACCAGCTGCCTCTACGACCAGCTCCGCTGCCGGACGAATGAAGCAGCTGCAACCAGCTGCCTGCAACCAGCTGTCAGCGACCAGCTCCGCACAGCTTCAATGCTGCCAAACGAATGAGGCAAATTTGTCCTAAGTTTGCGTTTTATACCGTTCTCAGCTGCATGCGAGACGTACATGGAGAGACGAATGACATGATTGGTTTAAGTCCCTCTCTAAAACAAAGAAGAAGAAGATGATGCAAGACGTTCCTTGCTTCGATTTGAAAACTGTGATAGGAAATTTGGTAAATTTACTCTGCAAAATGACATTATAAGACATCACCTTATATATGTGTTATTTTCAATTGTTTACTATTGTTTGAGAATAATGTTTGACAATTGAATTGGAGCACGGTAAAATTTCCGACCGATTGAGGAAGAAATCATGTAAATCTATCGTGGATTATTTGAGTTATTCGCGTACAAAACGTATGGTTTTTCGTGACGGTCGTCATAATTTAGATTTTCATTTGACACCCTACCCTTGCCGTAAGCCGTAGTCTACGTCAAAAAACCATATGAAGACAGCATTTAATAATAAATCTCTCGAATGGGACGCAGTTGCATCCATGAAAAGACCCAATTTGGTGACTGTCCATTACATCAATATCCCTGTGGTGGTGACCGACATTACATCCATATCCCTCGAAGGTTTCTGACTTCATAAAATGAGTTGTGTAACTTTTTGTGAAACATACTACCATACGTCTTATTAAACGTATTTAAGCAAGTGTAAATCTACTTCAATATCGCTCACAGCTACCATTCTTCATGAGTAATGATAAAACATGTAATCGATCGTTGCATATTAGGCTGAGTTAAGGGACACATATACCTATAATATATTTATATATATATATATATATATATATATATATATATATATATATATATATATATATATATATATATATATATATATATATATATATATATATATATATATATATATATATATATATATATATATATATATATATATATATATATATATATATATATATATATATATATATATATATATATATATATATATATATATATATATATATATATATATATATATATATATATATATATATATATATATATATACAGCAATTCCATGAAAAAAAGTTATACGATCTCTCAGAATTTTATAATATTCGGTAGGATTGTTCAACATCGAAAAATATTAGACCCGTATTTTTTTATTTCGTTATTAGACTGGACCTTTCTGCGTTAGACTGGTCCAAAAAATCGTGATTTTTCAAAATCTTCAATTTTCAAAAATTTATAACTCCTAAACCGTTTAACCGATTTTAGTCATTTTTGGCCATTGTATTGGTATTTTTTTGAATTTCCAAGCAAAAATACGAAACCTTTGAATATATCAATTTTTGTATGAAAAAAATACAAAACAAATAGTTTTTCTTGAATTTGACTGCGAGGGGCCTCAACGACTCCTTGTTTTAGTATTTTTAAATGAAAGAGCATTCAATTTTACATAACATATCAAAAAATTGGAGATGTTCTGCGTGTCGTTTTGGAGATACAATTTTTTAAATAATAAATCATTACTCTTCATTTTATACATCACCCGCCTGTAGAAACGATGAAGATGCATGGTAGATTACCATGCGTCTCCATCCAATCAAACCTATGACTAATGAAATCTATGAGTAGGTCACAGAATGTCAAGTAAATATTATATAATAAATAATATTTACTTGACATAATTATATAATATTATAGCAACTAAGACTAATGAGACTTTAGGTAGATATTGACAATTTGATTACCTAACATTCTTTTCGTTACACAGAGGGGCATTGGTATTATTATTTAAAAGAAGAACCGTTGATACGTATTGACTACCTACTGTAGATGTAGAATGTTTATCGACCTGTGAGATTGAATTGAATTGTTTCTCGGCTGTAGCGATCAGGTCTACTCGCTGACGGGAGGGAGTAGAGTGGAATTTCTAAAGCGGAGAAGCAGCAGATGGAAAAGGAAGTTTTAAGCCTCAAAACGAAGAGTATATTATTGTGAAACAAAATTCATTTTCAACGGAAGAAAAATGTATAAAATTGTTATGAAAAAACTTAATAAATAAAAATAAATGTATAAAAGTGTTTTTCTTATTTTTTAACATGTTCATCATGTCGCGCGGCTTTAAAGTGTTTTTTTCTTGGAACTTACACTAAGCAAAAATATTTGAAATTTTAAAGCCTTATTTATTTGAAAAGGTAATCGTCAAAAAATAGCAATTGGTCTGTGTGGTTAACGGAAAGCCTTAAAGACTGATTCGAATGTTATACTTAGTTTGTAAGTAACTCATAGATTTCATTAGTCATAGGTTTGATTGGATGGAGACGCATGGTAATCTACCATGCATCTTCATCGTTTCTACAGGCGGGTGATGTACCTTGTGATCAAAAAGTTCCGGTAATTTGAAAAAAAAAACGCATTTATTTCAATTTTTAATTGATATCTTTATTATCGCCTTCAAAGTACTCGCCATTAGAGGCAACACACATATGCCAGCGCTTTATCCAATCATCCATACATTTTTTATAGGCCGATGAATGTATGGCTTTCAGTTCTTCCAGCGAATTCTTTTTTATCGCATCAATCGATTCAAAACGCCTACCTCTGAGCGGAATTTTCAGTTTTGGGAAGAGAAAGAAGTCGCACGGGGCAAGGTCTGGTGAATATGGTGCTTGTTTGATGGTATTGGTGGAGTTCTTGGCCAAAAATTCACAAATAGTGAGCGCGGTGTGTGATGGAGCGTTATCGTGGTGTAAAATCCACGAATTATTGCGCCACAATTCTGGCCTCTTCTTTCGAATTGCCTCACGCAAACGTCTCATAACTTGTAAATAATACTCTTTGTTAACCGTTCGACCTTCTGGAAGGAATTCAGAATGGACGACACCGCGAAAATCAAAGAAAACGGTCAGTAAAACTTTAATTTTGGAGCGACTTTGTCGTGATTTTTTTGGTTTCGGCTCATCTTCGGCGCGCCATTCGGACGATTGTTGACTTGTGAGCATATCAAATTCATATACCCACGTTTCATCACCAGTTATGATGCGTTCCATGAATGTGGGATCGCTATCTGCGTTCGCAATCATCTGTTTAGCGACCTCAACTCGATGCTGTTTTTGCAAAAAATTCAGCTCTTTTGGAACAAGTCGTGCTTCAATGCGTTTCATGCCCAGAATTTCCGTCAAAATGTGTTCGGTCGATCCAAATGAGATATCAAGGAGTGCAGCTATCTCCCGAATGCTAATTGAGCGGTTTTCCATAACTAAATTCTTCACGGAAGCGATGTTTTCATCGGTAGTTGAGGTCGATGGTCGTCCAGAACGCGGCATGTCACTCACGCTTTCACGGCCTTCTTTAAAGTCTTTGTGCCAAACAAATGTACGATTTTGTGACATAGAGTCCTCACCAAAGGCTTTTTGCAACATTCTGAGCGTTTCCGCTGCAGAAAATCCGTTTGCAACACAAAATTTCACACAAACGCGTATAAAATGAAGAGTAATGATTTATTATTTAAAAAATTGTATCTCCAAAACGACACGCAGAACATCTCCAATTTTTTGATATGTTATGTAAAATTGAATGCTCTTTCATTTAAAAATACTAAAACAAGGAGTCGTTGAGGCCCCTCGCAGTCAAATTCAAGAAAAACTATTTGTTTTGTATTTTTTTCATACAAAAATTGATATATTCAAAGGTTTCGTATTTTTGCTTGGAAATTCAAAAAAATACCAATACAATGGCCAAAAATGACTAAAATCGGTTAAACGGTTTAGGAGTTATAAATTTTTGAAAATTGAAGATTTTGAAAAATCACGATTTTTTGGACCAGTCTAACGCAGAAAGGTCCAGTCTAATAACGAAATAAAAAAATACGGGTCTAATATTTTTCGATGTTGAACAATCCTACCGAATATTATAAAATTCTGAGAGATCGTATAACTTTTTTTCATGGAATTGCTGTATATATATATATATATATATATATATATATATATATATCTATATATATGGCTTTCAGCCTCCTGGGCTGGTTCGCCACTTTTTTTTGGAGTTCTACCTTTAAGCGCCATCGAATGAAAAGTTCGAAATTTACATCAGTCCAGCCATAGCTCTCCCATGGTTTTTTTCCTCTTCATATTTTTCTCACATAACCTAAAGAATGACTTCTTCCAGTTGGTTGCATTCTAACAAAATCAATTCTGAATACTTACCATTTTATTCAATTATGCATGCAACATAGAAGTGTGAATTACTTTCATCTATGCCGTACAGCTTAAATTTTCCGCGTTCAGTGCTGCATTTCTCGAACTGTTGAAATGACGTCCTCCATAATGAAGATGATGAACTGCCACGATAACGAACGTCCGTCAAGTGCTGGGCGGAGATGAGGAAATACCAGCAGACAGACGATAAAGTGAGTTCCTATTCATATTTTATTTTTTCTATGAAGTGCCGGAACGTGATTTGGTCCGGCAGCTAGGAATGACAATTTTCCATTTGATGGCGTTAGCCTTGAACATTAATTCAGCATTTTCCATGCGAGAATAGGAAAAGTTACAATTTTCACTTTATTAGAATAAATTGTCATCAGAAAAAAGAAAGAAAGAAAAGAAAAAGTCCCACTTGTCCACTAAGTAAAATCAGCCATCGAGTACACTTATCCCTGGCAATGGCCGGGGAAACAACATTTCGCTCCGAATTCGACCGCTGTGAAGTGGAAAACTTCGAACAAGCAAAAATACGAGAGCACTCTTCCTCAACGGGCACTCGAAATGGCCATAATGACCGCCTTTAAAATCCCAATAGGCGCACGTAATGGGCTCTTTATGTCGGCGGTGTCGGTAGCGGTAGATCCTCCATGTCAAGAAACGGACAAAAACGTCCCATACAAGGGCCACACCCCACTGGCCGCTCGTCGCATAGGTCAAGCACATTTGCAGTAGCAAAAACCTCCCGATGATGCGATGCTCCAAGGCGGCGGCAAACGCTTGGGAAAACGACCACTCGATCTTGCTTACAGCGTAGTCAACGACGACATCATCTTCGTGATAAGACAGCCGAAATTTCATGTGTGTGTCGCACACAAGACAAGGATGTTTGACTTTTCTCCTCGCGCGTTTCGATTGTTCCAATGAAAGTGCGTATGGCACTGGAGATAAGGAAAAGTTGATAAACGAAGTGGAATGACATGGCGACGACAGTGGCGGACGCATTTTGAACCGTGACACAATTGGGACGACGACGTTGGACACTTTTGGGTCCCACTTGAGCAGAAGTTATGAGTCTGGAAAATGGTCCAATCGAAAGCGCAAATGGCTCGTTGCGGTTAAATGACTTTAAATATATGACCAAGAAGTTTGTGTGGGTGAATAGTTTTTCGTACATTGAATTTCAATTGACACCAATTGAATCCCATTAAATTCTCGAACTGCAATATACACCCAGTACGTCGTGGTGTTGACTGATTTCCATGCACACATTATCAACCATTAGTCATGCTTCTGCACTCGTTTCCACTAGATCAATCGTTTCGGGTTCGTTGCCTTCAGTCATCCTCCGTGGGCCAAGGTTCCCACTCCAGACTCCGGCGGCGGCTCCATATGGAAGTGTCTAGTGATTAACTTTTTGAATGACTTTTTCCCGCACCGATCACAATTACTGTTTTCCACCAACTGGGTTAGCCAGGGACTCCTCCATGCCATCATCATCATCGTCATGCTCGTCGTTCGGGAAATCGTGTCGATTGAGCACTGAGCACTGGAATCCGCAAGTCGTTCATCTCCACATCAAACGTGTTCCGTTGGAGCTAGTTTTTTTTTGTTCATGTCTCGTAATAGTCCAGTGCTCACACGCTTCCAGAGCGCGCGTTTCGATTGAAGTCAAGAGCCGTTTCATCTCGTGGAGTCAGAGATTTATATTCGCACCGTAAGCGAGACGATGAATCCCCACCGAGGAGCGCGTGCGAATGGACACAAAGCATCAATCCAGTCGGTGTCTGCTGTGGTGATGGCGGTGGCGGTGTCCCGAAGTCAGGATTAATCCTATTGAGCTGGATTCTTCGGAAGGCTGGATGGGTTGAGGATGGTTCTAATTTGATAACGCCGCATAATGATCTGCGCTTGGTGGCAAGGCGCCGAGTTCGGTGAATTCTAAAGGAAATCGATGATGACGTATGGGCCAGAGGCGAGGATGGCGCGGGTGATTGAAGATTACCACGCGGTGTGAATGTTATTCATGTGGCGGCAATGTGATCCTGATAGAGTCGTTTCGTCATGTAGGTTTCAATTAAAGCTGTACGGCAATCATGCTTTTATGGGTCGATAATAAAAAAGAATTTTATCAACAAAAAAATATTTAGTGACCACACAAAAAAAGATAAAAAATAAAAAAAAAAAAATTTTTTTTTTTCAAAAAAGTATTTTATGCTTTTAAAAACATCAAACATTTTTTACAAAAAAAAAACAAAAAAAAAAAAAAAAACAAAAAAAAAATTTTAATTCCCCCCCAAAAGAACATTAAAAAAACTGTTAAAAAACGAACGAAAATAAAAAAGAAATTAATTTTTTCAAAAAAAGTTTCATTGAATTGAAATATCTACAATTCTATAGAAGCAAAAAATGCTCTTTATCATATAAATAAAAAGTTAAAAATTTTGTTCTGAACATCTTATGTCCACCCTAAGGAGTGTATCGAAAATAAGCTATCCACAAACTTTCTCTCAAATTATGTTGAAAACCGATATTTTATTCATACAAAAAATTGATCCTTTATTGTACGCGGTTAAACTTGAACATAATGAAGACCGGATGAAATTTAAGTTATTCCTTCACGAATTTTCGAACTTTGGATCGAATGCTCTTAATCAAGTTCCGGACAAGTGTTGCATCGCATTTTTTGGACGCTTGAGCCCCTTTGAGCCCTTTTGAACTCCTGCATGTTCGCAGCTGCCTTACCAGTCTTCTTGAAGACCCTCTTCACGATTGCCCAGTAACGTTCGATGGGTCGAAGCTGAGGGCAATTTGGTGGATTGATATTTTTCTCAACGAAATCTATACCCTTTTCCGCAAGCCAATTGAGAGTGGTTTTGGCATAGTGAGCCGACGCTAAATCCGGCCAAAACAGTGGAGGTGTACTATGCTTCTTATATAAAGGCAACAATCTCTTCTGGAGACACTCAGATCGATAGATTTCCGCATTTATAGTTCCGGTAGTGTAAAAAATAGTTGACTTCAAACCACAGGAACATATTGTTTGCCATACCAGTACCTTTCGACCGAATTTCTCCACTTGAATCGACCCGTTCGCATCGCTCACATCCTCCCCAACGACGGCAGTAAAGTATTGTGGACCTGGAAGGGTTTTTGAGTCCTCCTTTACATAGGTCTCATCGTCCATCAAAACGCATGCATCCGGACGCTGCAAGAGACGCGAATACAATTTCCGGGCCCTTGTTGCTGCTCGCTTCTTCTGTTCTGCACTTTGTATCGAGATTTTCTACTTCTTGTAGGTCTTCAGGTGGTTTCGCCTCTTAATACGCTGGATCATTCCGACACTCGTTCCTGCTTTTTTGGCCAAATCACGTATTGACATTGATTTGTTCTTCATGATTAGAGATACCACTTTCTGCTCCAGTTTCGGGTTGGAAGAACCGGGTTTTCCGCCTCTTCCTGGTAGCTCATCCAAAGAATAGTGTTCCCCAAACTTATTAATGATGGTTTTAACACTCGCATGATGAATTCCAAACCGCTTCGCCAATTTTCGCATAGTAATACCCTTCTCACTAAGCCATGTGTCCAGAACCTTAATTTTCACTTCCTTTTCAATACGCGACATTTTGAAAACGCAGAATTTGAACCGCACAAACAAGTAAACAAAAGAAAGCTGACAGTCAAACGCGTAGCATGCAGTGTTCAGAGCATAAAAAACCATCACAAATACATGCGTACAACGCAAATGTATGTGGATGGCTTATATTCGATACACTCCTTAGCCCCCCCACCCAAAAAAAAAATCCCCTGATTAAAAAACAAAAAAGAGGACTCTATAAAAAAGGTTTTTGCTATAACAAGAACAACCGCATACAAACCACGGGGGCGGATTGGCCAACCCCCCCAGGAGGCAAAACCCCTCTAAAAAAAATAATAAAACGGGAGCGGATTCTAAAAAAATTATCCGACATCTATATATAAAAAAATGGAATTCTGTCTGTCTGTCTGTCTGTCTGTCTGACCCTAAAGGCCCGGAGACTACTGAACCGGCGTGAAAATTTGTATGCAGGGTTTTCGGGGCCGGGGAAGGTTCTTAAGATAGTAAGAGACCCCTCTCTCCTCTGAAAGGGGGGGGGGGGGTCTCCCATACAAATGAACCATATTTCTGCATAACTCGAGAACTGATCAAGCAAAAGAATCCAAATTTAGCATGCGGAAGTTTTTGGAGGCTAGAAATGTTTTTATGGTAGTTTGAGACCCCTCCCCTCTATAGAAAGGGAGGCTTCCATACAAATGAAACAGAAGTTTCTGCATAACTCAAGAACTAATCAATTAAATGGAACCAAATTTGGCAGGTAGAGGTTTTTGAAGGCAAGAAATGTTTCTAAGGTAACTAGAGACCCCTCCGCCCTGTAAGAGGGGGGCTCTCATACAAATGAAACACAAATTTGTGCATAACTCGAGAACTAATCAAGCATATGGAACCAAATTTGGCATGTGGAGGTTTTTGGAGGAGAGAAATGTTTCTATGGAAGTTTGAGACCCCTCCGCCATCTGGAAGGGGGAGGGAAGGGAGTTTCCAAACAAATCCAACACAAATTTCTGCATACCTCGAGAACTAATCAAGTAAATGGAACCACATTTGGCAGGTGGAGGTTTTTGAAGGCAAGAAATGATTCTATTGTGGTTTGAGACTCCTCCGCTCACTGAAAGAGGGGTCTCTCATACAAATGAAACACAAATTTCTGCATAACTAGATTAACATTAAAGCAAATGGAACCAAATTTGGCATGTGGAGGTTTTTAGGAGAAATAAATGTTTCTAATGTGGTTTGAGACCCCTCCGTCTTCTGGAAGGGGAGACTGCCATACAAATGAAACATAATTTTCAGCATAACTCGAGAGCCAATGACGCAATTTAAACCAAATTTGGCATTTGGCATGTTGAGGTTTTTGGAGGCAAGAAATGTTTCTATGGCAGTTCAATACCCCTCCCCATTTTGAAGGGGTGGGGGGGGGGGCTTCCATACAAATACAAAGTAAATTTCTGCATAACTCGAGAACTAATCAAGTAAATGAAACCACTTTTAGCATATGGGGGTTATTCGAGGCTAGATTTATATATACAAAAAAATGAATTTCTGTCTGTTTGTCTGTCAGACCATTATAGACGCGGAAAGTTCTGAACCGACCAACGTGAAAATTTATATGAAGTGGTTTTTGGGGCTGGGAAAGGTTCTTATGATTGTTTGAGACCCCTTCTCTCTCACGAAGGGTTTGAAAAACCACCCCCCTCTGGAAGGGAGGGCTCCCATACAAATGAAACACAAATTTCTACCAAAATTGAGAATATCCAGGTTACTTAAACCCAAAACGTGTATTTCTCGGGTAAGAAGCATGTTTTGATAGAAGTTTGAACCCCTGCTTATTGAAGAAAAAAAAAATCATTTCGAAAAAAAACCATAAACGTGCCAGTTATATTAAATTTCCCTTCATTTAGTTGCAAGCGTAGCAGCGCACGCACCGGGTTCAGCTAGTGTTTTATAATATAAAAAAAATCGCAGAACATTCTTACTCTATTTACTAACCAACGTGGAATGATGTCAGCCGAAGAAGCTTTTAGTGTTCTCATCGAAGCTGGATTGAGTAGGTTCAAATATGAAGTTATCATTGAGAGTCACCATCAAGATTTCCACCTTACGACGATATTGAAGCAATGAACAAAATTTGCGCCCCTCCCGAAGAGTTCATCGAAGAATCCGGATCATAAATAAAAGTAAAATTACAGGAGCTTTTGGATAATATGGTGAAAAGAATCGTTAAATAATTGATCCAGAACTCAATGAATGTATAGATTGTGCAGAACTGGTTCTTATAAGTAGCTGGGGTATGGATGGTGCAACTGGGTATTCTCAATACCATCAAGGGCTGTCAGAAGGATGCCAGAATGACTCAGATGTATGTTCATCAACTTTAACTCCAATTCAGTTGTCTATGTGTAATGAATGAAAACGTTTTATGTGGTGTAACCCTTTACCTCAAAGTATTAGATTCCGTAGGTCATCCATTCTTGAAGTCACAAAAGAGAGTAAGGAGATCATTCTTGTGTGTGTGTGTGTATATACAATCCAACGCCCACCGTCCGGCAGTGTTTTTATGGAAGAAAAATGTTTGCAGTTAAACGAACTGTTGTCGGCTCGACAAACATTTTTAGCCCAGGAGTTGGGAGGTGATAGCTCTGTTGAGTTCCAGTGACCCATTTCAGAATGCCTGGTTACTCACGTCCATTCCGAGGTCACTTTCACTTACAACAAGCCCCGCATAGACACAGTACAAACATCAAATGGATATAGGTACTGTGCATACACTTCCATCATCAAATCTTATTGTTTTGAGGATTGCACGTATTTATCAGTATTGTTCAAATTTATTTATAATCAGATAGATCTCACCGGAAATTGTTGCTGATGTACAGTCTACATTTGGATGGCTTCCCTGTGATGCTAAAGGATGTTTTTATGCCTTTACAGAAGTAGCACTCCGCTATTCGGCAAATATTTTCACATCATCCTAGTACTTCGCGCACAAATGCAATACAATGAAAATCACAGGTAAAAATCACTCCCAAGAAGAAATTTAACTTGAAAATCATAATCATTGTGCAACGGAAGAAAAAAAAACTTCACAGCTCGCCATCTGTACACCACGTGGTGAGTGCATCTTAAATGATATGCCAGCCACTCACTCGCGCACGCCACTTTAGCTTCATTCTTTGCTTCTGACCAGCAAATGGCCGTTTTCTTTTTTCTCTCTCCACACTCTGTCAATAATCAAAATCCCCCGCTATAAAGCGACTCAGTATCGACTTTTAAACTGCTTATAATCATCAATTCACTCGTGACAAAGCGGAAAAATACTCTAATTTAATCATTTATGTCCGTGTGGCGCAAGAGTAACAGCACTAACAAACACAACTAAGCTCATATTGACTATTTCTCCGGGTGCGGGGGCGATGCTTTTTCTCCGGGTGCGAAGGGGGAAAGATTATATTCACTACATCTTACACAAAACACGTGTAGATTATATGATTTCACTGTTCGTTTAGGTTGAATTACAAATATGTTTTTGATTTTATTTTTCGCGAAAAGGACGCAGCAAAAACAAAACACGTCAGGCTTGCTGCGATCTCCGAGAATAAGGAGATCATTCTTGCTACAAAAAAGGAGATAGAGAATGTGAGATGAGTGAGTTAACGCTTGTGAAAGTCGAATTTTTGAATGACAAGTTTATACTCGTTGATTTCGATTTCGTATGAGGCATGATAGATGGAAAAGTCCTTACTTTGTGACCAATGACTTTTTGGTCACAATAAACTGATTGGTGAAAAAGCCAGTGGAGGTTTAGACACACGAAAAATTGTAATTATTTTTGTTATGTGCCGTCTTTGTTGCTCGGAATGATCAAAACGTATCTGTCTCCGCTTTGTTTAGTGTTTGAGTGACGTTTATTTTTCATTTCGTAGCTTTAAGGGGTTTATAATTAACTGTACTACCTAAAGATGGCCCATGTAGTGCCCACCTCTTCGGGTCCTTTTTCCCCCCCCTTTCCCAAAATTTTTTTTTCCCCCCTTTTTTTTCTTTTTTTTTTTATTTATGTATTTATTTATTCATTTATTTATTTATTTATTAACACATTGATTTATTTATAAATTTATTTATTTATTGTTTATTGTTTATTTGAAGTATACATCAACAGACCAAGTTTAGGTCCCAATGATGTTAAATAGGAAAAAAATACAATAAGAAACGAGTACATAACCTCTTAAGTGGAGTCAAGACACAAACATAAATAAGTAAAAATAAAATAATTAAAGCTATACACTATCTTAACTACGTGCGTCAATTGATCTAAAAACGGTAGAAAATCTCCGACGAAGTGCGTTCCGCGTCAGATGGAAATCGAAAATGGACGCCACCCTATTGAAGGTTCGCTGCAACCCGTGAATAGCGCTATTCAACCCATAGTTGGTGCGGCGAAAAGGAAGCCTGAGCATGGAGTTGTGACGCATTGGCCTTGGTTGTACGTTGATGCTAATCTGTTGAAGGATCCTTCCGCAGTCGATTCTTCCTTGTAGCACATCTGCAACAGTTAAAGCTCTACAGACATCTCTACGGACCCGCAGAGGCTCCATGTCGACCAACTGACACCGACTTTCGTAGCTAGGAAGACGAAAAGGGTCGCTCCAAGGAAGTCTACGAAGTGCGAACCGAAGAAAACGGCGTTGAATAGATTCGATTCGCTCGGCGCCATTATCATAGCATGGACTCCAGACCGCTGAACAGTACTCCAGTGTCGAACGAACGAGAGAATAATAGAGCGATTTTAGGCAGTGAATGTCGCTGAAGTTCTTCGCAACCTTGAATATAAAACCGAGTGTCCTTGAAGCTTTGTCAACAACATACGATAAATGTTGCGTGTACGTCAGTTTCGAATCCAGCTGAACACCTAGGTCTTTAACGCACTGCGTTCGTTCGATGGTCGTACCGAGAAGATGGTAGTTGAACAGAATTGGTTGTTTCTGACGTGAGAAGGTTATCACTGAGCACTTGGCCGGGTTGACCACCAACCGGTTTAGAGTACACCAATCAGCAAAGGCATCAACCTGCGCTTGGAGTAAATGACAATTGGCGGTTGAACAGATTCGCATAAAGATTTTCAGGTCATCAGCAAACGACAGGCGGGGCCCTCCGATAACATAGTGTACGTCGTTGAAGTATAAAAGAAATATCAACGGTCCCAGATGGCTACCCTGCGGTATCCCGGACGTGGCGCAGAAACTCCTTGAACGAAGGTCACCCAAGGCAACTGTCAATTGACGCCCTGTGAGATATGATCGAAACCATCTTAAAAGATTACCACCAACTCCTAGTCTGTCAAGTTTAGCGATCGCGATATCATGATTCAACTTGTCGAAAGCTGCCGTTAAATCTGTGTAGATCACGTCCGTTTGGCATCGAGCGATCATACCATCAGTGATGTACGACGTAAGGCACAATAGGTTTGTAGTTGTGGAACGCCCTGGTGAAAATCCGTGCTGGTCGTCACTTAACAACTGCTTGCAATGTGTAAAAAGTGAGTTCTTAACGACCAGTTCAAAAAGCTTCGATACAGCGCTTAACGATGTGATTCCTCGGTAGTTGTTCACGTCCCGCTTGCTTCCTTTTTTATATACCGGAAACATGTCCGCCATTTTCCAGCAATAAGGAAATGTACCGCTAGAGAGGGACATCTGGAATATCATGAGAAGGAGATAAAAAAAAAAACACATTGTGTTTTTTGAAAAAACGCCGGAACCCCCCCCGGGCCGGGGCTTAAGCGATGTTTTAAGGTGTAATGCCGCGTTCGAGATTGATTCTGAATCCACATCAACTAGGCTGAGTGTTTGATTTGCCAAGGGAACATTGCCGGCGGCAGCGTGAACAGAATGACTGGTTAGTCTCTCGTCTTCATAAACACTAGCAAATTTTACCGAGAACAGATCGCAAATTTCCTGTTGAGTGCCAGCTTATTCTTATTAATATTGCTTTTGACTATATTCTTATCGACTATATCTAAAACGACATAGCCTTCCCGGCTTCCCCCACTACCACCACTTCAACAACAACAATCTACAAAATAATGCTCAGATTAGAATAAATTTTTTTAACAGTTTATTTATTTGTACGGCTCAATCGCGTGAGTTTTACGGAGCCATAAACAATGTTTGTGGGTCACACAAAAAAAAACTATTTTTTCAACAAACTATGGTTCTTCTTCTTTCGTGGGGGCGATATCATGTTTGCATCTTCTTGTTCCTTTGCGATTCTAACTGACTCTTTGTGTTTGCTGATCCCCGTTGACATAAATGCGGCGAACTGTATCAACGCTCGATCCGGTTCATCATTGCGAATTTCGGTATCCACTGGCATCATAGCAGCTTCCTCAATTTCTTCTTCCAGCACCTCTAGCGTTTCTGATTCGTTCTCACCTTCAACATCTGATCCTACGGTGGATGTACCTCCGGTTACTGCAGAACCATACGTAGCCTTCAGTCTACCGGTCTGTTCCCTTTCTTGTCGACGCACTTTCGGCTGACTCCGAGCATTCCGCTTGGGACAGGAAGTCATCAGGTGTCCCTCTTCCTTGCAGATGAAGAATTTATCCTTGTTCCCTTGGTAATATATATTTCCCTTCCGGGCTGGCAAAGTGCAGCGATGACGGGATTTCCTGCTTCACATCCATGTACGCGTCGCGCACACCAGTGTAGGCGGGTATTCCCAGCTCCGCCGGAAACTTCTCCCGCACGATGCGTTTTACGCGTCCATACTTTGATAACACCGTAACAATCTCCTGGTCGGGAACCTCCGGTGGGAGATCGTATATTCGCACATAGCAGATATGATCCTGGGCATGCGCGACATGTGCACTTTGACCTTTTTTCCCATTCCCATAATGGAATATCAGTCCGTCCGAGTTGGCAGTCAGCGCGTGCAACATCGACCGCTCAGATTTGAACTTCACGAGAAGGGACTTTTCATCTGCTATCCTATACGCAGCTTCCATTTCATTAAGCTCCGCATCCAAGCCTTTCACGAAAATTGCAACTTCGCCTAAGGCTGGTTTATACGCTCCATTGCCGAAGGTAAACCGCACAGTATTTTTCAACTCGCACATTTCTGCTACCACAAAAGCGACCGGGTCGAAGAAAAAAGAACAGTGCAAATTGATTACAATGCCGTAGAGAAGAAAGCCATCGCGAACAAAACTATCAACCGTCCCAATCGAAAGCCTAAGTTGAGTAAATATAATTGTTTTATTTTGAAGTCGTGAATAAAATTGATTATTTTTTCTTTTCATACGTCACAAGACCAAGAATTGTCTACAAAATGAATAAGAACTTAAACAATTGAACAGATTCGGTAAGCAGCAGAGATTATTTTAAAAAAATCCTAGAAGAAAAAATGAAACAGACGCGTCTACAACTCAGAGAAGTTCCACAAATTTTTGGCTCAAGATATTCAAAGCAAAAGAGCAGACGTTAAATTTTATTGAATATTAGAATTTGGTGAGTTCATTCCAAATATGGAAAATATATTTTTTTTTTCTTTATTTTACGTCGGCCTATTTCCTCACATGGTGACAATCGCTGACGCCAGGAAGACGACTCCACCACCTGGACCCTACTTAACGACTCATGAATATGAGCCGGGACCAACGGCTTTACTTCCCTTCCGAAGGAAGACGTGACCAGATTTTTACGCCTCAGAAAAACCACCGACGTCGACTGGGATTGAACCCAGACCCACTGGGGTGCCAAGTAGCAGTCACGCTTACCACTACACCACCGACGCCGGCAAATATGGAAAATATGATCAATTTATTTTGATATAAAATTCCGGGCGATCCAACGAAAATAGCCTTTCCCCCCCGTGGGCCGCCTTCACAGGAACACACGAGAACACACAAAACACCGAACGGAGTCACAAAAGAGAGAACTGTGCAATATTGTTTATTCCCCGGAAGGATCTTTCAAAATTGTAGGGATCGAAGAAATCCACCGTCATTTCACTATCGTTACTCATCCTATCAAGCCGTCTTTCAATTTCGATAGGTTATGGGCCCAGCCAAACGGGCATAAGGGGCTATGCATAAACAGGGCTGGTAGCAACCAACGTTGTTAAAAATAGTTATTTTAGTGACTACGTTGATGAAAAAAGTGACTAAATAGTGACTTCCATTTGTAAAAAAAAGGACCAAAAAGTGACCAAATTGTTCAAAAGGTTACTAAAAGTGACTATGAAAAATGGATTTGAAAGAAATAATTAATTTGTGTTTGGTGGTTCATCAGCATCCTTGATCCGTTGAGCAACCACACTCATGCTGAGTACGAATAGCGAGCTCGTTCTACCTGATTTGTGCAAAATACAACGCGTGTCGAAGAATTTGACACAAGATTGTCATGAGTGGTTTTTATTATAGTCACTCAATAGTCTCATATAACTTCCAACAAATTTACCCAATGGCTCAGTCAGATCTTTTCGGTGTGATAAAATGATTATATTCAAATCAAATCGTTCGATTGAGGCGAAGGATCTCATAAATACTCAATAATCTTAATAATATCCCAAATTGTATCTTCCTCAAAATGGCATGATCGTTTGGCTTCGATAGTTGAATGCACCAGACCATAAATATATAGGGACTATAGTTTTTGTCTATCAATTTCAGTGGCGTCTCGTCCATATGTGCACCTCGTGCACTGCACAGTCTAAAATTGCATATTTCATGTATTATCAAATTCATCGATTTAATACTCCGTTAATACTCGCAGACTGGGCATTTCAAATGGTGCACCAGATCCTGTATATACCACACGTGGATCGTTTGTAGATGTTTTTTTTCTTCCTATAACTTGATTGCCGATGAGTTAGTGTCTGTGTTAGTGCACAGAGTAGTTTTATTCACTGGCTAGTTGCAATTTTATTCTGTTGTTTCGGGACATTGACAAGGTACTTTTTGTGGCATATCACAAGAGACTCGGCAAAGGAGGAACTATGGAGCAAGATATTGTTGTCAAAATTGACGTCCGGGTTCGACAGAAAGTGCACAACCGTTTAATTTTCTCACGAGACGCCACTGATCAATTTGTTTTAAACATAAACGGAAGATGTACGGAGGTGGGTCCAATTTCCCGCACTTTTGAATCACTTCGTTCGTAGGGTTTCGTAAAACCTACAAAGCAAAAAACGGAAACAACATTTTCCGTAAAAAAAAGCCCAAGTTCTCCCCTCCATACAAAAAACAAAAAATTGGGTGGGGAAAAGAGCCCGCGGGGGGAGGAGGGTCTGAGATTTTCAAAAATAAGTCTACGTGGTTTATGAACCGACCCTAACTAGAAGCAGTACGTTTTTTCAAGAATATTTTCTGCTGGAAGCGTGCCGGGATCGGGATCAAGCAATGGGGCTTGGGATCGCCGAGTCGTGCAGACGGTTGGAAGCAGTGCAGTCCTGCCGGTGGAGAAACTAAAGGGAAGAGAAAATTACGTCACGTGGGCGTTCTCGACGAAGACGTCCCTCATCCGAGAAGGTGCGTGGAGTGCGGTGGAGCCACGAGAAGGTGTTTTGGGGGATGAAGACGCGACGCTCAGGGCGTTGGCTACCATCTGTCTCAGTTTGGAGAAGGTCAACTGCAGTTTGGTGCTGGCCGCAAAGGACGCAAAAAGGCGGGGAAATGCTGAAAAAGGCTTTCCAATATGACGCCTAACTACGATTTGGCTGGAAAGTTGTCAAACAACCGATGCTATGGTTTCAACGAGCCACAAACTGGCGGATATGAATGTTGCTGTTAGCAACGAGTGGTTGCCATTGTTGCTATTGATGGGACTGCCGAAGTATTATGCTCCCAAGGGCTTGGAAGCGTCCGGTCAAGCTTCGTCAACCGACGCAGTCAAAACCAAAATTCTGCAAAACGTCAAGCTGAAGCAGGGACCGAAAAAAACGAAAGGGTGATTTATGTCAGTGACATAACTGCAAAGTTGACGTAGGACTGCTTGTTGATGTGAACAAATTGATGTCATCGAATTAATAAATTTCTAGAGGAAAGGCTTGTAAGATGGAACACGATCCGTTTTTTGCTCGTAACATGTATAATCTTTATTTTTTCGCGGGTCCAAAGACATCTTTCGAAAGAGGAACTAAAAGGCTCCAACTTTGCCCAAGGAACTGATTATTTAGTCTTAAAAAAAATTATGGCTTATTTTCGAACTCCTATTGCTATTTTAATTATGCCAACACTTTCGAACAATGAAACCTGGTAGAGCTAAATCGAATGAGTGTATTCACTCCAAATGCAAATGAAAATTTAAGAATACTAAAATAAATGAGGTTAACACTTGTGTTGTCGCTGTGTATGTCAAAAGTGGCGCTGTTCCATCTTACAAGCCTTTCCTCTACTATATTTTATTCAGTCTGTGTGAGGCTTTTCTATTGGTTCTTCACGAAAATTGATAGAAACTGCAGTTCGGGTCGAATTAACTGTTGATAATATTTCGTTTGTTGAATGTCCAACGGGCTTGTAAGTATTAAATGGATCCTGTGTTTAAATTTACATTGAACATAGAGCGGATTACAACGAACAGCTAACCTAACACCCAGTGGACCAGTATGGACATTTTCGTTTTGCGAGAATTTCCACTGGCTAGAGCGGGAATCGAACCCTCACTTCACGTCAATCACTTAAACAACGAGTGACGCCGCTAACCGCTTGACCACAAAGATGACGTGGGCGATTGCTTTGGCAATTTTCTCCGGGACGCGGCTTTTTAAGCAACGCCATGTTGAACAGTGCGTGGTAATGAAAATTTCGAAAAGCTCAAGAAAAATTTCAATCAAACATACTCTTTAATCGGTAAATTGATTTGATCGTCCTGAAAAGGACGGATTTTAGTTGTTTACGGATGGAACATGGTTCGCGATTGAAATTATCAGTCTTCTTGGGCAGCAGGACGTTTGGAAGGACACCACTCTGTGAAATGGTCACATCGGAGAAATTTTTTTTCAGCTCCTAGTTGTTGCAGATGGCCAGCTGCAGGTGACGTGGGATGATTCTGGTCTTCTTGTTTTCACGGGCGGCGTTTATTACCAACGTGCCCCCCGAACACGTCTGTCGCATACGGATGCACATCGAGAACTGAAGGTTGGTCGCCGACCAATGGTCAGTCGTCCCCACATGTTTCATAATCGCTGGCACGGTAACTGTGGCAGTATGAATCAATCAGAGCGTGGCGCAAATATGATGTCATTTTTGACCAATAGCTTTGTACGTTTAAAATTTTTCATTTAAGTACTTTTGAATTAGTTTAAACAAATGTAATGAATTAAGGTAGCATCAGAGATTCAGCTTTGATGTGCTACCTTTCGAATGAAATACGTATTATAAAATTTCTATGGGCCAGAGAGGAGATATTATCGTTCAAAATCTTCAAACCCGCGTAGCGCTTTCGATTTAAAAAATAAATTAGAACGGCGCCCCTATGCAGGAATAAAAAAGAGAGACGTGTCCTACGTGAAAACAGCAGCGATGAGGGAGCGTCTTACAGCGGCGAGCAGCACCACAGGCGTCGCAAGAGCGGCGGAACGAGAGTCGAGCCAAGGGCAAGCTGGAATTGGTGCACACGGATCTGTACGGACCTTTCGATTGGCGGAAGCAGATCTTTCGAGAAAAAGCCTCCTTCCTGGTATCATAGAGTTCCTGATCTAAGCATTTCTCCTGCTGCTACCCCGATATACACACTAAAAAAAATATTCACGGGCTCGGTTAAACATTTAGCTGAATTCAGTCCATTTTTATATTTAACTGATAACTCGGCAAAAAGTCGAACGATGCCGTGTCTCAGCATCACTAGAAACTGAAATATCGGGTAACTTCTTTATTAAACCGATTCTCGGCAACACTAGGAGCCGATCACTGAGTTCAGGGTGGCCATAAGTTAACCAAACTTCAACCGACCTCAGCTGCCTATCATGCCGAAATATCGGTTTAGCAGTGTTGTAAGCCGAGGCTCGGCTTTTTATCTGTCAACTGCCATGCACGCTAAGATGAGAATACCAAAAATTATGTATTTATTTTACCTAAAATTAGGTATTTTTGACAATTCCAAAAACATCGGTAAAATTAAATGCTAATCAACGTTAATTTTTACTGACATTTGGGCAATGTTCATTTTTCACTATTGGACGGTATTATTAACCCAAAACTGAATAAAATTTTCGTCATTGAAGCTAACGGATTCGCCATGTTTTTCTTAGCAAAAACGTAATTATTTTTCTCATTAATCTTTCAATAAATAATTCATTGTCCCAATATTTGAAGCAACAGGGTGGCCACACAATCTTACTTTAACAATTCCCGCATTTTTCCCGCATTTCTCCCGCATTTTTGCCTAATTTTCCCGACTGAAAAAATGAGTTGGATATTTTGGATCAATAGATATTTTAAAATTTTTTGAGGAAATAGTTCAATCTCTAATGCTTCTGACTTGTTTCAATAAGGCACAATGACGGATAGCAGCTGCAAATCGAGCCGTATTGCATAGCCTGCTATGGCCTCGTATTTTGCACACCGTTGCGACCGTCACGAAAAGCGGTCAGGTTTTGAGCGTTAATATCTCAGTCGTTTCTCCAAACATTTTCAAAATGTCTGCTCCAATTGATCGGAAATATTTCCATGCGTCGATTTCAATATTGAAAACTATTGATTCTCAATTCATAAACCTCATAGACTTTTCTGGGGAGAGGGGGGGTTCTGACCAATGTCTACGCTCAATGCAAAATTTCAAAAAAATGTATGGAGATAAGTCTACGAGGGGGAAGGGAGATTTTCAAAAACTAGTCTACGTGGTTTATAAACAGGCCCTTAAACTATTGAAAATAACGCAAATATAAAGTGATGTCTTATAATTTTGTTTTGCACCGTAAATTTATTCAATGCCAAGTTTTTTCCTATCACAGACTTCAAATGTAAGTCAGGGTCATCTCATATGCAGCAGTGAACGATATAAAATGAGTGCACCTTCGCAAAATGCTTCCTTCGCTGGGCAGCCTAAGAGCCTGTTTAGAAGGGCAATGAGCCAGTACTGAATTGGTAGCTGGCGGTGACAAGTACCATGGAGCAACCATTCGCCAGGTAGCTGATGGCTCTAACGCCTTTGACTAGGCAGCCATCAATTATGCAGTCGGTTAACCAAGCCAGTGGTGAATTTGTAGCCAGCCGGTGGGGGAACCACGAGCGAAATAAATGCGCTCTAGTTGGCATCCATCTTTCAGAAGCATTTTTATTTGCTCGTCAATGCACGGCCAAAAGCTTCATTTTCTTTGCTGTTCTTTCTGCTTCTCTCTTCATTCTCGCTTCTTTCTCTTGCAGATCTTCTTCACTTTTTCGTGCTATCACCGTATTTGGAACCTGTGTTGCGTGCATATTGTAACAAGGACTTCGTGTTTCAACGTCGTTGACAATTCCACCGTTCGTTATGGCATCGTAAATTCTCTGAGCTACCAAACTCTTTTCAGTTTGGTTCACCACCAGACACGTTTCATTTATCGAAAATCCTCGCTCCATCGTCGCATTTCCATGCGACAGGATCAGCACCTTTTTAACAAATGTTATCAAACTAGGCAGCTCCTTCTTAGAATGACCAATCAGTTGTAGCCGAAATATTTCTGGAATGCTGTTCTTTTTTCTGGAATCCGGCAAGCATCGTCTTTGAAGACTGCTTCGAGCACAGTTGCCCAAATTCTTCTTTCACTTTGTTAGCAACCGCAGCGCTCAGATGGTCTTTATCAACGAAAGTTTCCAGACACAGCTTTGCATTTTTAATTTTAATTTGGCAAATTCCCTTGTTTCCTGATTGCCGATTTAGATTAACGGCTGACAGAAGAATGCTCTCCGTCAATTCTATTTCGATTTTGTTCGATCAGTTCAAGTCAGATGCTCGGGTTTAACCATTTTTTCCACAGTGGCTTTAACGACGTCAAATCGTCGAAAAGAAAGAGATTCGATCTGGTATTCCCTGAGATACGGCAGCCACAACATCGAAAACTTTTGATCCGAATATCGACAAAAAGTTCCGTTTGGAATTTGGATAACTTTACATCAGATTTCTTTCTTCCTGTTTCCTGACTTCGTCCACAATCCTTCTTAAATGGGGCAACATTTGTAGCGCTCTTTTAGCAACTTTATTTTGAAATTTGTCAGAAGCATATAATTTTCCATCAACATGAGAGGCTCTAGGAGTGGGCAGTAATTTATTGCTAGAACTAAAAGAAATGAAGAGAAAGTATTGATAGTTCCGTTTATTTTATTTATTTTCCACCCAACGAACGTCGCAGAATTTCAGTGGAAAAACTGATGAACCTGAAAAAGAAACCTCAAATTTTTTTTATCTGAAGCTCTTTATGAGCTTGAGATGAGATGATTCTAATGATCGAAATGCACAGCTCATTGGTTGAAAAGCATTGGTTTATAAGAAAATGGCGCAGTCGGTGTCTTTGTTATAGCTGTAAGGTGACTGATACAATAGGTTTCTGTCCACATGCAGTGACAAATACTTGTCTGTTGTACAAATGGACTGACACTTTATGGTATTTTTAAAATGAAAGTGTGCGGGGGGGGGGGGCTCCCCGGCCCACGGCACGGAAACGCACAACATCACCACCCCCGGACCTAACGCGAACCAGGTAGCGCGCGCCCCCCACCCCCGCAGCCCGTCGAGATCCGCCATCCCCCCCGCGCTACTCAGCCCCGCACCCCCATGCCCGCTCCCGCGGCAGCACGCCACCCCCACACTTCCAAATTTCCAATTATCTAAACCCGCCGCCGTATTAAAAATAAAAAAAAAGATAATAGTAAAAATTAAATAAATTACACTCCGCGGGCCCCTTCGCACCCACCCTGTCCTGTCCAAACAAAAAAAAAAAAAAAGCTGAGGTGTTTGCATTTTTAATGTCCCCGTCTCGAGATAAGCGCAACGCAAAACGTTCCAAACCCCCCCCCAAGAAAGCCACCCTGAAATTTTAAAATGAATGTGTGCGTCTTTATTCGCGCGCTAAACATAGGATTCGCACTGATACAATGTCAGGCTTATCGGCCTAACCGTCTGGCTCTGAACTGAAGCTCGACGATCGGACCGACGAGCCTCAAGTTTTCCCAGTGGGTTGGAGGAGCGAATGGCATAATTAATTGAAAACGGCAACAGTGTTATGAGAGCTAACACACACTGAACATGTTTAACCAAGTCTGCCGGAAATGAACACAGATTCTACTCAAATCATCAATTTGAAAGAGATGTGAAAAAGTAGTTTGTCCTGCCATATAACAAAAATTCCCGATGAATTTTGAAAATCCCGACTTTTTCCCGCATATTTCCCGATGATAAGTTTTGGATTCTCGCATTTTTCCCACATTTCCCGATTTTCCCGAGTCTGTGGCCACCTGTTCAAATAGTGGTTTTTAGTGAAAATCTCTGTGGGGCTAAAATGAACACCCGATGCTGGTGGTAAAACGAACAGTGCACAATTTAATTTTGCGTTCCTAGATGCCTCGGATTTACGAAAGGAAAACGCAACGGCAAACCTGGACAGATGAGCAGATGGCTGCGGCAAAGCGTGCCGTTGAAGGCGGAATGTCCGTACGGCTTGCATCCTTTAAGTACGACATCCCAAGGATAACTCTTGCCAGGTGGATTGCATCTCCTGGGAAAAAAAGAGGACTCGGCTCGAAAACGGTTTTCACGCCAGAACAAAAATTTCCGTTTTTTTTTTTAATGCAGAAGAATACACATAAAATCACGATTTTGACTATTTATTGTCTATGTTCATAAAGGGTATGTATTCAAAAATGATGTGATGTAGGTACTTTGTTTCGTGTTTTATTGCGTCGTTGAAGAATAATACGAAACAATGCTTAACGTGTTCATTTTACCACCTTTTCCCCTATCAGTTTGCTAATGCCGAGATTCCCGGCAAACTATGTGAATTTTCAGTTTGACCCAAACCGAGATTATCGGTTAACATAAAAAAGCCGAAATCGTTACCGAGAGGTCGGCTGTGCGGATCTCGGTTTCAGAAAGTCGAAACTCGGCATATAATTTTAAGTGTGTATATTTTCGAATTTTTACGAAGATCCCACAAGTGGATCGGAACACACCTACGATTCAAGAAGGCTAGGCAGTGGCAGAACACCGAAGACAGCTGATCCGGTGAAGGCAAGGAAGGAAGGTGATGAATCAACCGTCGACTGTACCTGTTTTTTTTTTATTTTCTTTGTTTATCAAGATTTTCAGAGCTGGGCTGGTTCATCTCCCGTCGTAGTCACTCAAATCCGGGGGTGAGATTCGAACTCGTGACTTTGGCGTGAGAGGTATTGATGTTAACCTCTACGCCGGGGTCGCCCCCCTTCGACCGTACCTTTCGATCCGCGATGTGGCGAAGGTTTCCATTGGGTTTATAGAAAAAAAAAATCCTACATGTCGAACCCATCAACACATTTAACACTCCATCTTTTACTTGATTATAAACGTATCTAGAACCGAACGACTTTTAATGTTGTTCCTTATGCTTAATTATCCCTAGACATTACTAATTTATATCTTATAGCTTACTCGCAACATAATCTTTAGAACTTCTACGGTGTTCAAAAACTGTTGGCATTTTGTTAAGTGGTTAGTACTGTACTATGCCGAATGGGATGTCCAAAAATGTTTCCATTTCCCGCTACTCAACTTGCTTATGCTAGATGGGGAATATTCCAGTCACCGCCAGTATGGTCTTGGTTTATAATCGTCCTTTTGCCCCCTTGATTGATCTGAGTGAGCACCTCCCGTTATTATTTGAGCCTTCCATAACCGATGCATGATTTTGTATACTATGTATACTATGCTGAGAGCTAGTTCATACACAGGAAAGGCAATAATACCTGGACCTTACTGAAATAAAAAGCTAGATCAGTTTACTTTGAATGAGCTTTTTAAATCTCTATGCCAAAATAAATATCTATCAAGACAATGTTAAATCAAGAATAATAACGTTGACGTTACGAAATAGTGCTACAATAAAAAATAAATAAGCAGCAATAATGAGATTCCGATTCAAAAATTCTCACACATCGGTTATAATAGTGATGACAATCAAATCGAGTCAAGCGTCGAAATGTAAACATTCAATTTCGATGCCCATCTATCCACACTATCCATGAGTCAAATATCGCTAAAACCTAGTAACTTTTCGTCTCCTATGATTTTCCGCACGTCGCCCACCCTGGCCGGCAAGTTACATCCAAACCACCCTCCCACCGCACAAAGCTTCGATCATCAACAATCAACGCAATAAACGATGGATAACAAACATAAGAATCACACACAACACGGAAAAAAGAAGAAACCCACCGCAGCTGGATGGAGTGCTAGCGCTGTGCATTTCCATCTTCCGCAGCCCACAGACACCCGCACGCACACAGTCAAACGTAGCTACACACTAGACGAGCCCAACAGGACAAAGCAGCAACCCTAGCGCTCCGCTCTTGCGGAACGGGAAGAAACGATGGCGATCTTCACTAGCAGCAGCAGTTCGCAAACTTACCGGCAATAGATTCGTCGATTTCCTCGTCGGACGCCATGGTTTCCGGCCTTTTTTCGGGTTCACTCGGTGCACCGGAACGTCTACTCACTTTTGGCGATAGTTTCGGTCGCGACCGATACGAATTTACCGGTGCAAATTGCAATCTTTTCGCGAACAACACGGATTTCACCTCTGTCAGCCGCTTTTCAAGAGCTACAATCTTCCAATATGGCGTCCGCTTGTGGTGGCGGTTCTCTCTCGCTCATTCCCCGCGGAGGATGGTTGATCAGTGATGCCAGGAGAAGAGGTGAACCAGCCACTGGCTAAAAGACTCGATAATAGCACTTACAGGTATTATCTTAGTAACGACAAGTCGTTACAGAAACTGTCTCTATACACAAAACTTAATTGAATGGCGTACATGAGGCAACAGTCCCTCTAGTCAATCAAAGCAAACTGATGCAGAAGATTAATGTCATCATATGTTAAAAGAGGGGAGCCCAAGAAGAGAAATCGATGAAATTTTATTTGCTCTTATTTCTGTTGTATCTTGAACATGACTTCAAATCTGGCAGCCCTGCCTGGGTTGATGTTTTGCCGCTTTGCTCTCCCGAGCTGCGATGAGAGCGAGAGGCTTGTCGGGAAATCAAAACTGTCAAAACGACAACCAACCGAGGGGAGGGTTGATGGCAATACACCATTTTGACGCAAGACGCCATGGTTTGTGTAAGACGGTAGGAATAATTCTAGGGTTTTTATTCATTAGGGCGAATCTACAATTGAGAGACTCTTGCCTCGTTCTCTTTCATTGATTACAGCGCCATTATAAAACTATGGATGGATTATTTAACACAGATCGCAAGATAAGAGTGCTGGCTAGCATATTGGGCAAACAGTTAAACGAAAAATGTGAAAATGATTTAGCTATTGGTGAAAGAGAAAGTAAACAGAGAGAGTCTCTCAATTGTACACGCAAAGAAATCACTCTGTTTTGAATCAACAAAATATTTTGTTGGTATTCAATACAAGGTTTCATTTTGTTTCAATTCATAAAAAAGTTCCAAATCAATTCAAAATTTCATTCAAATCAAACCAATCAAATGATTTGAAGTAATCACCGCTGTGTGATACTCGTTTAAATTATATTTGATTTAAATAATATTTTACCCATTTTCTTGTTTCTTATCTACCCATTGTTTGACAGCAGCATACAGGTTTTAAAAATAAGTGATATTTTATTTGTTATACAATATAACAATCACATTTATTTTCAACTTCGTTTTAAAGAAAAATGATTAATTAATTGTGTTAATTAGTTGTATGAGCGCACATTTCATAGCAGCCATATTGCTAACCCTGACCTCAGCTGTCCTAATGTTAGTTTAAACATAATATATTATAATTATAAAAACAGATTATCAATGAGTTATTCTCTTTGCAGATAACTGGAAAAACAGAACAACTTCCGATGGAAGACTATTTTGCACATAAGCTGCCATTATGACTGCCTCTCCCAAATATTTCTTCCCGAGTCCAGCATCCAACCACATGCACGATGTCGACTCCTGCAAAGTCCGACTCCTGCAAACGCCGTTCTGCTGGGGGAATATGGTGCCATAATTGTTGAAAAAACAATAAAATACGACTTTCAGTTCTATAAAGCATGAAGTTTTATTTCAATTAAATGGTTTTATTATATTAGTTCATCAAAGTTTATTATTTCAACAAATGCTTTTAATTGATTTAAGAAAACATTTTGTTTTGAACAATAAAACACGATGTTCAATTCTAAACAGCATGATGTTTTATTTCAACTCAAAGGTTTTGTTGAATTAGTTCATCATTATTTATTATTTCAACAAAAACATTTAGTTGGCTTAATAAAACATTTTGTTTTGAGCAATAAAACACGATGTTCAATTCTATAAAGCATGAAGTTTTATTTCAACTCAAAGGTTTTGTTGAATTAATTCATCAGTTTTATTGGTCCATATTTAAACCAAAATTTTAGTTGAATTGATTCCTATTTTGTATTGGTATAACTACGTATTTTTTTGCGTGTAGATTCGCCTTAATAGGCCAGTATCGACCTAAAAAGTAGAGAGGTTACGGAATTTTGTTAAATATTACCAAGCGGAATTTTGACAATTGATCTGCATGGAACGAAATGTCACCTTCACTTACGGAATAATTGAGCGGGATTTTTTTCCGAAAGTAAAAGTGACAGCTCCCATTAGTTTGCCTGGAAACCTTACAAATTCCAATTTAATTTTTAGTTCTTCTCAGGTGGATACTGCTGCAGAAATTTCTTTTCGATTCTTTTCTTTTCCGTTTCAGTAAACGGAATTTAACATGGGATTGAGATAGAAAAAGAAATTTCTTTTGAACACGATACCGACCTAATGTGAAAAAAAAAACCTAGAATTGGGTAAATGAATTTGCAGAGATTATAGATCATTGCGCGATGGCAACATGGATTTCAACGCAACGTGTGATTGTTATGACACAGGATGTATTCTGGCTGATTATGCATGCAACATTTTACTTCACAAAGACCTTTGGTTCTATCGTTCTATTGTAACGATTCATTCTTATGTTGTAAGGAGTTTTTTTATACTATAGACCTGCTTTTACAGTAGAATCATAGACTAACTCTAAGACCAGTAGGTCCCGAACTAATACGATTTTTTTCTTGGCTCAGTCGGTACTAGCACATCGGTCCCAAGCTTAATAATACGCCCCTAATAATGAACTCACACGAACACACTCTCAAATATTCTGTCAAAATAACACAGCAAATCAAAACAAAGGCGCAAATAGGTATAGTTAGGTGCTGGCTTCAAAGTGTACTTCGGACCAAGGGGTTCTACAACAGTGAACCAATTTCAAATCGCTAGTTGCATATTGATTGTTGGTAGAATGACGTTTATTTCTAAGGTAACGGCCAATTCTAATGTCATCAGATGTGTTTAGATGTCTTAGGTTCACAACATTTCACACATATTAAACGTTTGATTTTCGTGTAACTAGAATCTAGTTTTATAGGACGTGTTCTGATGTTGAATTTAACATCATCAATACGTTTATTTTTAATGTGTAGTTTAAATATGTTGTATTTAAATGTACTAGCAACAATCAATATGCAACTAGCGATTTGAAATTGGTTCATTGTTGTAGAACCCCTTGGCCCGAAGTACACCTTGAAGCCAGCACCTAACTATACATATTTGCGCCTTTGTTTTGATTTGCTGTGTTATTCTGACAGAATATTTGAGAGTGTGTTCGTGTGAGTTCATTATGAGGGGCATATTATTAAGCTTGGGACCGAGCTTGGGACCGATGTGCTAGTACTGACTGAGCCAAGAAAAAAATCGTATTTGTTAGTCTATGGTACTAGGGCGTAACTTCGAACTCTGAATACATATAGAATACGACAACCCACATTGAAATTTAATGTTTGGAAGATGTCTGCTAATATTTTTTACATCACCATTTCTATTCGGGATGGATGTCAACAAAGAGTGCTTGCCGAAATGTTGCGCATCACAGAATATTTCATACTCTGAGAAAAATTTCATCGTTGTACCGACAATTAAATCATGGTCAGGATGACTATCGCATATAATGGTTTCAATAACCATGAAAATGGTCGAATTCACCACGTTCATGGCATTTTTGACTATGATCATGGTAACAAGGACTATTCCAACATTATGGAAAATGTTGCATCAACTATTTTTAATGGTAGTTTTGACCATGGTCATAGTCGGTTCAAAATCACTATACTGCAATAGTCATCCTAACCCCCAATAATGGTAAAATTGACCATCAAATTCCTCTCTGTGTATGTTCTTACAACGGTTGCATCCAGTGTCAATCCGGAGCAACCAAAAGGATCAGATTCCGCTTCACTGCAGGTCAGAACACAACGAACTATTCAAGCCGGCAGGAACTAAGGTCTGTATCAACATTAATCCGGACACCTTCAAATCATTGTAACTTTTGAAATATTGCACGTAGGAATGAAAAATTTCACTGTGGTATAGCTGAGAGTCTATGATGAAAAAGACTATGATTGATGTTTACATTTCATGTTTAGTATTCAAGATGGCGACGAAAGAAAAACAAGTACGCGAGCGATGTACGGCAAATCCTGACTTATCAATACGGGACCTTGCAAAAACATTGGATTTGCCTAAATCCACTGTTCACGATGTGCTCAAATCATTTTCGGAACGTTTGACGGTGGAGGGGAAACCGAGAAAAGACAAAAACATTGGACGCGCTGATCCTGTCATGGCCCGAAAGGTGAAAAGGATATTAACGAAAAACCCAAATGGTGGCTCGTAAAATAGGGATGTCGCCTGGTTTTGTCCAAAAATCAAAACAACGTTTGGGACTTAAGTCGTATAAAGTAAAAACAGTTCCAAATCGCAACGACAAACAGAACTTGGCAGCAAAATCACGGGCTCGACGTTTGTACTGCGAATATTTGACGAAGTTTTCATGCGTTGTTATGGACGATAAAACTTATGTCCTGGAGGATTTCAAGCAGCTTCCAGGGCTGGCTTTTTATTCTGCTATGGCCAGAAATGCTACAGCTGAGCATTTCAGAACGAAGAAGGCATCGAAATTTCCCAAAAAATACCTTGTGTGGCAAGCAATTTGCACGTGTGGCAAAAAGAGTAAATCTTTCGTCACTACAGGCACAATCAACAAGGAGATCTATCAGAAAGAGTGTCTGCAGAAGCGATTGCTACCCTTCATCAAAATTCACAAAGAAAAACCTTTGTTCTGGCCCGATTTGGCATCATGCCACTATGCTAAAACTGTGATGGAGTGGTACCAAGCAAATCAAGTGAACATTGTACCAAAAACCTCAAACCCGCCAAATTGCCCAGAGCTACGACCAATCGAGAGATATTGGGCTCTGATGAAGCGGAAGCTTTCTGGAAAGAAGCAAGGAATCAAAGACATCAAACACTTCCAGCAAATTTGGACAAAGACGGCTTCTACGATTTCTGAAGAGTCTGTACAAACCCTAATGGACGGAGTTAACCGCAAAGTTCGAAAATTTTATGCAAATACCGAATAACTATGTTTTGTCTTCACGAATTGTTAAAACACATCCCATGAATCTGAAATAAACAACTACGACGGAAATATAATGCGAAATTTATGTTTTATTCATGTTTTGATGTGTCCGGATTATTGCGGATACAGACCTTAGGAGCGCCACCGAAGACATCTGGGAAGAAGCTATTCATCCCAACATCGTAAGAATTACCGATCATACGGTTGGAAGGAGCATCATCGGAGTTTTCATGTACACTGAGCGAACAAATCGAGGGGAATTCATTCGAATATTGTATGGAAATTTGCCACAAGATATTATTGCAAATTTCATACAATTCTATAATGGAAAGAAGTTCATAGGACGATCGTATGAAAATTTTCCTCACACAAAAAAAAAGTTACAATCGAGATTCGAACCATGAACCTCGGGATTCAGAGGCGACCCACAATCCCACGGAACTACACACGCTTGATAAGTGAAGTCGATTGAAAGTGTATATGAGGCATGTTTTTCTGGAATGAGTCTTCGACCCTTGCTTTGTGGTTCATAGTTCCGATCGTATGAAAATCGTAAGGATAAATTCCTAAGTGTACGTCTTCGCAGAGGTCCGTTCGGAACCATGCCATATTGCAGCTAGAGCGGTTGAAAGAAGAAATGGCCTTCGAAGAACAACAACCAGAACGAAGACGGACGGCAGATCAGCAAAAAGCGGAAAAGCATAGAGCGTTCCTGGACAGGAAGTACAGAATCCTAGAAGAACTGGCGAGGATCAAGTCGATGTCCCAATAGAATTTTTTTTTCCGTTTATCCGTTACTATGGCAACTTGCACTCTAACAACCAGCCCATAGAGGGGTAAAGAAAACCCGACTGGTTTGATTGAGAACGTAAGGTAAACTGATTTTATTTATAATTCAAAATCTTACAGACTACTTTGATTGGTTCTTACAACCACCGAGTTGCTTCGATCTCCATCATAGACGGCTTTCAGAGTTATTTTGCGGGTATATTTATTTACCGATTTCAAACAGGAAGCTCATCACATACCATTTCTACGTTAGTTCCTTTAACGTACTTTCACAAATCTACTATTACGAAAAACACAATGCAAAATATATTAACCACCATTCCCAAATCTACACCTGCACTTTGTTGTACACCCCAAACGCCCCCGTTCCGCTTTTGCAAAGCTGTCCGACCATCAGCCGCGACGAAGGCGAATCCAGGTGGTCATCGTTGCCCTTCAGGGCGGCAGCCTTCAGGAACTGAATCGACGACTCGAACGAAATCTGCTGCAGCGGCGAAACGTTGCTCTCCATTCCCTTGCGGCTCATGGATTTGAATGTCCCGTCGGCGGTCATGTAGTCCGCCACCAGCAGCAGATGGCGTGGATTGATCGTGATGCCGTAGACCTTGAACACGTTCTGGACTTCCTTCACGATGACGCGCGCCGCTGCCTCGATTCCGTACGTTTGCGAGATGGCATAGATGTCGTTCGAGTAAAGGCGGTTCAGATCGAGGATTTTGCTGTACTTCGTCATTGCAAAGATGTTGATACCGTCCGTTTTCAGGTAGAGCTGGTCGTTCTGGACGTAGGTGATGGCGCGGCGGATGTTGGGAACCTAGAATGACGGTGGTTATTGGGGACGAAATTCGGGAGTTGACTGATGCGACTTACCTCCCAAACGACACACTTCTCGGCAATATCCCGCAAAATTTTCGTAAAGTCAATATCCTTATACTTCATGGGCATATGGAAGGTGACCTGGCACCAGCGGTGCTCCTTCTTGTCGAAGACGTAATCTTTGATCAGGTTGTTCTCCACAGTGACCAGCGTCTTCTCCGCTTTTTCGTCCAGCTTTGCATGGGAAATGTCCAACGCTTCCTCCGCCTTGGCCATCTCTTCCTCCTCGTTCTCGTCCTGCTTCTCGTCGGCATTCGCCGCCTCGTCATCCTCTTTGTTCTCCACCTCATCCGCATCCTCCTGGTCATCCTCGTCCTCGTCCGTGTCGTACCCCACTTCGTCGCTCTTCTTGTTCTTCAGCTTGGAATCCGTTGCATCGGCGTCACCTTCGTTGCCACCGGCATCGTCGTCCGAACTGTCGTCGCCGTTGTCCTCCAGGCGGGACATGTCCGGTTCCCGACTGTCCGCCAGGTTGTCGTTTTCGTTCGCTCCAGCCGGGGTCTGTTTCGTTTTGGATTCCTGCTCGATTTCGATTCTGTAAGAGAATTTTGGTTTAGAGGAAAATTGAACACCCGGATTCTTCAGTGACTTACAGGACGTTTTTCGTCTTAGTCGCTCGGAAGATGATGCGGAACATGTGCTTCATAAAACTGCGGGACATGAAACGCAGGATTTCTTCCGGTTCCACGCGGTAGTTGTGCACATAGGCATCCCTCGGCAGAAAGTTGAATCGAATAACGTGTTGCGTTCCTCGGGTTGGGAGCAGGACTAGACGGGACTTCACGTTGATATCTACAATGGAAAAATTCTAAGGCTGTTAGACAATCCACGAATCTGATAGATCAAACCTTCCAGAACATCCGCCACCGTGACTCGGTTCAGCGTCTTGCGCATCTTCTCGGCGACCGAATTCAGCTTCTTCTGGCTTTTGTGCGGACGGAACGGGATTTCCATTGATGGCGTCTTGATGACCCGTGAGGCAAGCATGAGAATTTCACGCAATCGAGGAATACCCAAGGTCACGTTCATTTCACCACGGCCGGCAAAGTGGAACGTGTTCAGGGTCATTTGCGTGGAAGGTTCCCCGATGGATTGGGCGGCCAACATTCCGACCGGTTCGCCAGGTGCCGCCAGGGCGTAGCTGTTTTTGATCTTCATCAATTCGTCCATGTCGTGCAGAGGGTTTTGCGTTTTCTCGAACTGTTTCACCAGGTCCTCGAGGTGTTCGGACAACGCTCCGAAGCAACTGTCCGGTCGGAATAGGGAGAACGTTGGATCAGGACAGTGGGAGTACTTCTTGCGGTATTTGTTCTTCTCTTCCGGTGTCGCTTTGTTCCATTTCTTGACGATTTTCTCCGTGAGTCGAATGCGGCCGGTTTTCGATTTCAGTCGATCCGGATCGGACATTTCGGCACGAATTTGCTCGCTGACGTCTGTGGAAAACTTCGAAAACGGCGAAGCACGGGTCTTCTGCAATTTGGCACCATTTTTCTTGCACCAGGACTTCATTTTCTTGACGTGAGCCTTGATCTGATCGTTCAACTCGTCGTCGTTTGCGAGCATCTTGGCAGTGTCCGGTCGAACGATCACGTCCCGGTTCAGATCCAGGAACTTCAAGTGATTGGAAGTCTCGATAAACTGCGCCTTGGAGATGTCCATGCCGTCCTCTCCGTACATGAACTGAACGACGCTGTTATCGCTATCCCTCACCGTCATGTCGTAGTTTACGTTCAACCCCTCCAAGTGCTTCACCAAGCATCGCTGCAGATATCCGGAACGACTGGTCTTGACGGCCGTATCGATCAATCCTTCGCGACCGGCCATACAATGGAAGAAGAAGTCTTGCGGTTGGATGCCGGTCATGAACCGCCCATCGATGAATCCTCCCGACTTGGGGGAGGTTTCGAAACTAGCGAAACTCGGCAGGGATTTTCCAGATATCATCAGCGGAGGTCGTTTGCCTTCGAGTTCGATTTGCCCCAGCAGGCAGGAGATTTGCATCGTGTTCACGGTGGAACCCTTAGCGCCGGATTGCACCATCAACTGAAGGTTGTTGTCCGGGAATTTGCTGATCAACCCCTCGGGAATGCACGCCTCGTTGATCTGGTTGGTGAAGACATCAAGGGCGGTTTTGTATTTGCGATCGAGGATCGTGCGGAACTTGGGATTGCTGGCGTAGGCTTCTTCCATCTTGGCATTGAGTTCATCCGGGGAAACATCCTGTGGAAGATCCAGTGCGGAGGCGGCCGTTTCGTGTCCAATTTTCCGACAAGCTTTGATGATCTTGGCTCGCTTTTTGTCGGCCGTTTTCTGTACAAGGATGTCCTTTACACCGAGCGTGAAGCCTTCCCATTGGAGATAGTAGGTGAAGAGTCGGGACAGCGATGACAGCAAGATCGAAGAGCAATGGCCACCATAAAGTTCGTACATGCAGTGAATCAACCCGTACGGGGTAGCTCCGAAGTGGTTTTTATCGAGGATTCCAACCAGGAGTTCGCCATCCCGAATGAATACCTCAGATTCGGACATTTGATTACCGACCAGGGGAGTACCGCCAGCGAGCCAGTCACGGGCCGGTTCCGTTTGCCAGTGCTTGTTGCCCAGCTTGGCCGATCCGATCATGTTGATGTGGGGCATCTTCTTGGGGATGATGTTCTTGACGATGGTGGAGATGATCTGCTTTCCGGACCAGAGCGTGGCCGGTTTCAGGATGGTCGGTGGCAGCAGATCTATGTTTCCACGGTGGTTGGACAGTGCTTGGAAGACCAACTGGTGGTAGTCGTCGCGATTGAAGAACTTGCCTCTGATGAACAGCTTCACGGCGGAAACGATGTGATCTTGGATCAGCCCTCCCAATGGGGTTCCATCCTTCGGGACCAGATATTGATGGGGAACGGCGACGAGGTTGTATGCTTCACTGCGTCCCAGTTCGGTTTGCGGAAAGTGGGCATTCATTTCATCGCCGTCGAAGTCAGCATTGTAGGACTTGCAGTTGGAGTAGTGCAGCCGGAAGATCTTCTCCCCGCTGAGGATCTTGGCCTTGTGAGCCATGATACTCGGACGATGGAGAGTCGGCTGTCGATTTAGCAGTAGAATATCGCCGTTTTGCAGATGACGATGCACAACCTTAACGCCCTGCTCATTCGAGCTATGCGGTGTCAGCAGAGTCTTGGCCAACGACTGTCTTTGTGTCACGTTTAAGGGGGAAATCTTGCTGACTTGTCCGTTGGAATCCTCGATCCTATTCGCACCCGGGTACTCATCGGGACCATTCAAGACCATCTTCCTCAGTTCAGCGACATTCCAGGGCGTCACGGGAACCGGGTATGTCAATTTCTTCGCGAACGTGATTGGAATTCCAATTTCGTCCACACCGATATTCGGATCCGGCGTGATGACAGTTCTTGCGGCATAGTTGACACGTTTCCCCATCATGTGCATCCTTACAAGGCCTTCCTTTTTCTCGATGATTTGCTTAAGACCGAACCCGCGTGCTTTGCTCTTATCCTGTGCCATGTTAATGTCCAAGGACTGATCCACATAGCTCTGCAACTCCATCCAAGCAAAGTACAACTTCTCATTGGACGAATCCCCCCTGGCCGTAGCGAAGACCTTCTTCATTTCGGTCTCAACAGCACCACTTCCAGTCTGCGCGGCGCCACCGTCTTCTTGTAATTCATCACTCCTCTTGGACATAACCAGGACCGCCCTCAACGTGGCATTCGCCATCATAATGTTCCTCAGAATCGTAGTCTGGGGATGCTCCATAATTTCCATCCCTTCAATACGTCTAATCGGGCGCACCAGCGGCGGCTGCACCGGAATCACGTCCATGAAGAACATATCGATCGGGTTCTTCATCGAATGGGCACTCTTCTGCAGAATCGGACACAGCAGGTTCAACAGTGAGCCGTCGTTTTTGAACAACTCGTGAAAATAACGCTGGCACTCTTCGGCAAAAATGATCCGGTTGGTGGCACGCGTCTTCTCGTCATCCACATCCTGCATGCCTTTTTTCTCGCTGAAATTCAAAGCTCATCAATTGCATCTCCCTGCGGACGAAAAATAACTCATACTCACTAGAAAGCCCTCATCTCGGCCCGAGTCATGCTGAACACCAGCCGCTTATTGGACACCCGCACCTTCCGAATAACACTCTGGCAGTGAATACAAATTTTCTTGATGCAATCCTTCAATGTCGTATTGACGATCGCCGTCCGAATCGCCTCCGAATTCTTCGTATTTCCAAGTTTGTTGTACGGATCTAAAATTCAACACTAAATTAACTACCCCCATTTCGTTCGATCAAAACCCAGCCCATCCATACGGTTCAACAGCAGCTCCGAATAGTAGCTGACCCCCTCCGGAAGCTCCCCGTTCGGATCCATCGCCACCTTCTGCTTGTACACCTCCAGCTCCTCGGCTTCCACGATGTACCCGGCGTCCACCAGATTCAGCTGCAGTTCCAGCATGCTCTTCATCGAGTCGTGTAACTGCAGCCGGAAGCAATCGGTACAGCAAATCCGCAGCAAGTTATACACCGTCTTGACGAAAAACGGATTGAACACCGGAATGCAGATCTCGATGTGACCAAAGTGTCCCTCGCATTGAGTGATATCCTGCACGCAGGTAGTACACACCTCGCCCCGTCCAGAGGGACCTAAAACAAACAAAAAAAACCATTAATCCAATCCAATGTATTCCTGACAGCAACCGGGGGAACCAACCCATCGCGGCATCGTACAACCCGCCGGGGATGGCATGGCCCAGCTCGTCGAACGACCTCGGCGTCACAATCTTCGTCACGCTAATCCGCTTGATGTCGTCCGAACTGAACACGGAAAACTGCAAATTGGTCGGGTCCAGATTGACGTCCAAATTCTGATCGATCGTCATCTTCGAGTCCCTCTCCCACATCCAATTATTTTTCACTCAAACACAAAAACACTAAAATCCCCCCACTTTTTAATCACCCCCCCTTTTTTTTTTTTCCACACCCACCCACACATACTTCATCTCGCATCTTTCTTCCCCCCCCCACCCCCCCACCAACACCCTCCCCCCTTGGGGTTCACACACAAGATTACATTAGGACACCAAATAGCCCCACTCCACAAAATCGGAAGGATCAAAAAATTATAAATATTAAGGGGAAATTTCCGGAGCAATTTGCGATTAGGGCGAACATGCAGAATGTAAACAAACGGGAAATGATGACTGTAATATTGCAAGTAGAATTTCAAACCGTAATTTACAAATTTACGAATAAATTCAAATACAATCTAGCATACAGACAGAGAACAAAGCTAGCTTCTGATTTATATATAATACTGATGGAAATTCTTTCGTTATTCATTGAAATTTGCAATTTTTTAATATTCGCCTGTCAATACTAGGATGTTTGATTACGCCATTTTCAATGTTGGCCCCACAAGTACTGGAAATAAATGTATCGCCCTATACTATTCGCCTATTGTTGACATTTTGATAGGTTTCGCCCTCCACTTTTCGCCGTTGTTTTGGTTATTTTATCAGTATCGCCTTTTACTTTTCGCCGTTGTTTTGATTTTTTGTCAGTATCGCCTTTTACTTTACGCCATGTTTATGTTTTGATTTAAATTACGCCTTTCACTTTGTCAACAATCAATATGGCGTAAATCGCAGAGTGAATTGTTTTGAATACGAAATAACTCTACGCCCTTTGCAAAAACAATATTTAATGAATAAAATTAAAGCACAAACAGGACAAAAAGGTCAAAACTCATTAATTAGTTGTAGTAATTATGCATTGCATTGAAAAAACATTTTGTTTACATTTTGCATGTACGCCCTAATCGCGAATTGCTCCGTGGTTCGGGAATGAATGGAGCAGATAGCTTATGCTGTTTTGCAGGATTCCGCATCCACACTTGATCCCCTTCTGTGATGGTCGATTCCTGGACTTGTTTGGTTCGATCGTACCGAGCTTTTGCCGCAAGTTTATACGACAAATCTCTCTCTCGAACTTCTTCATCATCCGTCCGGGATAATGCGTTGAAGTAAGAAATCCAATCCCTGAACTCTCTTCCAAATGCTAACTCCGCCGGAGATCTTCCAGTAGCTGGGTGCGGTGTCAGGGAATACACATAATTCAGCTCTTCGAGATCCTTACTCCAATTTGTTTGATTGAGAGCTGCGATTCGCAGAATCTTCAAGATGCTCCTGTTCTGTCTCTCTACCTCCCCATTAGCTTGGGGCCAATAGGGAGTGGTATGTTTAAGCTGTATTCCGTAGTACAGACAGAATTCCTTCATTTCGCTACTCGCAAAATTACTTGCGTTATCCGTCATGATCGTGTCCGGTAGGCCCATTCTCATGAAAATTGGTCGAATTCGCTCCAAAATGTCGGCTGTAGTGGTACGGCGGAGTACTTCTACGATTCTATACCTGCTGTATAAATCGATGATCACGAGAAGCGAATCTCGTGACGGAAGCGGTCCTAGACAGTCCATACTGATAAAACTCCAGGGCGATTGAGGAAGCTCGCGTATGGCCATTGGTTCCGGACGAGCTGGTTGACCAACAATTTGGCAGTCCATGCATGATCTCACTTTCCTCTCGATCTCCTTATCCATGTTTGGCCACCAAACTTTCGAACGCAATCTCTGTTTCGATCGTTCGATGCCGGGATGTGCAATGTGTGCCAATGACAAGATACGCTTCCGCAAACTTATTGGGATTACAATCCTATCACCTCTCAATACTATTCCATTCACCACCAGCAATTCGTCCTTGAATGGTAAGTACCGTCTAAATTGCTCCTTCCAGGTACCAGATAACAATGCCTCCTTCAACGACGTCAGTTCATCGTCCTGTTGTGTTTGGCTAGAAATTTCATCTAATGATACGGCGTCCGGTTTCTTTGATTCCACAACTGCCATCAACATAGATTCTCCTTCCTGGTCGTACGTCTTGCAATGTTGGAACTGCGGAAGGCGTGACAACGAGTCAGCAATGTTTACTTTGCCCGGAATATGTACGACTTTGAAGCGAAAAGATTGCAGGCGGAGAGCCCAACGTTCAATTCTCGGGCACGACTTCTGCTTACTTTCGAAAATCACCTTCAGTGGCTGGTGATCAGTCAGCAATAAGAATTCTAAACCACGAAGGTACATCTCCAACCTTTCCGTGGCCCACACGAGCGCTAAAGCTTCTTTTTCGTTATGAGCGTAAGCCTTCTCTGCTTCGGACAGTCCTTTACTGATGTAACAAATTACTCGTTTCCGGTCATCCTTTTCCTGAATTAGGACTGCACCTAGTCCTGTGGGGCTTGCGTCAGCGATAAGAATCGTTTTGTCCAACGGTGAGTAGTATCCCAAATTGGATGGATTCGCCAAAACTGTTTTAATCTTGACGAAGGCCTGCTGCTGTCTTTTATTCCAGTGAAATCGAGTATCCTTACGAAGCAGCTCACGTAGTGGTGTTGTTAACGTGGCCAAATCTGGGATAAACTTCCCTAGATAGTTGACGAGGCCCAGAAAACTAAGAAGCTCCTCGATAGATCGTGGCTCTCAAAAGGATCTCACAGCTTCCACCTTGTCCTCGGCTGGGCTTATCCCTGTTCCCGAAAGGCGATGTCCCATGAAAACGACTTCCGTCTTACCAAATTCGCATTTCCGCATGTTGATTGTAACGCCGTGTGATGTTAGTCGCTGCAGGATAGCCTGTAAAATCTTATCGTGCTCCTTCTTTGTTTCAGCAGAAATCAGAACGTCGTCAATGAACGACTTAACTCCCGGTATTCCTGTTAGTAAGCGCTCCATTATGTTCTGGAAAATCTCGGAGGAACAATTAAGTTCGAACATTAATCTTTTATATCGGAAGTAGCCACCAGGTGTCGCGAAGGTTGTGATCTCCCGAGATGCTTCCGATAAGACGACCTGATGGAAAGCCTTGTTGAGGTCTATCTTCGAGAACCATTTGCAATTGTTTAAGTGGGGAACAATGTTATCGAACGTTGGCAACGGATAATGTTGTGGAACAATAGCCCGATTTGCGTCCCTCATGTCCACACATAGCCTTACCTCCATTGGATCACCCGGCTTCGGTCTGACGACCAGTCGCGAAATCCATCGTGAATCTTTCGGCGCAGGTTCGATAATGTCCTGCTCGATTAACCGCTTGATTTCCCTCTCCACTTTCTCGCGGAGGGGGATGGGAACATTGCACTGGGTGTGTTGAACTGGTTTTACTGTTTCGTCGATTTGGATTTCAGCTTCTACGCCGATTATCTTTCCGATTCTTCCTTCGATTTGACTCACCGACCAGACATTGGTTTCGATCTTCAGAATGCCCAAAGCCGTCGCGGTATTTCGTCCGAGCAAGCACACTCCTTCTTCTTCCACTACGTAAATCTCCGCTTCCACTGACTTTTCTTTCGTGGCTACATCTGCTGTGAACATACCTTTTACCTTGATTCGGTGACCACCATACGCCTTGAGGGTTTTATTCACCTTGCTGGTCTGATGATTTACACGTACATGACTGTCCTTTAACGTTTCCCATGTCTGTCGGTTGATAACGTTGACTCCGGCGCCAGAATCCACCACCCATTCGACCTTCACTCCACCAACAGCACAAGTGACTTTTTCTCCGTAGTCAGGTCCGGTTTGAAATAGGTACTGCACACACTCTTCGTCGGATTGTTCGCTGTCCGTAATGCCAGCGTCTGAGTCTGCTTTCAGCTGTCGGACGTGATCACGTTCTCGTTGTTTCTTTCCACACTGCGATTTTGTCTTGCTTCGCTTTTTAAAGTGTCCGATCAATCCACATCTTTCACATTTTCGATCTCTAGCAGGGCATTCATCATCGTTGGCGTAGTGACCTGTTCTGCCGCATCGAAAGCACTCACTTCTGGCACCGGCTGCTGGGTTCGGCGACACTTTGTTGACTTCAATGGCTGTTTTGTGTAGTAGAGTTTTCCGGTGTTTGTCGATCGTTTCCAACGACCGACCCAATTCGACTGTTTCCGCCAAAGACATCGTTGGTTTTGTCAATATCTTCGCTCGCAGCTCATCTGAAATTCCCTTTTCGAAGATTTGCTCCTTGATTTCCTCCTCGAAATGGTCGCCGTACTCACACAAGTTGCCTTGTTCGCGGAGTCTTAGAACAAAGTTTTCGATTGTTTCGTGTTCTTCCTGTTCGATAGTCCTAAATCGATGAAGTTCGAGCGGCAGGCATTTCATCGGTAAAAAATACTCTTCAAGCATCTGCAGTGCTTGTTGGTAAACATCAACACCCTCCAGTGGGGGAACGTCAGCTTCTCCCCTTAGGCTAAAGTAGATGTCTTGAACTTGTGAACCGGCATAGTGGAGAAGGTATGATTTCTTCCTGGTAGCAAGTGCAACATTATTGACGTCCAAGAAAATCTCTAAAGACCTTTTCCATTTTTTCCATCGCGCTGATACCGTGGATGTATCTCCCGGGATGAACGGCTGTAAATTTTGCTGATTCATCGCACCGTCCATTTTGTTTTTACTCCAACTTGCACGCCTTCGAAAACTTTTCCGATTTCCACCGTTTTCTTATCGGATCGAACCAAATCTTCCTTTTACAGGTTTCGTGGGTTGTTACCTCTTCGTCGCCAATGATGTATTCGGTTACCGGAATTGAATCCTTCCAAAATATATACTACTTTACCAACCGAAATAAAATTACGTCTTATACATCTGACTTCTATTTATTCACTGGCCAAAGTAGTTTTATACATCAGGTAAGTAAGTAAGTATGTCGTAGTAAAACGGTAAATAAAAGTAAATCAAATGAAATAATATAACATATACAAAAAAGAAACCACCCGAATAAAAATTTACAATACGATGACCATACAAAACTATAAAATTATAATTAATTTTGTTGTTGGACAACAAATTATATTGTTCATGTATAGTGCCATTAAAATGATTCTATTTTTTTAACAATCATTTATTTGTACAGGCTCAATCGAATCAACTTTACAAAGCCAAGTTTTCATGTTTACACTCAAGTCTTTTTTACACGGTTTTTTTACGACGATTTTTGAAATAACGCGGTTAAAGAGCCAAAAAAGCCTAAGTGTTTTCTGAGGATGTACATAAAATGAAAAAGTCAAAAAACGCTAAAAACATTATTGGATACTTGGTGTGTCACGAAGAAGATTAGTTTCCTCGGTGTTCAGTTAACCTACGCCTTCAATGGTGTGCTGTGGAGGGACTGTTCACATATTATGCAACAACCGACACAATTGTGAAAAGCAAGATAGCGACTTCCGGTTTGTGAAAAGCCGCCGAATATCCTACAATATGGGTATTTTTGGAACGGGGACAACGTATAGAGGCCGGAAATCGATTTACAACGCCATTTTGGAATCCAAGATGGCGACTTCCGGTTTGTGAAAAATTATCAAATAGTCTACAATATGGATATTCTCGGAACGAAGACGAAGTGTAGAGACCGGAAATCGATGTCCGAGGACATTTTGGAAACCACGATGGTGACTTCCGGTGCAATGTGCAGACCTCTTTAGTGTCGTACTAATGTTAGGTCGAACATTAGTACGACACTGAACAGGTCTGCACATTGTAGCCGAAATACGTATCTGTCAAGATAACAAAAAAGTAGTTGGAATTCAATGGAAGATACTAATCTCCGCCATTGAATCATCGTTACAGTTATTCCACTAAAAAGCTCGCACTCATCAATATTACAATCTTGCTTTCTTATTTTGGATGCACACGTGAATAAAATATTATCCAAAATTCAATTTTGAATTGGCTGAGCAAACGCGATTGAAACCGGGAACCATCCACCTCCTCCATATGGCTTCTTCTTAGAAGTTTTCTTTTTTATCGTGAGAGCTTTCAGTTCTTAAAACTGGATCGATAGTTAGGCAGATTTTACAAAACCATTAATTGAACTCTCATTAGAATGAATCCACAGTTTTGACCGGAACATGGACCGGAATGGTGTCCCGGCGGAAGATTCGGAACAATTATGTAAGTGATCAACTGATTTAAGCGTTTTGAGGTTTTGTCGCTCAATCAATAAAACTGATTCTACAGTTCTGTAGATTTTCCGCAGCTGCTTATAAATTAGTCACTAAATAAATTCAAAATTTAAAGCTAAATATACTACAGTCCCTCCACAATAATGAGTTCTCTAGAGATTGGGTTTTTGTTATCATATTTTTCTCAACTCGGTAGTAATTATTTTTAGGTGTGTGTGGAAAGGAGAATTAGTCACATAGAAAAAAGTTCTGAAATTAAATGCACACGACTGTTATTGACAATAATGTAATCGTTTATCGTTACGCTGCAGCAGACAAAATTCACGCTACTTGTGAAAGTCACTCGAAGTAAACACAAAATTTGGGGTTGCCAAAACCTACAGACAAAATATCTCAATTGGCCGTGTAACCAAAATAACTTTCATTCTCTCCGCGCGTCTCTTAATAACATAGTCTCTGGTATATATGAGAGTCTCTTTATCTCGATATTCTCTCTATCTCGATGATTCTGTATGTCTGTAGTCCTTTGAAAATATTTGTGAGCAAATTACCTTCCATAGGTCGATGAAAAAACTGCGAAAAACCAAGTTCACCTGTGTTTGGAGCAAGCGTTCGAGATTTGCTTCGGATACGGGATACACAAAAAAAACTTTTGCAACGCGAAATGCTTCTAGGATCGTTCTAGCAGGCTAGTCAATTTCTGTTCTGAATGTCGATCTCTCCCTATCTCGATGGTCCCTTCAATATCGAGTTATGGAAAGTTGACTGTAAATACATAAATGCTGATAAAAACGGATAATTTTCATCCTGTTTTAGCTATAAATTAATGATAACCGCGATTTTTGTCTTTTAACAATGCAATATGCGTTTAAACAATGCATATGCACCTTCACAGTTATTACCCGCATAACGAAAAACAATTTGCTATATAGTCAAAACTATATTTCGAATTTAAGATATATTATCACATTTTATGTTATTGTTATCAAATAGTTTAATCTCGCTTTCACCATACAACCACTACATTAACACATATTGTTAATGTATGCCATATTGTCATTGAAAGGTTTTTTTATTGTCTGCACTCGGTCTGGACTATACATCAACTTTTTGTTCGTGAAAATTGCCATTTTTTAATGGTAACCTAACTTAACCGCCTATTCAGCATATTTTTATTTGGTCTTTTACCATCTGACATATTGTTGAAACTATATAAGAGATTGTTAGTTTATAGTTGTCAACTATAAAGGTAAATGCCGTAACAGTAACGGAAACGGTCGTCAACAATAAGGGAAATGGTCCAGGAATGGTTTGTGATTATGCGGGTAGATATTACAATGTTTTTCGATATAAGACGGTTTTTTAAGACGTTTTTTTTTCAAATAAAACTGTTTTTTTACGACGATTTTTGAGATAACTTGGTTTTTTTTACGACGATTTTTGAAATAACTTGGTTTTTTTTACGACGATTTTTGAAATAACTTGGTTTTTTTACGACGATTTTTTTACGGCGGTTTTTTTACACGTTTTTTTTACACGGTACGTATCCCCCGTGTAAAAAAAGACTTGAGTGTATATACATAATGTATCTTAAAACTAACGTTAAGGGAATAGAACCGATTACTCGCGGCCGTCTCGAGGTTAATAGGAATAACAATTGAACGGATGGGAAGATGGGTGGGAATTTGAAGTATATTCTACAAAGCAGAAAACTTTTGGTTTTCTTTTGACTTGAACATTTTTGAGAAAGAAAAAATAACTCAGAAACACAGATAAAAAAAAACTCATAGTAAACATACAGGTTAAACTAACTACAATCGACCCGTGACGCTGGTAGATCACCTTTTCGTGGTGCGTTACGGGGTATCAGATTCCCCCCCGAACCCTAGTCCGAATTAACTCAAACTAGGGAACATATTTGTTTTTGTAGTCAAAGGAACATATCTTAGTCCTTATTGCATGTTATGTCTAGTAAAATGCGACAAGATTCAGATTGACTCACCGAGGATGAGCTTGGAATAAGGAAAACATGATTAGTCTTCATTTATGCGAATTCTCCTTTTCTATTTGATGTTTTATAGTTTGAAGTGGTTAGGACTAGGATTCTGATGCATGGTCAGTATCGGAGTCGTTGTTTGTTTTCTTTGCAATGAATCCGGGTTTGACTGATAAAGGGGCGCGCCTTTGAGAGTGCTATCACTCACAAAGGGTTTAAATAGCGAAAACTTTCAAAAAAACTCGATTCATAGCCAACAAAACAAACAAAGACAATTGTAAAAAACACCGAATACTTCATCATTTCTCAATAGTGATGAAGTAACTCGACATGCACTAAACAAAGGATACGGGATATAGCACATTAGATCAAATTACTGGTCGTAGTGGTTTATGCCCCGAACAGAGGAATAAAAACTACAATCTAAAATCTAATTTAAAACCAAAACAATGAGATGAGTAAAATACAGTTCAGGTGTAGTTAAGATGACTCGACTCGGACCGGTGCGTTGCCTTGTTTAAGTTCAGTCCGAAGCGAAAAGCTCAGATCAGATTTCACTACGCATGGTCCGCACCCGACTAACTAGAGTGGCGTGCGGGTAGGTAAGTTTATACACATTCACAGTGATGTCGGTCGCTCAGACTAGGTCTGTATAAGTGTTCAAACAAAGACAGATGCGAGACACCACACGAGAGGGGTCTCTAGACCCACCTACACCCCACAATAAGATTTCTTCGACAGACCACCGGAGCAATATGCAATTAGGGTGAACATGCAGAATGTAATACTTATGACAGACATACAACCATAGACTAACTCTGAGACCAGTAGGTCCCGAACAAATACGATATTTTTGTTGGCTCAGTCAGTACTAGCACATCGGTCCCAAGCTCGGTCCCAAGCTCAATGATTCGCCCCTAACAACGTAGCTCACGCCAACACACATTCTCAAATGTTGTGTCAAAAAAACATAGCGAATCAAAACAACAACCAAGATACACTAGTACCGGAAGGTACCGAAAAGCACAAGAATTATTACAGGGTGCAGTCTGCAAGGAATACTTCGGACCTAGGGGTTCTACAACAGTGAACCAATTTCAAATCCTTAAGTTGCACATTGATTGTTGATACAATTGTCGATTCTAGTGGAAAACACAAAACCCTTTACGAAAGTGAAAGCAAATATATTAGTGCGCATCAGCAGAAGCACTTAAACAGTAAATAGCAGGACCCCGCTGTATTTTTGTACAGAGTCCCTGGAATCCCCGGTAGACGTACCGGAAGCCTGCACCGCTCCTAGGGCCTCACACCATTCATCATTCCGAGTACGTCGACATATTCGGTGGCCCTGGAAGATAGTAAGGAGAATCCATCGCCATCCCTACCCCATCAGCGTCTGGAAGAGCGAACGCGCGTCGTCGTAACTGGAAACCCGAACCAATAGAGGAGCAGTCTACGTGGATACGTGGTGGTAAAGCTGCAAGGGGCCCCGAAGAACAGCAAGAAGGTCAGATAGATATTAAGAAAGTGGGTAAAAGAGACTGGAAGCTAAATACAAATAGTGAATGTGAAGTGCTCGAGGAGTTTTTATTGTAATCAGTGCGATTATTCCCTGCTTCGCGGAACATTGTCCGGTGAGCGTGCCGACCCTGAGGCCATTGTAGTCGGGGAGTTTCAGAAGCGCTCCCGATTGAGGTGGCAAATACTTACACAGAACAACGATAAAGGCAGCAGAAGTCATGTCTGACACTAATTCTAGCTGAACGGATTTTGTTACCAGGCAGACAAAAACTGCAATATAAGTTTTTACGACAATTGATTTCTTCACACCGTGTTTGATTATGAAAGGACCAGCATAATCAACTCCAGACACTTCAAACGAGGCCGAAGGCGTAACACGACTTTTGAGGAAACTACCCATGTATTGAATAGCGCCCTTAGGTTTGACCCGATAACATCGAACGCATCCTCGAGTAATTTTCCGTACAGCCGATCGAGAACCAAGCAACCAAAAGCGTTGACGAAGAGCGGATAACAAACCGGACGATCCGATGTGGAGGTGTTCCTCGTGGTAAGCTCGAATGAGAAGATCAGTCAGAGGGTGATTTGGCAAGATATACTGATGTTTAGTACTTAGAGGAACACGAGAATTTAGAATCCGTCCTCCAACGCGTAGAGCCCCGGAAAAGGTGCTAGCATCCCTATTTTTCGGCATGGTTCTCCATTCGCAACCCTTTCAATTTCATCCGTAAGTACATCTTGTTAAATAACCTTCACAATCGTATGGAGCGATGATTTAAGTTCGTCAATGGTAGGTAGAGATTGCTTGATACGGTTCTCGGAAACCTTTGTTCGGCAGTTTCCAATAAAACGTTGCCCGTACGCCAGTACACGTTGCAATATACGGAATGTACTAAACTTCTTGAATAGAGGAAGATCATCAGAATTCGTAATCGGCAACACAACTTCCGGAGTGGACCTAATATCTGGAAGCTGTTCTTCAGGAATATCTTCAGTATTGGGTTGATCGAATGAAGTGGATCTCAAAAACTCAGGGCCATCCCACCATAACGAATTGGATTTCAGTACTCCTGGTAGTTGTCCCCTGGAAACCACATCAGCTGGATTGTCTTTTGAACGTACGAAATTCCACTCATGGTGACCATTCTCAACCGTGATTTCAGCTACGCGATTGCGTACAAATGGCTGCAACATCGATGGGGGTTTGCGGAGCCATGCTAGAACAATTTGGCTGTCTGACCACAAAAACGCGGATGAGAACTTAACTTGCATGGTTGGAATCGTTTTTTGGATCAGTTTCGACAATAGCAAAGGCAGCACAAAGCTCTTTACGAGGAATTGTCAAATCTTGGATAGGGGCAATTTTTGACTTGCTACGGAGAAGCTTAACCGAGATCAAATCATTGGCTTGGACACATCGAACATAAAGACAAGCTTCATAGGCTATCCCTGAGGCATCAGCGAATCCATGTAACTCAACATATTCGTATTGTGGAACCATTACATGTCTTGGAATACTAATGTCCTTAACCTGAACCAGGGAGGATCGAAACTGTAACCAAGAATGGAGAATTTCACCTTCAAGGGGCGTGTCCCAGGCAATCTTTAGGGTCCAAGTTTTCTGCATAAGATGCTTAGAAAGCACGTCCGAGTGGATCAAGAAATTTTGCAATTTCTGAAAACATGCTTCTTTTTGTGACCGGTGACATCTCGGACAGATCAGCATTGTTTGCAAAAAGAAATGCATCATCGTATGGACTCCAAAGAAGACCAAGGGTTTTAATAACTTCATTGGGTGATATTTCGGTCAGTTGAACAAGAGTCTCACGCTCAGAATCTGGAACACCTTCGAGAATCCTCTGATCATTGGCACACCATTTGTGCACTGGAAAAACATCCTTTCTGCAGCAAACTCTGAATCTGTTGACGACATTGGATGGCTTTCTCAATACTTTCCGTGCCTGAAAGAATATATGCAAAGATCAAGTGTTCGAGTAAAGATTGGACTCGGAAAAAATGCGACACTTTGTTTTGGGTGTAACTTTTTATCGAGTGGGTAAAAATTAATGAAATTTTGGCATTTTAATTCGTTCAAACGAAAATTTGGCAATTTAATTCGTTCAAACAAGCTGAAAGCTGCTCCACTGGAGTTGCTCTTCTAGACATAGAAAAAAGCATTCGACAGTGTTTGGCATGAAGGTTTGATTGCGAAATTGAAAAAGTTCAATTTTCCGCTTTATATCCTGAAATTAGTTCAAAACTACTTAACTGATAGAACTTTGCAAGTAAATTATCAGAATTCTAAATCTGATCAATTGCCTGTTAGAGCTGGTGTTCCTCAAGGTAGCATTCTTGGGCCAATACTTTATAACATTTTCACTTCAGATCTCCCTGATTTACCTCAGGGCTGTCAGAAATCTTGCTTTGCTGATGACACAGGCATTTCCGGTAAAGGAAAAAGTCTTCGTGTTATATCCAGGAGGCTACAAAAAAGCTTGGACATTTTTACAGATTATTTTCAAAAATGGAAGATTTCTCCTAATGCTTCCAAAACTCAACTTATAATATTCCCACACAAGCCTAGAGCTGCATTTTTGAAACCAAGTAATAGTCATATGGTCACTATGAACGGAGTTCCAATTTCTTGGTCAAATCCAAGTAAAATATCTTGGACTGATACTTGATCAAAAATTAACTTTTAAAGAACACATTGAGGGCATTCAAGCCAAATGTAATAAATATATAAAATGTTTATATACTCTTATAAACAGAAAATCCAAACTTTGTTTGAAGAATAAACTTCTAATATTCAAACACATTTTTAGACCGGCCATGCTTTATGCTGTGCCAATATGGTCTAGTTGTTGTGCTACTAGGGAAAAAAAGCTCTTCAACGGATTTAGAAAAAAGTTCTGAAAATGATTTTGAAGCTGCCACCCTGGTTCAGTACTATTGAATTACATAGAATTTCAAACGTTGAGACTCTAGAAGAAATGTCCATCAAAATAATTTATAATTTTAGACAAAAATAATTGCAATCTTCAATTGCAATGATCAATTCTCTCTATAGATAAGAACTAGTTTTAAGAAATCAATAATTATTCTTACACGCGGCAAAAAATAACCCTGTTGAAAATACTGAATAGACAAGGTAAAAATAATATTAACATAATTAGATATAAATGATAGCATATAAGGTTGAAATGTTAATTACTTAGCAGGAGCACCTAGATTAATATATGAATGTAAAATAATGTAAAATTTGGAATAAATAAAGAGTTAAAAAAAAAAAAAAAAAAAAAATGCCAAAAAAAGCCAACCACCAAAAACCAAAACAACGCGAAAAGTAAAAGGCGATACTGATAAAATAACCAAAACAACGCGAAAAGTGAAGGGCGAAACCTTCCAAAATTCAACAATAGGCGAATAGTATAGGGCGATACTTTTTTCCCCCTGGGCCACCTAAAAGCACCAACCCCCATTTAGCCAAATAAAAAAGCCAATTCCAAAAACCAACCAAATCCCCCGTATTATTATAACCAAACCTACCTTTTTTCCCCCTTTCCTCTTAATTTTCCTATTATTATTCGTTTGAAATTCTACTTGCAATATTCCACCACCTTCCCCTTTTGTTTACATTCTGCATTTCGCCCTAATCGCAAATTGCTCCGGATTATCGACCGTTCAACTTGATGGTTTTCTAATGATTAAAATCCTATCGAGCTGGATATGCGAGTCTAATGGGCCATGGGTTCACCGTCCTCAGCATACGGCCAGTGGCCCAGGCCAATCGCATTCATTGTGCTTGTTATCGCGCAGTTCGTAATGGCCTTCTCTATCGCCACCCCTCATGGCCGCTCAAAGAGCCGTTTCCCGTCCATCTGGTGGTGGGTTGTGTAACTTCGGTGGGTGAGTGGCTGCGTTCTGTGGCAACGATAACTGCCAGAGAGCTTTGATATACAGAGAAAACTACAACCATATGCGACCACTTCCAGCACATTTATTCACAAATATACGATATTTAACACGACAATCTCAAAAACACTCGGAACTGAAACGCGAACACTTACATCTGCAAAGGTTCATCAGTCGTAGAGGTTTAATTCGAGAGTTGCATTCGGATAATGGTAGCAATTTTCGAGCAGCCCGCACAGAGTTAAACGATCTTTTTGTTATGTTCAATGATCACGCCGTTGTCCACGCTATCGAATCCTTCTGTCAAACCAAGGAAATTGTTTGGCATTTTATTCCTCCAGAAGCTCCAGAGTTCGGAGGCTGATGGAAAGCCGCCGTAAAAAGTACGAAGTATCATGATGGATTACCGAAACTCCCTTGACTTTTGAAGAATTCTACACATTGCTTACTCAAGTTGAAGCAATTCTTAATTCAAGACCTGTGTTTTCTTTTTCCGATGACCCAACTGAAGGAGAAGTTATAGTCCCTTCCCATTTTCTCATTGGAAGACCACTAACCGCTGTCCCTGAGCCTTCCTATGAAGGCCTTAGTACGAATAGATTGTCTAGGTGGCAACATCTACAGCAAATGAGAGAGCATTTTTGGCGATCGTGGGTCCACAATTATCTTGTAAGTTTACAACCAAGAGGTAAAAATCAGATTCTTCAACCTAATGTCCTCCCTGGTACAGTCGTTTTGCTAGAAGATAAAAATTTGCCACCACAGCAATGGAAATTGGGAAGAATTGTTCGCTCGTACCCTGGAGAAGACAACTTAGTGAGAGTTGTTGATGTTAAAGTGGGAGACACAGTGACGCAATAATTCAAGTATAAAAGTAGAACACAACACAAAATCTGTATCAGTATAATTTTGACCGTGAGATAATAAATATCAGAAGTAAAGTGAAGTAGTGGTTTTAATCACAAGAAGAAATCCAATCTAATTTCGTCCGTCCGGATCATGGTGTTGCTAGTTTGCTGCGTTTTGAAAGAGTTGAAATGATAGTTCTTTTCAGAACTTGGAACGCAGAACGGCAAACCATTCCGCTGCTAGAACATTCGTCCGTTCCATCACTTGTTATTGGCAGTGGGCTAAAGCAAGTCTTTTCGTGCGTCGGCAAACGGATTGATGGTCCACTTCATCGATTGATGTTGGCAGCGGTCAACTGAGAACATTCTGTATGTTGGCTGCATCCAACAATAGCATAGCCGGGTTTCAAAAAATTCCAGGTTCAAGAAGAACAGGTTTCTACGTAACATCGCCACAGCTACAGTTCCACCATCCTTGGACAACACTGCTCGATCAGGCTTGAACTCAACTTTTACTCCGGCTTTCAGCAAACGCGACAAAGACAGCAGATTGAACTTGAGGTTTTTCACACACAGCACATTTCCGAACGACAGCGTCAAACCATTTCCATCCGGGAGGACCTTTCCTTTCACAGTGCCTTCTTTAGTAGCAACAAGCTTTTCACCTTCCTTCGCACTCTCAATCACCAGCAGATCGTCGAACTCCGAGAGATCGTGGAAAAACTCTTCACTGTACGCCATATGACGACTTGCTCCTGAGTCAAGGATCGACTCCATATCCGATTCCTTCTTCAGATTTTTCCTTCTTTCCTGATTCAGCACCAACGCAACTTCTCTATCCACCGGTACGGTCACTACTTGTGCTTTATCACGTCGGTGTTTAATCTTCGGACAAGCAAACTTTTGTGTCCTTGTTCACCACACTCAAAGCATTTCCCTTGGAATTTACTTTTCTCCTTTTCTCTCACCGGATTCGCTGCAAACGCTGATCCAGATCCATCCGGAACATCATTCACTTTGGAACTGTATCCTCTCTTCCCGATCGTTTCTGCTCTTCAGCCAGCAAACGCGCTTTCACCGTGTCCAACTTCAACTGGTCATCTTCGAGGTTCTTCATAGCCGTTGTGACAACATCATACGACGATGGCAACGAAATGAAAAGCTGACTTACGGCATCCCAAATCCTTGACAGTAGCCCCCAGCTCCCTTCAACTGGCGAACTAACTCGTCAAATCTACGGAAATGGTCCATTAACAGTGTTCCTTCTTCCATCTTCAGCATTGCGAGGGATCTTCGAATGTGTGGAGGGATGCACATTGGCATTCTACTGTCGAAATCTGCTCATGAAGCATATTCGACGTCAGCATAGTGCCGATGGACCGGAGTGCCAGAAGTTGCGAGATATGCGGACAACAGAATAGAGGGTCCCAAGGCGGCTCTCACCAAACATCCCCAAACGCACACCGAAGAGAAAAATTACATCTGCGCCGTTTGTGGTGTTCTTTTTCCGGTTATGAACTTCTTAAACTCTCGATTGAATTGCCATTTTCTTTTCTGAGAAGGGAGTTACTTCACCCGGTTACCTGCGCCAGCACTCGATCATCCACACGGACTTGATGCCGTACGAGTGCAGCGTTTGCTGTCGAAAATTCAACAATAAGTACAACATGCTGACGCATGAAAAGAAGCATTACGGCCTGCGGGGTGAATCCCGACGAGGCTCATCGAGTTCCAGTCGCTCTGTTCGATCAAATCCGCCAGCAGTGTTGTCGCCAGAAGAAGCTGAAGCACGTCCGCAGCAGTCGGATCCAGTTCCTTTACCGCACTTTCCGGGGTACTCCTTTCCACCGTCTCAACAACATCATCCTCTCCCGTCGCCTGGCATCAGTCTGGCCTTCATTCGCAGTGATGATACTCAAATTAAAGAGGTCCCTAGAATCCAATATCGATTTTTTATACGTGTAAATAGAGATTGTCGAAATTGAATCAAATGTGTATCCGCACTTTAGCCAGTTATTGAAAATCCTTTCCAACAATGGGGCTCAAGATGTGTTTGTGCAGTTTGTCGGATGATGCGCCTGCGAATGTTTGTATGTTGTCGTAATTTTCGCACTTTGTAAACGCATGTGGATGGACCGGTAATTATTTGATGAATCGAACCGGCGATGTGAGGGATAACCACGGTTGGAAGCGAAAATTCGAGAGAATGGACAATGGAGCGATTGGCTGCCCTAGACGGACGGCATAACAGTTGAATTAGTTAAAAATGGTTACGGGGCTTGTGGGTTTCAAAAGTGAGTGCGCATAATTTGTAATTGATGAGAAACACGATGTTAACTAGTCGAACGTTTATTGGAAAAAGAGACAGTGTGGGGTGACATGGGTGGTTATATAATAACATTCAAATTTCCATGGCCTACTGCCAGATCATATTCATACTAGACTACATAGGTCTACATGATTGATATTAAATCTAATTCATTTCAACACCCCCTCTTAGACCTAGTGTGACCCTTCGTGAAGACGTCCGCCAGTTGGTTTCCTGTCGGAATGTAGTTCACTCTGATGACGCCGTTTTGGATACACTCCCTAACAAAGTTGTAGCGAATGTCCAGGTGCTTCATCCGTTTCTGGTCTCGAGGTTCTTCGGCGATATGTATGCAGGACTGGTTGTCCTCGTAGATCACCAAAGGTGCGTTCAGGTTGACGCCGAATTCGGTGAGCAGATTCCGCAACCAAATCGCCTCGCAAGATGACTGGCTTAGCGAAATGTATTCCGCTTCCGTCGATGACAACGAAATCGTCGCCTGCTTGCGTGTCGTCCACGAGATGGTATTGCCGTAGACTTGGAACACGTAGCCACTCGTTGAGCGACGGTCGTCCATGTCGCTACCCCAATCCGCATCCGCAAATCCAACGATTGGATCGGCACCAGGGTCGCGTCGATACTCCAAGCATAGATGCTTGGTTCCTTGGAGGTACCGCAACACGCGCTTGAGATGGCTCCAGTGCACATCGGTTGCGCCACTCTGGAAGCGGCTCAGGAAGTTCACCGCTATGCTTATGTCAGGACGAGACGTCAGCATCAAGTAGGTCAAGCAACCTACAAGCTCCCGGTATGGATGCTGTGTCGCTTCCTCACCATCCTTACCCCTCTCCAGCTTGAGATTGGCGTCCAAAGGGGTCGACGCCGGCTTGCAGTCTTGCATGCCGAAGCGCTTTAACAGAGCAGAAACATATTTAGTTTGATTCAATAGCAACGTACCTTCTGCCATGTTGTACTGAATCCGCATGCCCAGGAAGTTTTTCAGCTCCTGCATGTCGTCCATCTCGAACTCCTTCTTCAGCAGCTCTTTAATCTTCCGTATTTCTTCCAGGGAACTTGATGCCAGCACGATGTCGTCGACGTACAGGACCAGGTACATCCACACGCCGTTGACCTTCCTCGTATACAGGCAGCTATCGTATGGTGAGCGCCGGAAACCAAGCTTCAGGACAAAAATGTTGAACCGCTCGTTCCAGCTACACGGTGCCTGCTTCAGGCCGTACAAGGATTTGTTCAGCCTGAATACCTTGTTCCCCCTCTCAAATCCTGGTGGCTGCCGCATGTAGACGGTTTCCGATATCGTTCCGTTGAGGAACGCCGTGCGCACATCCATCTGGTGCAAATGGAGGTTTTTCTGCACCGCCACCGCCAGTAGAGTCCTGACGGTTGTCATACGCACCACGGGAGCATAGGTTTCCTGGTAATCGTAGCCTTGACGCTGGGAACATCCTTTGGCCACGAGCCTTGCCTTGTGCCTGTCGATCGAGCCGTTGTCCAGGTATTTGATTTTGAACACCCACTTGCAGGGCACTGCTCGAGCACCAGGAGGGAGGTCCACGAGGTCCCACGTGTGGTTCTTCTCGAGCGCCCGCATCTCGTCGCCGATCGCACGCTTCCATTCCGGCCAATCGTCGCGCTTCCGAAGCTCGTTGATGTTGTCCGGCAATGCTTCCACGTAATTTTCCGCATTCAACGCAAATGCCACATACATGTCGTAGTCGGAGTAACGAGCCGGCTGTTTGCGAGGTCGCTCGCTTCGCCGAACTGGAGCTTCGTCTTCATCGGTACTTTCTTCAGTCGTTGTTTCGTGCCCGCCAGCAGCTTCACCGTTAGACTTCTCAAGGATTGGCTCTGGATCAGGATCAGGATTCGGTTCACCTCGTTGTTCCGGTTCTTCTTCAAGCGTTTCCGGGCGGTCGGACACTAGGTGGTCATTCGTATACACTTCCATCCGACGTTTCGATGGTGGTTCTTCCACGACGACGTCCCGAGCGATGATGACCTTCCGTCGCACAGGATCCCACACGCGGTACCCGTTGATACCGTAGCCGACCAAGTAGCACACTTGACTCTTCGCGTCAAGCTTCGTCCGCTTCTCCTTCGGAACGTGGCAAAATGCCTTGCTTCCAAAGACACGCAGCCGGGACACATTTGGCTTGTGCCCGAACCACATCTCGTACGGCGTTTTGTTCTCGGCTAGGGCAGTAGTGGGACTTCGGTTGATCAGATGGACAGCGGTCAGAACCGCCTCGTTCCACATCCATCGATTGCAGCCCGCGTCGTCCAACATCGATCGGGCTCGTTCCATGATGGTCCTGTTCATCCTTTCGGCGACGCCGTTCTGCTGCGGCGTATACGGCACGGATGGCTCCATCACGATTCCTGCTTCCTCACAAAAATGGATAAACTTCGCATTAATGTATTCACCGCCGTTGTCGCTTCTCAACCTGGCGATTCGAGTGCCAAAATGTGCGGTGGCCATCGCAGCATATTTTCGGAAAGCATCCAGCACGTCGCCCTTCGATTTGAGCGGATACACCGCCGTGAAGTGCGTGTAGTCGTCGATGAAACTGACGAAAATCTTCTGGCCATCCCATGAGGCTGGTGTGAACGGACCGCAGACGTCGGTGTGGATCAACTCCAACGGCCGGGATGAACGAGGTAGAACTGCTTCTTCGAAGGGTTGCCTCGTTTGCTTCCCCATCATACACGGCTCACAAACTCCTGCATCCGGTTTGAAATTTCCACCAATATCGATGCCTTCAACCATTTCGCTTCGGATGAGCTTCATCAGGCCAGTGTTCCCGATATGACCGTACCTACGATGCCACAACGTCAACTTATTTCCTTGATCAGCGGCCATGGCGGTTTCGATCTTCGGCACTTCCACATCCAACTCGTACAGCCGACCCTTCCGACTCGCAGTGCACACAACTTCGGAACCACGCGTGATTCGTGCACCATCCTTGCCAAACGTCACTTCCATTCCTCGCTCAGCGACTCGCTTCACGGAGAACAAATTGGCGTACAATCCTGGCACATACAGGACGTCGTACACCGTGCAGGTTAGCTGCTTACCTTGGACGTTGGATACCATCTTCACTTCGCCGGCCACACGACTGGTCAGCGACACTCCCGACTTGGCGACGCTGATAACGATGGGCGAATCCAACGTGCGCACATTTTCCAAAAAGCTCTTGTCGCTTACCATGTGCTCCGATGCGCCGCTGTCCAAAATCCAACGAAATTTGCCACCGGTTGAGTCGCCACCAACGGTCATGAACGCCACATCGCTTCCCGGTTCCGCCACGTGCGCCTTGCTCTTCTTCTTCTTGTCCGTCTTCGGTGTATGGCGATCTTGTTTCGCATTTTCCGGACAATTCACGCGCTTGTGCCCGGGTTTTCCGCAAGCATGGCACTTGAACACGAATTTTCCGCTTCTTCCAGCGAAAGCTGTGCTTGATTCCGGTCTGTCCCCGTTGTGCTGTCGCTTTACGTCCTCACTGAGCAGTCTCGACTTGACGAATTCCATCGAGCACTGTTCCACCGGTAGCGTCTCAAGCACCGTGATGATCTGGTCGTACGATTTCGGCATCGACTGTAGCAGGAAGAAAATCACCACCGGCATGTCGAACTTGATTTCCGCCGATTCTAGCTCTCGGATGGTCTTTTCGAAAGCCAGAATATGCTCCTCCAACGGTCGTCGCTCGTCGTACTTCATTCCAGCCAGCTGTTTCAGCAAATAAAATACGCCCGAGACTCCTTTTGTCTCGTAGTAATGCTGCAACGTGGTCCAAATCGCTCTTGGGGACTTTTGCAAACGGACGCGCTCCAACTGGGAATCCGCTATCTTGTGGATCAGGATCGACCTGCACTTCGCGTCTTCTTGCTTCCGCTTGATCCGCTTGTCCTCCTTTTCCTTCTTCACCGCTGCCGTGTCCTCTGCATCATCCGGGAAAAAATCCTCTTCTTCCAGAGTCTTCTCGATGCAATGGAGCAAACCCAACTCTTCCCCCCACCCCCCCCCCCCCCCCCCCCCCCCCCCCCCCCCCCCAAACACCCCCCCCCCCCCCCCCCCCCCCCCCCCCCCCCCCCCCCCTCCCCCCCCCCCCCCGCCCCCCACCACCCCTTGAACAGCGGGGCTGGTAACCCATCCCTCCCCCCCCCCCCCCATTCATCTTCTCAATCTCAATTTATTAAACTAATTTTTTTCACCAATTTTTCCCCACCGGTATATTTGACGGAAGTGAATTACGAACCGATCGCTTCAAGAGAATGATTACTAGTGAGCTACATTTCTATTCATTTACATTTTAGACTACTGTGATGGATAACAGCTTCAATCACGGGTTGCTTGTACTCCTTCACTCCTCCTCAAGCAGCAATGGTTGAAGTCTCATCTGGATCCGGAAAGTTTCCAGCTTCACCCTCGACAACGGTTTGGTCAAGGCATCAGCGATCATCGATTCGGTGGGGCAGTAGATAACCTTGATGACGTCACTGCTCACCAAGTCTCGGATGAAATTGAACCGCGTGTCGATGTGCTTGGTCCGTCGACTTCCTCCTTCGGCTCGCAGCATTGCTATGCAGCTCTGGTTGTCCTCTCGTACTACGATTGGTCCGGTAGGCTTCTCACCAACGTCCTTCATCAATTTCTGCAACCACAGCAGCTCTTGGCAGGCCTCGGCTAACGCCACATATTCCGCTTCGGTTGAAGAAAGGGTAACACACTGCTGTTTCCGAGCAGCCCACGAAATCGGTCCACCCAATAAAAAGATGAATCCAGAATTTGACTTACGGTCTTGGTGGTCTCCAGCCCAGTCTGCATCAACGTATCCTTCAAGTTGACCTGGTCCGCCAAGCTCCATCGTCAAGTCGGCGGTCGATATCAGGTAACGGAGCGTCCTTTTGGCCTCCGTCCAATCAGCTTGGCTAGGATTGCTCACCTTGCGCCCCAGGATTGACGCGCTAATGGCAATATCGGGCCTCGTGTTTACCGCAACATACAGCAAAGCACCGACTAAGCTTTGGAAGTCGTCCTTCCTTGGCATTGGTTCCTCCTCCTTTTGCTGTAGCTTCGGATAACCAGGGTCCATTGGGATCCGAGATGGCCTTGCGTCTGCTTGTCCGTACCTTGCAGCAATCATACGGATATACGAGGATTGATCCAGCGAAAATCGTCCATCCTGTCCTCGTTGGATCCGAATTCCGAGATAGTTGCTAACGTCTCCTAGACAAGTTATCTTGAAGTGCACTTTCAAAATAGCCTCAATCCTGTTGTACTCCGCTTCGTCATGGCAAGCGATCAGCATATCGTCCACGTACAATAGTATGAACGACTTCCGACCATTGTTAGTCCTCACAAATAGGCAAGGATCTGCTTCCGATGGTATGTACCCCAGACTCCGTAGAATCTCGGTGATCCTATGGTTCCATACTCGTCCTGCTTGCTTCAGTCCGTATAGACTTTTCCGCAGTAGGCACACGTCGCCCTTCGCACCGGTCTCGAAACCAATCGGCTGCCTCATGTAGATCGTCTCGGCTAGGTCTCCATACAAGTACGCCGACTTAACGTCCACATGCTTCACTAACAGCTTCCTCCTGGCGGCAATCGACAACATCGTGCGAAAGGTAGTTTGCTTCGCAACGGGGGCGAAGACTTCGTCGTAATCGGTTCCGTATCTCTGGCTGAATCCTTGGGCGACCAGCCTGGCCTTGTATCGGGTGACTTCGCCGTTACCGTCCAGCTTCCTCTTAAACACCCATTTGCAGCCTACGGGTTTGCGATCGTTGGGCAAAGGAACAATTTTCCAAGTCGCATTCTCGTGCAAGGATTGGATCTCCTCCTCCATAGCACGCTTCCACATGTCACGATCCGGGCACCTCATTGCTTCTTCGAACGATCGGGGCTCACGGTACTCCTGGACAGTCAAACCGACCATGTCGCCGTACCTCTGTGCCGGGATCCCCTTGTTCACGCGGCTGGATCGACGAACGTTCGGTGTAGCACCAAACTCTTCCTGTCCCTCGGCAACGTCTGGCTGATTCTGCTCGATAGCTTCGGTATCATTCGGGTCATCTTCTTCATTGTTGGAAGTGGCGGTCTCGAAACCGTAGAAATCTGCCTCGCTTGTCTCGTCACCATCTTGGTCATCGCTGCTGTTGCTCTCGCTGACATCAGTCGGTACATCGTCATCATCGCTGTTCGGGCCCTCGGCCGGAACGTCGTCGTCGTCTCCATCGGGTGCTGTTAAAACGGGAACGCCATCAGCACGATTCGTTGGAAAAACGTCAGAAAATGGATATGAAACGATACTTCCCTGCGAAGGTTCGGTTTCCCGAACCTCCCGATGTGTCAGAAAGCGGCAGTCTCTACTCGTGACCAACTTGTACGTGTCAGGATCGATGAAGCGGTAGGCCTTATGGTGCAGGGAATAGCCCACGAACAACATTTTCTTGGATGTCGCCTCGAACTTCGACCGCTTCTCGGATGGAATCCACACGTAGGCCCACGAACCGAAAATCTTGAGGTGGCTGAGATCAGGCTTGTCTCCAGTCCAGAGCTCGAACGGTGTCTTCGATATTGGCTTAGATGGTAGACGGTTCTGCAAATATGTGGCCGTATTCACAGCTTCGGCCCAGTACTTGTACGGCAGTTGTGCGTCCAGAATCATGCAGCGCGCCATCTCCACCAGTGAACGATTCTTACGCTCCGCAACCCCATTTTGCTGCGGGGTGTAGGCTGTGGTGAACTGCTGGCTGATACCCTCGTTGCAGCAGAAACGTTTCAGAGCTTCGTTTTGGTACTCACCACCTTGGTCCGATCGAATCACCTTGGGCGTCCTCTTGAAATGATTCTTCACAAACTGCACATACTCCTTGATCCGTTCAGTAACTTCCGACTTCTTTTTCAGAAAGTATACCACGGTATAGCGAGAGTGGTCATCGATCATCGTCAGAAAGTAGCGACAACCCCCTGGCGTTGGCGTGTTCATTGGCCCACACACGTCGGTATGGATTAGGTCCATCGGCTGCTTCGACTTCTTCTTGGATTGCTTCGGGAATGGCAGACGTGCCAATTTCCCTTCGACGCAACACTCACAGGTCACGTAGCACCCGCAGTCCTTGATGCGGATTCCAGTCGCCAGCCCTTTGGTTTGCAGATCCCGAATGGCATCTGGCTCACGATGCCCCAGAATGCGGTGCCATGTGTGTAAGCAGTCAGGATTATGTTTGGTCTCACTCACCCGTAGCGCAACATCAACTGTCCGCAACTCGTACAGTCCGCTTGACGTGGTTGTGTCTCCAATTACCTTGTCGTCCTTGAAAATGCGACACCCTTCCGCATCGAACACAAGCTTGACACCTTTGGCAGCCAGTTTCTTCACCGAAATAAGGTTGGTCTCAAACTGTGGGACGTACATTACATCCGAGAGGAGAACAGAGTGGCGTTCACCCTCTGGTGACTCCCAGATCAGCCTGCACGAGCCAACTCCTTCCGTGGTGGTCTTCTTGCCATCCGCTAGGTAGACGTCCTGCTTCACGCTCTCGTCCAAAGTACTAAAGCAGTTTGCGTCTACGCACATATGGGACGTCGCGCCGGAGTCCACGATCCACGCTTTACGCCCACTCACCTGATGCAATGCCATGAGCGAAAAATCCGGCCTTGAACGATCCTCAGATTCCTCGCGAGCTGTCTTGGCCTTGGGATGGTAGCGCTTCTCCTTCTGGTCACTTGATCTCGCCTCACCGGTGCGCTTTTCCATCAATGCCCGGCACTGCTTCTGTTTGTGACCGGGTTTTTGGCAATTGTGGCAAATCACCATTTTCTTCTGCTTCTCGCCGTCAGCCTTCAGCACGGATTCGCTGCTTCTGCTGCTTCCCCGTTTGGACACCTCATCCGTTAGCTTGGATTTGATCAGCTCGAGTGTCAAGTCGTCGTCTGACCGTGTCTCCAACGCCGTCGTAAGCGTGTTGAACGATTCTGGGAGGCTTCGTAGCACCATTGCCACCTGCAGATTCCGGTCCAATACCTGGCCCGCCACCGACAGCCGCTCAAAAAGCTCTTCCAGCTCGAACACGTGCCGCTCGATGTCCTCGCCATCAGTATACCGTTTGTCGCAGATCTGCTTCAGCAGCGAAACCTTCGACGTCAGCGTTGCTTTCTCGTAGTGGTTCCGGAGAGCGTCCCAGGTTTCCTTTGCCGTCTTGGAGGCCTTAATAAGGTTCAGCTGGTTATCCTCCAGAAGTAGCCCAATCGTGGCTCGGGCCTTCTGGTCTCCGGTGGTCCAAGCTTCAATTTCCGCCACAGTAGCACCCATGGTCGTCGCAGCTCCCGTCGTAGCACCGGTCGTAGCGCTCGCCGTAGCACCCGCCGCCGGTTTGAATCCGATCACGTACCGCCACAGGTCGTCACGAACCAGCAGGAACTCGACCTTCGTCTTCCAGGTGCTATAGTTGCTTCCATTGAGCTTCGTAACTCCAAGTCGTTCCATTCTTGAAGGGTTGAAAAAATTTTTCTTCGAAGTGAAAAAATCTTGACTCCAACTGTTGATCGGTTGCGATGGTTACAGCCCTGGGCCCATAACCTATTGGAGGGAAGTGAAGAACGAACCGATCGCTTCAAGGGAATGATTACTAATGATCTATATTTCTATTCATTTACATTTTAGACTACTGTGATGGATAACAGCTTCAATCACGGGTTGCTTGTACTCCTTCAATGGATTATAACATTGTTCGATAATAAATATAATAATATACCGGCATTTAATTTATTTTTTAATTTTGACAAGCAAAACTATTGAAAAAACAATTTCAAAAAATAATGATTGCAAGACAACACCATACTATTTCACCATGAAACACGCTACAAAAAAACAGACTACCTAAACCAACGAACCAACCATTGATTTTTAGCATACATAAGTTGACATATATGTCATAATGGGAGCCCCCGTTACTGAAAATTAAGTGCTGTCACTTTGTATAAATGTCACTTTGTGAAACTGCTAGTCAGTTTGTGAAAATAAAAATGATTAGATTTTTCTTGTTTAAAAATCGAGAAAAAATAGTTGAGATTCATAAAAAATATTTTTGTGCTAGGAAAAATGCCCATCATCGATACGGATGGAAAAAACCATGTTTTTTTTTAAATTAAAACCCCCTATTGTCCTGTCCTTTTTTAAAGAACTTTGCTTGTTAAAGAGAGAGAGCGAGAGTTGCTTGTTCATAATGTTACGCAGCATTAATTCACACTTATCTATGGCTCTGTTCGAACAGAATTCATCACTTTATGTAAACAGCGTATACATGTTGAAACGGTTCATTGACTTGATTGACAGCAAAAGCAAACTGAAATTCAGCAACTGGATTTAAAAGTATGCAAACTTACCAAATTTGTTTCACCATTTCGTTAAACTTCCCGTCCAAGCAGCAAATCAACCACCCAATTTCCGACTAAACACGTGCCGTCTAACAAAAGCGAGAGAAAAAAAATATCACTCATCACCGTTTACGAACTTCAAATTCAGAAAACAACCATGCACCAACACGATCCGTAACCGATAGACGTTATGCCAACGCCACTCTTCAATGCTCTTCACTATTCACAGACGGCAGCACTTTGGTGTCGAGTAATATTTCCAATTTTCCAAATCACTGCCACTTTTCACCGCACGAGTTCTGCTAGTTTGAACCGAATTGAATCTGGTGAGAGAAGAAAGGAGCAACACGTGTTGATCGCTGGATGGCCCGACGACTATTGATCGGTTGCATCTCCGAAACCACCCAGCTTGGCATCTTCGAACGTGAATTATTATGCTTTGTCGATGTCTTGCATAGATCGGTGCCGGTTGAGGTAGGTGTATCAGACCCAGACGGTGGTGTGGCCAACGACTCATCTTTTTTTTTTCGAACGGATGGTGCTAGCACATGCAGGGAGTGAATGGATTATGAAATCGATCATATCACTCAACCCGCAGCATGATTTCGTTTTGTAAGTTTCGGTGGTAGTGTTGCAAAGGTGGATCGAAGGTGGTACGGACTCTTTTCGGATCGCCAATAAACTTGAACTCGAAACTGGATCAAATAATGTTTTTTTTTTTTCAAAATGCATAATTAACTTTTCTTTTCACTCATTTTCAACGTCGATCGGATCAATCTGTATGTCTTGACCCGTGGAACTCGGCATCGCAAAGATATCGTTTCTCAGTTGGTTGAGCTGCTCTTCCGTGTCTATCTGGTCGGTGACAGTAGGATCTTCCCGATGGCGCGTACCAGTGCTTGGCTCCGTGGGATCAATGGCCGGCTGTGGAGGTGCTCGGGGCACGCAATCGTCCTGATTAGTCTTGACGAAGAAGGTACGATTGATGCGGAACTTATCCAGTACTCCGTAGGCACGCTGCAGGACCGGGCCCGGTGGGAGACGCTCTCGGGTTAGCAGCCAGGCGGAAACTGGAATATGAAATGGATTAGAGCTTCTTAGAACTTTTATGACGAAAAAGGTGTTACCCGTATGACCAACAGGGCCGATAGTACTACAGGAATAGATTACGGCGAAGTTGTCGTAGTCGGTGTCCAGGATCATGAACGAAGCATTGTAGTTGTACGGGAACGATTGGTACTTGACGGTGTATTTTCCGTTTTTGGTTTTGCCGGGAGCTTCCATCACGCCGGAAATGATGCGCTCCACATTGTTGCTGAAATTTTGCGGTAAGGGAATCGGAGTTAGTTGGGACATTATACAGTGGGGGAAATTCGTTTAAACGCAAGGTAATTTTTGGGTTTATTTCCAATACAAAAGATCGAAACAAAAAGTCAATTACAGTTTACTAAAGCCTATCAGTAGTTACGTTTTTGAGAACACAATTTGACCGGAAATTGGTTGTGATCTCTGAAAAACTCCAAAAAAGGTGATTTTAGAGGGGAAATTCGTTTAAACGTACACTAACGTAAAGCCGCAATGATCGTACCTATGCTACTGTTATCTTGCGAATCTGTCATATTTACACTGTATAGCCCTCGTCCGCCATAAACACGAGTTTGAATTTGCGTTGCGCGATAGTTGTTGCTTGTTTTCGGCAAAATGGGTAAAGGAAAGTATTTAAGCCAGTCGGAGCAAATACTGGTTCGAGAACTCAAAAGTCGCGGTGAGAGCAATCGCGAAATTGCACGTGTGATCCACAGATCGGAAGCAGCAATCAGGAACCTGCTGAAAAAAAGGCAAGAAGTATGGCGTAAAAAAGAAAACAACGGGAAATTCGAAGATTACCAATCGTGTCCGGAACCAAATTATACAAATGGGTGACTCTGGAAACTTCTCTGCTGCAAAAATCAAGCAAGAAATGGGGCTTTCCATTTCTAAGAGGCGTGTACGGCAGATTCTACATGGATGTGGCCACTTAAAGTACACAAAAAAGCAAAAAAAAAACCAATCTTCAACCGGCTCACATTAACGCTAGATTGAATTTCGCTAAAAAAATACTTGCCGTGGACTACGAAATGGGACAATGTTATTTTTTATGACGAGAAGAAATTCAATTTGGATGGCCCAGACTGCACCGCATATTATTGGCACGATTTGAGGAAATCTCCGCAGGTTAAGTTGAGCAGGAACTTTGGAGGTGGCACTCTAATGTCTTGGGCCGCTTTTTCGATCCATGGAAAGACCCCTATTGCCACAATTTCGACCAGGATGAATTCGGAAAAGTACTTGGAGCTTCTGGAACATGTTTTGATCCCGTTTACTGAAGACGTTATGTCGGAAAATTTCGTATTTCAACAGGATAATGCAGAAATTCATGTCAGCAAGCAATCTTTGAAATGGTTTTCTAAACGAGACATCAGTCTTCTGGATTGGCCAGCTCGTAGTCCGGATCTAAATCCTATCGGGAACTTGTGGGGCATCCTGGCACGACAGGTTTACAAAGGCGGAAGGCAGTTTACAACAGTTCGTGAACTTGATTCAGCCGTAAGAGAAGCCTGGAGCTTGATACCTGATAAAACTCTGCAGAAGCTGGTGAAATCAATGCCGAACAGAATTTTTGAAACTATTCAGAAAAACGGAAAGCAAACGAAGTATTAACTTTTGTTTATTGTTGATTTATGAACTGTGAATTCGATTTGATTAATAAAACTACAAGTGCGTTTAAACGAATTCCCACCCCCTCCAAAGTCACCTTTTTTGGAATTTTTTCAAAAGTCAATATGAACTTCCAATCAAATTGTGTTTTCAAATAAAAAACTTCTGATAGGCTATGACAAACTATATTTGATTTTTCGTCTATAAACGCTAAAATGACATTGCGTTTAAACGAATTTCCCCCTCTGTAGAATTCAAAGTTAGCCAGATTTTGATATAACTTGAATAATAAATCAAATATACAGACAAAATAAATCTACAAAAAGCTCTATCTTGATGAAATATTGTCCGATTTTAATTTTTAAGAAGCAATCGTAGTATTATGGTCACCGGAAATCTTAATAATGAGATATGGCCCATTCCGGGAAACAGGTTCTGATGAAAGGTTCCGATTGCAATCAGTTTTTTTTTATTTACCCAAAGTATACCATGTGACTCGCTCTTTCTTCTTGGTTTTTCATCACAAAGCTTATTATAAACTTAAAGTGGATCATGTTTAGCGCTGTTTATTTCTATAGTAACTTGATGGCGCGCAAAGCAATGACTTTGAATAGAATCTTGTGTGATGCATGAATCGTTTCCTGTGAAATCCATTTGACACATAATTTCATTTTTGGCTGAAAACTGCTTTTTGATTCTATGAATTTAGTTTGCTGTTCAACTTTGAATTGGTGAATAACAAAACTTCTTTGTGTAAGCTTGCAATTTTTCCAAAAATCTTTGACATTGTCGTCTTTTTGAATTATTTCACTTTGAGGAAAAATTATCCAAAAACAGTATTTAATTATACCAATACTATGTTTATCCAAATGTTCGGAAACAAAATCAATCATGTTTTTCGATTTGCATTTTTTGCAAGATCTTAAAAAAAAAACAAGTCTCTGTACTATCTTCACATAAAACTTTACTAATCAAAAAAGTGTTGAGACTTGTATCCGCATGTAAATTTAAAAAGCAATTAGTTTTATTCAAAGCATCAAACAAGAATTTCATACTTTCATGTATCATGCAAACACAAACATTCATTGCATTAGTATAAATACATTGGTTAGGCCTAAATTTCCAAAATGAGGTAAATGAAACTGATTCCTATTACAGGGTGCGGCAGAAAATAATGCGAAAATGTTCAAACTTGAGTATTGGGTTAATTCGTGTAGCTAGTGACTAATTTCTGTCGAAAGTGTATTTGTTTATGTTTACTTTCAAGTGCTGCATCCAAATATTTTATTTGTTTTATTGCAAATTCGTCAAAATGTTCGCGAAAGAAGTGATCACCAGTTTGTTGCTCGCCCAGAAGAAGCCGAAAGAGATTGCCAAGGTGCTAGGGTGCCATTTGGCAACAGTTTACCGCATGAAAAAGTCCCTGCAGGATGGTCCTAAGCAGTGGAAGCCGGGAAGCGGACGTCCGCGCTTTGCACGCACGCCGAACGTGATCAAATCGGTCCGTGCAAAAATTGCTCGCAACCCGGTGCGTTCCATAAGAAAACTTGCAAAGAGAGCCAATATTTCGGAGAAATCCATGCGGAGAATCATCAAAGAAGACCTGCATGCATCTTCCAGAGCCAGAGTGAAACGCCACTTGATTACGGACCGGGTCAAAGAACTACGAATGATTCGTTCCAAGAGATTGCTTTCCTTGTTGAAAAAGGACAAAATGATAATCCTGTTCTCCGACGAAAGCATCGATGTTGTGGCCAACATCTGTGGCCAACATCTCAGCATCGATGTTGTGGCCAACAGCTGCATGGATCGGTTCATTTCACCGCAGAAAATGGAAAACGTTCTGGAAAAAGTGAAATTCAAATTTCAAACCAAACATCCGGCTGGTGTCATGATGTTTGGCTTGGTGGCGTCCAACGGTTTGAAAATGCCGCCTGTTTTCATTGATGCTGGAGTTAAAATCAATACCGAAGTGTATATCGGTATTTTAAGGGACCAAGTGCTTCCCTGGGTGAAGGCCAACTTCTCCGAGGACCAAAATGTTGTCTTACAGCAGGATGGAGCGCCGTGCCACACGTCCAATCGAACCCAACAATGGTTGAACGATAACATGAAGTTTTGGCCGAAGGATTTGTGCCCCCCTAGCAGTCCAGATCTTAACCCGTTGGATTATTCGATTTGGGCATATGTTGAAGCACGAGCCTGCAAAACATCACACCCTAGTGTGAAAACCCTGAAGTCAACCATAACACGCACATGGCAGTCAATGTCGGAGGACTACGTCCGAAAAGCATGCTCTGGCTTCCGGCGTCAGCTCAAGGATGTTGTTAATAAAAATGGAGGACACATTGAATAAATTTGTTTAAAAGGACTTTATGAAGATAACTGCACTCGAAAATGTTGATATTATTGCTTGAATTAGTTGAAAATGGGATTTGAAAGAAATAGAACAAATTTTCGCATCATTTTCTGCCACACCCTGTAATTTTTTGCATAATTCTAAATATGGTTTATATAATGTACCCAACGGTGTTATTGAATACATTATATAAACAATATTTAGATGTTTTTTTTTTGCTTAACCCTAAATTACAGCCTACTCTACAGCTTGGGATCTTGTTGCAATCCCAAATTTAAATATATTTCAAATAAGAACTAATTTGAAACATTGAAAAGAACGGGTCTACCTCCTATCTAGCGGGCTTATTTTTATTTCTTTTTCCTTTCTATTTATTTATAGTGTGGTATGAAGGATACAATCTCATCGCCTCGCTTAACAACCGATTTTCCGTCTTTGAACTTTACAAACAAGGAGGTAATACGAAAACAACGTCCGTTTGTTATTGTATGTGACTCACCCAACACTGCTACTGATATAAGCCACAAGGGCAGGTTTATTCTATTGCTTCTAATGGTGTTTCCTAAGCAGGCCCTCGCGTCCCATTTCGAACACACATGCTTGTCATCATCAGTCTTCAGTTACACTTCTCTGTGACTATGTGCTTCGTTTCAAACAGTCAGATAATTAACCTGATTATAACATAACATCATAACAACAACATAAGTTGCCACGAAAATGAAAAGTGTACTTTGAGTCTTTCCCTTGCGGCACAACCCGCCAGTATACACCTGATATTAGTGCCTTTATATAAACGTTCTACGACGTGACAGTGAAAAAATGCTTAGAATGTGTGATACTTTCGCTACAGGTCAAATTCCTGGTCGACAAGGTGGAAAATTTGACCCACGAGAGGGATGACTTTAAATCAAGAGACTATGAAGGCAAAGCTAACCGATATAGAGAATAATTTTTAATACAAAAAAATTAAAAAAAAAACCCTACAATTGTTCTATGGCCTCAAGGCTACTCGCCTCCCTAAGCGGACCCTCCGCGTCCTACTCTTTTCATAAAACCTTAGCCTTTAATTCTTTGTCAGCGTCTGTCCTTAGTAACACTTTTCGATGATCTTTGTTCAGTTTGAAAGGTTTGATCCCTAGCTATGTAATATTTTGTTAAAGTTAGTGCTTTGATCACGGCTGTCGTATAGACCCCAAATTTAAATAATAATATATATTTGAATTTTCTGCACCTGAAACATCAAGACTTATTATTAATTGCTCACAATCATGATCAAAACACTCACCCTTTTTCGATAATGAAGCGAACATTCAGATTATTAATGATACCAACTATATAGGTATATTTGATGTTTAATCAATGATAATTAGAGAATAAACAACAATGGAAGAATTTTCAAGCAAATGAAAAGTGCATATTTAGTAGATTATTTGATATCAGATATTTGTAGATTGTTCCTAGCTTCGTCTGAGAGTAAATTGCGGCTAAACCCGCCAGGATCCCCCCTCTATCAGTGCCTTCAAATAAACGTACCATGACGTGGCAATTTAAAGAAAGCAAAGTGTGATACTATCACTGCTGATCATGTTTTTGGTCTCTCATGACGTCCTTTTGCATGATATTAGCCCTCTCACCTACGACAAGGTAACAACCATGATCATCGAGAGGGTATTTTTACATTGCCAATAGTCTTGCCAATAGTCTAAGAATTTCAACTTTTTTCTCAGTTGTGTCGGCTTTTGAAAAAGCTGATTTCAAATTTAATAGCAGTTTATCGAAATCCTCCGACACGTCAGAAACTTCATTTGGAAACCATGTTCTTATCGTTTTAAAAATTTGTGAAAATATTTCAGTTGCTGTAGAGAAGCGATAATTGCTACTAGAAGCATCTAATCTTGATAACTTTCTTTCGGTAGATTTTTCTAAAAACTGTGCAAGGGCTTGTATTTGTTTCTAAATAATTCAATGCATTGAATGTGCGCCCCTTAGCACTCACCATATCGGTATACCAACTTTGTGAGAGCCATGTTGCCCCTTCTTTTCGGTAACACCACTGACAAGAGATAAATATAAACAACAACACTTCCGTTTTTTATTCCATACTTTAAAGCTCGATTCAAAGTAAATCTGGACGCACTGTTTAATACACCACCGCGTCCCTGGTGGTTGGAATAAAAAACGTTTGACAGGTATTTGTTGATGTTTCATTGAAGAAGAAATTTATGAAAAGTTTTTCTCGATTGAGCGACGCATTTCGAAATTACGGAACATGTGAAAAGAAAATTAATTGTGCTCAAACATCTAGAGAATCCTTCGTGGTCTGCCTCAAAAATAGCAAAAGTGTTAAAAATCCCTAAGTCAACGGTGTGTCTTGTAATCAAACGTTACAAGGATACTCTGAGTGTTGATAGAGCACAGCGCATCTCTCATAAAAGTGGCACTAGGGACAAAGAGCTGAGGAGAAAGGTGTTGAGGTACGTGCAAGGCAACCCAGGTGTCTCCATACGTGATTTGGCAAAGAAATACGATTCCAACTTTTCCACCGTGCGTAACATCCTTTCAAGAGAAAGATATAAGTCTTTTTGTGTCAGTAAACATCCCAATCGCTCCCTGAAACAAAATTTAGTTTGGCCAGTAAAGCGAGCACGATTACTATACGAACGAGTTGTGACGAAATTTGATGGCTGTATTTTAATGGATGACGAAACATATGTCAAAATGGATTATAAACAAATCCCCGGACGAAAATTTTACCTGGCAACTGGTCGTGGGGGTGTCCCTTCCAGGTATAAATTTGTTTTTGCTGATAAGTTTGCTCGGAAACTAATGATTTGGCAAGGAATCTGCAATTGTGGCCTTAAAACCAAGGTTTTCATCACATCTCACACAATGACGTCGAAGGTTTACATTAAAGAGTGTTCGAAAATGTTGTTTGGCCGGATCTAGCCAGCTGCCACTACTCTAAGGAGGTACTAGAATGGTACGCTGCAAACAATGTTAATTTCGTCGCCAAAGAGATTAATCCTCCGAATTGCCCTGAGTTCAGACCGATCGAAAAATATTGGGCAATTGTCAAGCGAAAACTTCGAGGATGCGGTTAAAGAAGTGACAAATGCACAACAAATGCGTTTAAAGTGGAATAAGTTCGCCGGTACAGTGTCACCAGCGACTGCGCAGATCATGATGGCATCGATCACAAGTAAAGTGTGACAGTTCGTTCGAAACGGTGAAATGTAATAACTTGTTATATATCGTTTGAAAGCCGAATAAATAGCCTTTTGTTTGACGTTTTGATCAACCGTGTATGTTGTTTAATTCTTGAGTTATGATCACTTGAATGCGTCCAAATTTACTTTGAATCGGGCTTTATTTTCCGATAATACACACGTTTTTCTTGAACTCAGTAAATTTTCGTCGTTCTTGTAGGCTTTCCTTGTGTGGCCATCCGAAATATCCCTTCACAATGATCCTACGGATTCTCCCGTGGTTTCCTTCGATGAAACCGACAAAAATGGAGGTGAAGTTTGTTCCTCATTTTTTGCTTCTGTAGAAACGGGAATGTTCTCTTCACTAGTATTTGTAAACCTTATAGAAATCTTAACTTAAAAAACGTTCTTCAATTCATTTCCAGATGTGGAAAAGAACTCTAACGCTATTAACCTACAATAATATAAATATCTCTTTTTGGGCAGCAATATAATCCGAAATCATTTTTCCATTAAACTTTCCTGGGCTATTGTGACTCAGAAATCACAGCTTTCAGAGATGAAAGTGTTGTTCCCTTTCTTTTCCATATTCATTATTTGCCTTCTCCTTATTTCCTTAACCTTCATACCTTTCCTCCCTTATTGTCGGGTAATAATGAGAAGGTTCCTGTGGCTAGGCACAATTCTCCCATTTAAGAGGGGAACGTGCCGTTGCAAGCCGTGGCTCTTGAGCCAACCATCCTGATACCTGATACCTGATACAAGACGAGAGAAGAAAAGCTCGTCCTAAACATTAATGGTGGGAGTTAAATCAAAAGTCCGTAAGTTTGGACGTGAAGGTGAAATTTTAATGTTTCAGAGCGGAGATTTTAAGGAAACTATGTTCCCTGATGTTCTCTTATTCCAATCAGCCCCTTATTCCGTTCACTTGAAACAAAAGATTAAATTATAGCTACTTGACAGGACAATTCTCATTAATTTGTTATCCTATTTTTTTGTGAGATTATATGCTTTCAAAAAACTCAAATAGCAACTCAGTATGCTATGATTTACTGTTTGAATATAAATAAATAATGTTAATCGTCAGGTCGGACGCCATATATAAGAGCATGAGCATGAGCATGATTGACCGCCCGAGGTTGCTACTCCGTTGTTGCCAGATCAGCTGTTATTACACAGAGAACCAACAGATGATGCTTGGGACTAACATACATCTTCAATGTGTAAAAACTGGTGATCCCAAACTAAGGCAATACCGGCGCCGGCCTCGCCCGAATGCAGGTCAAGTAGGGAATGGGTAGGAAAATGTTGGCGTGATACTCGCTTTATTGGAAGCCGCGGAATCCACTGCACTTCCACGAGAAATCACTGGGATTTTGGATAACAGGATTGGGTGGCAGCAGGGTTCGTTTTGGTTAACGATAAGCTGTCAAGTGTAATTAGTACCGATTTCCGATTTGAACCGATTTAAACCAACAGTAAGGATGCTATTGGGGCCACTCACAAAGTGTGATTGTGGTTTTTTTTTTAATTTGAGAAAACAAGATGATTTTAAATAATGCTGAAAAGCCGATTTTAACCGGTTTAAACCAACAGTAAGGATGCTATTGGGGCCACTCATAGAGTGTGATAGTGGTATTCCATTAGGAAAACAAGGTAATTCATCTCAACGCTTGAGAGCCAACTTGGTCCGATCTACACCAACAGTACGGATGCCGCCTGAGTCTCTTACAAAATGGGACAGTGGTTTATTTGTGCCAGGATAGGGCCCGACGAGCATGGCGAACGAATAATTTGGATCCCAATTAATTATGTACCTCACCACCGACCGATCTTACCCGGCGAACCGCGACTTCTGATGATCAACTGATCACTCGCGCAACGAACAATAGACAACCGAAACAATAGACAAAACGCTACGCTCGATAGCAAAATATTGCGGAACAAAGTATCGACACAACCGATTCAACCGATTCAACCGATGGTCGACGCAAACCTATTAAAAATTAATTTTATTAATATAGATACAATGGATAACAATTACCTGTCTTGCTCCACGTCCTTGGGAGCACTTACCACTTCACGAGTCGCCTGTACCCAACTCCGGATGTGTCCGTTTTGAGAAATAGAGAAATACCAGACACCGTCCTCAAAACTTGGTAGAAACAAACCATTTCAAGCTGAACAATGCATCAGGTCCCGAACAACACTGAGAGACTCTCCCCGTCGACCCTCTCTTTCATCAACAGCTTGTCTATCAAACGATTTGCTGATGTTTTTGACATATTGGATCCTTAATTACACCTTATATTATTGTTCTGTGCGTTGAAAATACTTGAACATGTTTTTACACAGCCGTAGGAACACAAAGAGAAAGTCGATGAAGAGAGCCTCCCAATGCCACTCAGGACCCAATGCGTTGTTCAACTTGATTTGTTGCCACATTAATCCGATCCGGCATGGGCTCGAAAACGATGCAATCCGCCATGAACGATGCACTTTCCTCCCATGACCCGATCATTGGGAGGAAACCGATCTTCAGCGACGTGCACACACCTGCACCGCACTCGTCCGGCAGCGCATGAATCAACGGTGCGGGAACCTTTGCTTGTACTTATAACTGACTATTTCGTTTCCGCTCAAAAATAGGCCCGTACCTTACACATCACGGTGCAAAGAGAACACTTCTTCATGCTTATAAAGCCAGCTGGAAACATGAGATTTCTGCTAGGTTTCTTTCACATATTTGGCTGGCGTGGAGAGTCTCCCGGCTAAGAAACACCCGTCATCACCAATGTCACCAAGCAGCTTAACCGAAAAGGAGACAAATTTTTGAGAAAAGGAAAACAAAAAATGTTCTCCCAATTTTTTGAATGAAGCAAGGATTGAGCGTAAAGCTATACTACTGGCTCATCAAAGCTTATTGCAAAAAGGAATATATCTCGAGAACTTCTCCAAACAGACGCACCTGATCCTGCAAACAAAGAGGGGTAGTAAGATTCGAACGCAAATCTCTCAAGATCCTCTGCACCCTCACGGAAAATAGCATCACCATCATGTTAGGGAAATGTTATTCCTTGTGTAGGTGGCCCTAGTTTACATGAAAGTGCTAAGGGTTTCAAGAATCCAACGATTGAATCCCACGTCCCCTCCTCGTCCACAAAAGCAGACACGTCCGGCCCAAAAATTACTCGAGATTTTAGTAAATATCCCGCGAAGCGAGGAAAAAAACGCAATGCGTATTCATGGCAACGATGGAAAAATAATGAAGTAATGGGCAAGAATATTTAATATAATGTTAAACACTTAATGAACGTTTACTTATCTTGATGACGTTTCGTTGGTCCTCATCCTGTTTCGGAATTGTTTGGAAATCCGACCGTACAAAGTCTACCAGCATCATGATTTTGACTCCCATGCCAAAAAAGATACATCTCTAGTACTGCTGAAAATGTGCTACAGGCACTTCATGCGGAAACAGTAGCACAATTCTTCGTTTCTTCAAGTTATTGAAAAACAAACTGCACTAGAGAAATATGCCCCACGGCAACTCGAACACAACGCGAAACGTAGATTTTATAAATTTATTACACCGCGACATTCTGAAATGCTAGATGATCTAGACTTCTCGAACAGCAATCGGAGCACTGCCACCACTCTCATTGCTGAAATTTCCGAAACCAAATTTACAATTCCACATATTCACAAATACCGATTTTTAACAAACAGAAAAAAAAAACGTGACAGCTCACGCAAAACACAACCGTCCGAGAAACACTTCATCCGACTTCCCAAGCACCGGAAGACTCAGAGGAAAGCAATCATGATGCTTTTGATGCTTCATTCGAAAAACCATCTGCGTCAACTGCTGGTCCAGCAAAACGTTGCTTCGAAAAGCATTCACCGCCTTCGGTAGCTACTAGCCAGGCTTATCGTCTATGTATGGAAAAACTTGAAAACGCGCAGAAAAAAGTAGAGATGGAAAAACAAAAGAAAAGAGATGAAAGACAGATAAAAAAAACAGTTGAAGGTTCTAACCAAACAAACAAAAAAGCAGAAAGAAAATAAATTGCCGAAAACTTGTTAAATTGGTTTAATGCTAAAACTATTTCTTCATTAAAACTCACTTCTAAGAAAATATAGCAAATTAAAACATTGTCTGCTATGCTACATAAAACGTTATTTTATCATACACAATTTCAATAATTAAGGGTGATTGAAATTAAGGAACACAAATGAACGAATTTAGAAACAATGCTATTTTTAGCGATTGGAATTAGGGAAAAATTGTGCCAATGGTTTGCAACTGTTTTGGAAAATATGAGAAAGTTGATTTTGTGATCCTTATTTTTAATGAATAGAAGAATAAATTTAAAGCATATTACATTATAAAGGTAATCAACTGTTTGAACATTGTTGTTTTGACAGCTTTAAAACATTATACAAGGCCTTAGGCGAACGGAATAAGGGTACGTCACGGTACTTGAGGAAAATAAAGGTTGAGAAAAAAATGTGTCGGTATAAATTTTAGGCTCATAATATTCAACTTATGATGGAAAATTTGAATCCGACACGCCTTTCCTTCCTTATGATGTATTTATATAATAAATCGAATGAAAATCTCTTGCCTAGATTGATAAATTATAAAACATACAGAACCAATTTAAAACACTCACAATCGATTGGTCAGCGCATTCCGTACGTAGATTTTTCCATCCGCCATCAGCTCGTAGGTCACCGCAACGCACTTGGCAGCCACTTCATTTACGGTAAAGTAGCGTTCCACTTCGTACCAAGTTCCCAGGAACCTAGTTCTATTGAACTTTACAATCGGAACGTAATCTGGGCATCCTCCCAGACCCGGAATCTGTGCATCGACAGAACTTGCCAATGCACAGAGTCCCACCACACCAAGTATCACTTTACACTTGAAGTCCATTGCCATTATCCTCAATACGAACTAACACTGAACTCTGAACACCTAAGCTGATCCGTAACGTCCCGAGAATCACCGATAAATAGCTAAACTAACGTCACCAACCGCCACTTTTATAGGGGATAGACACCCTGCGCATGGTGACAGAGAAAGGTGAAATTATGATCAACAAAGCACCGGGCCCCGTACTGATGTAGCGGTATTTTTTTTCATCGTCCCGACTTGTAGCCTACTTGGGCAAAGGTACAAGAATCGCTCAGAAACGACCGATGGATCTGCTAAACGATAGACGATTATGCAAAGATCTGCACTTGGCCGCCCGAAGCAAACAGCCGCAAAACCAAACGGGTGAACGAAGAAAGCCAGAACGTGCTTTGAATAATGCGTTATGAACAACAATCATGAGTCAATGAACGCCGCAGTTCCTCCATTCATTGATCGATTATTGGGCTCGGCTGGAGGGGTTTGTGGTGAGCAACGGCGAACGAGTGTCCTCCTTTCGCGATGATCGGTTGCTGGTGCGCCGCGCCATGCCGGTGTGGTTCAGCCCAACCGGGTATGATGTAAAGAAGAGAAATTATCACGGAAGAAGTGCTTTGTTTACAAACAAGTTTTATGCATTACCGGCTTTATTTTGACTCGGGAAGATCCGTTTCGCCGGGACTCTCGAGTGAGTTGCTTTGATGGTTAGATAAGCTGGTTGTAAGAAAACGGAAAACAATGTTACTGTGGAAACCCTTAAGTGGTCCATTAGTGTGGTTCAAAATGTTTGGTGTTAAGATGTTCGGCTTTTGGTATATGTGGTGAAATTAAGGAATTTTTTAACGCGAAGATAATGTAAGCACGGCTTGCTTAAAAATGTTCAATAGCCCGATTTTTCTTGTAGTTACCCGGATTGGTCCAACTCAACCCAAAGCTCATATTTCATTCGGTGATAACTATACATCTTTAAGGGCTTACGCTGAAGCACTCTCGACCCTCAAAATTTAGATTTTTTTTTAAAAGAATCTGTACTAGATATTCAATGTTTCATCACATCAGTTTGTATACTTACTTGTTGTGAGCAATCGGATGGAGTTCGATTCGATGTCCATTCACTAACAATTGAGAAATAAATTTTGAATAGCAAGGTGAGTTTGTGTTTGAGAGATAAAAGATAGGAATAAAAATGGAGTAGCAATTCACCTTAAATGCATTCGAAGCTACGCCGTGAAAAAGGAGGTACGAATCCTTGGCTGCTGGGTATCTAATGGAACTGATTTTGGTTTGTGTTTAGAGTTTAGTGATATGGCATGTTGCACACTGAAAATCAGCATGAATTGTTTTGACGACAGTCGAGAAATCGGATTGTATCTTAGCAGGGTCGGATTTACAATTTTGGGGGCTTGGGGATACAATCTTGTAGCGGGCCTTTTTCTTAAGTATATTTTTTCGGAAGTAGAATGGAAGAACTTACATCGAAGAAAACACTTATTTTTTATGTGTTTTTATTAAGTCACAAATTTATCGTTAACATATCCATTTTCAAATTGCAGCTCGAAATCTTAGAAAGTCATTTTGCGTGATATTTTTCTGTGGAAATGAGTCGACAATTTCTTTCAAAATTTAATTTTCTATGCTTAGCAACGTCGAGTTGACAAGCTTGTCACTTGTCATGGATGTCCTTAGTCGATTTTTGACGATTTTCATTTTAGAAAACGATCTTCACTGTCTCCACTGGCTGCCCTTTCGATTTGCGGTTTTGCTTGGCACGACACAAAACGACACAAGGTGGACGAGTTTGGTTGTTAGTTCAGGAACAAGATCAGCTGGATAGGCTTCGACCAATGTTTTAGCCACGGCCTCGAGCGTAGAAGAAGACGCATCAAAATTTGACAGATAGGAAGCTGGACGAGATTGTGTTGGGATTGTCTGCAGCCAAGGAACACAAGCCGATTTTCAGTGATCCGACTCCTCCTGGGGGAAGCTTCCCCCGAAGTTCGATGAAGAAGCCCCAGACTCCACCTTCTTCGGTCAGTCGACAGTCACCGCAGAAACCTTCACTATTACGGTTACGAGTCTTCCGGGAACATCAAAGAGCGACCAAGGCTCGTCCAGTTCTAATTACTAGCTCGAACAGTGGACTGGCTGCCTTACAAAACATGTCCGGTATGGGCGTGTTCTTAACTACGGATAGTCTTAATGCAATGTTGGCAAAGCTGTTCAAGCAGAGCAACAAGCGTTCTCGAAACAATACAAAAAATGAGCTTGCCATGGGGATGGACTACTTGGCGAAATCATCGCGGAAATCATCTTCGTATGCTTCACAATGACAGGCGACGACTCCGACATCTTCCAGATCGACGAGAAATTCTGGCAGTCTTCAGCATCATCACCATTCTCAACAACAACAGCAACAGCAGCAGCAGCCAAGGATCAGGATGGCTCCAAATGGTGACGAACAGCAAAATACGGTGGGAAAGTCGGGGGCCCGGAAACTGTACACCCAGATGCTGACGAAGAATCATTGTCTCATAATGGATGAGGAGACTTACGTCAAGGCCGACTTCCGGCAGCTTCCGGGGTTAATGTTCTTCTCCGCCCAGCACAAGTTTGATGTTCCGGAGGAAGTAGGAAGCAGAAGCTTTCAAATGCCAAGAAATACATGATTTGGCAATCAATCTGCTCATGTGGCAAACGGAGTGCGCCGTTCGTGACTACCGGGACTGTAAACGATCTACCTCAAGGAGTGTCTACTGAAGCGTCTGCTTCCCCTGTTGAAGCAATACGAGGGCCCTACGATCTTCTGGCCGGATCTAGCTTCGTGCCACTATTCAAATGTTGTCCTGGAGCGGTACGAAGCCAATGGGGTCACGTTTGTACCCAAGGACATGACCCCCCCCCCCCCAACGAAAAATAAGCATCCCAAAGAGGCCAAATCTGAGGACGACACGAAGAAAAAGTGGGTTTCCGTACAGAAGAAGCTGCAGTCAGATGTTGTATAGAACCTAATGAGTGGAGTTGAGTTAAGCGTAAGGTGCGAGCTTACGGTTATCATATTGAAGTTGAATGAAATAAATATGCACCAAGCTTACTAAGGGGTTATATTTTATTTACTGAATGTTTGAAAAGAATCGGTAAACTAGGTAATTTTCTACTGCGTTTTGTCCGTGATGCAATTTGATGTGGGTCACCCTTTATGAAGAGGATAAAGGAAAGGAAGCTGAAGAAACAAACGATGAAGTGCAATAAGAGAAGATAATTCAGAGGATCCAGTAAAAGCGAAGGTAATATATCACACAAAACTGTATAAATGTGAATAAGTGAATGAAAATAGGACTGAAGGCGGAAAGAGAAGTGAAGCAAGATGACAAAGAAGTAAAATAAAAATTGCAAAATTGGAAAGATCATGAAAATACAGGGAAAAGGAATTAATGGTTAAGAAGAAAAAGACAAACGGACGAAAAAAAAAGGCAGAAAATAGGCGGAAAAAGTGAAACGGAAGACGAGAAGTGGAATAAGAGAAGAAGTGAACCGGAAGACCTGTAGCGGATGAAGATAAGCGGATGGAGATAAGCGGATGAAGAGAAGCGGTAGAAGAGAAGTGGTAGAAGAGAAACGAAAGAAAAGAAGCAGAAGAAGAGAAGCGGAAGAAGATAAGTGGAAGAAGGAAAGCGGAAGAAGCGAGGCGAAAGAAGTGAACTGGAAGAAGGGGAGCGAAAAAAAAGTGGAAGAAGAGAAGCGCAAAAAAGCGGAAGAAGAGAAGCATGAGAAAAAAGAAAATAAAGAAGGGAAGTGAAAGAAGAAAAATAAGAAAACAAAAGAACCAAAAGGAAAAGAAAAAGCAACAAAAGACAAAAGACGAGAGGCGCTAGAAGAACATCTAAAGCAGATTAGTGGAAGAAAAGAAACGAAAAAAGTGATCTGAACGAACGTAAGAGAGAAGAGAAGCAAAAAAGAAGGAGAAGAAAAGAAGCAGAAAAAACGAAATAGAAGAAAAGAAGCGGAAGAATAGATGCGAAATATAAGTAGTGGATGAAGAGAAGCGGAAGAAGAGAAGTGGCAGACGAGAAACGGAAGAAAAAAAGCGGAAGAAGAGAAGCGGATAAGAAGAAGCTGAAGAAGAGAAGCCGATAAGAAGAAGCTGAAGAAGAGAAGTGGAAGACGGAACAAAAGAACTAGACGAAAATAAGTGGAAGAAAAGGAGCGGAAGAAAAGAAGCGGAAGAAGAGAAAAGAAAGAAGAAAAAAAGAGAACAAAAACCATAAAGGAATAATAAAGAAAGGAAAACAGAGGATGAGAAGTGGTAGAAGAAAATCGAAAGCAGATAAGCAAAAGAAAAGAAACGGAAGAAGTGGTCTTGAAGAACAGAATCGGAAGAAGTGAAGCGAAAGACAAGTATCGGAAGATGAATAGTGAAGGAAGAGAAGCGGAAGAAGAGCTGCGGAAGACGAGGAACGGAAGAAAAGAAGCCTATGTGAGAAACGGAGAAGGCAAAGCGGACAAAAAGAAGCAAAAGAAGAAAAGTGGAAGAAGAGAAACGGAAGAATAGAAGCGGAAGAAAAGATACGGCAAAGAAAAGCGGAAGAAAAGAAGTTGATAAAAGAAGCGGATGAAAATAAACGGGAGGGGAAAAGCCAACCGAAAAAAAAAAATCAGGAGAGGTGACGAGGAAGAAGAGAAACGGAGCAAAAAAAAAATAGCGGAAGCAAGAAAGCTCACAAAAAGAAGCTAAAGAACTATATTTTAATTTTAATTTGTTTTTTTTTAAAAAGACCGCGCGTTTCGTAGTTGCTACTCCGTTACTGAACAGAACTTGTGTAATTGCACAGAGAACCACATAGATGGAGCTTGGGAGTAGCTTTTACATCTTCAATGTACAAGTTCACCAATTCAATTTTATTTATAGATCAGTACCGGCGCTGGCCACGTCCTCACGGTCTTCGGGGAGGGGAGGAAGGATGATTAGCTTGACAATCATTGTTATAGACCGTGTTTACCTCTGCGTCTCCTTAACGATCGTTTTTAGATCATTGATTCACTGCGGTAAGTGATGCGATGAATGAACGCGCAGCAGACTGCTTTTTTATTTTAAATCTAACGGGTGTTCAATAAAAAATGAGAATGATTTCTATACCTTTCTGTAATTAAAGTAAAGAGCGTAAATTTGTTTCTCTCCAAGAGAATTACTCTCTGGACTCCCTAGAAATGGGTGGCATGTTTCTTCTCGCTCGGGTGCTGTCAGTTCAATCGAAGATGGCGTCGAAACAGCAAGCAATCAGCGAGCGTGTTGTACGGTTTTACGAAACGAATGGTCATCGTGGAAAAAAGTTTACGGTAGACCACTTTTGAGACGAAAACGTGCCCGTGAGTACAGTTTACCGGATCCTGGCATCCCAGAGTGTGTAGCGGAAGGCCGGTAGCGGCCGTCCGTCGAAGATAATGACGAAGAAAAAGAAGGAAGCGTTGAAAAAGCTGTTCGAAAGAACACGCTGGCCGAAAATATCACTGCTCCCATTCCTTGATTCAAAGGATTAAATTTTACTATTTTTAGAATGCTAAGATGTCTATTAGATCACCTTCTAAAAGGTTCGCAAACCTCCTGATCCTTAGAGAGCTCTTTTCAGCTTCTAACTGTATGAATTGATGCAATGGCAACATAAAAAGTAGTGCATCCAGTGCCTTCGTTGGTGTACTTCTCATTGCACCGCTAATTGAACAAGTTGCTTTCTAACCTTCTTTGTGCAACAGTTTCTTTTGTTTTTGGCCACCAGACCAATGAAGCATAGGTAATCTTGGGTCTCACAATTGCCGAATCTTGGCTGTCTGTAAAGATACAAATATTTGCATATCTATATTTTCTCTTCAGACAAACATTCATAGCACATTTTATTATGGCAGAAATCTCCGCTTGGAAAACCGTTGGGTAGTTTCCCATCGCCACTGAGATTTCTACACCAGGGCCGAAAGATTCCTGCTCCAGTTTTTGTTCCAATTTTTTGAGCCATCTGTGAAGAATTTTGTAGACCGCCTTGTTGACGAACAACAGTGGGATTCAGACTTCCCAATCTATACGTGACATTTTACATATTTTGTAAGGGATGTCATGGTTTTCCACAGGTTTCATCCAGTCTCCATTGATATACATCACTAGCCCATTTTGAAAGAGATTTTGTGAAATGCTCAGGTGACCGGCTTTAAGTTTTCAATCGTTTAAGTCTAAGCATACTCTTTTCTGCTTCTAGTTGCACGTATTCGTACAAAGGCAACAATTCAGAATTGCATTCAACGCATTTGATGGAGTGCCGGATATCGCTCCCGTTATAGCAATGAATGCCGGCGGCTAGTAATAGACTACCGCAAATTAAATGAAAGACAATTGATGATCGGTATCCAATACCGAACATAACAGACATCCTAGACAAATTAGGACGCTGCATGTACTTCACCGCACTGGACCTCGCATCTGGGTTCCATCAGGTTGAGATTGAACAGAAAGACATTCCTAAAACAGCTGTCAGTGTCGAAAACGGGCACTATGAATTTTTAAGAATGCCTTTCGGGCTAAAACACGCGCCATCAACGTTTCAGCGTGTGATGGATAATATTCTCCGAAAACACATATGTCTTGTGTATAGCAGGCATATTTCTTGTGTACATGGACGACATTATCTTGTTTTCAACAAGTTTAACGGAACATATTGACAATCTGGAAAAAATATTTGCAACATTAGAATAACATAATTTAAAAATCCAATTGGACAAGAGCGAATTCTTACAAAGGGAGAGTAGCGTTCTTGGGCCACATCATTACACCGGAAGGAGTAAGGCCAAACCCGTACAAATTCTGAATTATTCAAAACTGGCCGATCCCTCACAAAGAAAAGGAACTTCGTAATTCTCTAGAATTCTGAGCTACTATCGGAAATTTATTAAAGATTTTGCCAAAATAGCAAAACCTTTAACTAACTGCTTGAGAAAAGGAGAAGCGATTACTCACTCAAATGAGTTCATAGCAGCATTTGAGCGATGTAAACAATAGGGTGCCAAAAAAAATCGACTTTTCGAATTTCAAAAACGGGTAGTGCTCAAAAGTTTCGTCTCCTCAAAAAAAGTCCCCATGCAAAATTTGAGCTCAATCGGACTTCGTTAAGTGTTGGACCAAAGCGGTCAAAGTTTGACTTTTTTGAAACACGAAAAATTTCCCAAGGGGGGGGGGTACGTGAAAATTCCGAAATCGATTTTTTGTTTTTGATGCCAAATGTCTTAGAAATGCATGAAACGTCGAGATCTGGTGTTATCTCGAAAAAAAAATTTTTGAAAAAAATTGACTTTTTGGGACTTAGAAATTTTTTGAGGTGGAGGAGTGAAATGAATTTGATATGGAGGATTTGAATTCAATTGCTGAGATATCCATGGCAATAGTACTGAAACATGTCTTATATCATCGTTGGCAACTGCTAGCATATTATGTGATATTTCATTAGGGTGGTTCACTTGTTTTGCATTAGGGTGGTCCATTTTATAGAAAAATAAAAAAAATAAGATAATAGTATCAAAACATCTCTTATATAATCGTAAGCCATTATCAATATTAAATATATGATATTTCATTAGGATGGTTCATTTATTTTCCATTAGGGTGGTCCTTTGAGTTGGAAATTAAAAGCAACAAAATATTTCCAGCAAATTTACCAGTCAATATTTTTTGTATAGTTTGAAACCATGATTCTTTTTTGGCATACTACACTTCGTTAAGATATTTTTATTATGTTTTTTTTTAATAGTTAACAAAAATGTGCCGTTACCAAAATATGGACAAAAATAAGGAAAAAAAACGATTTTTGATGTACCCAAATTATTACAATAGCTTGATAGGCGACTACGAAGTGCAACAAAAGTTTTTTGTTTATCTTTTCTAAAGAGGTTCTTGGCCTTGGACTGCTTCATTTCCGAGAAACACAAGTAGGTACGTTATAGGGGATCAAAACAAAAGTACGTTACCTGCCGCTTGCTGTGGTATACGCGCTTCGGTAGTGACAACGTCTGCTTCGAATGCTTTTTGTTCTGAAGTGTTATCTACCCAAACAAAATATAAGCTACCCGTAGGCAACGAATACGTCCCAAGCGAGCAGTTTTGAAAGACTGAGTAGGTAATGAAATGGCCACACATTTGGTATATAAGGAATTGTTATTTTTAGTTTTACTCATTCAGTATTTTTATATTTGAACGAGGAACCGCGGTCTAGTCAACAGTTTTTTGTTTTTCAAAATGGAGGATATTCGGCTAGTTGGAAAATACCTACCTTTGTTCCCCGAATCTTCGAATTTGCCTACATACAACGAAGTTTTCCGGAAATTCATGTTTCATTTGCGAGCAGAGAAGCAAAAGACTAAACCAAGTGCACAATTAACAATACAAGCTTTGAAAGTATCATGGAATAAAAAGCATTTGAACCATTTGCTCGACGACAGGACAGTGCAACATAAAATCTTGCGGTACTACGAAACTTGGAAAATCTTGCAGAAGCGCAAGCTAAGAATGTCGGCGAGAGAAATTGAGAAGAGAAAGGATTTCTCTGATTCATTGCAGAACCTTTTCGATATCGGGAAGAGGTATAAACCGAAGAATAAAGTAGAAAGAAAAGCATATCGGTATTTGCAAGAACAACGAGAACTAACTCTTCCAACAACAAGTGAGTCTTTTCCAACGGCAACTATCTCGTGTAGTGATTTTGAGGAGGAAGAAACAGCAGAGGCGACAACAGAGACTAATCCACGAACAAGTGAGCAGGAAGAAGCAAGTCTACAGGAAAGAAAAAATTTAACTGCTAGTGATTTCGAGTCCTCATCTCAAACCCAGAGTGAGTCCGTTCCTTCTATCAGTACTATCGGCGAAGATTTTCATTCTGAGTAGTGAAAAAAAAAGTCCAGTTATAATTTCAAAATATGTTTTAAAATGTTTTCGTGAGTTAAAACACAACGATGTGATGGGGGGGTTTATTCCCCAGGTAAAAAAAAATTTTTTTTTTTTTGAACAAGCAGAAACGGTCTACAGTTCGTTTTACGGTCCGAAACTTTAAATCCGCATTTTGCTCTTAGACAAAAGCTTTTTAAAGAGAATTGTTTCAATTCTTCAGTTCTTCTGTTTTTTCGCGCCATTTTATCGCGATTGAAACCCAAGAGTCCCCCCCTGGTATCGTTTAAAAGAAATAATTGTGTCCCCCCCCCGATAAACAGTGCAACACACCGTCATTAAAATTGCAATTATTCCTTGTCGAACGTTCGAGAGAGCAAGTTCATCTCTTGGTAGCTCCGTAATCGAATTACGTTTTGGTTTTTTTTCTCCGCGATCGTGTTTTTTTTTCTGCACTACAGCTGGTGTAACAGCTAGTTCAATAGTGCCACAGTGCGACGTTCGGAACGAAGGAAGTGGCCTTTACAGGCGAGCCTTGTGAAGGACCATCCAACGACCCGTCATCGACACAGAAAGTGATAAAAATATCGTTCTCCCCCACGACGACTATCATCATCATCATCATCATCATCATCACACAAGGTCGTCACCCGACAGCAGCAGCCGCAGCAGCGCAGCAGTAGCAGCTCAACAATACATATAAGATAAGTGTTTTGTTTTTCCTCTTCTCCCCTGAATAGATTGTATTTCCATTTTGTGTTTTCGTTTGTGTTAAGCTTAATCTTTATTGTTTTGAATTGTATTGTAAAGTTTGTTTTTGTAATTGCCTCAGTGGTTGAGCGTCATAAGCTCCCACGGGTGCGACATGGATGATTTGTTGGAAGATGATTCATCCATGCCGCCAAGTAATGAGGTGTCTCAAAACGTCGCCCGGTCACGGGCCTATCCAGATGATTCAGCTGGTCCATGGGTTGTCTACTTTCAGCCCAAAACGAAACCTCTGAATGTTTATCAGATTTCTAACGATCTGACGAAGCGTTTCTCGGCCGTGACTGAAATTATTAAAATAAGACCCAATAAACTCCGGGTCGTTGTGTCCAACCTGAAACAGGCTAACGAGATTGCTGTCTCTCAGTTCTTTACTCTCGAGTATAGAGTGTACATCCCAGCTCGAGGTATTGAGATAGAAGGTGTGGTCACCGAAGCGAGTTTGACCCCTGAGCTCCTTTTGAAGCAGGCGGTTGGTCGTTTCAAGAACCCTCTGCTTTCTCCAGTGAAGATACTGGATGTGCAAAAATTAGGCACAGTATCGATCACTAAAGATGGAAAAAAGTTCACACCGTCAGACTCGTTTCGTGTGACCTTCTCTGGTTCAGCCCTCCCTCAATACGTCGAGTTGGGAAAACTTCGACTACCTGTGCGGTTGTTTGTACCTCGGGTCATGATCTGCCAAAAATGCCAGCAGATGGGGCATACGACCTCCCATTGCGGCAATAAGGCACGCTGCTCCAACTGCGGGGAGAAACATGAGGATGGCGCCTGCGCAGACAACACACCAAAATGCGCTTTCTGTAAGGGAACACCTCCTCATGCTCTCTCGTCGTGCCCGGCGTACAAACAACGCGGGGAAAAATTAGAACGCTCGCTAAAACAGCGTTCCAGGCAATCTTTCGCCGAAATGGTGAAAAAAGCCTCACCATCACCCGATGCCAATACAAATCCCTTTGCTCCTCTGTCAGATGACGAGTCTGACTTTGATTTGGCTGAAGAGGGAACATCATTCAGCTTTCCGGAAGGTGCTTCAAGGAAGCGAAGACGCGTCCGCCCACGGAAAGTTGCTGAACAGAAGCCCCAAATCAGCCTGCCCATTTCAAGGAAAGGTGGAAAGAAGGAAAATCCAATTCCACCTGGTTTTCGTAGCACTAACTACACCCAGGACTTTCCATCTCTTCCGGGGACATCCAAAACCCCTGATGCCCCAATTTTAAGAACAGAAGCCCCTTCCTCTACTGGGCTGTTCTCATTTGATGACATTGCCGAAGGTATCTTCAAGTACCTCGAAATTTCTGACCCTCTCAAAAGCATTGTTATGGCAATGCTTCCCACAGTGAAAACTTTTTTGAAGAAATTGACAATCAAGTGGCCCCTCCTTGCAGCAATCATCTCCTTCGATGGATAATTTTCCAAATGAGGTCGGGGATTTGATCACTGTTCTACAGTGGAATTGTCGAAGTTTAATTCCTAAATTAGAATCATTCAAATTTTTAGCTCACAATACCGGTTGTGATGCATTTGCTCTTTGTGAAACATGGCTCTCTTCCGAAATCGATCTTCCGATTCACGATTTCAACATTATTCGGCTTGATCGTGAGGATTCACGTGGAGGAGGAGTACTTTTGGGGATCAAAAAGTGCTACTCCTTCTATAGAGTGAATTTTCCTCCAATTCCAGGTATTGAAGTTGTCGCATGTCAGGCTGTTATTAAAAATAAAAGCCTTTGCATTGCTTCCGTTTATATTCCTCCTAGAGCCTCAATAAACCGAAAAGAACTTTCAGATATTTGTTCGGTCCTTCCAGCTCCACGGTTGATCATGGGAGATTTTAACTCTCACGGTACAGGCTGGGGAGAACTGTACGATGACAACCGGTCTTCCTTGATATATGACCTCTGTGACAACTTCAATATGACAGTTCTTAACAATGGAGAAGTAACACGTTTGGCTGGTCCATCCTCACTTGGCAGTAGATTAGACCTCACACTTTGTTCGAATTCATTATCGTTGGATTGCACATGGAATGTGATTCAAGATCCCCACGGTAGTGATCACTTGCCCATACAAATTTCGATTGCTACAAGGTTCAATTCGTTGGAATCCATTAACGTCACGTATGATCTTACCCGTTACATTGATTGGACAAAGTTCAGGACAGCAGTAGGTGAAGCCGTAACGACGGTAGAAGAGCTTCCACCGCTAGAGGAATATAGCTTCCTCTCCAACCTGATCTTGGACAGCGCGCTTCAAGCTCAAACTCGACCAGTTCCAGGAACGTCATTTCGCAGGAAACCTCCTTCTCCATGGTGGGATCAGCAATGCACCGAGGTTTACCGTAAAAAGTCCGACGCGTTTAAAGTTTTCCGTAGACGTGGAACACCTGAGCACTTCGAAGTATACACGGCTCTCGAACGCGAACTTAAGAGCCTCATCAAGGCCAAGAAACGCGGATACTGGCGAAGATTCGTGGACGGGCTATCGCGCGAGACGTCGATGAGTACTCTTTGGAACACGGCGCGAAGATTGCGTAACCGAACTACGAACAACGAGAGCGAGGAGTACTCAGACCAATGGATTCTTAAATTCGCGCGAAAAGTTTGTCCAGATTCTGTGCCGGCACGGTTGATTCCCCGCGAAACCACGAATTCGATAGATGAGATTAGCCAACCCTTTTCAATGGTAGAACTCTCTCTCGCACTCCTTTCGTGTGGCAATACGGCTCCAGGGGCTGACAGAATCAAGTTCAACTTGCTTAAAAACCTCCCAGACGTCGCAAAGAGGCGCATGTTGCACTTGTTTAATCAGTTTCTGGAACACAATATTGTACCGGCTGATTGGAGACGGGTGAGAGTTATTGCCATTCAAAAACCTGGTAAACCCGCGTCCGACCACAACTCCTATCGACCCATCGCGATGTTATCCTGCATTCGAAAGTTGTTGGAGAAAATGATCCTCTTCCGTCTGGACAAATGGGTTGAGACGAACAACCTGCTTTCAGATACTCAATATGGTTTCCGTAGGGGCAAGGGAACGAACGACTGTCTCGCGTTGCTTTCCACAGATATTCAGTTAGCTTTTGCTAAAAAAGAGCAAATGGCTTCTGTATTCTTGGATATCAAGGGGGCTTTTGATTCAGTATCTGTAGAAGTTCTTTCAGATAAACTCCACGCTTGTGGCTTTTCTCCATTAATGAATAATTTTTTGTACAATTTGCTGTCAGAGAAACATATGAGCTTTTCTCATGGAAACTCTACAGCTTTCCGATTTAGCTACATGGGTCTCCCCCAGGGATCATGTTTAAGCCCCCTTTTGTATAATGTTTATGTCAAAGACATTGACGGTTGTCTAACTGACAACTGTACGTTGAGACAACTTGCAGATGACGGCGTAGTGTCTGTCACGGGCCCCAATGGGGTCGATCTGCAAGGACCCTTACAGGATACCTTAGACAATTTGTCTACTTGGGCTCTAGAGCTAGGTATCGAATTCTCTACGGAGAAAACTGAGTTGGTAGTTTTTTCTAGGAAGCATAACCCAGCACAACCGAAGCTTCAAATTTGGGGTAAGCCGATAATTCATTCTATGTCATTTAAATATCTTGGGGTCTGGTTCGATTCAAAGTGCACCTGGAGATCCCACATTGAGTATCTGAAGCGAAAATGCCAGCAAAGGATCAACTTTCTCTGCACAATTACCGGGACCTGGTGGGGAGCACATCCACAAGATCTTCTAACGTTGTACCGGACAACGATTTTGTCGGTTATAGAATACGGTAGTTTTTGTTTTCAGTCAGCGGCTCGGTCGCACATCATTAAACTGGAACGTATTCAGTATCGGTGTCTTCGTATCGCGTTAGGTTGCATGCATTCGACTCACACCATGAGTCTTGAAGTGCTGGCTGGCATGTTGCCACTCTCGGATCGGTTTACAGAATTGTCTCTCCGGCTCCTCACCAGGTGTGAAGTCATGAACCCTCAGGTAATCGAAAATTTTGGGAAGCTCCTTGAGTTGAATCCTCAAACTCGCTTCATGACTTTGTACCATTTGTACATAACACAGGATGTCAGCCCTTCTCCGAATATTTCCAATCGTGTTTGCTTCGTCGACTTCGGCAGTTCGGTTCATTTTGATTTATCCATGAAGCAGGAGCTTCATGGAATCCCAGAGCATCATCGTCCTATGATCGCTCCTGTGATATTTGCTGCAAAGTTTGGCCAAGTTGATTCCACTAAATCGTTCTTCACTGATGGATCATTGATAGAGGAGTCAGCAGGCTTTGGTATATTTAATGAAATTTATAGCGCCAATCGTAAACTTCAAGCTCCTTGTTCCGTATATGTCGCCGAATTAGCGGCAATACACTTTACGCTAGAAATTGTTGCCTCACTAACACCGGATCAGTATTTCATTTTCACGGATAGTCTCAGTTCTATAGAGGCTATTCGCTCTTTGAGGCCGGTAAAGCACTCCTCGTATTTTCTCATGAAAATACAGGAGCTTCTAAGTGCTTTATCTTCACGTTATTTCATCATCACCTTTGTATGGGTCCCATCTCATTGTTCAATTCCGGGCAATGAGAAAGCGGACTCGCTTGCAAAGGTGGGCGCTATGGAAGGCGATATTTATGATCGACAAATCGCCTTCAATGAATATTTTACTATTTTTCGTCAACAGTCACTCGTCAGCTGGCAGTATAAATGGGGTAAAGGAGATTTGGGGCGATGGCAACATTCTATCATCCCAAAGGTGTCGAAGAAATCTTGGTTTGGGGGGATGGATGTGGGTCGTGACTTCATTCGTGTGATGTCTCGCCTCATGTCCAATCATTATTCTTTGAACGCTCATTTATACCGTGTTGGGCTGAGCGACAGCAATCTCTGTGAATGTGGACAAGGTTACCAGGACGCAGATCACATTATTTGGTCATGTGCTGAGCATCGTGGAGTCAGATCTGAGCTTTATGATTCCCTTCGGGCTCGAGGTAGACAACCCAATGTACCGGTTCGAGATATCTTGGCTGTACGTGATCTGGAGTTTATGAAACTCATTTATGTGTTTTTGACTAACATTAGCCTAAGACTGTAGTTAGTTTAACATGTATGTTTATTATAAGTTTTTTTTTATCTGTGTTTGTGAGTGTTTTTTCTTTCTCAAAAATGTTCAAGTAAAAAGAAAACCAAATATTGTATAGTTATAAGTTTTTTGACAGTGTAGAATTTAAAATAAATGTGTTATGAAAACCATACTTAAAATTCCCGCCCATCTTCCCATCCTTAAAATTGTTATTCCTATTAACCTCGAGACGGCCGCGAGTAATCGGTTCTATCCTTCTAACTTTAGTTTTAAGATAACTGATGTATATAAATATGAAAACTTGGCTCTGTAAAGTTGATTCGATTGAGCCTGTACAAATAAATGATTAAAAAAAAAAAAAAAAAAAAAAAAAAAAAAAAAAAAAAAAAAAAAAAAAAAAAAAACTTAGGGGTCCAACAAACAATTTTAGCTGACTAAACTCTTCTTTCTCATATAAACAGCTGAATAAACGTTTACTCGGTCAAAATTGTTAATTAGGTTGCAGTCGAAGACTTCCCACTCTACAATATTCGGTAAATGTAGGATAGATAACTCTGAAATTTTTAATCTTAGCTTGCAACGACGGTGCAAAACAGAAATAAGAAACTCACTGATGCACAATGCTTAATCTCTAAGATTAGTATTAGACGAGGGCACCGATCTGTTTCACCTTAAAGAAGCGTCGCATTCCGAATGTAAGTCTCGCAAAAGTTTTCCAAAAGGACCACAAAGAGAGCGTCTCTAGTAAATAATTCTCTTTGGTAGTCCGTACGCTAATCTTACAGTCTGTGGATAGAAATCGGTTGAAATTATTATATTGATGCACTAATTAATGAAAAAGAACGAAAGAAGCGAATTTCTCATTGTAAGATAGGTAATATTGAAAAGTTTTGTGAGAAATCATTAAGCTTTCTGACGTCTATCATCTTTCTCTTTCAAGCACGTAGAAAGAATAGGATTGTTTTCATACGTTTTTTGTTTTTTTTTTCGTATGTAAACAATCTATTCTTTCTACCTGCTTGGAAGAGAAAGATGATAGACGTGAGAAAGCTTAATGGTTTTAACCTATACGAAAAATATTGACTGGTTAAAGCGCTATTCGCATTACAACGGGCCCGACGCGGGGCGAGACCCGCCGGGGTAATATTTTGAAATGATTGCTTGGATTTTGTATGTGACTGTTCTCACTACGCTGATGTGCCGTGCTGGGCGTGCCGTGCCAGCATAGTGAGAATGCTCACATACAAAACCCAAGCAATCATTTCAAAATATTACCCGGGCGGGCCTCGCCCCGCGCCGGGCCCATGTAATGCGAATAGCGTTTAAATTTGCTGGAAATATTTTTTATTGTTCTTAACGACCCTAATGGAAAATAAATGAACCATCCTAATGAAATATCATATATTTAATATTGATAATGGCTTACGATTATATAAGAGATGTTTTGATACTATTATCTTATTTTTTTTATTTTTCTATAAAATGGACCACCCTAATGCAAAACAAGTGAACCACCCTAATGAAATATCACATAATATGCTAGCAGTTGCCAACGATGATATAAGACATGTTTCAGTACTATTGCCATGGATATCTCAGCAATTGAATTCAAATCCTCCATATCAAATTCATTTCACTCCTCCACCTCAAAAAATTTCTAAGTCCCAAAAAGTCAATTTTTTTCAAAAATTTTTTTTTCGAGATAACACCAGATCTCGACGTTTCATGCATTTCTAAGACATTTGGCATCAAAAACAAAAAATCGATTTCGGAATTTTCACGTACCCCCCCCCCCCTGGGAAATTTTTCGTGTTTCAAAAAAGTCAAACTTTGACCGCTTTGGTCCAACACTTAACGAAGTCCGATTGAGCTCAAATTTTGCATGGGGACTTTTTTTGAGGAGACGAAACTTTTGAGCACTACCCGTTTTTGAAATTCGATGGTCAATTTTTTCCCATACATGCCATTGGCACATAGTAATCAAGCATATGGAACCAAATTTTTGTTACAACAAACAAGCGTAGCAGCGCTCGCACCGGGTTCAGCTAGTTTGAAATAAGCATTTGTAGATAACTTATGTTCGATACAGTCAGGGTCATTCAATTTCACATTCAATTGATATTCGTCATGTGACGATGGACTTAACATTCATCCCTTTTATCTGAAACACATGATCTTCTTTTGACAGCCACTTCTTAGTCAACTTCAGCAAAACAATCTTCTAACAAACATTTGCGACTAAACTTTTCATTCATCGGTGTTTATTTTAGCCTTCGGTGTCAAACTAGTATGAAGCAAGACAATTTAAGTTCATGCAATACGTGCGGGTTTATATTCATTTCTGAGGTATTCATTATTTTCCAGACTAGAAACAGTGCCTTCAGATAAAGTGATTTTTGCACCGAAATTAATAATCAATCATCTTATGAAATAATAAATGGAATTGCTAATATATATGCTGCTTTTATGTGATTCCTGTTGTATTCACAACTCCAGCGCAAATGTAACAAATTCAATTTTAATAAGTCACCCACGCAGAAAAAAGTACCGTCATAACAAACATATTCCAGATAAATCCAGACATAAACTCAGTTTATTCTGGCCCCAAAAATAAACTTGCTACATTTCAAATATATTCTATGTTTAAAGTCAAGTGACATCGATGTTTGAAATAAAAATCGTGTAATGTTTACTCTAAACATATTAATAATAAGAACAAACGTTCAAATTTGGATTTTAATGGTTGCGTTCTAAATTTATTTTATTCATTCTATGAATCTTGATTATCTTAATTCTGGATTTTGCTTGAATGCTAACATATTCCAGGTTCAAGGAGTTTGCTCAGAGTTCCACTACTGGAATCGAGCAAATAACCTACCAATAAATGTGACGATTGGCTCATGTTGCAAGCGTCGAAACTTTGCCTCGGCCTCAAGTTCTGGAGAGGGAAGTATATGTTCAAATTCACCCTCCCGATGAATGGATTGTTGAAATAACAATGCCTTGAATTTGATTCAAAAATTGTTATTTTCCTTCGAAACGTCGTTTGAAGCAATCCTGAATGTCAATTGAAACGCCTTCGACGGTGGCTGGATCGCAAATGAATTTAAGCTTACTCACGTTTGACAGGAAGTGAATTGGGAGTGAATCGGTGAAAATAAGATTTATTAACAGCAAGAAAGCTTATTGAAGTGGAATGAAATGAATACAAAAGCGATTCATTTTCATTTTAATGCTTCGACGATGTAGGGCCCTGGATGCAGTCTTTAGTTTCCAAATGAGCCTACAGTGCCGAAACCAAAAGTTTCCCTATTCCCTGTGAATTGCTTGTACGTTGGCGAATACGATTATTTCGTCTATTTATAAGAATTAACTCGTTAGTGTATGAGTATCGGGTTGAATTTATAAATCAAAGATAAATCGGATAAATAATGCATTACAATGATGTTACATTACTGTTAAAACCGGGTCATTATTTTAGTCCATAAAGAAAAATATATAAGAGATTCAAACAGGGGGTCTGCGTCGCTGTCAACCACATATAGATGCACCATAGTTCATATGATTTTGAAAATTTTGAACATCTGACAATTTTGGACATCTGACAATTTTGGACATCTGACAACTAAAATCGACAGAGATTTTTCATTTGGGCCTAACTGACAAACGTACATAATTGCTTCTTCCTTGAATTTGTCGACCTTGAAAACTTGCCTCATTAATCTACCACAGCCATTCTAAGAACAAGAGTCCTTCTATTCGATAATTTTAAAGCTAACATGGGTACATTTCGTATTACGAGAAATTTACGGAAGAAGCCATTGTTCACGTTTGTTAGTTAGGCCCTAATGAAAAATCTTATAGCTCTTCGAAACAAATCGATCAATGCCAAGGCATGACAGAACAAATCAACTATCTCTTTCACACTCACTTCGTATCCTATAATGACGTGACCGTGCGCACATATGAAAGTGTTGAATGTTAGAAAGAACAGGTTGATGCATTCATCCGGACCATATATTCATCATATTGATACTGAAATCCATATGAGCTACAGTGAAATCCTCAATGATTGGCCCCCCTGGAATCAAACTAAAGGATAATTGCAGCTTCTAATAGTGAGAGCAAAATCCGCCATTTCTAAACATTTCCAACTATTTCTGTTAATAAAAAAAAATTCATTTACGTCAACCTCAAAATAAAGAAATGGCCCGGCATAATAATAAGCATAACTAACAATCGCTACTTTTTGAACGACGCCAAAATAAATATTACTGTGCATTCAAAGTGGAACAAGCATTTCACGGCATAATCATAAAATCATTAACTGCCTCCCCCTCAACCACCGGCCGTCGTCCGTCGTCGTCAGTATACTTCAAGAAGCAACCAACCTGTTCGGCTTGTTTTCAAGTTCAATGCTGTCGGTTGGAGTAGTGCCACATCTAATGCCAACGAGCAACACTCCGCACCACCCGGTCAAGCAGCTGCTCATTGCTCGGTATTGATATAATACCCACTACCGATGGCATACTGACTTACCTACTTGAAACGCGTTACCTCGCCTAGGCCCAAGTTGACACTATTCGGTTATGAACACGCACATGGCTTTAGGAAATTCAAATCCAACCGTTCTATTCACGTCACCAAAAATGATACGCCGTGAAGAGTGGTTCGACAAGCCTGTCTAGTTTATACCGGTTAGTCCCAAGACCCATACTTCGGAAGAAAATTCACATTCTGGGCAGCTCACACTGTCTCAGGATGTGGCTATTTTTGGAACTTTTTTTCCATTTACTTCTTTGCCGCTAGTGTTGATTGGTGCCCCAATCTGGGATCCGCCGGAACGGGTTTCTCCAGTTGGGGATCGGTTTTGCCCGTTTGTGAATATGCGTGCACCCTCTCCTCGCACAGCCTTTCACCAAAAAAATACACAAACACATCGGAAAGATTTGCGTCATTTCTGAACTACTACAATATGGTAATTTTTTGGGCAGGGCCATTTCTTTCCCTCAAAACGACAACATGCAACATTAGCCGAGTGGCTGCGCGTAAAAGTTTGTGAAAGTTGAAATTACATTGCCAAACATTGCTGTTTTATTGCTCTTTTATTTAAACTGACGCAGTCATTAATATCAGTACGCGTGGACATTAATAGAGTCCTTCAATTTTAATAAATTTAATATCCGTCAATATGACAATAGGTGGGGTAGTTTCTCCAACTGAAGATTTTTAAAGGAAATCTTCCAAATCGACCAGCAGATTCAACAGACGGGACAGGTCTATTGGGTCACCGAAAGTTCGTTTCCTGTGTTATTTTGTTGTTTGTTTTTGATCACATCTCCATTTTACAGGAAAATAAAGTACTGTTACTTTCGAGAATTAATGGCTCAATTCTCATTGAGATGAGAGAGGATATCCGATGATAAATTCAAAATGATGACTACTCAACGCATGGCATGCGATCAGATGATTTTCTTTTTACGATCAGAACTCAGAACAGAAATTTTTCTAATGGAGAGTTTGATGAATTCTTTGTCGTAATGCTTGATTTATGACATCTCCGAACCAGTTAAATGCTGAAAGCGATATTTAACCTCGATTCACTTAGAATCTGGAAGCACTGTTTATACACTACCAGTCATAAGTACGGACTCGCTTGGAAAAGTATTGCAACACTCAGTTGAATCACCCCCCCAAAAAGTTTAGCATCACCTAAATACAGGTACATGCATGATGCTATATCTCGAGACCCTTAATATCTGCAAAGGTGCGGTCTTGCGTAAAGTTGTTCAGAAAGTCAATGGCATTCAAAAAGTGGACCGTTTTGTTTGGAATTGCACCGGTACGCGGCGCTAGTGAGCATGGAAAATGGAGCATTTTCAACTTGTTCTATCTCGTGATTCTGATAAGATGGAAAGTTCTAGTCTTCGGCAAAGTTGTTCAGAAGGTCAAGGGAATTCAAAAGGTGGACCGCTTTGTTTGCAATTTCATCGCTACGTGGCGCTAGTGAGCATGGAACATTGAGCATTTCCAATTTGTTCTATCTCTTGTTTCTGATAAGATAGAAAGTTCTAGTCTTCGGCAAAGTTGTTCAGAAAGTCAATGGCATTCAAAAGGTGGACCGTTTTGTTTGGAATTGCACCGCTTCGTGGTGCTAGTGAGCATTGAACATTGAGCATTTTCAATTTGTTCTATCTCATTGTTCGGGAGTAACATCACCCTACCCTTGCTACGCCACTGCCGAACGAGAGGGCTTCTCTCTTACGACCGGTCCACCGAATCGAGACGGTAATCTCTTTACCGATAGCGACAGCGATCACAGGCGATCGTTATCGGTGACGTCACAGCAGGGATCATCTGGTTGCTAGATAGTAGATGATCTGCTGTGCAGATAGTCGTGTCGGCTCTGACTCTCGAGGAGGATGGATGGGAGCAGAGCCACAATGGAAACGGAATGTTCTGTGTTAATTGTTTGTGTTGAGTGTTTGTAATGTAGCAAATGTACAAATGTAAATACTGTAAATAAAATGTGTGTTGCGGACGAAATATGTGTGCTGCGTGATAGCTGTACGAATGTGTAATGTGATGTGTGGAAAAGGTTGAAAGGAACTGCAAAAGAAACACCAAACCCATCAAATTACAGTTCACTTTATGGAGGCGCCCAAAATATTCCACCCCACTGGCAGTGCAATAAATTACCCCCCAATCGGTGTTGGTCAGGGTCGGTAACCCAACATCATGGTCCTTCGAGCCGGATAGGTAAATCGGCAAACCAGACAAGAGAACTGCCAGCTTCGGTCAATGCGTGGCTTGGATGCCAAAATGGTTGGTTGGTGGGCACAATCAATCAGCAGCCATTACTGCGGCATCATTTATTATCTCCACATCGCCATTGCTTCTGAATGGACATGGCACTGGAATATGATGGCTGCTAGGAGCTACATAATATGATACTAACAAAAACAAATATGGACACTTGGATCCTCGGACATTGGTACTGAACTGAAAAACACATCGTACTCAACTTATGCTGCGTCGGACATCACAACATAAAAAGTACGGCACATTGCCTGGTTTACCAGGTAATTAAATATAAGCACAGTATATGTCCAGCCGGATGGACACCACACATTTAACGTACTGACACACTTTACATTATCGGTCAACAACAACAACAACAACAACAACAACAACAACAACAACAACAACAACAACAACAACAACAACAACAACAACAACAACAACAACAACAACAACAACAACAACAACAACAACAACAACAACAACAACAACAACAACAACAACAACAACAACAACAACAACAACAACAACAACAACAACAACAACAACAACAACAACAACAACAACAACAACAACAACAACAACAACAACAACAACAACAACAACAACAACAACAACAACAACAACAACAACAACAACAACAACAACAACAACAACAACAACAACAACAACAACAACAACAACAACAACAACAACAACAACAACAACAACAACAACAACAACAACAACAACAACAACAACAACAACAACAACAACAACAACAACAACAACAACAACAACAACAACAACAACAACAACAACAACAACAACAACAACAACAACAACAACAACAACAACAACAACAACAACAACAACAACAACAACAACAACAACAACAACAACAACAACAACAACAACAACAACAACAACAACAACAACAACAACAACAACAACAACAACAACAACAACAACAACAACAACAACAACAACAACAACAACAACAACAACAACAACAACAACAACAACAACAACAACAACAACAACAACAACAACAACAACAACAACAACAACAACAACAACAACAACAACAACAACAACAACAACAACAACAACAACAACAACAACAACAACAACAACAACAACAACAACAACAACAACAACAACAACAACAACAACAACAACAACAACAACAACAACAACAACAACAACAACAACAACAACAACAACAACAACAACAACAACAACAACAACAACAACAACAACAACAACAACAACAACAACAACAACAACAACAACAACAACAACAACAACAACAACAACAACAACAACAACAACAACAACAACAACAACAACAACAACAACAACAACAACAACAACAACAACAACAACAACAACAACAACAACAACAACAACAACAACAACAACAACAACAACAACAACAACCACAACAACAACAACCACAACAACAACAACAACAACAACAACAACAACAACAACAACAACAACAACAACAACAACAACAACAACAACAACAACAACCACAACAACAACAACCACAACAACAACAACAACAACAACAACAACAACAACAACAACAACAACAACAACAACAACAACAACAACAACAACAACAACAACAACAACAACAACAACAACAACAACAACAACAACAACAACAACAACAACAACAACAACAACAACAACAACAACAACAACAACAACAACAACAACAACAACAACAACAACAACAACTACAACAACAGCAACAACAACAACAACAACAACAACAACAACAACGCATTTGGAGCGATCTTCACAACAACAACAACAACAACAACAACAACAACAACAACAACGCATTTGGAGCGATCTTCACAACAACAACAAACTACAGTCGCCGATCACAGCTGTTGAGCCGATCTGGATGTCAACAAATCGAGGGATACAGTTCATACACGCACTACGAACGAATCGAGAGGCGACTGGAGAGTCATGAGCGATATCGATACACAGACGTTTGTTGGACCGACTGTTTGGAGCAAAATTTGTTTGTGTCTATCACATTTTCGGTTTGGACTAGCATACAAATGACCGCAACAGGAGAGATTCGAATACACATGCATGGTGGTAGCCTACGGATGAATGCGGATTAGTTCGTGACGAACGCTTTCGGAGCAATTATGGGCCAACGATGACGACATACCTAAGGCATACATCAGTTGGCGTAAATCGGAATAGGATCGAGTAGCTGCACCTACTTGTCCAGGTAAGCAGCTTACATGTATATGTCTAGCCGAGCTAGGCATTACGTTTTCGGAAACTAACAACTCCGGAGCAATTCGCGATTAGGGCGTACATGCAAAATATAAACAAAATAAAAAAAGAAAAAACTAAATAAAAACAAAAGAAAACAAACATAAAAACAAAAAAAAAAAAAAAAAACAAACCCTATTTCAAACCAAAACCCCCCCCAAATTCATAAATAAAATAAAAAAAAAAAAAAAAAAAAATAATTATATATTATCCCAACTACCCATATCTTTATATACACTAGCCATCCAATCAATTCCTCCGTCCCGTCCAACCAAAGCCACTAAAAACACTCAAAAACACAAAAAGTTGAAATAAAGAAAATACAATATCCTTTTTTTTCTAGTTACAGTATTCCCCCAACAGCCCCCACTCTCCATAATTCATAAATAAAATGTTTTTTCAATGCAATGCATAATTACTACAACTAAATCATAAGTTTTGACCTTTTTGTCCTAGTTGTGCTTTAATTTTATTCATTAAATATTATTTTTGCAAAGGGCGTAGAGTTATTTCGTATTCAAAACAATTCACTCTGCGATTTACGCCATATTGATTGTTGACAAAGTGAAAGGCGTAATTTAAATCAAAACATAAACATGGCGTAAAGTAAAAGGCGATACTGACAAAAAATCAAAACAACGGCGAAAAGTAAAAGGCGATACTGATAAAATAACCAAAACAACGGTGAAAAGCGAAGGGCGAAACCTATCAAAATGTCAAAAAAGGGGAAAAAGAAAGGGGCGTAATTTTTTTTTCCTGCATGTGTGGGGCCCACAGAGAAAATAACCCAATAAAACATATTAGAGAACAGACAAGAAAAAAAAATTGCCAATTTCAAAGAAAAACGAAAAATTCCATCCCTATTATATATGAATCAGAAGCTAGCGTTGGTTTTTTTCTTTAGCACTATATATATTTGAATTTATTCGTTAATTTTTAAATTATGGTTTTAAATTCTACTTGCAATATTGCAATATTTGTGTATAACATCGATATTACCATGAACGAACTTCTGTGGGCCCTCGACAAAGGGCGAGGTGCCTCAACAGGCCCAGATTCGATCGGGTATCCTCTGCTGCAACGTCTTCCGCTTTCTGTGAAAACGACACTCCTCCAGCTGCTGAATGATATCTGGCGCAGTGGCGAGTTTTCCGCCAGCTGGCGGAATGCCATTGTTGTTCCAATACCGAAGCCGAACTGCCACGAACCCGGACCGAACGCCCCCCCCCCGATATCACCCACAAGCCGCATGGCGAAGCTCCTAGAGCGCATCATCAATCGACGGCTAATCACCGAGCTAGAGTCAAGTGGACGGCTAGACAAGCGACAGCACGCTTTTCGTGCAGGACGCGGCACCGACACGTACTTTGCCGAACTTGAACGATCGCTGCCTACTACCGACGAACACTGCCTGATAGCGTCCTTGGACCTGTCGAAGGCATACGACACCACCTGGCGACACGGGATATTGCGGACGCTAAAGTCTTGGCGAATACGTGGTCGGATGCTGAATCTGCTGCAGAGTTTCCTCTCAGAACGGACGTTCCAAGTGTCCATAGGGGGACACAAGTCTCGTGAGTACCCACTGGAGAATGGAGTGCCACAAGGTTCCGTACTGTCTGTGACACTATTCCTCGTTGCGATGCAGCCGATCTTCCGTGTGATGCCCGTTGGAGTCGATATTCTTTTGTACGCGGACGACATCCTCCTCGTGGTACGACGTGCGAAAGGGGAATGCTTGCACCGAAAACTGCAGGCCGCTGTCAAAGCGGTGGACAAGTGGGCGAAAAGCGTGGGGTTTGCCATATCCGCAACGAAGTCACAGACATTTTACTGCAGCCCTAATGCGCGTCGAGAGCCGGCGCAAGAGGTCACCATCGATCGAACCCCCATCCCGAAGACCAACCGTCTGAGGATCCTGGGTGTCACGCTGGACCGAACGTTGACGTTCAAGCCGCACTGCAAAGCGGTGAAGAAAGCATGCGAGTCTCGACTACGGATCCTGCAGATGATCGGCGCCAAACTTCCACGTGGCAATCGAACAACTCTGCTGCAGGTTGGTTCAGCGATAGTTACCGCGAAGTTGATCTACGGTGTTGGATTAGTGAGCCGAGGAGGACCGGAGACCCTGCAGACCCTAGCCCCAGCGTACAACAAAATGGTACGATTCGCTTCCGGAGCGTTTGTGACCAGCCCAATCATCTCGGTTATGGCCGAAGCTGGAACACTCCCCTTTGAATTCCTTGCAGTTCAATCTGTAGCACGAACGGATATCCGGATTCTAGCTAAAAGCCGAACGAACAGCACCCTTCCACTAATCCGGCGAGCATCTGAACGTTTACTTGATATGACGGGTACCGAACTTCCTGCTGTCGACCATTTAACGAGACAGAGCGATCATGTAGGGCACGCACGTAAACCATCGATAGTATGGGATGTAAAGCGAAGTGTACGCGCCGGTGACCCGCCGGATAGAGTCCGCCCAGTCGTTCAACAGCTGCTTGCGACCAGATTCCACAGGTCAACGGTGGTCTACACCGATGGTTCTAAAAGTGAAGATACCGTTGGAGCCGCATTTTGCACGACTGGCTTTGCTGATTTGTTCAGCCTTCCGAAAGCATGCAGCGTCTTCTCGGCAGAGGTGTACGCCATAAAGAAAGCGCTTTCGATACCGAACGTCAGTACCGAAATGGTTATTTTAACGGATTCAGCCAGTTGTCTTCTGGCCTTGGAATCAGGAAGGTCGAAGCACCCGTGGATTCAAGAAATCGAAGAGATTGTGCGTAACAAACTCGTCCGCTTCTGTTGGATTCCGGGACATTCTGGGATCACCGGAAACACCCAGACTGATCGACTAGCAAACGAGGCTAGAGACCAACCCGCCATAGATATGCCTATTCCTGGCGAAGATGCACTACGAGCAGTGAAAGAAGCGATACGCCGCCGATGGGACCAACAGTGGTACGAAACTAGGGACGCAAAATTGAGAGAAGTGAAGTTCGACACGCGCAAGTGGATGGACTAGGCCAACCCAGCCGACCAACGTGCGCTAACACGCCTCAGGATCGGCCACACTCGGCTGACGCATACTTTTCTGTTGAAAAAGGACACACCGCCCATCTGTGAGTGCTGCGGAACTGAAATCAGCGTGCGACACGTTATCCTCCACTGTCGAAAGTACGAGACAGAACGCCAAGAAAACGACGTCAGCTCCACCAACCTACAAGATGCCTTGAATAATATCGAAGAAAATACGATGAAACTGCTGGCATTCCTACGCCAAACTGGGCTGCTTAAACAACTCTAGGAAGAACGCAAAGCACCCCACGATTTCGGAAAATTGGGATAGACGGCAGGGGGGAGGGGTAGCCCTCCTATGCCCTGGCCGCCGCCCTACACCAGCGAACACTACTCATCATACCAAAGCGGAGTTGTCGACAAAGCTACACAAAGCCTTTCCCCAGTGCCGGCTGTTGCCGGTAGATCTGGAAATAATGTGTAGTAGTTTCGGCACCAGCTGGCACTGTGGGACACTGGCGTCCCACAGGTTAGTACCCGGCTTTTTAAAACTCCATCAGGTACTGTCTCGGTGATCTTTCCAGGTCACTACCAAGCCGCAGCAGTTTCCCCAGACGATATGCCGACAGTTGGCACCACGCCATAGCACTTCCCTACCCAGAAGGGAAATAAACCATCCAGAACTCGCTCCGGCTACCGACACCGGATTTACGCTACATATGCACCGATGATGTAGACAAAGAAGAAGAAACGATAAGTGAATGAAGTGAAGAAGAGAAATAAGTAGAAGAAAGTGAAGAATAGAGAAGAAGAAATGAGAAATAATGTAACAACAACCACTCTGTTTTTAAAAACTCCGCCTATCCGACACGAATGCACACGACTGTGTAAAGTGTCGTTAATAAACAAACAAACAAACAACATTTTTCCTTTTTTTTCATTTTCCCTTTTCTCCCCCTCCCCCACCACCTCCCCCCCAACTACTATTTTTCCCACAAACACGAAGACACACCCACCCCCCACACACCCCCCCGGCCCCCCCCACTATGTTCCCCACCCCCTCATCTATAAAAAAATTTTTTCACGTGTTTTTTTTTTTTTTTTTCACAAAAAAAACACCGCCGGAACACATCGAGAGCCCCAAAAGGTTTACGGTGATGCTGCTCTGAGTGAAACAACGTGTCGTGATTGGTTTCGTCGCTTCAAAAACGGCGATTGCAGTGTTGATGGTCGTCCGCGTGAAGGAAGGCCTAAAAACTTCGAAGACTCTGAATTGGAGGCATTGCTCGATGAGGATCCGTGTCAAACGCAAGAAGAGCTTGGTTCAGGATTAGGAGTTTCCCGCCAAACCGCGATTGCATGCGTTGGGAATGATTCAAAAGCAAGGAACTTGGGTTCCTTACGATTTGAAGCCAAGAGATGTTGAGCGTCGTTGTTTCGTCTGTGAACAACTGCTCCAGCGGCAAAAAAGGAAGAGTTTTCTACATCGCATTGTGACGGGTGACGAAAAATGGATTCATTACAGTAACCCAAAACGGAAGCATTCATGGGGACTGCCCGGGCATGCTTCAACATCGTCGCCTAGGCCGAATATTCACGCTGCGAAGGTTATGCTGTGTATTTGGTGGGACCAAGTTGGTGTTATTTATTATGAGCTGTTGAAACCAAACGAAATCATTACCGGGGAACGGTATCGAACTCAATTGATGCGATTGAGCCGAGCACAGACACGAAAAAGTGATTCTTCAGCATGACAACGCTCGACCTCACGTTGCGAAACTCGTGAAAACCTACTTGGAAACGCTTAATGGGAAGTCCTACCCCACTCGCCATATTCTCCTGATATTGCACCGTCCGATTATTACTTGTTCCGTTCGATGGCACATGGTCTCACTGGTCAGCAATTCCACTCAAAAAAAAAAAAAAAACAAAAAACAAAAAACCTTTTCGTCGGAGAACAGGATTATCATTTTTTCCTTCAAGTGGCGTTTCACTCTGGCTCTGAAAGATGCATGCAGGTCTTCTTTGATGATTCTCCGCATGGATTTCTCCGAAATATTGACTTCCTTTGCAAGTTTTCTTATGGGACGCACAGCAATTTTTGCACGGACCGGTTTGATCACGTTCGGCGTGCGTGCAAAGCGCGAACGTCCGCTTTCCGGCTTCCGCTGCTTAGGACCATCCTGCAGGGACTTTTTTATGCGGTAAACTTAGGACAGGGACGGTAAACTGGGACTTTTTTATGCGGTAAACTGTTGTCAAATGGCACCCTAACACCTTGGCCATCTTTTTCGGCTTCTTCTGGGCGAGCAACAAACTGGTGATCACTTCTTTCGCGAACATGTTGACGAATTTGCAATAAAACAAATAAAATGTTTGGATGTAGCATTTGAAAATAAACATAAACAAATACACTTTCGACAGAAATTAGTCACTAGCTACACGAATTAACCCAATACTCAAGTTTGAACATTTTCGCATTATTTTCTGCCGCACCCTGTAGACATTTCCAGTTTCCTTGAACCGTTTCAAGGAACGAAAAACAAAACGCTTACTCACTCGGAACTGCTTAAGGCTATTGAATATCTGACACGGTCTAAGCTTTTGCAAATGTAATAGTAAAACTTGCTCCCGTATGGCTTCCATGATAGGTGATAAATATGAACAAACGGAATCGCTTATTTATCTTCAACGATAAGCTGTCAAAAAATACACTTAAAACGGCTACAATCAATTCCGTTGTTAAAATTACCAAGCTGAAATAAACAAGACTGAAAAGGGTGACACCTATTGTGAGAAACACTGTACACTTAATAATCTCATCGGGTGAGATTTCTTCAAAATGTCATCGATTTTTCCGTCATGATAGAAAGGAACTCTGTTTTGGTCATCGCAATTACAAGCACATTTATTGATACTATTATTCCTCCGACACATGCAATGAAAAGCATGTTTCACTCGACCGATTGCATATGATCGCTTGGCTAATGTCTAAAATTAGTTAGAAACCTTAGAAAACTGACATAGATTCCTAACCATACTGGCCACTTAGAGAGCCCCGGCGGGATTCGAATTCCTTCGGGAAAGTGGCCATATTCAAATTGTTACCAAAAATCTGGCTTGCTTAAACTTCATGATTTTGCAAGACTTTGTCTTTGGATCAATATGGATCAATATGCTTTTCCAGGCTGAATCCAGCTCCACAATGCTCCAAGTATCGGATTTCGAGCCGATTTGCACAAAAATAATTCACACTGCCCAGGTAACAATTTTAGTTTTATTCCAGCCGTATTACATTCCTCCCGGCTTTGTTGATAAAACCATTCAAAACTGTTTTATCTACCAACAGCTCCTCTATGCTTCTTTAAATCCGAAATTTATACTAAGTGGCCCACTCCATAGACGGTTGTGAAAACAAGTTAATAAAACCTGTATAAGAACATAAAGATTTTGAAAATGTTCTAGTGAAAGATGTTATGACCACTTGAGAACCTTAATAAAACCTATTAGCTGCCATGAAACGCAGAATGTGGCCAAATGTCCACAGCTGTCTAACTTTACTGTGAAATCGATGTTTTTTTTTTTTTTTTTGTTATTCTGCTTTGTTCGATTCTATGCTCTTCTGATTCATTTAGCAGTAAAAAAAAAGGTCTAGTGTTGCGGGAAATTTTCGATTGAAAGCAAAATATCCAAAACAAATAGTGTTTTCTATAGCGTATTATGCTCCTAATTATATGCGCATTTACTTTTATGGTGAATATTGGTACGATAAGAGCCGAAAATTAATGCGCCTCGGAAATAATGCGAATTTTCAACAACATAAATAAAATTAAAACAAATATATTCCATAAATTAATCACGAATTTCCTAGAAAGTGCTAGGAATTAGATGAGATTATCTAAAATAATGCCGAAATCAGTCTGTTTATCTACTGTTTATTTGATGCATATATTTGTCCACATTTCAATGATTTTTTATATTTCAATATGGCGATTGGAAAAAAGTCAAATTTTTGCCATAAAGCCAATTTTTCTTCGCAATGACTATTATAAAACTATTTGGTCTTATGGAGACTTCCTTCAATGCCAATTTGCCGTTTAATGCATTTATTGGAGGCAAAATGGCTTTAAAATGCTTTTTCAACTGACCATAAGAAGATAATATCAATGAGTCCTAAAACGACATTTCAATACAGCATTTTACGAGTTAATAAAGACAAAATAAAACCTTTGATAGAATTAAAAAGAATTTGAGAAACAAGGTTTTAAAATCGTTGTAAACAAGCTGTGTAGGTTCTCATAAACCTGACTAAAATATGAAACCTATTGGCACCACTTGGTGCCATAGTAAAACCAAATTGATTTCAAGTGGCTTTCATAAAACTATAATAAAACTTAATAAAGCAGGATGGTGTTAGAAATGTTCCTTGGGTATCGAATAAAACAAAAACCAATACAAAAATCCCGTATCAACTGCGAAACCACAATAGCTGTTTTGAAATTAGCTATTCTAACTATGCTTGTCTTGGCTAGCGGTACATGCCTCAACTAAACCATTTCTTACAAAAGGATACTGTCGAGCTGGAAAAGACACGCACATTTTAGTGCACCAAAGCGTTACAAAATTTAGAAAAAGAGTACGAAGAGGATGGACGGATTACAAAAGCGAGGCGAGGTCTTCTTTGTTCTATTCATCCTACGATCATAAGCAGTACGATAAAGTTTCCTGGAAAATGATTTGGTTAGATGTATGGTAAATTTCGTAGAAGAATGTCCTGATGTTTGATATGTCGCAAGCCAGGTTTTGGAAACGATTTGAATATGGCCACTTTTCCGGAGGAACTCAGATTCCACCGGGCCTCCCTAAGTAGCCAGTATGGTCAGACACCCTCAGAATGTCCTCGGAAGACCAAGTTTGGCAAAATCGTAAAGGTTTGATATTTCGCAAGCCAGGTTTTGGAAAATATTTGAATATGGTCACTTTCCCGGAGGAACTCGGATCCTGCAGGGCCTTCCTATGGGAACGTCCATTAATTATTTCACGCAAGAAGTGACTTTTTATAACCCCCCCCCCCCCCCCCTTTTCACGTTTTTTGTATGGACCTTCAAAATTTGTTGTATGGATTGTCACATTTTACCAAACACCCCCTCCCCCTTACTGCGTGACATAATTAATGGACCTTCCCTATGTGGCCAGTATGGTCGGACACCATCAGAATGTCCTCCGAAGACAAAGTTTTCAATAATCATGAAGTTTGATAGGTTGAAGCCAGGTTTCGGTAACGAACTGAAAGGAGAGGAACTCGAATCCTTCAGGGCCTCCCTAAGTGGCCAATATGGTCAGCAATAATCAGAATGTCCTCCGAAGACCTATTTTTGCAAAATCATGAAGTTTGATATGTCGCAAGCCAGGTTTCGGTAACGATTTGAATATGGCCACTTTTCCGGAGGAACTCAAAATCCCGAAGGGCCATCCCAAGTGGCTAGTAAGGCCAGACACCCTGAAAACGTCATCCATAGACAAAGTTTTGAAAAATAATGAAGTTTGATATGTCGCAAGCCAGGTTTCGGTAACGATTTGAATATGGCCACTTTTTCGGAGCAACTCAGATCCTGCAGGGCCTCCATAAGTGGCCAATATGGTCAGAAATCCTCAAAATGTCTTCTGATGGCCTTGTTTTGCAAAATCATGAAGTTGGATATGCCGCATGTCATGTTTTGCATCTTAAAATATTCTGTCCACCATCCCTGGACAGGTACTTACCCCAGTACTCCCACCTCGGAAGCCAAAACTACGGAGATTTTTAGACTAATCAGTGTAGATTCTTAAACAAAGATAGTTTTGTGATCTATTGCGAAATACCGCATCAAAATATGATGGCTAACGATGGAGTATCATTAATTTTAAATTTGTATTTTTCAATCTCAGAGGGGTTGGGGACGTACGTGTTAAGAATGCCATGAAAGCTCATGATAGTTCGATACTATTCGTGATAGTGAGATGACCAGTTTTTTTTTTGTCTCATGAGGGCCGAAACATTTACCAGCGCTGAGTCGTGGATAGCTTATTTTCGATACATTCCTTAAAAAACAATATCAAGTTGCAAATAGGCTCTTCCTGCCTATCCTCTTCCCTGAGCTTCTTCCTTTGCTATTGTGTACGATTTTCAGGCAAAACTATCCTTAATTTGTTTCAAAGACAGACAGACAGACAGACAGACAGACAAACAGACAGACAGACAGACAGACAGACAGACAGACAGACAGACAGACAGACAGACAGACAGACAGACAGACAGACAGACAGACAGACAGACAGAGCAGACAGACAGACAGACAGACAGACAGACAGACAGACAGACAGACAGACAGACAGACAGACAGACAGACAGACAGACAGACAGACAGACAGACAGACAGACAGACAGACAGACAGACAGACAGACAGACAGACAGACAGACAGACAGACAGACAGACAGACAGACAGACAGACAGACAGACAGACAGACAGACAGACAGACAGACAGACAGACAGACAGACAGACAGACAGACAGACAGACAGACAGACAGACAGACAGACAGACAGACAGACAGACAGACAGACAGACAGACAGACAGACAGACAGACAGACAGACAGACAGACAGACAGACAGACAGACAGACAGACAGACAGACAGACAGACAGACAGACAGACAGACAGACAGACAGACAGACAGACAGACAGACAGACAGACAGACAGACAGACAGACAGACAGACAGACAGACAGACAGACAGACAGACAGACAGACAGACAGACAGACAGACAGACAGACAGACAGACAGACAGACAGACAGACAGACAGACAGACAGACAGACAGACAGACAGACAGACAGACAGACAGACAGACAGACAGACAGACATTTTTATTTATATATATATATATATATAGATAGAAGATTGAAACAAGTTGTGCTACTTGGGTAGGTGTGTGTTGTGCTTCAGCTGCTGCGTTCCGCGTGGCCTCACTCAGTGCCTTTTCGGCAGTCTCAGCTCTCGCCCTCAGCGCTTTGTGTTCACGTACGGCAGACAACTGACATGACGGGTTTGATACCCATGACTAGATCATGGATCCTAGACTGAATGTTATTCCTACCCTTTACGATCTCGTAGAGCTCGTCGACCTTGTTCTTGGCCTCTATTTTATTAGACCTTCCAGGGTGTAGTCTGCTGGATTTTTATGTAAACACCAGAGTCACGAACCCTTCTCTAAACTTTTGGAGTTATTGCTGCTCTTCTCGAGTTTTGCTAGTGCTTTTACTCTCTGTAGTCTCCAGGTTCGTAGTGGTACTTTCGGTACTTTCCCACTTCTCGTAAACTTATTTGTTTTTGTTTTCTTCTTCGTTGCTCTCTATTCTGTTGGGTCCGCCATACGAGGCCGCTGTAGCCACTCGTTCTAAATAGCCGCCTATCGTGATCCCATGGCTATCTTGGCAATCGTGGAGTACTAGCTAGGGTAAACATATACAATTATCAACATCTACCCCGATCCATACCCATCACTCTCGAGGGGATGCGAAAAGAGTTGACTACTTTTGCGCGGAAGTTACACAATCGAAAGCACTCCGACCAGGCGCCCAAGAAACGGCAGCTGCTGCATTGATTTTAAAAAATAAGCGCCACTTCGACGACCGGCGGCCGCGTGAAATGGAATGACCACATCTAATCTCTCCGAAGTTACAACATCTTTCTCCAGTGCTGTGCTTGACACTTTCTTCTGCACCGTCATCGTCGATTTGTACGATTTTTGTTTGGAGCGCCGCATTGGTACAGAGCATGGTTATCTAATCGGACCGGCTCGTTCAAATGCCGAGAGTATCGTTTCGGCTTAGCGTTTCGTCGGTTAAGAAGGAAGTAATATCGGTTAGCGAGATCATCATGGTCTTTAAGGGAACAAAGACCCGTATCCAAACGGATTTATGTGCGACTAACGTACTTTGATTTGTGACACAATGACCAAATTTACGACAGCCGGTGTACACCGGAGGAGGGAAAGCACAGGCAGTGTCCGAACTGGGTCATAATTAATCGCGACATGAGAAATCGAGATTTTATGTATGCATAATGTGTAGCATTAACAGAAAGGTGAAAAACGGTACGCAAAGGGAAGGGAAAGGTTGGTTGTGAAGACGAAGACGAAGACGACACGAGAAAATGTGTTCATTTCAAACGATGTACCGACGCACTCACCACCGGTAGTGGCACAAATGTGGCCACTGAAATTGAGCACGTTGGCCGGTTGATCTCCTCGATGGGGTGAATATGCATTGGCGGAAGAAGTGTTTAATATAAAGGGTTTGCCCAAATAATTACTTCAAGACTGAAAGGTTTTTCAACTCGTTGTATTGAGGTTTTGCTTCTGATGTTTTGAAGTTAATTGATATGTTTAAGGCTTGATTTTAATGAGTGCTTCCGCAGTTTGAGGGTCATGTACACTGGTGGAAATTAATGTATGGACAGTTGAATTAGCTTCTCCCTGTAGAACTATAGGATCAGAGAAAATAAAACCACATATTATCTGGAAAATAATTTATTTGGCTTCAATATTGGCTACAGAGAGAATCAATCTGATTTAGGAGCGAAAAGTCCACATAAAGGCCCTATCAATAGGGACGATATGTTTTTGAACGTCTCTATCGGGCGCATTGTAACTGACATCTTTTACATTCATAGTCATTTGTCATCAATAAGGTTTTCCATTTAATCATGAATAGTTTTAGTCTTCCACAAAATTTGGAAATTATTCAATTATTTTATCACAATTCGAGAAGTTTTGCCGTTGTTCAAAAAGCGTATCGTGCAAAACATGGTCGCCATTCTGCTCTATCTGTGCTTGCAATTCTTCAATTAATCGGAAAGCTAGAAAATGAATTTACTCTATTGGATGCAAAGCCTCAAAATCGTACCCGTACCAAACGCTCAGCAGAGAACATAGCCGCTGTTCAGGCCAGTATTGAAGAAAACCAAAATCAGTCAGTTTCACGCCGATCTCAGGAATTGGGACTGTCTGCAATGACTACCTGGCGTATTATGCGGTTGGATCTTGGCCTGCATCCTTATAAGATGATTCTGGCACAAGAACCGTAGCCCATAGACCTTGATATGTGCCGGAAGTTCAATGATGGAGCCTTAGAGTCAATTGAAAACGATCCCGATTTTTTTTCGAAAAATCATCTCTTCTGATGAAGCGCATTTTTGGCTCAGTGATTTTGTAAACAACCAAAACTGTAACTCAGTGGTTTTGTTAACAACCAAAACTTATCGGTGCAAAGAGAATCCTCAGGTGATTTGTTCGGACAAATTAATCATTTGATGTGGTTTGTGGTATGAAGGCATCAAAAATGACGGAACCGAGCTGTTACTGTGAATGGAGATCTATATCGAGCTATGGTGACCGAGTTTTTCTTTCCGAAATATGATGATATTGATGATGAGGACCTTAACTTTCAACAAGACGGCGCAACTTGTCATACTTCTCGCGATACGATGAATTTATTGCGCGAAAAGTTTGGGGATTCGGTTATTTCGCAAAATGGCCCTTTTAATTAGCCGCCAAGATCATGTGATTTGACACCTCTCGACTATGTACTATGTCAAATCTAAGGTTTATGCTATTGAACCAAAGACAATCGGGGAGCTTGAAACCAACATTCGAGTCGCTAAAGAGTGTAAAAATAGTTAGCAACATTGATTTTCTAATAAAAAAGTGAAAAAAATATCTATTGCCTTCAATTTTCGCTGTAAATTTAACAACATTAATAAAAACTGTTTCACTGTTAATTTAACAACATTAATAAAAATCTTAGCTTCTGTAAAATGCTCGCAGCTTGTATTTTCATTAAATTCTGCACAGTTGCTTTTGTGTTTTTCCTGGTGTCTGCTGTTCAGTTTTTCTGGAACTCCTGCATGTTTTAGGACACTTTACCCTCGTTCTGAAAGCGCTGCTTGACAATCGCCAAATACCGTTCAATTGGCCGAAGATCCCGACAGTTCGGTGAATTGATGTCCTTTTTTGCGAATTGTACATCATTGTTGGCCAACCACTGTGCCCAATTAACAACAATTTATTAAGTTTTATTAAAGTTTTATCAATGCCACTAGAAATCAATTTGGTTTTATTATGGCACCAAGGGGTGCCAAAAAGTTTTATTTTTTAGTCAAGTTTACGAGAAGCTACACAGCTTGTGTCTTAACGATCTTAAAACCTTGTTTTCTAGAATTCCTTTTACTCCTATCAAAGGCTATTTAGACTTTATGAACTAGTAAAATGCTGTTTTGAAACGCCGTTTTAGGACACATTCATTCATTGAAAAAACATTTTAAAACCATTTTACCTCCAGTAACTGAATTAAACGGCAAATTGGCATTGAAGAAAGTCACCATAAACAACTAGTCAAGTAGGCGTTTCTAAATAACTTCACGTTTTAAGGGGAGTTAGAGACCCTCGTGATTCATACATAAATATTTAGTGCTAAGCACTACTTCGGCAAAAGATGATTCTCTTCGTATTGGGTGGTTTTGTCGGCCAAATTTTCTGAAACTCGGTTCATATTTTGGCAGAGTTTCAGACAATTTGGCCGCTAACTTGATTTATTTATCGAATATATTTGTTTTAATTTTACTTTTGTTGTTGTTAACTCGCATAATTTCCAAGGCACATTGCGGTTCAGCTCTTATCGTGCCAATTTCACCATCAAATTTAATGCGCATATGACTTGGAGCATGATACGCTGTGATAAACCCAATTTGTTTGGAATATTTTGCAATCAAACAACATTTACCGCAAGACTAAAGCTTTTTTCTTAGCTATTATTCACTGCTAACTTATTTAGAAGAGCAGAGACAATGCCGGACAACAATAATCAACCAGGATATCACAGTGAAGTTTGACAGCTGTGGCCATTTGGACATATGATGGTTTTCATGGCAACCAATAGGTTTTAAAGCCTGTTCACGTTAAATTTCGGACACTTTTCTTTCAGAGTAGATTTTGAATTATTTCATCGCTGAAACGTTTCACTTATATGGCAGCTGAAACTCTCCACTTTGTTTCGTGGTACAACCTGTTTACAATCTTGTTACATTCAGTAAAATGGCGTCCAATCAAGTGGAAGAGCGCAAACGCATTTTGTACGAACGGCAGCAAAATCCGAATTTATCGTCACGCGATCTTGCCAAGAAACTAAAACAACCGAAAAGTACCGTGTTTTATGCTTGCAAATAATTTGACCTGCACCCGACTGTGGATCGGAAGGTTGGAAGTGGAACAAATCGAAAAGTATGCTTCCGACAAATGGACAAGAAGGTGGTAGCCATTATTGAGAAAAATCCCAATCTTTCTGTGCGGGATGTGGCTCGTAAAGTTGGGAAGTGAAGCAGAGGCAAGGACTGAAGGCGTACAAAGTGAAAAAGATGCCTCATGCAATATTTCACTGCATAAAGTCGTGCTAAGAAGCTTTACACCAATTGCTTGCAAACATTTTCTAGTATCATAAAGAACGACGAAACATATGTACTCGAACATTTTAAACAGCTTCTGGGTTTGGCTTTTTACACCGCAATGCAAATGAACGCCGTTGCCGAGCATTTACGGACAACGATGGTGTCCAAATTCCCGAAGAAGTATTTGATTTGGCAGGCCATATGTAGTAGTGGTCGAACATCTAAAAGTTTCGTCTCTACCGGCACTATCAATAAGGATGTGTACGAAAAAAGATGTCTGCAAAAGTAGTTGCTACCGTTTATCAGAAGCCTCGACTCTCCAGCTCAGTTTGGCATCTTGTCATTATGCGAAATCTGTTCGGAATGGTATAAGGTACAAGAGGTCAAATACGTGCCAAAATCAGCCAATACACCAAATTGTCCTGAACTTTGCCAAATAGAGAAGTACTGGGCTCTAGTGAAGTGGAAACTCTTTGAAACGGGTGTACCACAGAAAGTTCGAGAATTATACAGAAAGAAGGATTAACATCTTAATCAACTGTTTCTAATGTAGATCTAACTCTATTATTGGGAAATAAACAATCGGTTTTGTTGAATTATGTGTAAGATTTTTTTCTGTGTATGGTTTGGACTTTGATCTCTAGGTGGGAATGTAAAAGAGAGCATTTTGAAAGATTTTATATCTTGATCCCAACCACCTAGAAAAGTTGTTTATAAGGTTAAGGACTTTCAGAAGGTGGAAAGTATGGTTCAGAATTCACTCACTACGTGGCGATAGTGGGCATGTAAAACAAAGCATTTTTGAATGGATGGATAAAAGAGTTGGGTTCCCAAGTAAAAATTTAAGTTTTATAACAGCCGTAAAGCATTCCTCCCGGCATTGTTGATAAAACTACATTCAAAACTGTTTTATCTACCAACAGCTCCTCTATGCTTCTTTAGATCCTAAATTTATACAAAGTGGGCCACTCTATAGACGGTTGTGAAAACAATTTAATAAAACCTATATAAGACCATAAAGATTTTGAAAATGTTCTAGTGATAGATGCTATGACCACTTGAGAACCTTCATAAAACCTATTGGCTGCCATGAAAAACAACACCCAAAAACAACACCAACAAAAAAATATATTTGTTTGGTGTTTTTTTTTCTTCTTTGTTCTTTTTCTTCTCAAAAAAAAAAAAAAAAATTTTACACAAACAAAAAAAAAACAAAATGTAAAAACACGAAACAAAACCAAAAAAAAATAAACAACAAAAAAACCCCCCCCCCCCACCACAAACAAAAAATAAAAAAAAAAAATTCCAAAAACTAAATAAAAAAAATTTTAAAAATAAAGGAATTTATTAAGGTTATCTAAAAAATGCAGAAATTGGTCTTCGATCTACAGTTCATTTGCATTATACCTTGTGATCAAAAAGTTCCGGTAATTTGAAAAAAAACGCATTTATTTCAATTTTTAATTGATATCTTTATTATCGCCTTCAAAGTACTCGCCATTAGAGGCAACACACATATGCCAGCGCTTTATCCAATCATCCATACATTTTTTATAGGCCGATGAATGTATGGCTTTCAGTTCTTCCAGCGAATTCTTTTTTATCGCATCAATCGATTCAAAACGCCTACCTCTGAGCGGAATTTTCAGTTTTGGGAAGAGAAAGAAGTCGCACGGGGCAAGGTCTGGTGAATATGGTGCTTGTTTGATGGTATTGGTGGAGTTCTTGGCCAAAAATTCACAAATAGTGAGCGTGGTGTGTGATGGAGCGTTATCGTGGTGTAAAATCCACGAATTATTGCGCCACAATTCTGGCCTCTTCTTTCGAATTGCCTCACGCAAACGTCTCATAACTTGTAAATAATACTCTTTGTTAACCGTTCGACCTTCTGGAAGGAATTCAGAATGGACGACACCGCGAAAATCAAAGAAAACGGTCAGTAAAACTTTAATTTTGGAGCGACTTTGTCGTGATTTTTTTGGTTTCGGCTCATCTTCGGCGCGCCATTCGGACGATTGTTGACTTGTGAGCATATCAAATTCATATACCCACGTTTCATCACCAGTTATGATGCGTTCCATGAATGTGGGATCGCTATCTGCGTTCGCAATCATCTGTTTAGCGACCTCAACTCGATGCTGTTTTTGCAAAAAATTCAGCTCTTTTGGAACAAGTCGTGCTTCAATGCGTTTCATGCCCAGAATTTCCGTCAAAATGTGTTCGGTCGATCCAAATGAGATATCAAGGACTGCAGCTATCTCCCGAATGCTAATTGAGCGGTTTTCCATAACTAAATTCTTCACGGAAGCGATGTTTTCATCGGTAGTTGAGGTCGATGGTCGTCCAGAACGCGGCATGTCACTCACGCTTTCACGGCCTTCTTTAAAGTCTTTGTGCCAAACAAATGTACGATTTTGTGACATAGAGTCCTCACCAAAGGCTTTTTGCAACATTCTGAGCGTTTCCGCTGCAGAAAATCCGTTTGCAACACAAAATTTCACACAAACGCGTTGTTCCAATTTTTTATCCATGGTAAAAATCGCCGAGCGTCTATTTTTCGACTAACAAAAGCAGTTGTCAAAACAAAACTAATGGATAATTTGCTCTCACACTTTGACAGAATATCAGAACTAGTGTTGCCATCTTACACTAAAAAGATTTTACCGAAAAAATAAAGGCGGCCTTTTTAAATTGAAAATTACCGGAACTTATTGATCACAAGGTATTAAAATAAAAAAAAGAGGGAGAAATTTTACATTCCAATCACAATTCATTTTTATTATTCAAGATTGGAAGGTGAAAAAAAAATAAGACACAATAAAGAGGAGAAGTTATCTACGAAATGACTACTAAAAAAATATTTTGTTTGTTTGTTGGTTGCCCTATCCCTTTTTTTTTTTTATATAAATTACTGGGGGGAGAGGTGGTTTTAAAATTTTTTTGCAACTGACCAAAAAAAATTTATATAAAAGAGTCCCAAAACGGCATTTAAAAACAGCAGGTTATGAGTTTATAATGTCAAAATAAAACCTTTGATAGGAGTAAAAGGAATTTTAGAAAACGAGGTTTTAAGATCATTTTAAACAAGCTGTGTAGCTTCTCATAAACCTGACTAAAATATGAAACCTATTGGCATCTCTTGGTGTCATAATAAAACCAAATTGATTTCTAGTGGCTTCGATAAAATCTCAATAAAACTTAATAAAACAGGATGGTTTTGGTAATGTTACTTGGGTTGGGAACAGGGTCCATTTTGGTTAACGGAACGAAACGCTGAAGTCTGGTTTATCTTTGTTTTCATATTATTCTTCATGGAGGATCACAGCAAGCCGCGCTGTTGAACTGTCCTATTTTTCTCTTGCTCCGTCGATTTCACGAAAACAAATATTTTGTTCAGTATTCGATACCAAATGTTCAAATCAAGCACTGATTCACTATTTGGAAGTAAACCGTAAATGACTGTGCGAGAAGCAGTTCCAGTGAAGCTGGTTTTTCGTTGTGTGTGTTTTGGTTTGTTTCGGTAATGTTGAGAAGTTTCGAGAAGTTGTGTTGGAACGGAACTGCATTGAAAGCCTAAACCAATTGTGACGACGGTATTTCACCTGAGGGGACCGAGCAGGGTGGTGTCCATTTGAAATCCAATAATATTTGTTGGAAGGCGACTTTTGACATCCTTGAAAATATGTTCGTTACGCCTTACGTTACATTTCAGCGGCCTTGAGCTTCAATTTCAGTGAGTTCTTTTCATTATGTTGTCCTGTTGATCAAACTCAATTGGTTGCTTCTTAAGAAACATTGATTAATTGTTTTCGTTTCGGTTAAGTTTTGTGCGTTCTGAATAATTTTTAATTTTTGACGGGTTTCAAATGGTGAGTTGACAACTTCGAAGGATGGTGCGATCGACCTCTGGTCCTCACAAGTTCCTACCTCATGCCTCCACGAGTCATATGATCACAAAAAACTGACAGCTGAAACATGGAGACGCTGGCTGGCGTAGCCTGGGCAATGTTGTCATTTTGACAATAGTGAAATGGGGGGGTGTGACTGAAGATCGTGTACCTGTAAATCAAGTCGATAGAGATTTTTCATTAGGGCCTAACTTCCAAACGTAAATAATGGCTTATTCCGCGAATTACTCGTCATTGAAAACTAGCCTAATCAATCAACCACGGTCATTTCGAATAGGAAGAGTTCACCTATCCGATAGAATTGGAGGCTTATATGGGTAGCCTTTGTGCCACGAGAAATTTACGGAAAAAGCCATTGTTTACGTTGGTCAGTTAGGCCCTTATGAAAAATCGATGTCGAAGATATGTAGCCATACCTGTGAATCATATGATATTATTTGCCATTCTAATATAATTAATAATTTCAGCACGCTTTGAAATCATCTTTGCATTCCAAATCTATTTAAGAGCCTGGAGCAACATGACAAGCATCAAAGGCTCAATTTTTTCAGTATTTCAACATATATTTAATTTGCCCTTCAGAACTTCAACTACTATATTCAGAAGAGCGTAATTTTCTCTCTCTCCAAGAGAATTACTCTCTGGACTCCCTAGAAATGGGTGGCATGTTTCTTTTCGCTCGGGTGCTGTTAGTTCAATCGAAGATGGCGTCAAAACAGCAAGCACTCCGCGAGCGTGTTGTACGGTTTTAGGAAAGGTATGGTCATCGTGGAAAAAAGTTTACGGTAGACCACTTTCAAGACGAAAACGTGCCCGTGAGTACAGTTTACCGGATCCTGGCATCCATGAGCGTGGAGCGGAAGGCCAATAGCGGCCGTCAGGCGAGAATAATGACGAAGAAGAAGAAGGAAGCGTTGAAAAAGCTGTTCGACAACAAGGACGGAACGAGTTCGCGTGACGCCGGCCGAAAATATCACTGCTTCCATACCTTGATTCACCGAACCCTCAAGATGGAGAGCACCATCTGTCGGAAGAAGACTCGGTCTCCCGAGTACACGGACGAGCCAATAGCGACCGAGAAATCGCAGTGCCGGTGGATGACGAAAAACTATCGCGGACGACGAAAGTTACTTTCCACTCTCGAAGTTATGCTGTATATCACCATATCGGACAGAGGGATTTCAAAGCCGTGGTTCAAGCCGAGCGGTCTGGCCATCAATCAACAAGTACGTCTTCTGGCCGGACAACGCGTCTTCCCATTACGCCAAGAAGACGCTGGAGTATCTTGAGCAGAAAAAGATACCGTACGTGCCGAAAGAAAGGAACCCGACCAACTTGCCCCAGTGCCATCCCATTGAGGATTTTTTCCGCTCCCTCAGTGCCCTATTGTACAAAAATAATTGGCGGGCCAAGGATACGAAGCAGTTGACCATGAGGATCCGGAATTGTATCCGGAAGATGGACGTCAGTGCCGTCCAGCGCTCTTTTTTTATTAATTAGTTCGTTTATTTGTTAGGCTCAGGCGTGTGTAACACTTTACGGAGCCGATATTCAATATTGTTATTTACAATGTATAATTTTTCAATTTTAGTAAAATCGTGGCTAGTTCGAGGTTAATGGGTCACAATTTCGTTTGGAAGGGGCTAGGCAGGTAACTTATTGAAGGTATTATTTGCTGTTCATGGTTGCGACATTTACCAAATCCTTGGTCCCTGTTGTCCCTTTCAGGAACTAAGCCGCAGATGGGTGACCACTGCTTGCTGAACAGGTACAAGTAACACGGAAACAAAAGGATAGTATAACTGGGACACAATGGCAAGGAATTTACTAGACTGGATGGGAGGGAGTGCTGACATTACACTCTTAGATCAGACAAACAAAGGAATTCGTAAATCACTTGCATGTAGGGGAGATCACGCATTCCCATAACATCTCTTACTTCGCGGGTGGGTTGTCTACCTCGGGCCACTAGGGTATCCAATAGTCATGCTCTGGAGGCATCATTACCCGGGCAATGCCAAACTGCGTGATCGATGTCATCATAACCGGTTCCGCACCTACATATGTTGCTATCGATGAGGTTAATTCTGTAGAGATGTGCGTCTAGCGAGTAGTGGTTGGACATAAGTCTTGACATCACACGAATGAAACCGCGACTTACATCCAGACCTTTGAACCACGATCTCGATGAAACATTTGGAATAATGGGTCCAGCGCTTTTGTGCTTTTGCGTCGTACGGCTGACCAGGGCCCCTTCTCCAATATTCATTGACGTTTTTTTGAAGAATATGTTTTTATTAAAATACACTGAACTCGTTGAAAAAAAAATTTTTTTTACTGCGTGACTGGAAAAATTCTCAGTTTTTATTGAACACCCGTTATAAGCAATGTAAGATTATATTTTAATATTGTGTTTAGTGGTATTATGGTAAGGTAAGCCATTTATTTCAGAAATCATCAAACCGTACTCTACGATCACACCAATTGCTATCTTTGAAATGTTACTAGAACAGTATAAAGAAAAAATATTACAACATGTTTTATACAGTAATTTTTTTTAAATTTTATCTTTGATATTTGGAATGATCAATTCTGTTTTCAGTTTTTCCAGGACTAGTAGGATATTAATACATATCTAATTTTTATTGATTTTTCAGCAACTGTATTTGGATGTATCAATCAAGTTTGAAATTTGGGTGATGAACCAGCCCAGGAGGCTGAAAATCACCATAATAAAGCCAAAAAAAAAGTTTGAATTTTGAATAAATTAGCATTTTTGTCTATAATGATATCTTAATCTTTTGTGTACAAAATATACTAGATATTTAATAACATATAATGCGGAAAGAGAGGGACCATCGGGGCACCCAAGTTAAACGATTTGGATAGGGAGCACGGGACTGCCTCCTCTCAATTGTTAACATTTCGCGGAACGAGGGCGGGCTCTTCGACCCCATCTATTGGGTTTATTCTGTCAACCGAGGGCTTGATTCTAGAGCTGTGAGTGTGAATTTACTTTTGAAAGGAGATTATTTTCCCTACATTCGCGGGTTTCACGTAAGTGTCTCTGCTTGCGGGCCCGCCCAAACGTTTTTGGACCTTCATACAGGAGCTTGATGATCACAAACAATAATAGCATCCTGATCAAATCGTTTTTCAGATTATTCCACTGCTATGGAAAGTTACCTTGCTACAATAGATGGTAGTATTACATCATCATCATCATCATCTGAATAATTTTTAATTTTTGAACCTCCCTAATGGAAACTGAATTTGGTTTGCTTTGGAATTTACTCTGTCAATTTCACTTACTCACTTTAGCGCACATTTTCTACGAACGCATTTCAAACACTTTCATTTATTTTCTTTTTCCTTTACCACAGCTGATTCACCCACTTAAGCCCGCTACTTGCATACAAGATTTGTGTTTTGAAATTTTAATTTCTCACCTTCCAAATATAATTCACGTGACAATCTATATCCCCACTATCCCATCTACATCCTAGAACATCCCACAGCTCTAAACGAACGCTACACAAGCTCAACAAAAATTATAATAAATTGTAATAAAGGTTTCCCTATCAACCTCACCACATTCAAAACATTGTAATTCGCATAAAAAAAAGGTTTGTTTGTTTAGATACTTGTTCAGATATTCAATCTTTACTATACATAGGCACAAACTCATAAACCACCATTGCAAATTCACCAATTCCAATTGAACTATCTACCGAATACAATATGCCATAGTTAGGAACTTTGAAAATAATTTTTCACTAAAATTAGGCCTGTAATTTTCTTCAAAAATGAGTTTATATTATTCCTTGAAAAGACTTATTTTGAAACTTGCAAGTAATTTCTGCATATCTGAAGTATATTGCAAGGGATCAAGAAAAAAAATTTGTTCAAATTTACGACATTTGAATAACTTGAATAAAATCTGTTAGCTTAACCAATAAAATAATGGTGGCTATACATTTAGGGAAATCGAATATTTCTTTGGATTTTATCAAATCTGACTGATCAAAACCTTCTCAATTGAGAACTTAAGAAAAGTTGTTGCCCATGATGTGAGCGAAGATTTATCAATCATCGCTGAATTAATAACATATTTGTTACACGAATGAAAGGGCTAGGATAACAATACATACCGTAACCATATTTTTCATAAGAATATTGCAATATGTTTTGAATGTGTTCAGGTCTAATAACCAACGATCGGTTTTGATTGATCTCTAATATATATTAATTACATACGTCTGTATTGCCTAAACTGTTCACCTTAAATAGTTTAATATATCTCGTTCAATCTCCTCAATTACTCACCTAGCTCCCACAAACCACAGTCATTTCCGGTCCCGGAAATTCCAACGAGCATACCTCACTAATCCCAAACCGAAGCCCCCACGCACTTAACCCGAACTTACCCTTTCACTCCGATCTCCAAAAGATCCCCTTCCAGCTGCGTCGTCGTCCATCGCTTAGTTCGTTGACTTTTCAGATTTCACCTAACCTCTGTCAGGCTATGTCTGGCTAGCAAATATTTTGGAGCAGTAACAGACAAAGCCTAGGAGAGGCTAGATTACACCTGTGTACGTTGGTTGACGTTCCGATCCGAGATGGGCACTAATCTGCATTCTGCTGGCGGTAGAGCGTTCAATTAGGCTACCAAGTCACGCCGGCCGTCTACAATTCGTCGCTGCAGCTTTCGAGGTTGTGAGCGCCGTTAAATGCAACAACGCGGCGCCCACAACCTCGAAAGCTGCATTCACATTGATCGTAGCATAAATGGTTTACCATATTGTCGCAGAATTTCGCTACTGCTGATGCATTCACTGCTGGAGCAACCGAGGGCCGGACACACAATTTGACACAATGTGGTAATAATCCTTGAATTTGAATTAAATTATGACTTCATTGCGCCGATATGGCAGACAATCAAAACTAAAAACAACCGAACGACAAACCGCCTCTTGGACTGTGTCTGGTCGATCTTGGACGCTCTTCCAACTGCCGTCGTTGGTTTTTGTTGTTCAACCGGCGAATGCAGATCGCTTTTCAGTTTATCGCGTCACCACCAGAGAAGCCAATTTTTTGTCACATACAACTTCTTTGTGAAAAAAAAAACAGTCACTTTTTCGAACCATTTGGCATATTGTGCACCGAACCCATACGCTCACAGATGTGGTGGTGTCGATGAAAGGGGTGGCGCGGGGAGGCGCGTGTTAACACTTGCTCACGATCACTCGATACCAAGTCGTCGTCGTCGTCATCATCATCGTGGTCGACAAAACACACATTCGTACGTTCGTTGAGATTCGAATCGCGCTGGATCGGAGGGAAAGGAAGCAAACAAGAAAACAAATCGCAACTCCACCAAGTCCGGCCGAAGTCGAATTATTCGATACCGGGGTGGAGATTATACACGAGTTGAGCGTGCCAGGTTCCGGCGCTGAATAAACAGAGAAATGTTTGAGTCTGTCGCTTTAAAATATACATTTTTTCTTCTGCTGCGAGATCACTCGCATTGGCAGATTAGGATGGTTCGGAAGCTCTCTGGATGGATTTGGATGGAGGATGGATGGATGGGATTTTATTTAGGATTTTTTTTTTTAATTTGAAGATCTTTATGATGGACGCTATTTGCCTATTACCCAATCAGGCGATTGTGCACTCTTAAAAAAATTAATATTACACAAGCATTAATTCAAATATGATCTAATTTTTGGGTAACTTAACTGTATAAAGGATTTAATTTTAATGTTTGCATAGATGTATCACAAAAACATCTTCTAGAAGCTCAATTATAAAGAGAATTTGCTTTGAATTCACGTCAAGTTTTTTTTATAATACAATAGCTTCAGAAAACTACGTCATGCACTTAAATTTTTGAACGCAAACTGAAAACGAAGTGCAAGACCGAATTATATGTTGAAAGAGATTTAAAAAAACATGATGTCAAACATTAGAAAAAAAACTGCCCAAATTATACCTCATAAGAAACATATCCGTTTGCACAGACATTTTTCATTTTTCAATTGCGCGTTTGGGTGTGAAGTGGTTTTCAAGTCGTTTGTGGCATATTGGCAGCACTTTAGACAATATTGATTTTTTTTTAAGAAGGTCCGATATTTAGTTACAGTGTACAACAAACGATTTAAAAAGTGCCAAGCATTGTGATTTAAAGTGCCAAGTTAGTGATTTGTTAAGATTAAATCGTTCTTCAGTACATTACAACTTTATTTTCTTAACTTTTCTTGTAGACCAAGTAAGTTTGACGGAAGGAACGAGAAATGATGTGAATGCAATTGCTGACTTACTAGGTGTACACTTTGTATATTATTTTATGTGTATGGAACCAACACCCAAGATTCGGGCTGCAAAATGGTGAGTCGACAACGGGCAGGGAGCGTGCGTCCCTTCAACATAGCCCTGGTCCTCACAAGTTCCTACCTCATGCTTCCACGGGTCAAGAGATGACAAAGACCGCCAGCTAAGGGTTGCGTACTTAGCTGGTAGTGCAGCCTGGGCACTGTTGTCCTTCTGACTTCAGCTAGATTGAGGAGGTGCGTGCCGAGCGTCTGTGTCCACCAAGGAGGTGCGGTAAGGTAAGGTAAGGTAGTATGCTGAAATCTTACCCTACCACGAAAAATGGAAGTATTCTTAATACGGTCCGACGGTGCTAATTTCAGATAATAATAATTTCAGTGCTAATTTCAGGTATAATAATTTAAGATTATTTTTTCCCTCGTGGCTATGATAATGCAAGTCCGTTTACAATTGTAGCAGGACCACAATCTGCAGACATAACAAATATAATGGTTATTATAATTTTATATTATCACAAAACCTTCACAATATTTTTAATGCTATTTTCAGCTCCGCATTTATGCATTGTTATGAGTCTAAGCCAACCTAACTCACGCTATGTATACGATGGTTTTTAATGCAATTTTTCCCTTCTTTTATCATAAGACAATTAAAAATACAAAACCTAACATTGATCGTACATCTTCTATTAGACAGGCATAAAGAATCATTTATGGGCCCAGTGGGAAACAAAAGTTAGCGGATAAATCAAATTTCCTCTTGTTTTTATTTTTATTTCTTTTGATTTTAGATTTATTAAGCCTTATTGTTTGCTTACATTTTCCTAGCAAAACGGCTGCCAGGAGATCAACTATGTTTCATTATATCACATTGGAAATTTCCGTTATTTCAGATTTTAAAGCAACTAACACCGCTGCCGAAGAGGCAAATGGCTGCATTTTATTATTATATATACATTATTTAGTATTTGATTGCAACATCGTATTATTTTCATCATGGTATATTATTAAAAACATATTGAAATTATTATTAAAAATAATAATAATATTAATTAAATTCTATCTGCTTCAAGAGTACAAGGAAGTTTGTTCCAGATAGTATAGCTATTTTTTTGTCATTGTAGCTCGAGGATCTTTTCTATTAAATTAGATCATTGGATATTATTAAAATTAATAAATGCTTTTCAATTCTGCTGATTATGACCCATATGTTATCTACGTACATAACATGCCATAATGCATGTTTGTACTTCATTTAATTACGACATGGTTTGGCCAAAAAGGTTTCCCATTCCGGAATTACATTCAACTACCAATGATTGAGCTGTAATGTGGCACCAAGCAGCATATAATTTTCATATGTCTATCATTGTTTCAGTTTTTTCCTCATATTATATTATTTACAACCATTCATGTCATCGATAATATTACCATTACATTTCAGTATATATTCATCATATAGCTGCTTCCAATTCTTATTTCATATCATTATTATATTCATTGGAAAAATAATAATAATAATAATTATGAAATTTTATCTGCTTCAAGGTTACAAGGAAGGTGATTCCAGGTTATATAGATATTTTATTACATTGTACCATAAGGTATTTTTCTATTGATTTACATTATTGGATACTAATTTTAAAATTTATAAATGCTCTTCGTTCTGCTGATTATACATACATATGTCATAAATACATACATATTTTTTATAATTTTATGTATAATTAAATGTTTTATGTTTTGTTTGATTGCAATATGACCTTCACATTCCAGAATTACATTCATCTGCCACTGATTGAGCTGTAAAAAAGCACCAAGCTGCATATTATTATCTTTTTATTGCATATTTTTATCACTATTTTAATTATTTCATCATATTATTCTATTTATAACCATATTAAAATTACAGGATGACGAATTCCATCTATGACATATATGAGTTAAATATTCTTGTATATTTCATTGCACTATTCCATAATACATATATTGGATATTATGTCATATTATTTACATTATATATATAATAAATACTGGGTTGGGAGGGAGCATCAGGGTATCATTCAAGCTGAAACTGGACGATGGTTTGATTGACTGCCTGAGTCTAGGAGGGAATGAACATTATCATTTTCTTTATCCTACCGATTCGATTATGATGCTGGGAATTCTACTCCAACGGTTTCAGTGAGAGTGACGCGCCCTTCTTAACAAGCCATCCTGTAGAAAGCTTAATAAGTATTGCGAATTGGGTTATTCGATTTGTTGGATCGTATCGTTGGAAGGAGATTCTTAATTTCCCGTGGATTTCGCGTGAGTGTCTCTGCTTACGGGTCCACCCCTCCGTTTTTGGCCCTTCATACAGCGATATTTTGAATTCAGATCGGTGGCTCAATTTGATCTTGCTATTAAGTGGAGCTGCATCCAAGCCAAGGGCTAGAAGGGATGGTGGCTACCATACATACATACATACATACATACAACAACCCCCCACACACTTTTCCAAAAAAAAAACACCACCACATATACACCAACAAATTATAAATAAAATATATAACCCCCCCACCCCCCCACACAACAGAGAGTTTTTTTTTTTTTTTTTTTTCCCCACAAAAAACAAAAAATTTTCACAATATCATAAAAAAAAAAATATATATATTATATTTTTTTTTTTTTTCCTTTTTTTTTTATTTTTTTTTTTTCCAAACACCAAATTAAAATAAAAAAAAAAAAACAACTAAAAAAAAATTTTTTTTTTTTTTGGTTTTTTTTACAGAATCAAAAACCCATTGAATATCTAAAGAAAGCGTATGAATCCCGTATGTTCCATATGTAATAGATGTACATTTAGTGTAGTTTCACAATAATTGAATTTGGATGCTGTGACCTAAATTTATGTCACGACTTGTCAAAAATAGATTTCAGTTTAAGTTTCATGTAAAATTCTGGAAGCACGTAAATTAAAGTCATTTTAGCCGCTTCGTTTGGGTTCATCTAATAAGATGTAAATCTCCAGGAAATTTTCTTAGTGTGTAGATTCTATTGAAGTTTTGTTATATATTTCACTAGTGGATGTTATTGGAGACCGCATGAACAGAGGATGCGATACTAAAATTTATGTTGTTCAATTGAGAAAATGGCGAAACGTCATTGGAGAGATTTAGCTTTTTATTTACAAAATAAACAAAAAAAAAATAATAGGACGCAGCGAATATGACTGTTGTTTCCGATTGTGGAGTTGAGGGTAGACTTAATATCGGGTGTATACACCTGATTCTTTGAGTCGAATTTACTCAATGCGGGAGTCTGTGACGACTAGTTATTTGGTTTCCACACAAAAAAACCAGTTCAGGAACGCAGTTCGTATAGCCCAATCATTACTCCTTGATCTGGATTACAAACTGATGACTATATTCATATTCATAGTGAAAATACATTTGAGTAAACAGACAAAGGATTACAATCTCCATAATGAAGGTGTTTTGATGAGAATGAGATGATTGTCGATATGTTATATGATATTCTATATGATTTCTCCTGTCACTTCAAGCTCCTATCCTGCATGTTTGGATTGTAATAATATTTGTTTGATTTAACAATAAGCCTTCGAATGCTTTTCCCGCTCACTGTCTGTTCCTTTGTTACTTAAAAAATAGCTTCAGCTTTTACTAAACAATAACTCAATTTTATTGAGTATATTCTGAGGTGTATTTGTGTGTATGTGTGTCTTAACAATCAATCTCCTACTGACCGGCAGTGCTTTTATGGAAGAAACTTGTCTGCATTTCTTCAGTAATTTATATGTGATCACTATGTGCAAACATTTTTAGCCCTGGAGATTGAAGGTGACAGCTCTATTGAAAATCCAACGACCCATTTCAAAAATGCCTGTTCATACACGTACATTCTGAGATCGTCTTCATACAATAAGTCCCGCATGAAAATCGTCACACATCAAATGGACATGTGAAGGGATTTCGCACTTCCAGAATCAAAAATGCAAATTCTTGATCCGGGCGTGTATATAGTTAAGGTATATTTTTGATAATATAAAATGACCTCACCAATGTTCCTTATCTGATGCTGGAAAGCTCGTCCGGATGCGGGAACGGGTTACTAAAAACACAAAAAAAACAATCCATCTCAAGAAACACGACCATAACACACTTTGAGAGTGATTCCATTCACAACTTCCTACGCAAAGCACTCGGAAAAACTATAATTTCACCATTTATTTTAGTTGAATGAAGGAATATTTTTTAATTTTATTTCCGCAAAAACGACGCAGCAAAAGCAAAACACGTCATTTTCAAAGCACGGTTTGCTGCGATCTTCATATATTCTGAGGTGTATTTGTGAGCCGAAAAGTAACCGTGTTTGCTGCGTGTGATGCTGGCGGCGGACAGAAAGTTGTGTTGATCGCCTCGGATGCTAATAATTACCTCAAGTTCCTCCCGGTGCTAGTGAATTGCCTTTGCGTTTCATTCCTTAATAACGAATGCTTGTCTTAGTTTTTTTTACAGCCACTGCAAAACGCTGACTAGATCGAACTGCGGGGGTTCCGAAATTCCGAATAGTATTTCGATTGCTCGGAAATGAAAAGTAATGAAGTCTTCAAAGTGAACAATCGGTTTATTGATAGACTGGTCATGATAAGCACTTGCAAACGTACGGAAACGAAGAAAGTGCTTCGCGTTGTAGGTTTGCATGTCGCTAAAGTAGTCCTGGGACAGCTTCTGATGACCGGCATGGAAATCACGGTCGACGTTGGGGCGTCATCCAGGATGTGACGCTCTCCGTTTCGACTCTTGTTTATCCGCTGTCAAACTACAAATCTAGGATTTTTATTCATTAGGGCGAATCTACAATTGAGAGACTCTCTCTTGCCTTGTTCTCTTTCATTGATTACAGCGCCATTATAAAACTATGGATGGATTTTTTTTACACAGATCGGAAGATAAGAGTGCTGGCTAGCATATTGGGCAAACAGCGAAACAAAAAATGTGAAAATGATTTAGCTATTGGTGAAAGAGAAAGTGAACAGAGAGAGTATCTCAATTGTAGATTCGCCCTAATGAAAAAAAAACCTAGAAATCAGCATTATCTAATATCGTTTTAATGAAATGCCTGCATTCACACACTCACCTTCAGCCAAACGAAAGAACAAGTATTTCTTGTCCTCAGCTAACGACGCACTACTGGCATTAAAAATTATTTCGTCAAACCAATCAATGGCAAAATATTTGTGAAATATCAGCGATCTCTGATGTAGAATGATCGATGGTGTTGGCGGATTTAACAACAAGAAATACAGCACCGGTATGGGGAACGCAAAGTTGGTCTATTTTAGCTAGTTCTATTCAAGTTACGTTGATGCAAATCAGATATAAAGTTGATCTAAAAATGGACCGCCGCTGAAGATGCCCTAAGAATGAGTTGAAAGAGATGAGAAAATGAATACAATCGAACACATCTTTTGTCGACTTGCGTATTGTCAGTTTCAGGAGACATAATTTTATACGAAATCTTTGTTTACGTTCACCGATTTTTAACAAACATGAATTACGTCTCGTGTAAAATTCTTAATTTCTTAGTGTGGAAACTACAACCTCAAATAAATGAAGTGAAACAAATCTTTACCTCACGAAAAATGTTACTTGGGATATTCGGGCTTGTTTCGGTTTTCCTGGCCAGTTTTGAACTTGATACGTGGCCAAGTTTTTGGTGCGTGGCCACTTTTGTACTTGATCCACCTAAAATCACATGAGGATTCACAAGGTCATTCGTGATATGATTAAGCACTCAAAATTGGTCATATTCTGACCAAGTAACCGGCAATACCTTGGCAACATGAGCATTGATTAAAGTCTATGAAGTGATTAAATTATTAATTTAGCAAAAAGAGCCTTGTCACACCCTTACACAGTTATATAAACGTATAAAGTACCTGAAATATTGAAATATTTCTGTACAGTAAAAAATGATCCTAATTGGTCTATTTCACCTATTTCTCCCCAAAGTTGCACTGATAAACGATTCAATCAGTTTCACTTCGAAATGCCAATGAAGTTTTCCTTCACAAAACACTCAATCTGAACTGAAAAAGTTTTACGAAAATTGGATGATATTAATTTGGTTTTGAGCAGAGGAGCCCATTTTCCTTTTCCCCCAATTTCACATTTATAAACGAAACTTTCAGTTTTCCTTCGATTTTCTGCTAAGATTTTGCTGTAAAAACACTCAAAATAAACCAAAAAAAATAATAAAATCAAATAGTGTCGTCACTATTTGAAAAAAGTTCAGTTTTGTCTTGCGCAAACTTCATTTGGGCAGACTTCATTTAGTTGCGCATTTGCCCTTCCCCCACCAGTTTAACACTGATATGTGAACCAATTAGTTTCTTTTCAAACTGTTGCCGAATTTTTACTGTACGAAATACACAAACCGAATCGAAAAAGTCCAAGAAGTCGAATTATGTCAATTTCGTCGGGGGAAGACTTCATTTAGTGACGCAGCAAAATCAATGCTGAATAACTGTTTGTTCAAACAAATTTAGAGAAATTGTTCAGCTTGTTCTTCTAGAAAGCTGAATAGTTTCTCCAAATTTGTTTGAACAAGAGGTTATTCGACACTGTTGTTTATTGGGTGTGCTTCCTTCTCGTCCAACTTCACATTGATAAGATAAACAATGAGTTGTCCTTCGAACTGACGCTGAACTTTTGCAACATTCAACATTCAATCTGAACCGAAAAATATGAAGGAAATGGAATGATGAAAATTTCGTCGTGTATGATCAAATCCTTCCTCTGGACTCTGGAGAGATTTTGATCTAAATTTGCTGAAAATTCGTCGTTTAATTCAGGTTGTTCAGATGTATTGGAATCATTAAGTGTATTGCTAAGGATTGTTAACAAATCATGCCTCGGTTGGAAGAGTGTTCGTTGCGCGATTCTAGCGAAATTGTCGTTCCTTCATCGATCCAGAAAATGTGATCCGTAAAATTTACTAGTATTTTAGGAAATGCACTTGTTTGTAGAATCATTTCTTATACGTTCGCTTGCGAAAACGAATTTTGTGAACTGAGGATGACATGTTTAGTGGTTCCAGTTGCATGAATAGTCAAGCAGGATTGTAACTTTGGTAAACATCTGAATAGGCGTAGTATTGTTGATCTCTATAAAAGTCTATAAATATAAAAATGACTCTGACCCTTATAGACTCGGAAACTACGGAACTACTGAACCGATCGGCGTGAAAATTTGTATGCAGAGGTTTTTGGGGCCGAGAAAGGTGAAAAAACATGCAAGCATAGAGGAGGTAATATCATGGTCTGGGGATGTTTCTCCTGGTACGGTGTTGGCCCACTCTTCTGGATAAATGAGATAATGGAATAGTACCTTTACGCTGAGATCTTGGAGAATGTAATGCTACCACATGGCAGTTTATGCAAGATAATGACCCTAAGCATACTGCCCGTACTGTGAAAAAATGGTTTGAGGATCATAAAATTGATGTAATGCAATGGCCGGCACAACCCCCGGATCTCAATCCGATAGAAAATCGGTGGCAGATAGTCAAAAAGTCGGTGAATCCTTTGAAATCGAAGAATAAGGAAGAACTATGGAGCAAGATTCGGGAAGCGTGGTATGCTATCCCTGTCAGCATATGTCGAAACCTCGTTGAGTCAATGCCGAGGAGAGTGCGAGAAGTGATCCGAAATAACGGTTATACTCAATGGTAAGTCGCTTAGAGCAGTGTGCCAACCACGATGTCTTACACACTGGACGAATACGTTTCATAACTGCGGCACTTAAATATTCAATCCATATCACATGTGTGGCACACTGAGGAACACTTTTGACAGTTGAGCTTACAGAAATAAGAAACCAGCAACCTTGCCAATATGCGTTGCGTGGTTGCCAGGCTCAGCAGAGAATAACAAATTGGGCTGTCCACACATCGGCACCTTCGGCACATTACGGAACTCCTATGGAACATTGCAACGCTTGTAGACACACTATAATAGAACAGGAGAAAAGTGTGTTGAGCGATCCACCCCTTGGTTATATTACTAAGTACTGATGATCAAAGCTGAGGAAAACGGTTTTCTGAATGAATTAACGGATGGTTTTATTTTGTTGTCGCATCATTTTCTTGCTTTGAAATGCTAGAATGGCTGTTTTTTTTTCTTCATTGTTTTTATTACTTTGAAAATGTCTTTTTTGGTTGAGAAATATAATGAACTATAATTTTAAGTAGATAACATTCATTGTGATACTTTAATAACCAAGCCTTACAGCTAGATCTGTTGCAATGAGTGGTGGTCTTATTGTTTGGTCCGTCGCTGTATAAGGTGAATTACACTTATAAATGATGCAATTTTATGGAGGTTTCTTCAATCCCTCTCGCGGGTCAAATTTTTCACCTTGTCGACGGTGAGAGGGCTTATCTCATGCTATAAACATGCATGTGAGACCAAGAATTTGACCAGTAGTGAAAGTATCACATATTCTGCACATTTATTTCACTGCCACGTCGTAGAACGTTTATATAAAGGCACTAACATCAGGTGTGATACTGGCGGGTTATGTCGCAATTCACTCTTAGACTTCTTACTTTAAATCAAAGGGAAACGACTAAAAGTACACTTTTCATTTTAGTAACAACTTATGTTGTTTTTTATCCATTTGTTTAATGGAATGAATAACCAAAATATCTGGTTTGCTCATGGTATAATAAGTGAAAGTAATTGGAAATTTTCGAAAAGGGTGAATATTTTGATCATGGTAAATATGTGACTGTTCGAAATGAAGCACATAGCCACAGAAAAGTTTAACTTTAGACTGATGATGACAAGCATGTTTATTAGAAATAGGACGCGGAGGGCCCGCTTAGGAAGCACGAGCAGTAGATTGAACCTTTGCATGTCGTTAATTTCAGCAACGGTGCGGGAATCCGCTCAGTGATGATCTAGTATTTGACTTACTTTAGAAGGGTGGGCTTTGTTTTAATCACGGTAGTTCCATTTCAATTCCGGTTCAGTTCCATATCGGTTCCGTTTCGATTTCATTTTGGCTCCATTTCGGTTCCGCTTTGATTTTCGATTTCATTTCGATTCCATTACAATTCCATTTCGGTTCTATTTCGATTCCGTTTCGAATCAGTTTTGCTTAGATTTCAATTCCATTTCGACTCCATTTCAGTTCTATTTCAGTGTAATTTTGATTACATTTCAATTTAACTCAAGTTCAATTCAATGTCAATCAACTAATCATGGTTTCATTTATTCTTATTCCTCTGCTGTCAGGGTAAAGAAAACTAAATGGCTCGGGGCTGTAAAATGAACGCCATTGACATAAGACAACCTGACTGACTGACCCTTATAACACACTTTAAAATGGAAGCTCATTACATACTAATTCAAACTTTTAGGATTATTATTAGAAGATACCGCAGTGCTGTAAATAGCCAACATAGGCGCACCATTGCAATTGAGGGTTGTCTAGAAATATCATTCGCTGTATGAATAATAAATATAATGCATACTCTTGTTGTTACTTCTTGGGGTTGACTTCAGTACTACTAGTTGTCAATATAGACTACATCAAAGGCCTGATTGTCGTCCCTAAGAATTATTGCTTGTCAATTTACATGTCTTTTTGAAATCTAGTTACTACTATATACGGCCTGGAGATGAATTCAGCACTTAGACGGCACTTTGTCCCGGATTATCGTCTCCAGGAAACATTAGAAATCATTAAACAAATTGCGTGACATCTAGGAATGGGGTATTAATTTGAGCTTCCATTTAACGACTGCATAACAAAACATCATCGTGGGAAAATTGAAACAAAAATTTAAAAAAATACTACGGTCCAATACTAATTACTTCAACTAGTGCTCAAGCGGCCAACATAGGCTAGTTGGTCGTAGTAGAGGTGACGTTGGGAAAGGGTCTAGTCTTGACAACCAAGCTGTCACGCAGCTCCAGCTAGATACACTCAAAAAAAAAAAATTATGGAGGTTTCTTCAAGTGTTCTTTAATCACTATTAAGAACTGTTATAAATTAAAACCACCTTAACTTGGAAAATGTCCTGATAAAACCAGATGATCTCCATAATGCTTTGATAAAACTACCATAAAACATGAATAAAACCTATTTGCATTTGAATTGTTACTTAGTATAGCATTTCATAAGGTAATGAAATAATGTTCAAACCTTTAGCTTGCGACTAATTTTCATAAGGGTATTTAATGAACTTCAAAAAGTTTTTTTTTTCACTAATGTATCATGCTTAAAAACTCGAAAAAGTTGAGTAATTTCCTTTATACCATTGTTATAATTTATAACGGAACTGAAAGGAAATAAACTCAACCCACTCAACAGCTCTTCATATGGGGATTCCGTTAAGAGGCTGGACCAAATTCAAAGATCGAAAAAGTAGTAAATTGATTGTCCAATGGCAATGAGTTGTACGATAAAACTTCATGTAAAAGACTTTTGATATATCCATGTTGTACCACTAAAACTAAAAAAAAAGACGATTGCACTATAGTTTACCTTTTTGATGCCTTTTTTCGAATCATAATTGGTTCACACATAGGTTAGTCATTATAAATTTGTATTTGATTTAAACCGCCACCAAGCATCCAAATTACTCATCCTTTTGTTAAATATTTGTTAATCCAAAATCAACAAAATCACTGAATTGTTAATCCAACGACCACCAGAATCAAAATTGCCACTATTTACGAACCTCCATCACCATCATTCTTATCCACCACCTAACCACCGTAAAAGTTTCTCTGTTTATTCCGCTCCTCGAACCAGTCTAATTCTGCCCGCATAAAAAGCGTCGCACTGACCGAATGTGCACGCGCGCGACACTGAAACACACTTTTGCGCGCCCACCTCACCTCACCGGCTGCACAGGTCGAAAAACTGACACACCGCTCGCTAGCCGTATTCGATCCGTGATTTCTCCGCACAGTTCTTCAATTCCGGACGAACGGACACACACAATCAATTCCAGGCGTCAGCCAATATTCGTAATGCAAATATGCTAATGTAATTTTTCCCCATCTTTGCGTGTCCAAATTTCACAGCCGCCTTCGACTAATCACACAGTCACACTTAACTGCACTGCCCATGAGCAGGCTTGACTTCATCCCAGGTTTTTCACGACAATAAGTCCACCACTGCACTCCGATCAGAACCTGATCTTCGAACGTCGACTACTGAGGCTCGATCCCAATCTGCACAGTCCTTTTAAATGCACTTGCTGCTGCTGCTGCTGCTGCTGCCGCGACGATCGCGATGATCGCACATACAAGATCCGCGAAAGAACTGCATCGACCGAGAACCGCCGTTAGAGTGGAATGTTGCAGTCAGTTGAAATCTGGTCTTATTGAAAAATTTCGACCTTGCTGAGGCTTGTTGTATATATTTTGGACAACAGCAACAAAAACAACAACAACGACGACGACGGCGGCGGCCACAACGACAAAGACCAGGCTGGGCGACCCACACGGGTTCTTTCTTGGATGTTGCTGCTTCTGCTTCGGAGCTTTGACGATGTGGGTTCTTCTTTTCACCAAATATTTTCTTCGTCTTTTTCTCCTTTTCGGCTAACTAATACGTGTGTGTATAAAAGAGGAAGAGAGTCGCGGTGTTGAAGGCGGATGGTCGTCGGTTGGCAGTTGTGGCAAATGAATGCAAAAACGAAAAAAATAAAAAAATAATATCTTCGCGATTCGGGACACGGAAAAATTGGGCGAGCAGCAGCGGCGGGGCCACACTTTCTGGGGGTTTGTGCTGTGTATGTATCGGGGCATAGAATGTGTGAGTTGATAGCAATAAACGCTTTTGGAGTTTCGGTTTGGATCACTGGCGGATCGTCTCGCTCGACGCACCGCTGATCTTCCGCGTACGCCACCCTTTTCACCCACCCGTCGCATTTTTCTTCTTCTTCGGTTGGTTCGTTTCTTTTAATTATAAACTATAAACGGTCCCAATGTGTGTGCAATCAGTTTTTCGTCGGGCATACTTTGCGGATTGGGATTGGATGAGCGAAAAATTATTCGAACGGTAAGAAGATTAAAAACCTTTCGATTTTGGATGATCATAAGTAGTGTTTACGGGAAAATGTTATGCTATTTGTTAACAGTGGGAAAAAATGGTGTAGACAATTGAATTTGTCAATTATATACTTAATTTAATATGATTTCAAAAATTTCTTCTTCCTCTATCTTAGAATCTCAAGCTTATTGCTTTCACAATTTAGTTTATTACTTGCTCTCAACCTGGTGTTCTAAATGCACTTTCACAGTTATTTATTGAGAACTTTGCTTATAAGCAGGGTTGCCACATTGTTTTTCGTTCCCATCTTAAATTTTTGCCAAAAAAATCTTTTTTATCTGTGTTTAACTGCAAAAAATCTTGGTAAAAATCTTTACTTCAAATTTTGTGTTGTAAAAGGAAAACAGATCAGTATACGAAAGATTGATGTTCTCGGGGGAAATCGATCATTGCACTCTGACAGACCAGTTTTGACATGATAATGAAGAATGGCCCTAGTAGCACACTTGTTGCCATTCGGTTGAGATAACATGAATATGACTTGCTAAGTCATAATAAAGTTACTACAACTAATTATGACCATACTGTGCTACTTTGTTTTGATTACTTAAAGTTCCTTGATAGGTGAACAAAATTGGAACAGAATTAACAATCAATTATTGTTATGATCCGTGTACATTAATTTGTTGAATTTAGAATTTAGTTCTGATGTTAATATTAGCTGATCAACTCCTCCTTTCCTTCTTAAGCCTCCATGATGTCCGTACTCAGGCGGTTCCGGATTTTGGATTTATTCAGATTGTATTCCGAAAAAACTCGCTTCACTCCTGCAAAAGAATGCGGAATTAGTAAAAAGTTCGCAATGAACTTTCTTAGCAAGTGAAAAGCCTGCTTCCCATCAGACGTTTTTTTTTTCAACAAGTATCGAAGTTTTCTGATTCTTCCACCTCGTTGTCCTTGCAGATGGTTGTCGTCCTCAGCTCACGAAAATCATTTTCAATGGCCTGTTCCTCACCGCTTTCAAAGAAATTCGGATATTGTTCAATAATCGAGTTGAACTCCTTCAAAGGGCGCAGCTATTCCCGACTTCTTACGAAGATGTTTCTCATAATCTGAAACTCCTAAATCCGTCAGGTGTTTTGGGTCCACACAAAAATTTGCAAGGAGCTCCATCGGCGAGATTTCAGCTGATTGCACATGTTCAGGAATTCCATAGCTTTTCACTGGAAAATTCGATTCGATTTGATGATAAGAGACAATACGTAGCTTAAGAAAAAGATAAATGGCTGCGTCATTAAGATGTTAAGATGAAAACAATAAAACTGTTGTCTCAGTTTGATTAGAACGAGAAAAACAACACGAGCTCCGAAAACCGTTCCATATTCCATTTGACAACTGTCTCCAACGATATCCATCTAGTGGCAGACGGATGCAGAACTGTATCATCTGGGTTTTTTTTTTTGATCGTTTGAGGCTGCAGGACAACTAACTGCTTGCGTTACTTGCACAAAGGGCCAAAAAGTGGCAAGTACATTTGATAATTATCAATTGAGGACAGTCACGTTTCAGCAGCTTCTTGATGGATCGGTCAGAACCCATAATTACCCAAGCTCCATCTGATCCAAAGCCCACAAACCATTTTTTTTGTAATCGGTGCCATCAATCTGCAACTGTTTATGAATTGCGCAAAATATGTATACGTTTTCGCACTTCAAGATTATATTAAAGATAATAAAAAATCACGTTCGAAATAAATATATTTTTTTTCTGCTATATTTCTGCTTCATATAGCAGAAAAAAAAATCGAGAACATTATTCGAACTTCCTAAAATTCTTCTGCATGAATGTATAAAAATGCTTTTACATTAGAAGAATTGCATTTTTGTAGAAATCACTGCAAGAAATTCTGCCGAAATTTTTGGAACAATCTCTTGCGCAACTTTGAAACAAACACTTCTCCACCGGAACACCTGGAAAAAATATTGTAGTAATATCTGGTGAACTATAAGTAAGAATCCTTGCAGGCATCCTAGACAAAATTTGAAAAATGATTCCGAATTTTTGCAGGAAAAAATATTTAGTTTTTGTATAGTTCTTTCAGGTGCCTCCAGTGATTCCTTTGAAATCAGAAAACTTCACAAGAGCAGGGATTCCTCCAAACATTTCATCACAAGAAAGTTTTGAAAAAACTGCCGATACAATGTCAGAAGATACTCATGAAAGAATCCCTGGAGAAATGCCTACAATTGTCTGAAGAATACCTATAGAAACGCAAGAAGGAATACCTAATGAAATGTCCGAGAATCTTGAGAAATTCTATGAAATTTTCTTCAAAAATTATCAACATCAAATAATTAAAAAATTAATGGAGAAATCATTTTGAGCACACACACAAACTGAAGTTCATACTGTCGTCTGTCACTGTCAATGGTGTTATTTTGCTTCAAGCCTAAACATCATACTGAAAGTAGTATTTATAAAAAGTTGGATCCTAAACTGCACTCATATTTTGAATTTGAGGTTTTTGAGTGGAAAGACAATTGCAAAATATCTTAAAAATCTTGGTTTTTCTCAAAAATCTGTAATCTTTACATACAGATATCTGTATGAAAATAATGAAAAAAATCTGTGTCAATCTAGATAAATCTGTGCATGTGGCAACCCTGCTTATAAGGTGTGGCCCAGTTAGGATTGGAATATACACTATTGAGCATATTTCGAATATTCATTAACAAAATAGTATTCTGTTGTTAACTAAAATGTTCTACTTTATGTGAACTTTAGAGGAAAAATACAAAAAAATAATCAGCTCGATTTCGAAGAAAGTTTCGGACTTTTCCCGGAATACGTTTCATCAACCGGCGCACATTATTCTCAACCATCGTTTTGGAAATCTTATTCCACTTGGTTCTCAATTCATTGATGCTTTTGACGACACTGCCATTCACTTTCAGCTTCCTCTTCACAATAGCCCAAAATCTCTCTATCGGTCTGAGCTGGGGACAGTTTGGTGGTTTGAGTTCTTTCGGTATAAACTGAATCCCGTTAGTTTCATACCACTGTAGCACTGTTTTACTGTAATGACAGCCTTCAAGATCTGGCCAAAACATGACAGGTTCTTTCTGATGAATGGCATTAATCGCTTTTGGAGACATTCCGTTCTGTACAGCTCAGAATTACATGTCTTATCAGTGATGAAAACTTTGGTCCTCCTACCGCAGCTACAGATGCCTTGCCAAATCATGTATTTAGGTGCAAATTTGTCTGCAAACACAAACTTGAATTTGGCAGGAACATCTCCCCGAGCCGTAGCCAAGTAAAAGTTTTGTCCCGGTAGCTGTTTGAAATCGGCCATTACATAGGTTTCATCATCCATGAGGAGACAGCCATTGAATTTTGTCAGCACCTGATCATACAGTTTTCTGGCACGGATTCTGTTCTGCTTTTGATCCCTATTTGGTTGTCTACAGGCACATTTTGGCCAAATCGCGGTCTGAGATGTTGGGGTTTGCCTTAATGTTCTTGATGACTTTGTTCCGCAGTTGACGGTTGACATTACCCGCCCGACGCTTGCTTTGAGGCTTGCGATCCGTCGATAAAGTTCCTCTGTACTTTTACAAAACACGCCACACGGTATTTCGAGGGGAAACCCAACACTTTAGCAAGTTTTGGCCCAGACTACGAAGGGTTTTCCAAATGATTGCGCACAATTATTTTTCTTCTTGCTTCTTCCATTTTGTATTTCTCTGAAACACTGTAGCGGTATGATAATGAGCCATTTATGATGAGTAAACTTTGGAGTAATAAAGTAACCACTCGAAATAACACGCAGGGGTAAATTCATCGTTCTTAATTGGTGAGCTCACAACCAGAGGGAACGTTGTTCATGAGCTTCACTCATTACAATGTTCATCCTCTCACTAGGCGCGCACATTTCTCATTTTGAACTTTTAACCTAAATCCGTCGGGCTCAGCATTATATCCCAGTAGGATTACTTGTCGTCGGGAATTTAATAATAAGAAAAAACCTCAACTTAAAGATTGGAATGAGCTAGTTAGATGGGGAATGCTTGGCAGGAAAGAAGATAGCATCTCCTATCAACTCCGAATGTAATCGGAGATCGCCTTTTGATAAGTTCGTTTCCCGATATCCGGACCGAAGAATGCATTCAGTGGCCTTTCTGAGCAAATGAAAATTCTTTCTCGTCCACTTTAAGCTGATCCGTGGAAGAGGCAGGACTGTGAAGGTTTTTCCTTATATAGTCACGCGGTGTGTTTGTGCAGGTAGTTAGAATGTGAATTATGTCCTAAAGTCAATGTAACTAATTGTGCGTTTAGTTCTATAGTAGGTGTAGCGTATGCAAATAGCTAGGCCAGTGCGGTAATAAATCTGTGCGATTGAAAAAAAAGGAGGTAACTATCTTAAAAATAGCCCAGTACTCAAGAACATGCGCTCATAGATTCGAACAGTGTTTCGGTGGCTTTTATTTCCCACTAGCGAAACCACCTCCCACTCGGCACACCGCGCTCGTTTTTTCTATAGAGTACCACTATCCTGACCCCACGTGTCGGTGTTGAAGGTCCTAACCTTGGCCAGGGTTAGAAGGGAGCCGCGCCGCCAATATCGCACTCCAACTGAGCAGTTTTCCCGCCCATCGGAAAACCACCATTGTCGGCATTATCGGAACTGCTAGTGTCTTCCGTGAAGCCAGCGTCGCAGGGGCGACGTGACAAAAGTGAGGAGCAGTCGGTAAGGCAGAAACCAAACCGAATCAAATCGTGAGTAAGCTTACAAATGTCCGCATGTATGCGTCGAGAACTATGAAGCGCAAATTCTAAAAATAGCTAATAGATAGAAAGATAGAAATAATCCGCACAGTAGGTAGAGAGGAAAGAGAGAAGGCTAAAGAGAATGAACTGGAGGGTACCCGAATAAAATTATGTAGACACAATAAATTACCTTAACTTTTCATTTCTGTAAAAATAAATGTTTTTTTTTTTAATGTTACATATTCTTTGTTTAATTGTAAGGTAGAGTTTTCGTATAATGAGTGCACTGTTTTGAAGAGATTTTTCACGTTTATTCGTTGTAGTTGTTGTAGATTTCGTTGTTTGTACTCCAAGTTGGACTGCTTGGGAATCTCAGTCCGCTTTGCAGTTTTGTCCTGAAACGATCATTGTAGTGGTCATTAAAATTTGTCCAGTGATGAAAATAGGTCACTGCAGTGCATTCGCTTCATAAAGGTCGGTCTGCGGTTAGTTTTGTTTTGTTGGGAGATGATAGCTTTCAGTATTTCCAAGTTTTTGCGTCTACTAGTTTGTTCCAATCCTATGTGTTAGACTGAACTCGCCCTAACGTTTGAGTTGCCGGGCATCCCAAAACGACAAGTGGTCCTCTAACGAGGTGGCGCATAAGCCATTTGTTTGCTAAACCAAGTTTACGGAAACGCCCTAGTAGACCAGTTTAGTTAGCCGACTTGGGGCCGGCTACAACACCCACCCCCCCCAAAAAAAAATTTTTTTTTTTTTTTTATTATAAAAAATAAAAAATAAAATATTATATATTACACCCCCCACGACTCGCGTAAAAAAAATATTTTTTATAACAAAAAAAACCCCACCCCACCATTTTTCCTTACCACACGTGTTATAAAAATAATTTTTATTAAATATACCCTCCCCCCAAAAAAAAACAAAAAATTAAGAAAAAAACGGCCCGCCGATGACATATCGTCAAAAAAAAATTCTCAGATTGGTAGGACGATTTGAGCACGATCTGTCACGAAGCTGATTGGTAAATGACTGGACAATGCGTACCATTGGTACCTCGCGTACCTGCAGGTATAAAATAGATCCTACTGCGATCCTTAGCCTCTTGCACAGTAGCTCCTATCCCTACCTCCCCGCGGTGCCGACTGGGGTATGAGTAACCATAGGAAAGATCGGGTAACCAACCCCGGTGGGACCTTGGTCATATGCTGACAGGGAAGGGGGGGCAGCCCTCTTCAAAGGGCGAAGTCTATCTGAGCGTCTGTTCTGCATGTTAGGGGCGGCTCCAACAGTGTCTGTTCTCCATGTTAGGAGCGGCTGATCATCGTCCTCGTGCCAGCGTGGGACTCTAAACGGTGCTGTGCACGATGGTCCTCCGGCGAGACAGGGGGTTGGGGAAGGCCCAGCAAGCCACCCTTAAAAAATCAATGTTACAAATAATACAGAAGTTCACCAGTTGCTGGGAGAACCTCCCATCGTACACATCGCAAAAATCGGTCGACTACGATGGGTTGGGCATGTCGTAAGAATGTCGGACGACAGCCCTGTGGAAATGGTTCTCGAAAACGAACCGACAGGTACAAGAAGAAGAGGCGCGCAACGAGCAAGGTGGATTGATCAAGTAGAAGGCGACCTTCGGACCCTCCGCAGACAGCGAGGCTGGCGAGGAACAGCCATGGACCGATTACAATGGAAACAACTTCTGTGTACAGCAGAGGCCACACCGGCCTTAGTCGGATTGGTAAGGTAAGGTACTGTCACGAAGCTTTTTTTACGGCACTATAAACAAGTCAACCTCCAGTGTGTTTTTCGAATTTTACTATGGAATCAAACGTTGAGCAAAGAATTAGTTTGAAACTTTGTTATTACAACGGAATAAGTGCCTCGGATGCATTGAAAATGTTGCAGAAAGCCTATGGGAAATCTGCTCTATCGCGTGCACGTGTGTTTGATTGGTATTATTCGTTAAAAGAGGGTCGTTCATCAGTTGAAAATCCTCATGATCGTCGTTCAGCAACATCAATAAACGAAGAAAACATCGAAAAAGTGAAGAAAATTGTGCTGCAAAATCGCCGTGTGACCGAGAGAGAAATAGTTGATGAGCTCAACTTATCAAATGGATTCGCTCACAGCATTATACACGATGTTTTGAGCATGAGACGTGTGTCCGTGCGTCTAGATCCAAAATTGTTGAATTTTCTTCAAAAAGAGCAACACAAAACTGTCGCTAAGGAAATGCTCACAATGAGTGATACGGACATCCAGCACATCATAACTGGTGACGAGACTTGGGTCTACGAGTACGACGTCGAAACAGCCAGCGCTTCCAAAATGGACCGAAACCCAAAAAACCGCGTCAAAGTCGATCGAAAATCAAAGTTATGCTGACTATTTTCTTCGATAGCCAAGGTGCAGTGCACTCGGAATTCCTTCCGGAAGGTCAATCGGTTAATGCTGAATATTATTTGGGCGTTATGAAGCGTTTGCGTGAGAACATTCGTCTCAAAAGGAAGGAATTGTGGGACAACAAGTAATGGTTTTTGCATCACGATAATGCACCAGCTCGCACATCTCGTTTAGTTCGCGATTAATTGACCAAAAACAACGTTAACATCGTTCCTCAAGCGCCGTATTCGCCTGATATGGCACCATGTGACTTTTTCCACTTCCCCCAAACTCAAATTGCCGCTTCGTGGTAAACATTTTCAGACGATTGAAGTCATAGAAGAGAATTCGAAGAGGGAGCTTAAGGCGAAAGAAAGAGGCGTATGAAAAGTGCTATAAGAAATGGAAAAAACGTTGGCATATGTGTATCGCCTCCGATGGTGATTATTTTGAAGGAGACAAAATAAATATTGAAGAATAATGAACCGTTTGTGTTTTATTTAACAAGTCTCGTTCATATTTGAGCAGAAGGTACTGTTGAAATAAGCTAGCTAGCTGGTGTATCTCTTGAGAACGTTCTTCAGAAGATTCAGCACAGACTTCTTAGCGACAAGTTTTGACACTTTCTTCCAATCTTTTTCAAAGTGTTGAATGGTATCTGATGTCGAGACATGTTTGCTTCTACAGTACCCAAAATTTAAAAAAAAAAACATTGAATTTACGGGCAATTTGGACGGTTCATGTCCCTTGGAACGAACGAAACATTCTTGGTGGTATCCCTAGCAAAGGAAAATAACAAGCTGATATCATATAAGTAACAAGTTCTGTTATCCCAGATATAGTTTTGATTTCCGCTGTTATCGCATAAAAAATTTAGTTATGACCATTGGCAAATTGTGTTATCATATGTTATCATTTCGAATCGAATGTTATTAGCTGAATGCAAAACTATGAATATTCAAAAAAAAATTGTTTCAGATACTAGCGTGAGAATTTGATTTCAAATTGATAACATAATTTGAAATCATTTCAATTAATTTGCTCACAAAACAAGATTTGTTATCAAGATGTTCCCGGTGATAACAAAATAAGCAATTATTCAACGAGTATTTTTTGTTATTCATTCTGTTATTTTGACTGTTTATTCAGCCTTAATGATAACATATTCAGTGATCAAAAAATGATGACCTGGTATTAGAACTTGTTATCAATTTGTAATAATCCTTTGCTCGGGATACCATTCTACCGTTGATTACGCGTAATGGAAAGATGCAAGATCTGGCCTGAAGACAACAGGGTCTTTGTGGTTTTGAATCATGGCTAGAAGTCGTTTTTGTAAGCACTCTTTGATGTACAGTACTGGAAAAAATAAAGTGCTCACCAAAACGAATAATCTTGAAGAGTGACACCCTTTACACATTCAGTGAAAACTTTGAGCTGTATTCGACATAATTCATCTTATTCTTCCGTTTTATCGTTTCGTGCAAAGAAAATAATAAAAATCTAGGACTGGAAATTTATATCTTAATTTTTATTGAACCTTTTCTGTTATCGACTGGAAAAATAAAGTGCTCACAGAGAAATTGTAAAGAAAACACAGTATATAAAGCTTTTAGTACTTAGTATGTCCACCTTTTGCACTGCTTGTAGACGTCGTGGCATGCTTTCGACGAGGTTGTGCAGATATGTTTCATCGATGTTCTGCCACGCTTCATTTAAAGCTTTGAAAAGCTTGGTTTTGTTCGTCACTTCGCCTTTATCCACCTGTCTATCCAAAATCGACCACAATTTTCAATCGGGTTGAGGTCAGGTGATTGTGGTGGCCATTCCAACAGTTTAATGCGATTTGCTTTGAAGAATGCAGTTGACTTTCGTGCTGTGTGCTTTGGGTCATTGTCCTGCTGGAAAATGAAGCTTTCCTCAAGCCCCATTTTAAGAAGCGATTCCTCCAGATTTTCATTGATTATATCAATGTAACGATCAGCAGTCATGATACCTTCGATTTCTACGAGATTTCCAACGCTGGACCACGAGAAGCACCCCCAAACCATAATACTTCCGCCACCATGTTTTACAGTTTTCTGCACGTTCTGATCCAATAAGCGTTCTCCCGACTTTATCCAAACACGAGGGCGCTGTTTCTTGCCAAACAGTTCAAATTTGCTCTCATCAGACCATACCACTCGTTTCCAGAATTCTACGGGCTGTTCCGCATACTTTTGAGCAAATTTCAATCGTTTGATTCTATTCACTTTTCTGATTAGAGGGCCTCGACTTGCACTTGCTCTTCAATCCAGCTTCTTGCAGCCTGTAGCGAATAATTCTTTCGGATACCTTCAGATTCAAGTTCTCACGTATAGCACGGCTGGTTATTGATGAGCATCTTCTTGCTTCTCGTACGATTCTCGAATCTTCGCGTGGTGACGTAAGCCGCTTTCTCCCACGACCTGATTTGTCTGCCACACTTCCACATTGTTCGAATTTCTTCCATACCTTCCTTACACCAGAGTAGCTTAAAGCATACTTAGCAGCAATCTTCCGGAACGATTCATGGTTCTGGTGGTCTCGAACGATGAGTTTACGGATTTTTAGGGGGATTTGCTTACTTTCCATCTTAAAACACGAATAACGAACAAGTAAAACGGGGAAAAATTGTTCTTGAATATACCGCGCATAAACAACAATAAGAGGATATGTCAATATCAGCGACTGGGAACGAACAAAACACCGTAAAATATTATAAGGTAAAAGTGAGCACTTTTTTTCTTCCAGTTCAAAAACAACTTAATTTAAGTAAAAAAAGTTTTTTTTTGATTTCAAGAGAATAGCAATTTTTTTTTCTACAAAAACTGAAAGATAACGCAAATTAAGTCAACTTTGCAGAGGAAAGCTAAATAATATAATCAAATTTGATGAAGTTATGAAGCAATGATATAATTATTTCCGGGTGAGCACTTTATTTCTTCCAGTACTGTATATTTATTTCACTGTTCATCGAAGCAGTTGTGATGAAGGGTTTCGAAATCTTGCCACAGTCACAAATTGCTTGCCGGACCATAGGGCCTGTTCATAAATCACGTAGACTCATTTTTGAAAATCACAGACCCCCCCCTTCGTAGACTTTTCTCCATACAATTTTTTGAAAATTGGTATGGAGCGTAGACTTTGGTCAAAGCCTCCCCTCTCCCCCCAGAAAAGTCTACGTGGTTTATGAATAGCCCCATAGCTTTCTTACCAAACTTTTCGACTTGAATGGATGTCTCAGACTGGTTCAATACTAACCCCTGATCGATACTTCTTGTTTCGGACGAAGTTTTGGCTGCTTCTGCTTCTTATAGGTTCGAAGATTCAAACGTTCTTTGGCACGATGAACATTGAAATTCGAGGTGTCAACTTTTTTGGCAACACCCAGCTCTGAAACCTCCGTGTTGTGCTCGATTGACAGGACCTTTCTTTCGACGATTTTGGTTATTCCTTAAACGTGTTATCCTCACCTCATCCTTAGCTGCCTGATCACTGTTCGCACGACTTTCTCACTTACTCCTTCCATTTACCAAATGTTTCAGTCACATTCCGGGTTCTGTACACCATTTGAAATCAATATAATTTGAACGTGTAACGTTCTAATTATTTCCGGGAGAGTTATGGATTGGAAAAGAACTACTTCGTGGTCCAATTCATTCGGGATTAGATCATTAGGGGGCGCTAGCTAGCATGTAATCTGTTTGTAGAATATGGGATTTGACCTATGAGCATTTCCAGCCAGAAACGCTAAACAAAATATTGATTTTGTCTCGACACTTTCCGGTTTTAATGAAATTTTTTTCATATGTAAATTTCTACCTGAGATAACATTTTTCATAAAAAATCCTAAAATTTCCTGGACTAATTTTCTATGAGGGCTTTGGTAAAATATATATTTTATTTTTTCGAAAAATCATAACATGTTAACGATTATTCTATTCAAAATGTCGTCTGAGAAAAAGTTGTAAGTCATTGAATGTTTTTCAAGAAAAAAATACATAGAAACTAAAAAAAATGTAAATTTATTCTAAAAAAATATAAATCATTGATTTTTTTGGAGGCCCCTCCCTTCGAATTTTCTAAAAAAATTTAAAAAAAAAACTTGAAGTTATATCCTAAAATATGACGAAGAGTTTAAGACGGTCACTTCTCTAACTTTTTAATTTTTTGTTTTTAAATTTTTATGATTTTTTTGAATTTTATTAAATCGCGTATTGTCAAATACAACTTTACCAAAAATAGACTCAACAAATTTATTTTGATAAAAAAGCACCTAAAAACTTTTTTCGTTAGCCCAGCCGTTCTGAAGTTATTGCGAATTTTATTAACAGGAAATTTTGTTGTAACAATATTTTCAGCCATTTTCAAATGTTATGTTATGTTGTTGTTGTCCACAAAAAATGTATGTTAGATAATAGATTATTGAATAAGAAACAAATCTTTCTCAGACACGGAGGCTATCAGCCTTACCCGTTTCTGTTTAGACGCAACGGAAGCGATACAAACTGATGCTATCTGAAGTAAAAGATCAAACTCAAAAGTTCTTCTTTTTTTGCAAAAACGGTTAATGTATCGGAAGCCCCTCGTTGAGAAGACAGCAGTCAGGTAAATTTTTATTTATACCCGTGCCGGGAACTAATTTTATTTTATTTTTTCCGGAGGAGGGAAAAGCCCATTTTAGGGGAGCTTAAGCTTTTTTTCTAAAATGGGCATAAAACCTCCTCATCTTTAGGTACCAACAGATAACATTCCAAATGATACAATCAGCTCTTAAAACTAACATAAAATATTCTTAATTTCTAATCACTATACTATACTATGCTAACCTATCTAAGCAATTCAAGAAATCTAATTTTGTTACCAGAACGAGACAAGTGAAAGTCGAAGACATTATAACAGCGATTGAACACACGACACATACTACTAATCGGCTCATTATAACCATAATAAGTACGGAAAGTAGAAATACGAAAAAACTGATGTGTGCGGAGAGGGCGACGACGAATATCAAAGTTCAACTCAGCTAGCACAGAAGGGCAATGTATATGACACAGAAAAACATCGGACCCCCCCCCCCCCAACCCCCCCCCCCCCCCCCCCCCCCCCCCCCCCCCCTTTTTTTTTTTTCCCCCCCCCCTCCCCCCCACAAAAATTCAACATTTTCCCCCAAAAACCCCGCCTTTACCTTAACCCCCATAAAAATTAAACCCCAACCAAAAAACCCCAAATCCTTAACTTTTCCCCCCCTTTTTAGGGATGTTCCTCGATAGTGTAGTTAAATAACTCCATAGAGCGTTTTCCATAGGCGTAGCCAGGGGGGGGGGGGGGGGGGGCCGTTGCCCCCCCCCTAAGTTTTGATTTTAATTTTAGAATTTTATTATTTGTTTCAATATATTATTATTTATTTTTTATCTCTAGAAGGTTGCAAGGTAACTTGTTGCAATACAGTTGATGTTACTCCAATACTACTCAATTAAGTCACAATCAAGTCACTGTAACCAAATATGACGATTTTGTGTTGCTTGGGATGTTTGTCAGAATGCTCCTTTGCCTAAATAAAAAAGCCAAATTACGCGAAGTTGCCTCGATTTTGTAACAAGTAGCAAAAAAGCGTAAAAAATTGACATCCATGAGAAAAAAGTTGTAATTATATAATAGTTTTCAAATAGTAACGAGTAACAATTTTATTACAATATTTTTCCTTTAACCTAGAACCCAACCTATGTAGCCTAAAGTATCTTAAAACCCCAAGCAGCACACAACAGTCAAAACTGGTTTCAGCAGCTCTATTGTGACTTAATTGAGTCACAGAGCAGTCACCTTTACTGGGTTGAAACAAATGTGCTTCTAGGAAAATATCTCTTAATCTGTAATGTTAGCTATTAGATAAGCATTGATTGATTTTTTTCCCCGCTAGCTGAAAGTTGAAGAAGCTATGCTCAATAAAATGTTCAGTTCTTGGTTAATCAAAAAACTGAATATTCAAACCTATGCTATAGCTTTCAGAAGCCAAATAATACTAGATTAAGAAACACAGTTGATAGTTAGAAAAAGTATCAACGAAAAATATTTATTTGAACTATTCATGGCATGGGTCAAACCGCCCCGTTACCCCGCTTTCCCCGTTTTAGGGTACTGTAGTTTCGTATTATTGAGAATATATGTTGATCATATCTTACAGTTTGATTCAGCGTGTGAGAAGCAGAACAGCAAGCTAGTCAGAGCGAGAAGTTGCAGTTGTCTTATCCTATTCAAAGAATTTATCCGTTTTTATGAGCATGAGCAGGATAATGAGCATGATTGACCGCCCGAAGTTGTTATTCCGTTACTGCCAGTTCAGCTGTTATTACTCAGAAGATCAACAGATGATGCAAACATGCTCAATGTGTAAAACTGGTGATCCCAAACTAAGGCAATACCGGCGCTGGCCTCGCCCGAATGCAGGTCAAATAAGGAAAGGGTAGGAATGCGTTAACGTTTATTTGGACGTTTTATTGGAAGCCGAGACCACCGCCGCACTTCCACGAGAAATCACTGGGATTTTGGATGACAAGATTGGGTGGCAGCAGGGTTCGTTTTGGTAAACAATAAGCTGAATTCACGCTTCGTTTAGTAAAATATTTAAATACTAGTACCGATTTCTGATTCGAACCGATTACAACAGTAAGGATGCTATTGGGGCCACACACAAAGTGTAATGGTGTTTTTTCATCGGAAAAACAAGGTGATTTTTTATAATGTTGGAAATCCGATTTGATCTGAGTTAAACCAATAATAAGGATGCTATTGGAGCCACTCACAAAGTGTGATGGTGGTTTCCGTTAGGAAAACAAGGATAATTTTATGAACGCTTGAGAGACGCTTTGTTGTTCTCTTACTGTGCTCACTCGATCACTCGTTACACCGAATTATAGATAACCGAAACAATACGAAACGCGCCATGCTCGATAGGAAAATAGTGCGTAATAAAGCATCGACACAACCTTTCACAGCCGATGCTCGAACCAAACTCTTTTTTCGTAACTTACAATTTTTACTACTGTATTCTACAATCTATTGCACTGCTGTAACTAATAACTGTATCAATCAAGTTGAAGTGTCTAATGAACAATCTATGCTAATCCATTAAAAATTGAAATTGAGGGATTTCGTAAAAATAAGAGTCCGTAGATGCATTTTGTGGCTTCTGGTAACTTTATGTTTCTATTGATATCCATGCTCATCGGTTTAATACCAACCGGGAGAGACTTGGCCTTATACAAGTGGATTTCATTATCTCCAGTCCGCTCAACCAATCGCAACGTTTTGTGATAGATTGGACGGATTATTATAATTTGAGATAACTCCATGCAGATGTCTTCCAAGTTTGGCAGATCGACAAGCAATCGGTGGAGAGTTTAGAAGAAGACCGGAAGAATAAGCGATGGTTCTGCGCGTGTTTATAAACAGAAGAACCTTCATAACAAAACGAATCATCGGGTAAAATACATACGGTTTTTTTTTAATTATAAGCAGTCTAAAGCAGTTATATGATTCATTTTATCCAGAAGTACCATAAATGGACATTCGAAAGTTTTTCAAAAGTAAGTATAATATTTTCCAGCATGTAATTAAAAAAAAAACAAGCAAAAAAAACAAAACGAATGTTTTTTCATGCAGCTGAAATATCCACGAATAGAAAAATATGCAAAATGGTTGTATTTCTCGAATTTGAACAACAATTTTAATGTAATTCAATGATACACCGTTTTGGTTTCATACTACTCAGATACACATGATTGCTACATATACCGTGTTTCGACAGAACGTGTTTCAGTTGGATCATATCAGATAAATCGGTTCAAATTTCAAAACGCAGATGCAGATGTGTATATAAATTATTTTTAAAATATTGAGGAATAGCTGTTGGAACGCATATGAATTTCTTTTCGTCTTTGATGAATAAAATTTCTTAAATTATTTACTAACTACTCGTGTGTTGAGAATGCTAGTAGCAACCATTCAGCACAAAAAATACAGCTTGCTTACATTTGTTACTTACGTCGTTTTAAAAGGTTATGTTTGATGTTCCTGTTTAGAAAATATCAATTCAAATAATTATACTAAAGGTGAGCAAAGGGGACACAAACCATAAGCTATAAACCACCAAAACTCAAAATGTATGTTTGTTAAAAGCTAATCACTTATTATTTGAACAACCATTAAAAAAATATAATCTATTCAAACGGTGTGAGCATGGTGAGTAAAAAACGGTGTTTCTTCTGTGTTGCTTTGGGAGAGAGGGTCGCGGATGAAAAGTACATTTTCAGTACAAACTGCAAACAAATTCGGTGGTTATTCTATACAAAAATCCAACATGACCCGTTAAATGTTTGGCATTCAATGTGGTTTGATTTAAAAACATGGGAAATATCGAAAGTTTTTAAAATCGTTTTTTTTTTTATTCCAGAACAAGCCTAGAATTGTTTAATCTTGTTGCAAGAAACGGACGGGTATTGTCAAATACTTTGGGTGAGAGTAGAGAAGATAATCCACCCGCATTCAGGCGTAATGTCACATAACTGGGGCTCCATTCCCGCTCCATCTGTCGGAACATGAAAATGACCCTACTCTACTGGTCCACCGGGCGTTGTATTGTCCGTTAAGTGTCCGTTAATATTAATTGTTCAGTATGTGCAACCACTGGTTGGAGACGATGTTATTATCTCTCTCTCTCTCTCTCTCTCTCTCTCTCTCTCTAAAAAAAAACTCGCCCCCCCCCCTATTTGAAATCCTGGCTACGCCTATGGGACGGTTTCCCCTCCCACGGTTTTTAACCCATTAGAAAAACTGTCAAGTTCCCGTTGCAGAAAAATCGGTGTAGATTGCATCGACCTGTTTATGAGCTTCTATAGTCCTGATGATGAAGGATGTGTAGGAAACCAGATTAGTGCAGGTGAATCTTTTTGGCATGAATCCATGTTGAGTCTCGGAAACATAACTGAGACAATGGTGCTTCAGAAAGTCGAGAACTATTAGCTCAAAAAGTTTAGACGTGGCACACAAAGCGGCGATTCCTGTGTAGTTGGACACTTGTCGTTTATCGCCTTTTTTATGCACAGGGAAAACAAATGATTCCTTCCAAATACTTGGAAAGGATCCAGAAAGAGTGCGGTTGAAAATAACTGTCAAAGGAATCGAGAGTGCAGCACTACACCTTTTCAACACAATGGATGGTATGCCGTCAGGACCGGGATTTGAAGAACATTTCAAGCGAGCACAAGCGGATACAATAGTATCAAGTGTTATTAGTGGATGAGGACCAATGGCAGGACGTGGAGGTACATTGGCTACAGCCTCGGACAACTGATGATGGTCAAGCGTTTCGTCTGTAAATACTGCTGAGAACTGTTCCCTGAAGAGGTCGCTTATGGACGACAGAGAGGAAGCTTCTTTCTCGCCAAACTTCATGATTGTGGGTAATCCTATCTCCTTCCGTTGTTCGTCGATGTAAGACCAAAATTTTCGAGGGTTGAGTTTTAGATTTCGTTGAGTCTGCTGCAAGTAGCTACGAAACAATTCCTTGTTGAGCTATTTGATCTGTTGTTGCAAGCGATGTAGTATGACCACGTGTAGGAGTTAGGGTTCTTTGAGAATTGTTTAAAAGCAGATCTTTTAGCTGACTTCAGACCTCTAAGATTTCTATTTGACCAGGAAAGATACATCGGAGTAGCGATTTCTTATACACCAAAAGAAGGGTATTAAGATCGCTTGAAAACTCGACTTTTTATCCGAGGCCCAGAGGGCCGAGTGTTATATACCATTCGACTCAGCTCGACGAACTGAGCACATGTGTGTGTGTGTGTGTGTGTGTGTGTGTGTGTGTGTGTTTTTTAAAAAATATCACATCGGTTTCTCAGCCATATGTGAACCGATTTCAGTTCTGTTGACGGCAAATGAAAGCTACAACATTCCCATAGAACGCTATTGATTTTTCATTCGGACATTTCGTTATGAAGATATGAACGAAACAGTACTTGACGGCCTATTATAATAGTTATCAAACAGTTTAGTCTCCGATTACATACTGAGCTATTTGTGTACAGATTTTTGTTTTGTAAGCGCCAAATTTCAAATAACTGGTCAAAATTTCTTTATGATTGGATAATCCTTCATGGAGATATGACCAAAACAATACCTTAGAGCAGATAATTGTGAGATGAAAATATACTCGTTGCAGTTCAAAACCGAACAAGACCACTCACCCCACTCGATGCCGCTTGTAATCTATTGTTCCGCATCTGGTGCGTTGTATAGCACATACAGCGGACTAGCCACACTATTCGACTCTATAGAATTAGAACAGGATCGATTGGCTCGAGTGGTCCGGTTCGAACAGCAACGAGTATATTAGAAAATTATACAAAGTCTCCATTTTCTTTAACTACACAATTTTCAACGAACATCTACTCATTAAGCATCTTGAAACCATATCGATAATCAAAATTGACGCTTAGGATTGACTTATAATTCATTCTATGGACTGATTATATGGAATTTCTAATATTTATGTAATTTCCCCTTTTATATAACTAACATAAACAGGTCGTTACAGACTATTGATGGCAATATTTTAATCACATCGATGAACAATACGTTCAGAATTGACTAATAGTTCATTTTATAAACTGACTCTATGACATATCGAATATTCCTGGATCTTCCTGGAATTTGTGATGAAAATATGTATCCAGTACCATATTGGCCACATTTGAGTTCGTAATTCTGGTGAAGTGTTCGAAGGGTTCAGTCTCACCATCGGTGGATTAATTCGGGTTTTTATGAAAAAGATTGATAAATTAATATATCATGACTATGTAAAAACTAAGCAAAGTATATTTTTAAAAACCAAAAAAGGAAATACTAGAAGATGGTGAAGTCATAGCTATTTGTGATTTTTCTGAAAACTACACATTTGTTCTTCAAGGTGAAGTGCAAAGTTATCATTGGAATAATGCTCAATGTACAATACATCCATTTGTAGTATATTACAAAGAAAACGGTACACTAAAACACATAAGTTTTGTGATCATTTCTGATGCTTCAGAATGCTGACACAGAAGCAGTTCAAAACAACAGTACCAAAAAACAACATTGTATGAAATACTGCTTCTTCTCTCCCTAAACAAAACTATCCGAAACACACACATTTCCAAAAGCATCAACTTGATTCTTTTCCATCGCGTTCAAACAGAAACGGGTAAGTCTGACTGCCACCGTGTCTGAAAAAATTGCCTGTTTTTGAATAATCTATTATGAAAAAATACATGTTATTGTGAACATCACGACTAACAATCAAAAAGGGCCAAACAAATTGCAAAAACATAAATTTCTGTAGTTAAAATTCGCAATAATTTGAGAACGGCTAACGAAAAAAAAATTCTGTGTTTTTTAATTAAAAATGATGCAAAAAATCTATTTGCTGTACATTTCAATAAAAAAATTACCATTTTCAACATTTTCAAAAAATTTATAAATATTTGAAAACAAAAAATAAAAATAATAAAGAAGTGACCATCTTGAACTTTTCACCAGCTTTAAGGACGTAACATCAGCCTTTTTTTATAAAAAAAAATTAGGAGGATCGAAGGGGAGTCCCATAAGAAAATCAACGTTATGCAAAACGTTATTTTGGGTAGAAACCAACAAATGGAAATTTTTTTTATTCAGATCGGAGAGAATAGGGTCCAACCGGTTTGATATTCTGGCTGGAAATGCTCTTAACTAGTTTCAACATGTAATATCTTGTGATCCTGCCCACATGGAAAGTTACTGTCTTCAGCAAAAATGGTCAGTAGGTCAAGGCCTTTCGATTGGTGGATAGTACAGGGTGGCAACATGAATGTGATTCACTCATTTTTATACCATTAGGGTCTGTTCATAAACCACGAAGACTCATTTTTGAAAATCTCAGCAACACTTTAAAAACTCCACTTCTTGCGCTTTTCTGGTTACAATGAAGTAAAGTTTAAAGTAGCGGCCAAATGTTGTTTCAACGGAGCCTATGTTGCTTTTTTGCAACAAACCATGTTGCTAGGGTTGGGTTCAAATGCTTGACGACACTAGTTGAATTGGTGGTAGTTGAATTAAGTTGCATCACAGACGTTAAGTCATCTAACGTATCGTGAAGGATGATCATCCAAACACGATATCATATAGAGGAGTTTTCAGCGTGGAACTGGACGCAGCTGAAAGCTTGGAGATTACAAACAGATTCATTGAACGTTAGATCTTGACTCTTCCAATTACCCAATATCCTGATTATAGTGCTAAATTGAGTCAGTTGAGTCTCTGATTACATACTGAGCTATTCATGTACCGATTTTGTTCTGTTGATGTCATATCCAAGCTATATTGTCCTTGAAAAACCTGTAAAAATTTCATAATGATTGGATAATTCCTCACCGTAACTTAACATCTAAAAAAAGCTCCAATTCGGTCATTTAAGAAGCTACATCAGAAATGTTAAGACCAAAGTTACTTTTCTAGTTTACAACTTTTGCTAACAATGTCTTTATTTCAGCAGATATAATAATTAGATTTTTAATTTACAGTTAAACAAGGATCGCCCTAATGTTTAGGGGGAGTTTGCTCATTAACACTTCCGGTACGCTTCCAAGCATCTTGCTATAAAGTACCTGGTGGTCAGTCACCCACCGATTACCTCTCGATCTGCCTAATTTTGGTAAACCGACTGCTTAGAATTATCTCAAATTGTAATATTCCGCCCACTATATCACAAAATATCGCGAGTAAAGGGCGATACGGTCAAAATTTGGTCAATATCAACTTGACGTATTTCTTTCAATTTTGCATTTAAAAAACCTGAACACCCCTCATTTTGAAGGTGTGTGTGTGTAGAATGTTGCTCCTATTTTGATTTTGGAATTCACTCTTCAGTTGTCAAAATGCCGTCCAAGCAAGAAGAGCAGCGTATCAAAATTTTGCTCGCGCATCGCGAAAATCCGAGCTACTCGCACACAAAGTTGGCAAAATCGCTAAAAGTTGCCAAATCAACCGTTACAAATGTAATTAAAGTGTTTGGGGAACGTTTGTCGACAGCCAGGAAGTCTGGATCGGGGGGGTAATCGAAAACCGGAAGCCGCTGAGACGACAAAGAGAGTTGCCGGTAGTTTCAAGCGAAACCCTAACCTATCTCTCCGAGATGCCGCAAATAAGCTGGGTGTATCGTCTACAACCGTGCATCGAGCCAAAAAACGAGCCGGACTATCGACTTACAAGAAGGTAGTGACTCCAAATCGCGATGATAAACAAAATACGACGGCCAAAGCGCGATCCCGGAGGCTGTACACGACGATGCTGACGAAGTTTGACTGCGTGGTAATGGACGACGAAACCTACGTCAAAGCCGACTACAAGCAGCTTCCGGGACAGGAGTTTTATACGGCAAAAGGAAGGGGAAAGGTAGCAGATATTTTCAAGCACACGAAACTGTCAAAGTTCGCAAAGAAATATCTCGTTTGGCAAGCCATCTGTACCTGTGGCTTGAAAAGCAGCATTTTCATAGCTTCCGGGACTGTCAACCAAGAAATTTACGTGAAAGAGTGTTTGAATAAACGTCTGCTGCCTTTCCTGAAGAAACACGGTTGTTCCGTACTGTTTTGGCCGGATTTGGCATCTTGCCATTACGGTAAAAAGGCCATGGAGTGGTACGCCGCCAACAACGTGCAGGTGGTTCCCAAGGACAAGAACCCTCCCAACACGCCAGAGCTCCGCCCAATTGAGAAATACTGGGCTATTGTCAAGCGGAACCTAAAGAAGACCAAAAAAACTGCTAAGGACGAGCAGCAGTTCAAGGCAAACTGGCTTTCTGCGGCGAAGAAGGTGGACAAGGTGGCTGTACAAAATCTGATGGCAGGGGTCAAGCGTAAGGCCCGGCAATTCGGATTTGGAAAAGCGGAAGCCTAACTGAATATTTTTCCTGAATTTTATACTAATTGAACTTGAAAAAGAAATTTAATTTGATTTTTTAAATAAACGATTTCACCGATTTACACGCGTTTTCCCTTGACCAAATTTTGACCGTATCACCCTTTAGTTGAACGCTTCGGAGGTAAAGAAAGTATTGGGTAGAGGCCAAGGCTCCCTCGGTTGGTACCAAATTAATGAGCGTAGGAGTCAATAGAATCAATATCAGTGACTATAGTAGTTAAAATGCTATGATGGGCGATTGGTGGAGGGGCGTCCCAACTTGTCTTATCTCTATTTGCAGGATATCCTCAGAAAAGAGGGCATGCCGCTGCTCATGACTAACTATTACCTACACAGGCAGAAGAAGCGATCAACATTATTTAAGAGTCTACGGTGATTAGGTCATGCTGGACTATTCGGGGTGCAGTGCAACTGGCGTTCGAAGTTCTGTTGCTCGAAGGAACGGTCCCATGATTTTGGCGGATAGTGCTAGTTACATACTTTCAGCGCATCGTTAACCAAAACGAACCCAGCTGCTAACCTTTCCCCAACTATCCAACATCCCAGTGATTTCTCGTGGAAGTGCAGAGGATTTCTCGGCTTCCTTCAAAGCGAGTATCGCGTCAACACGTTCCTTCCCGTTCCCTACTTGACCATTATTCGGGCACGGCCGGCGCCGGTATTGCTTCATAATGGGTCACCAGTTTTCACACATTGAGGATGTATGTTAGTCCCAAACATCATCTCTTGGTTCTTTGTGTAAATACAGCTGATCTGGCAATAACGGAGTAGCATCCGTGGGGGGTCAATCATGCATGCTCATGCTCATGCTCAAGAATCGCCCTAATGTTTATCGATATCAAGATAAGGACCTCACTTTCAAGAACAAGTTTTCAAACATTTCAATCTTAAGCTGAAAATATACCTTTCCGTCTAAATACGCTTTCTGGCCCAGTGTGCAGTGATTGTTGTCTTGTGAAATAAGTTTTGAACAAAACCGCCTTCTAAATTAAGAATTCGATACAAATTCTGATACACAAAGACTATTCCTAAGTCAGAATCGTTTTTGAGAATAAAATTGAACTGCTTAGATGTTCAATTAGTAAGACCTAATTTTATCAAATTCGTTCTTGTTCGATATTTACTAATATGATCTGACGATAGTTTGTACAAACCTCGATCAATATACAACCAACTTAAATTTTTCGTACTGCTACCTTCCTTCCTCTTACGTTCATAACGCATTCAGTACGCGGTCATCATGCCGCCGTTCCATCTCCCCAGACATTTTCGCGCTGCACTTTTTGTCCCTCCACTAAAACTCGAGTTATTTTTTTGTGCCTTAATGATCTCCCGTTTCTTCTTCTTCTTCTGTTTCTTTATCTTTTGATGAACCAAAAAAAGAAAAGGTTGACTTTGGCTTGTTGAAATTATTAATCTGCCAGCATCGGTTTCGCTGATGCAGGCGGTAACCTACAAGGCCCGGTCGAGTTTTGTCGACAAAACTCAACCAATCATCGATGGGTTCTGGCCGGGGGCGCTTTCACTGCGCGTTTTGCATTATTGCAGTTGTGTTATCTTTGGACGTGATTTGATTTTGGGTTATAAATTTGACTTGTGCACAATATCCCGTTAGGGTCATAAACATTCTAGCAGCATATAATTTGCGGATGATCCTAATAAAGCATCTATTTTTTTGTTTTCGGGAGTCCTTCTTGGAAGTAACCAAGAGGGGATCGATGCACGTTGAACCCTGCACTGGAATGGGAATAGCGATTTGGGGTTTCTTTGTCTTTCTTGGCGTTTCAAGCTTATTGTTGGCCCATAACTTAGTGTTCTGCAGATGCAGTTAACAAATGAGAGCTTTTGATGCCCCTAGCCTACTATCAATGTGTGAATTGTTGTTGTTGTTTCGTATTTACGTGACTTTCAGCCTGTGGTTGGTTCATCACGCCAAGGAGACGACCTGGACCTTCCATATCGAACCCATGAATACATGGGCCGGGACCAATGGCTATTCTTTGCTTCCGAAGGAAGACGTGATAAGTGATTTTTCGTCTCACAAAATCTCAACGGCGTCAACTGGAATTGATACCAGACCGGCTCACAGTGGTCGGAAAAGCCTTTTTTCACCGCGAAATTAATAACTTCTAAAGGTTACGTTTCCGAGTCATGGTGTCTTCTACAAAGTTGTATTTAAAAAAACATGTCCATCTTGTGGTGATCTTTTCGTAGTTCGTAGTTCTACACCCGAACACCCATGAGTACTACCGGTCTCAACCTCCCAACCTCAGGGTTGTTCACTGGCGAGGTTTGAACTGTCAGTCTAACGCTTGCCCGTAGCCATAAAAAAATGAATCATAGATGGCACTGCAAAAGGATGGACATGAATGGTAGGAGGTTTTCAAACGTCAAACTTCGTGATGCGGCACGATGTTTGTCCTCCAATTTTAAACTGTACGATATATATATTCTCGGCCTGAATCAAGAATTGTTCTTTTCGGTTGTAACCTCAGAAGAAATTGTAGTGCGCGACGAACTATTCATTATCAGTTAAGAGTTTCAGTGGAAAAAAAAGCCGCATTAAACCAGAAGTAGGCGGCCAAGGAAAGCTCTAAAATTTGTATGTCGTTAAAAGTTAAAAATAATAAGTCGTTTGTTTTATATCAAACAGAAAAACGACCGTTTAAGCTTTAAAACCGGTAGTTGCTAGTGTTTCTAAGAAAAAGGTCCACCATGAACCTTTTTCTTTTGTGTCTACTCCAGCAGGAAGCTTCAGATGACAGGAAGGGGGGCAATCAGCGCATTTTCACCGTCAAACTCTTCTTCTACGCCAAAGGTGCACCCACCTCGCGAAGCCACTGTGTACGGATCAAGACCGATATCGAGACAGAAGGAAGCCAAATCATCCATTGTCGGGAGTAGCCATTGTGAAGCCATTGTTCGGAAAGCCTTCTTTGTTCAGCGAAGCATCAGCCATTTTCATCCGGCATTTTTGAAAGGCTCACGACGAAGACGAAATTCCGTTATATTACATTACCACCATCACCACCAACATGGAGGATTACGCCGTTGTTGCCGACAGGACGTCGGTTATTTATTGATCTACTCCCAGCGGCCAGGGGCGTTACTCCTACGGTGAAAATTACGCCATTGTTGGTGACAGTACGTCGGCCGATTGGCCAACTACAACCAGCGGCCGTGAGCCGTCCGTTCAACCAGCGAGAGTCCGGGTAGAAAACCCCGATGTCTCCTATGCCACCAGCAACAACGTTCACCGACGAAGAGCCGTCGTCCGACGAGACCTCATCTGGATCCGGACCCTCTGCGAGATAATGCCTGTACCGCAAGTACCCCTTTACATAAGTGACGTCTAAGCCAGATTATCTTACAAATATGTTAAGTTAAAAATCAGGTGGCTACAACTATTTTCAAAAACGCATCCCTGGTTCAGTAAGGTTCCACATGCTAAGTGTTGTTTTCCGCTTTGTTCGGGTTCATAAAGGAACCAGCAGGCCTCGTCCTCTGAGGGAGAACTGAAACATTGATTCTTGAAGGTCTTTGAGTCACCTTTGTTTAAAAGCCGTTCCTGTTATTCCTTTCGTGCACGTGCAAAATCAGTGGACACGTGTTTCTTTCGTTTTGTGTTCCCGCATTCGTTGGTGGGCCTCCAAGAGTGTCTGGGTAGGGAAAAGAATTGGTAAGTTGTTGGGAAATACGACCCTGCAGTAACTACAACCCACCGGTTAATCCAACCAGGTTTCATAGCTTAAATTATCCAAGAATCGTATGCTTGTGATAAATCCGACTCTGAGAAATCCTTTCGCCATTTTACTGACTGGGAATGATCATTCATTCGCATTATTGCACTGCTTGTTAAAACTCAAAGAATCAAACCTACAACATATCCGTGATAACGAAAAATATTAAACAGAACTAAACTCTAATTGAATGACGAAAATTTCCATCAACATGAGAGGCTCTAGGAGTGGACAGTAATTTATTGCTAGAGCGGACAGACGAGTCAGTTTCGAGCTTTGTTCTACTGCTCAAACAAGGTCCTGCATATTGCGAGTATGGCGAATTGCTCGATAGGATGCTGATCGAGCAGCTCTTGCACGGCCTACAATCGCGAGAGATGTGTGACGAGATTGACACCAAGAAACCAAGACCAAGACGTTCAAAGACGCTTTTGAAGTTGCACATACCCTCGAGGCTGCTCGCAACACGGCCAAGGAAGTGCTTACGACTTCAGGAGTGATCAACAAGCTGAACTATGACCGGCCGAAGACACAGAGAGCACCTCCTCGTCATATCAGCACAAGCCAAATCGCAGCGAAATTTCAGCACACGACCAGAGTGTGTGTAGTGAATGTGGTGGTTATCATCCTCGTAGCATGTGTAACCGCCCGAATACAATGATAACGGAAACGGAACGGCAAACGGCAAGTTTGACAGTTGTTGCAAAGGACTTCGATATGTCCAATTAGTATCGGCTTGGATCTAGCCTGTTTTCTTTCCGACAAGCAGGCTTACTCAGATCGGGCTTTGCCGTTCAGGTTCCGTTATCATTGTGTTTGGGCAATAAGTTTCACACGCTCACCGGGATTTACCCAAAATTGAGTAGAGGGAACCCAAAATAATATAAAGTGGAACTACTCAGAATTAGATAACCGGGTTCAAACCCAAATTTGGGTAAACACCGATTTCTTTGATTGTGGGTTAGCTCCACCCATTTTTATAAAATGTAGTTTTTATGAAAATTGGGTAAAAAGGCTTTTTTTTATTCCTTGAAAAAAAAGGGTTTGTCAACTTCGGAGTTTCAATTTTTTATTTGTGCTATGGTTATAATGTTCACCTTTGATTAAAATTCGAGCTACTGGAATTATTTATTTCTTCCCAATATCGGGCTGGAGTTGGAAAATCGAGTACATCATTCATTCATAAATTCTTTCATAGATACACATTTCACATGCACACATACACATATACATACAGCGAACAAGTTTACCAGATAGTAGCCTAATCCCTGTACGGCACCCGCCAGCGAAATCATCGAAGGATTGCTCTCCTCCAGCAGTTGATCTTCAACAACACTCATCCAGAACCCGGTGCTGGTGCCCATTGGTCACGCATCACGGGACTTCCTTGGTAGTCAGTCCGATCAGCTCGGACAGGCTCTGTTGGAAGTGGTTGGTTTAGTTGATTGAACAAATAAAATTTCTAGAATAGATTTTTTTTTTGGATAAATATTAGAAAATGGCAGCAGGGTAAATGCACCCTTCTTTTTGGTGAAATGCTCCTTAATCTTTGGAAAAATGCTCCTTAAATGCGTTTGCCCGGTATAATGCAATCGGATGCATTAACCTTCTGGTTAGCGCTTGCCGTTTGTTTTGGCGGGTCTAAAGTTTCTTCAAGATTGTATTGCAATCTTCTAGGTAGTTTTGACGGGTTTACACACCTAGAAAATTTTACAGTATTCGGTAATTTTTTACCGAACTTTCAACAACTGAACGTTCGGTAATCCGATTTAACGATTTTGGTAAAATTTGACAAGTTCCGGTAATTTTTTTTACAGGAATACTGTAAAATTTCACCGAAATCCGGTAAATCGGATTACCGAACGTTCAGCTGTTGAAAGTTCGGTAAAAAATTACCGAATACTGTAAAATTTTCTAAGTGTGTAGAATTTCATTTTGACGAGTGTTAATTTCATTTTGAAGAATCTTAATTTCGTTTTGACGGGTCTTCATTTCGTTTTGACGACTCTTAAATTCAGAAACTTAAGACCCGTCAAAACTATACAATCTTGAAGAAATTTAAGACCCGTCAAAACATCCGGCAAGCGCTAACCAGAAGGTTAATACCTCTGATTGCATCTAAGGAGCGTTTTTCCAAAGTTTAAGGAGCATTTCCGCAAAAAGAAGAATGAATTTACCCTTTGCCATTAGAAAAATAGAACAAAAATTATAATACCTTTCAATTTTCGGTACGTTTCCGTATCCAATCCGCTGCAATCTGCCTCATTCTACACCTCACTTTGGAAAAATGGCGACTGACGCTGCCGGGTTTTTTCACTATAGTCTAACAGCTTAATTAAGAATTGAACCACATTTATGAGGAACCGAGTAAGATTTACCAACTTTCATAAATTGCCTTACCCATGGCTTGACGTTTCTACCTGTTTTATGAAAATGGGTACAAGTTATTTAATTTTGGGTAAATCCGGATGAGCGTGCATGATGCGACGTGCTACACCCAAAAGAAAATTTACACAATCAGTGGAAAATATCCACTGGAAATTCATTTAACTTTCATGTGTTTAAAGAAGTGGAAAATACTTTGTAAAATCAAGTGAATCTTATGTGTCCAGTGAAATGTAAATCATTCGTCAAGTAGAATTTCTTTTTCTGTGTGATATTCATGTACAAGTAACTTATTTTAGTATTGGAAAATTTCTACATGTGTTTCCAGTAGTAGCTAAGTGAAATATTTTTTCAGTGTATAACTGCGAGAAGAAAGGCCACATCGCTACACCCAAACAAAAATTCACATATTCAGTGGAAAATATCCACTAGAAACACACATAACTTTCATGTGACTCAGAATGTGGAAAATGCTAGGCAAAATCAAGTGAATCTATGTGTCCAGTGAAATGGAAATGATTTTTTTTTTAAGAATCATTTATTTGTGTATGCTCAATCGAATCAACTTTACAGAGCCAAATTTAACATATTTTTATACATCATTTATCTTAAAACTAAAGTTAGGGGGATGAAGCCGATTACTCGCGGCCGTCTCGAGGTTAATAGGAATTACAAATTACGGATGGGAAAGAGGGTGGGAATTTAAAGTAAGGTTTACATAACACATTAAATTTAAATTCTTAATTATCTAAACACTTATAACTATACAATTTATGGTTTTCTTTTGACTTGAACATATTTTGAAAAAGAAAAAAAAACACACACACACACACACTGATAAAAAAAACTTAAAGTAAACATACAGGTTAAACTAACTACAATCTAAGGCTAATGTTAGTCAAAACACATAAATGAGTTTCATGTACTCCGAATCGCGCACAGCCAAAATATCTCGAATTGGCACATTGGGTTGTCTACCTCGAGCCCGAAGGGAATCACAAAGCTCAGATCTGACTCCACAATGCTCAGCACAAGACCAAATAACGTGATCTGCGTCCTGATAACCTTGTCCACACTCACAGAGATTGCTGTCGCTCAGCTCAACTCGGTATAAATGAGCGTTCAAAGAATAATGATTGGACATGAGGCGAGTCATGACACGAATGAAGTCTCGACCCACATCCATCCCCCTAAACCAAGATTTCTTCGACACCTTTGGGATGATAGAATGTTGCCAACGCCCCAAATCTCCTTTACTCCATTTATGCTGCCAGCTGACGAGTGACTGTTGACGAAAAATAGGAAAAAATTCGTTGAAGGCGATTTGTCGATCACAAATATCGCCTTCCATAGCGCCCACCTTTGCAAGCGAGTCCGCTTTCTCATTGCCCGGAATTGAACAATGAGATTGGACCCATACAAAGGTGATGATAAAATAACGCGAAGATAAAGCACTTAGAAGCTCCTGTATAATGGAAATGATTAGTCCAGTAGAATTTCTTTTTCTATGTGATCTTCATGTAAAAGTCACTTATTTTTGTATTGGAAAATATCTACATGTGTTTCCAGTAGTAGCTATGTGAAATATTTTTTCAGTGTTAAGTCTGCAGAGCAGCAAAGCGGAATAAGCAGGATCAATCCACCTCGCAGGTACAATCGGAGGAGCCAACCATGCATGTGGACGTCGTGCAGTCGCTGTGCAATATTCATTCCGTCACCACGTCTGGCAAGCTAGTGATCGACGTCATCATCGATGGATGCAAGCTTGATATGGAAGTGGACACCGGAGCTCCTTGCAGAATCATCAATGAAGCCGCACTACGGACGATCAAACCCTCTCTCACACTACTACACACAGACCGTCAGTTCTCCAGTTACACTGGTTACAAAATTCAGTGTTTGGGTCGTCTGCCAGTCAACGTCAGCATCGGAACGACAACACGCAAGCTGGATTTGTACGTCGTGTCCGGTGACTATGATTTGCTTTGTGGTAGAGAGTGGATTGCTCAATTTGCGAGTGAAGTGGACCTAAACGAGCTGTTCACTTCGGCTTCAGTGAAGCTCCCGGCAAGCTGATAGGACCCCCTGTTCATCGTGCATCTGAAACCGGGGACAGTTCCAGTTTTCGGTAAAGCCCGTGACGTTCCAGTGCTCAATGCTGCTGATTATATTCGACGCCTACAGTAAATGGTTGGAGGTCAAGGTCACTGCATCTGCCACAGCAGAAGCAACGATTGGGATTATGAACAAGCTATTCTCCCGTTACGGATCGGCAGTTACCATTGTATCCGACAATGGTCCACAATTTAGGGATGGCGAGTTCGAGTTGTTTTTGCAGAAAACTGGAGATAAGTTCCATAAGCTGTTGGCCCCCTACCATCCCGCAACAAATGTTCAGACGACGAAGGATAAACTCAAAGTAATGGGAACAACTGCATCAACGTTGCAATCGAACCTGAACAATGTTCTGCAGCAGTATCGTCTGGCTCCACACGCAACTACCGAAGAATCACCTTCCAAACTATTTCAAGGGCGAAACCTCAGAACCCGTTTGGATCTACTCAAGCCCGACAATGTTCACACAGAGTGTCATGGTAAAGCAGCAAGCCAATTTCGAGCAAACTTATCGTCAGTTCAACGCGGGAAAACCGGTTTATTTCCTGTCCGGTAACTCCCGTATGGATAGGAATCTTCCTGGTGTGATTGCGGAACAAATTGGAGAGCTGCACTGTGAAATCGACTATTCTGGGAAACGCTACAAGCGTCACATCGATCAAATTCGTGCAAGACTTGATGCAAACGGTTTATTCAACTTGTTAAAGTGGCTGAATAGTTACTATCTAGAGCCGCGACGCAGGCGGCCACGGTTCGAATCTTGGTAACGACTCGAATATTTGTTTTTTTGTCAGCCAGGACTCCAATCTTATACTCAACAACTAATACACTGCACAACCCACGCATACTTCGAATTTTTCAAAGCAAATTGATGTGATGCTTTTTTGCCCACGACCAATGTTGCATTTTTTCTCCAAGTTACGATCCATTACGAGAAATGAAACAAAATCATTCGAAATTGCATAACAATGTTGCTTTTTTATTTTGGGTGTAGCTGACCCGGCATACCTCGTACCGAAAGTTCGTAAGTTTTTTTTTAACCTAACGCAGCTAAAGAAGAACAGATTTTAAAAAACATAGTTATCTGACAACCTGTTCTTTAAAGACTGTATTCGATGAAATTTGGACACACGCAATTGTTTGTAACTTTTTAGCGTGTGGGTAAAAATTATTGAAATTTTAACTGAATGTATTTCATTGTGTTGTGTCAATTGTGTAATGAGTTTCGTGAAAATCGGTCGAGTGATTTCAGTGATGGCTTCGAATGAAGAAATAGTGCGCCAACAAATTTTGGGCACTCACTTCGAAAACCCATTTGCTTCTCATCGATGGATCGGAAAACAGCTCGGAATCGCACATTCAACCGTATCTCATGTGATCAAAACGTTCAAGGACCGTAAGACAACCAAGCGGAAAAATGGTAGTGGCAAAAAACGTGGCACATCAAATCCGGAGAAGGCCAGGATGGTATTGAACCAATTTAAGCGTTATCCCAACATTTCGATCAGGGATGTTGCGAAAAAGGCGAAAGTTTCAGTTTGTTTTGTGCAGTTCTGGATTACATGTGTACAAGGTCCAGAAGGCACCGAACCGGAGCGATAAACAGAACTCGGTGGCCAAAACTCGTGCAAGAAAACTGTACAGGGAGTGGCTCACAAAACCGTTCTGCATTGTGATGGACGATGAGACCTACATTAAAGCCGAAACCAAACAAATGCCAGGACAGGAACACTACGTCGCCACCTCTAAGTTGGCCGTTCCGGAGAGTGTACGGAAGAAGAAACTGTCGAAATTCGCCAAAAAATTCCTTGTCTGGCAAGCGATCTGCGCATGTGGCAAAATGAGTCAGCCCTTCATCACCTCTGGGACCGTCAACGGACAAATCTACAAGGACGAATGCCTCCAAAAACGACTTCTGCCCTTCCTGAGATCTCACGATGGCCCGACACTGTTTTGGCCGGATTTGGCATCTTGCCACTATGCCCGGCCCGTCTTAGACTGGTACAAAGATAATAATGTAGTTTTTGTACCAAAAGACGTGAACCCTCCAAACACTCCAATTGAAAAATGTTGGGCAATCATGAAGGAAAAGCTCGTTAAAACTCCAAAACTGTTAGAAAATGAACTTGAACTAAAGAAAGTGTGGTTAAAAGTAAGTAAGCAAGTCGGTCCTATCATTGCCCAAAATTTGATGAAAGGGGTCAAGGCAAAGGTGCGGGCATTTGGGTTTGGAGAAGAGGTTCAATAAACCAATGATGTCAATACTTAAATATTTAAAAGTACTTTATTTCCAGAAAGTTTGACAAGAATCGGGCTCAAGGAAAATTTTTGGTGACCTATTTTGTGTGTCCAAATTTCATCGAATACAGTCTTTAGTTAAATCGTGACTTGCCGTTCCATTTCGTTTTTATTTTTTCAGAAAGATAGATAGATTTATAGCCTGATGATTGGATTGACAAAAAAATTAATATTAATCATGAATATCTGTTTTGAAAACTAATCACAAAAAACGTAAGATGGCAACACTGAAGACTTTTCTCTAACTTCCTGTTTCCACTGGTATGCGGCTGCGGAAGCCAAATCGGGGTCTGGATATACCTAATTGCAAGCACAATCACCTATTGTCATTGTTATTAGACCCATTTTCAGAGAACACTTTGAATATATTTACACTATTTTTAAATTTTAATGCATTGAATATAAAACATGAAATCTTTAAAAGTGAATATCTCCATGACGAAGCAAACTGTTTTTCCTCGATAAGTGTTTCTTATGTAAACAAAGTCTGCTGAAAACATTGGTGCCATCAAAATTGAAAAAAAAGTGGGGGCAAAAAGCGCAATTTAAGATTTCAATTGCAAAAATAAAAATATTGGCAACACTGTAAAAATATTAAATCTCAATTTGATAGCAAATTTAATTTCCGTTGAAAAAAGTACTTGATATTGTTCGTAGCTTCCATAGTCATTGAGATATTCAAAAAACAAAATATTGACTTTTCAAAAATCTCAAAAAAGTGGGGGCAGCCCATGGGCCGAGGGGTATACCGATTGCCCGATAGCCTAGGATAAGTATATCAGCCAATTTTAGAACCAATCAAAGAGGGTCAATGCATTTCTACGGTCACTTGATATGGAATGACCCATATGCCACAGATGTATCTGTCAAAATGAGAATAATATAACATATGATGTGATTTCAGGCTAACCGTATGATTTATTTTGTCCTGTACTTAAGTGTTCTTGGAACGGTTGAACTTCCTCCTGAAACCATCGGTCAAACATAGAAGATAGGTTTCCCTTGGGACCATTAACAGCCATGCAACAGCCAACGAATTTTGGAAAACTTTAAATACACGTTATACAGTTCTTAGAAGAAAGCCCTTGAAACCCACCGCGATATCAATCCGACCCAATCGGTTGAATGATAGCTGACTTTCCCACCCGCCGCGCATTTGGCGGACTTCTGTAAATCGCATTTGATTGCTCCCCGTACGAAATTTGCTTCCAGCTCTCCAACAACAACAACAACAACAACAACAACAACAACAACAACAACAAAAACAACAAACTAATCGCACCGTCGTCGCTTGACATTGCAGCGCCTTTGAGACTGGAGCGAGAGCCATTTTCGGCATCATGCATGCCAGTGGAGTATTTACTTGTGGTTAGTGGCACGAGTTTGCAGTTTTTGTGTGAGTGATCCATTCGTGTGTCCACTCTGTACGAAACCATGACCATGGCAGTGTTGCAGTTTCCGTGAGAGATTTTACCTGGGTGCATACAGACGAGTGCAGTCGGTTTGGGACGGTGGCCGGGTCAAGCCTTGACTTTTGTCGGACGTGTCTAATTGTTACGCGCGCTCGGTCGCGTTCACGAACTATGATGTCTTACTGGTTGGATGGTTGGCGCTGTCAAGAGGGACCAAAGCTGCAGTTGGAGTGTGGCGTGGGTTTTTTTTTAGGCCCGTGTCTAGGAAATCCTGATGTGCTGAATAATGCAATTGATTGCCCCGGCGGCATTGAGGATTTGGGCTCCACACAAAAAAACGCGCCATGCAACTGCAACATGGGTGAGTTGGCTTTGTTGTCTGGCTGCTGGCAAGATGGCGATAAATTTGAATTGGTTGCAAGAGGTTTATGGCATTGGAAGTAACTGTCTGATCGGATGGTTCAGGGATATCCCCAAATTAGTTGCGTATTTTGCATCTATGCACTTCCAATGGATTTCGCACTCAGACACAATTCTGCCCGAACCGGTCTTGTCCGGGGAACGTGGGCGTCCAGATTCATGGCTAATTTGGAAAAGATTGCCCAGCTCCACATCGCACCAAACTCAGATGTTTATGTATTTCTCGTCCCCAAACAACCAACACCAACGCAAAGCTCAGTAAAAATTACCGCAGCATTCCCCGCTTCCAAGAATGATCACTTTATTTATCAATCCGCTAATTAATCGCCATTCCCATATGGAATGCACGACGACGAACACTTTGTCAGCAGCAGCCGTAGAGCATCATCATCGAGGTAGTGATGCAGTCTCGGTGCCAATGAACTTCAACGAGTGTCCAAGAGGGCGAACTGCGCCACTCCTTAAAAAAAAAAAAGAAACAGGACGTGGCCGCGAGGGAAGGGATGGATGATGGGGACAACAATTCGTCAATTTAGAACGCACACGAAAAGGGGCCAGCCATGGTGATGATGATCATCACGATCTTCGCCGGTGTGACACATAGGTGTGCAATGAATGGGGGTGATGGAAATGGCGTTCCTTCAACCGGACGAGTATGAGATCATAAATGTCGAAATAAAAATAAATCAACCCAGTGTAAGCGCCCCCTCTCCCGTAGTTGGCTGTAGTAAAAAGGGGGTTGCAAATGCAACTGCTGTCGTCGCCACGCCGACCGCTGCATTCGTAATCCATTCGCACGGAGTGGATTGACCTTCCAATACTTATGGGTAAGCTTCTTCTTCTTCCACATTGGCCATGGATGTAAATGGCCTGAGCAAGTGGTCCATAAAAATGGGCGCGAGGGTGTTAATCGAGTATTGTTTTAATACGATACACGGTGCTGCATAAATAATGCATAACTTTCATTAAAATTGCAATTGGCCAGGCAGGACCTGATGAGAAGAGCAAGTTGATCGAAGACGAAAATGGTTCAAAAAGTAGAATATCAATGGCAATTAACTCTTCTTACTAATCAACAAATCCTAAACTGCAATCTACATTCAGCGAAATAAACTTTCGATATTCATAATATTGCATAACGATTATTTGCTAAGGAGTGTATCGAAAATAAGCTATCCACAAACTTTATTTCAAATTTGGTTGAAAACCGATATTTTATTCATACAAAAAATTGATCCTTTATTGTACGAGGTTAAACTTGAACACAATGAAGACCGGATGAAATTTAAGTTATTCCTTCACGAATTTTCGAACATTGGATCGAATGCTCTTCATCAAGTCCGATGTGTTGCATCGCATTTTTTGGACGCTTGAGCCCAAATTTTTTTGAACTCCTGCATGTTCCCAGCTGCCTTACCAGTCTTCTTGAAGACCCTCTTCACGATTGCCCAGTAACGTTCGATGGGTCGAAGCTGAGGGCAATTTGGTGGATTGATATTTTTCTCAACGAAATCTATACCCTTTTCCGCATAGTTTTGGCATAGTGAGCCGACGCTAAATCCGGCCAAAACAGTGGAGGTGTACTATGCTTCTTATATAAAGGCAACAATCTCTTCTGGAGACACTCAGATCGATAGATTTCCGCATTTATAGTTCCGGTAGTGTAAAAAATTGTTGACTTCAAACCACAGGAACATATTGCTTGCCATACCAGTACCTTTCGACCGAATTTCTCCACTTGAATCGACCTGTTTGCATCGCTCACATCCTACCCAACGACGGCAGTAAAGTATTGTGGACCTGGAAGGGTTTTTGAGTTCTCCTTTGCATAGGTCTCATCGTCCATCAAAACGCATGCATCCGGACGCTGCAAAAGACGCGAATACAATTTCCGGGCCCTTGTTGCTGCTCGCTTCTTCTGTTCTGCACTTTGTTTCGAGATTTTCTGCTTCTTGTAGGTCTTCAGGTGGTTTCGCCTCTTGATACGCTGGATCATTCCGACACTCGTTCCTGCTTTTTTGGTCAAATCACGTATTGACATTGATTTGTTCTTCATGATTAGAGATACCACTTTCTGCTCCAGTTTCGGGTTAGAAGAACCGGGTTTTCTGCCTCTTCCTGGTAGCTCATCCAAAGAATAGTGTTCCCCAAACTTATTAATGATGGTTTTAACACTCGCATGATGAATTCCAAACCACTTCGCCAATTTTCGCATAGTAATACCCTTCTCACTTAGCCACGTGTCCAGAACCTTAATTTTCACTTCGTTTTCAATACGCGACATTTTGAAAACGCAGAATTTGAACCGCACAAACAAGTAAACAAAAGAAAGCTGACAGTCAAACGCACAGCATGCAGTGTTCAGAGCATAAAAAACCATCACAAATACATGCGTACAACGCAAATGTATGTGGATAGCTTATATTCGATACACTCCTTAGAGGATCTACTCCAATAATTTCGTGGCCGAAATCCAACTTTTTATCAACCATTGATAAGGTAGTGGCCTCAACTGTACGACCACTCCGCAGAGCGTCAAAGCATTTTTGTGGAAACTTCAATAAACGTATTCTGTTACGAAACTTAAGATCATTCGATGCTACACTATAACTCATTTGTAAAACCTTCCTTAACTATGCTTCGTATTCAATTTTTTTTTGAAAATTTATATAATTATCTGAAGTTTTCCCTAGTTTGACCTACATTTAGTTAAAGTTTTCCGCATTCATTTGCTTTTGTTTAAGGAATATATTAAATAATTTATTCAATAAATTGCCCAGAAATACAGGAAAAATTTGTCAATAGATGTCGGAAGGTACTTAGAACCATTTAAAATGCGGATTCACAAGAAAATAGTTGTTGAAATTCAGTAAAGATTCTACAGCTTCTCAAGAAAAACTGCTTCCATGTTTCCAAAATTCAACTTTTTTTAAAACTAAAATATATTTTTAAAATACTATTGAAATTCTGATAGATTTCGCAGATCTTTTAAAATTATAACAGCATTTTGTTTTAAAATACTCGATTATTAAAGTTAGTAGTAGATTATTAAAGTTAGTTAGTTAGTAGAAATCATTAAGAGTTCTTTGTAAATAATATTGGATTCGCTACATTCCAAACAATCGTCATTTCTTAATTTTCTGATAAGTTTCCTGAATTTCTATGGGATTTTCCAGTGGAATTCATTTAAAGTGAATGTGTTGGCATCTTCAAAACGGAAAGACTGTAAATAGAGTTCTGCGAATAATATTACAAGTCATCAGTCCACTATCAAATGACGGTATGGCGAAGCTCAAAAAACTTTCCACAAGTTTTCTAAATAATAAAAATGATGACTAAATTAAGGTATATTTCGATATAAAAGCTTCAATATAGAACATAAATATAGAATGCATTAGGTCAACAAACAAAACATGCCAATTCTATATGGAAAATAACATCGTTTCAGAATCACTTTCATCTTATTGATGGATATGAATGTCTGTTAAAATCTGCGACTTTATTGCAATATCTGTATAATGTCTGTAATCTGTATGAGGTCTGTATGCATGATCAAATGTCTGTATAAATACAGACATGTCTGTATATCTGGCATCCCTGTCGCTGACAGAATGGAACTGCTCGAAAAATTTGACAACGAGAACTGCCCGAAATAAAATGACATTGCTCGCTTCCAAATCTAGACAAAATCGTCAAAAGGTCGAAAGTAACAATGGTAAACAATGACTAGAAACGTAAATTTCTTGGAAATGCCAGGTTGCTAACATCTACATCCACTGCCAACGGGAAGGTAATAACTCTTTGTATCTATTTCTGGTGCTATTTTGTGTGTGTGTGAGCAAGCAGATCCCAGAAAAATATGCTAGAAGTCATTATTTGCAAATGTTACTTTCGACCTTTTTACTATTTTGTCTAGAAATATTCGATCAGTAAAATTTTCTTCTGACATCGCAAGAAAAACGGAGTTTTCAGCGTTCATCCGTTCTTTGTATTTTTTTAATTCACCTAAATATTAGAACCTTTTTATGGATGTTTAAAGGCAACCCTGTACGATGCAGTGCGGATAGAACCAAATGCTTTCACGGAAAAGTAGCTAACAATGTTCTTCCTGTTAGTAGTAAAAATGAAGTATGAAGTGTGATACGTAAGTAGAGGCGAATGGGAATTAGCTTTCACTCTAGATGAGTGTCCTGTTCATCCACCTAGTAGCAGCAGATGCAGCAAATGTGTAGGAATCACTGGAAGCTTCTACTCTGTAGATGAGTATTTGTTGCTGCATTTGGATGAATCCTTGATTGGTGGTAACATCAACATCGAAACTTATATATCTCATGAGACTAAGCCAACCTATAATGGTTCGTGCTGGGTTTGTTCAACTAACGCGATAAATCACCTTCAATTTTTAGTGCCGAGATAAATTTCACTGTGTCTACCACTGGTTGATTTTGACGGCTAAATGCTTGAGTATGAATTGAACATTTACATATTATTCATAATAATCACTTATATTCTTCGATCATTTCCAGCAGCAGCATGCAACTGGCGGACCCGCTCGTCAATAATTACAGCTTCACAATTTTCGGTAACGCAGTAAAGAATTACTTCTAGTATTTTTATTGTATGCAGATTAAAACTTTGCAAACTAAACTACCATAATTCAATAGTCAAGCGAAGATAGTAACTGTTTTTTTTTAGAATTTATTCTGTCTGCAGTCGCTAGCACCGAAACAATCGTAGACAAAACTACTGATTTTGTTTCGGAACATTGCTTGCTTGAATTCACTTACTCGAAATAATCGAAACAAATTTCGACACTGTTGCCAGAAAAGAAAAAAAAATAGCTCGAATATAAATGTCATGTCTGCCAGACATCAATGAGTGCAGTGCTCGCGATTCGAGTAAGAATCGGTGACGATGAGACGCGATCACGCGATGAATTTCGTGATTCATAATACCGTTGCGATTAATGGCGATAGTGGAAGTGATGTTTTTTTTTGTGAATTTGATAAGGATTTGCAACGATCCAACGTGTCATCGCAAAGTGGCATTCTCCTCGGTCAACACCGCAAAAATGCCGAGAGGAAAACAGCTGTCATCGGACGAGCGAGCAAAAATTACGGCTTTTAGAGAATGTGGGTGATCAATCCGTACTAATAACAGCACAATCGTTATTTACCTCAAAGACCCAGAAAACTACGGAATTCGTAAGCGAACTGGTCGTCCATCTAAAGTGACCGCTACCCGAGCAGAACACAAAAGCATATGAATACCTAATTTTGATCTTGATAACTGGCCTTGGTATTAAAGAGCTCAGATTAAGAGGTAAAATACCTAAGCAAAATACCTAAAAATTGCAAGCAAAATATCTCTCGAATAACAAAACTTGTTATTTCGGATACCTGGGAATACCTGAGAGGTACTATTTTGGTATTGTCTTACCTCAATTTAGTATTCGCGTAACATTGTGGTATTAATTGTATGGTATTATCCTCAGGTATTTTACCTCTTAATCTGAGCTCTTAAATACCAAGGCGAGTTATCAAGTTATTCATTCCTGCTCGGGTAGAGGCAAGAGGGAAGTATGGCGATTGGCTGTGGATAAAAATATGAGTGCAGGTGAAATCAAGGCTCAAATGTCTTTGCCAGTATCTAAAAGGAGTGTCCTTCAAATTATCAACATAAAACTGCGAGGATGAATTTCGCGGATCGACACATATTTTGGGAGAAAGAGTGGGAATCTGTCATATTCTCGGATCAAAAAAGTTCAGTTTGGAAGGACCAGATGGTTGTCAGATGTATTGGAGGGATGCTCGCAGAAAACCTGTGACGCGTCATTCCAAAAATTTTCAAGGTGGGTCACTCGTGGTATGGGCTACATTTGGACAACACGGTAAGACTCCTATCTGCTTCGTTTCGCATACAATGAATCCGGAGAAGTACCAATCCTTCTATCACCCCTATTCAAAACAACAAACAATCACCTTATCAATGATAGATAATAGGTACACCTTATAGAGCTTATAGAGAACATTCTGATTGATTTTGGGGATAGTTTGTGGGGTGAATCATGGATAAACCAACAACACAACGCGCGATACACTCCTCGAAACAGACAAAATCATTTCTCGCGTAGCGAAACATTAAGATTATGGAATGGCCGGCTATAAGCCCTGACATAAACCCAATAGAAAATCTTTGGGGTATCTTGTCCTAACATGTCTATGCAAACGGTCAGCAGTTTGGTTCACCATTACAGCACAAAACCGTAATTCAAAGTGGACATATCGATTTGTTCTAGCTGGCTTTGCCGGAAAAAAAAATGAAAAAATGGGTTCTTGCAAGCCAAACCTGAATCTAGTGTCATGGACAGGCTACGAAGCACTAATTGGATCATTTAGATTGAACTATATCTATTGATACTATAACTTTCGCATTCTCGAAAACGAAAACTTTCTCCTGCAAATCATCAATCCCAGCAAGAAGAAACATGTTCCTACCATATGGTGTATTTAATTTGCATGTGCGGGGTTTTGAGATAAATCGGTACAGAATGTCGTTGATTAGATCCGAACTTTTGAGATATTGGCGCTGAGTTTCTTATTCATCTTCATTTCATAAAGTGACTAGTTCCTACGCACAGTCACATTTAAAAATGCATAGTTTCTAATCTCTTTCACATGCTGCAAAATGCCTTAAATTTATTCACTGTTTGACGTATAATCTCTTTAGGCATTTTTGCATAAAACCTCTTTAGGCATTTTATGCATAATTCCAGTCTTCAAGCAAAGTGCCTACTTTGAAGTCATAATTACATACTTCAGATTTACCGTGTAGAAAACTATACGACATTTTATACTGTACCGTATATTTATTTCGCGCACTGTAGATGGGAACACGCTTAAGGAAAAAGGGAATCTTCCAGGTTTTTTGACGTAGGACTACGTCTGTGTTTTCAATACTGGGGTACACGTTCGAATTGCGAAAATTTGGAGCTTCACGAAAAATATATAGGTTTTGAATGTTAATAACTAAGTCATTCCACGATTGATTTTCAAAAAGTTTGCACCAATCGATCGGAACATATTCTACGCTTCGATTTAAATATTTAAAACTATTGATTTTTAACATTCAACTATTGAAATTAACGAAAATATAAGGTGATGTCTTATAATGCCGATTTTTCAGAGTAAATTTACCAAATACACAGTACTTTGCTAGCACCGACTTCATATTTAAGTAAGGAACGTCTCCTATGCATCAGGAAAAGATATTTAAGGGGGACACGTTGTAATTTTCCTTCAGTCTTTCAGCGATTTCGAAGATGTTTAGTCAGCGCTCGACTACGCACCGTCACGTCGACCATCGACCGACTTTATTGCCAAGTAACATGTCTGGCTGTGACAAATTTGCAGTCGGATTGCAGCTCCCACTCGGTCACATTCACCGTCTGCTCTGGAAGGGCACTACACCGAGTGCGTTGGTGCCGGAGCTCCCGTCTACTTCGCTGCGGTGATGAAATACCTGGCCGGTGAAGTGCTCGAGATAGCAGGAAATGCCAACCCGCGACAACAAGTAGACCAAAATCATCCCACGTCACATGCAGCTGGCCATCCACAACGACGCAGAGCTGATGAAACGTTTCCGGTGTGAACATTTCACAGAGTGTTGTATTTTTCAGGCTGTCCTGCTGTACAAGAAGACCGAGTGAAAACCCCAAGTTCAATTGGAACCATGTTCTCCCCGTCAACTAAAATCCGTCCTTTTCAGGACGAACAAATTAATTTGCCTATCTAAAGAGTGAGTTTATTTGAAGTTTATCTTGCGCTCATCCAAATTTACATTACGACGCACCGGGATTACCATAGCATAGATTTAACCGTCGCGTCCCAGAGTAAGTGGACAAGCAGGTTGGACAACCAACAAACGAAATATTAGGAGTTAATTCGAGTCAAATGGCAACACCGCTGACTGACCTTGTGTACACATATTGTACTTCCTAGTTGTACATAGTGGATTAAGTAAATTAGGTTGGTTGCTGGCAGTGGCAAGCACTGTGGAGGGCGCATTGGCATCGCTCAAGCGTTCGAAGGAGCAGCAATCAGAGCGTCCGCCGAAGCAGCCAAGAACCGCTGCCGAGAGAGCTCGTTGTTATCGGGAGAACAAGAAAGCGGCCGAAGGTAATGCGTCTCCATCTACTAGTTGGGACGCTAGAGAAGGCCCTTCAACTCGAGGTAGGAAATCTTAAATTACTTTCGTCAAGAAAATAGCAGGTTTTCAGATAGAGCGTCATATTCATGACAGTTATCCAAATGTCATGACAAATAAATAATTAAGCTGTTTTAAATAATAGCATGAGTCGATTTTTAAACATTCAGAGAAATTATTAAAGGCTTATTGAATTCCTGCACGAAAATTATCGTTTAACATTGATTTAATGACAATGATTTTACATATTCTAGGATTTATTTTACATATTCTTGAAGGAATATTGAATATTGAATTGTACATATTCTGGAAAGAAACCTTGTATAAGCAATAAAGGTAGTTGGGATTACATGGAAATGACTAATCTTTCTTCTCATTTTCTGGAAATTTGTTCATCGAACATGACACGTTGAATATGTTGATATTTGGTCGCCTGTTCCGCGCATGTTAATTTCCATTTTGTTAGACATTAATACATTACCGCGATTTGTTCAAATTATTGCACATTACAGTGTGCTTCACAAATGATGAAAGTGTTCAAGTAAGAATTGGTCAACATTGTCTGTTTGTCTGTGCTCGAACCATCCTTACACTCAAAGCAATACATATAACTACTAGGGAAAGGTGCTCTAATGTGGGTCTATGGATCTAGGATTCGGCTTATGCTTAAAATTCGATGTAAATATTAATTCACTATATTTTTTACCCTGAAAATAAAAATTTAAAAAAAATATACAGTAGTATCTTCTCACTGACATCAATATGAAGAAAAATTAAGGACATGCAATTTTTAACGATAAGCCGAATTCTAGATCCAGAGACCCACATAAAAGCACTTGCCCCTACTATTCTGAAATGGATTGTATTTTTAATTGAATTTTAAACTATTCTCAAACATTTTTTTGTAAAATGTGCTCAAGCATATACAATTAGCTGATAAGTACTGAGTTGGTACATCAAATTGGTAAAATAATAATAAAATCAAAACCAATTGCAGCAAATTTTACAACAAAGTAAAGTTTCTGTCAAAACTCAAGTCAGTGAATAAATGATGTCTTCTAGTGTTCCGTCCAGTGCGGTCTGGTATTGAAGAATCTAACACATCAATAAGCACTGTCGATGCTTGCCTTCTTGTCAGTTCAGATTTCCGGCCTTCCTTCGTAACTCAGCAAACTGGCGCAAACACTATTTTTTGCAGTCGGGACATCTTTGCCAGTTGAGGGTTCCGACCTTCCTCCGGTGAAGCTCTGTCTTGTTCTGGCATTAACGACCGAAGCTGCTAACTTGCTAACTAAGTGAATATAACTAATAACAAAAGGTTGCAAAATACTCAATAATTTCATATTATTCCATTTTGTTACAGAACACATCAATAAGCACTGTCAGTTTGCAACGCAAGAGATATTTTGCATATTTCTTGAATAATCGTCCAATGACCTTGATATTCAACTATTAAACATCTAGTAATGACAACCATTATGCTATAACAATGAGCAAAACTATCATTAATGATTGAAGTTATATTCCCTAACAGATCCTCAATCATCTTTTACGCCAAAAGGATAGTGGTCCTCTCAACCACCACAGCAAATACAACCGTGGCCGTGTCATCATTAACACCAAACGGCCCTTTTCAGGGCCACCAAATGCTTTCCAAAGAGTGAACAATAGAATTTTCTAACAAACTTTCTAATGCTGGACTAACGTTCCAAACAGCATCCACGCTATTTTAGCTAGGGTAGCAGTCAAATGAAAATTTGAAAAATAGCGACCGTCCGAATAATTGAAACACAGCTTTAATCAGTTGGAGATTTTTGCCACGGTCAAAAAAAAATATATCATTAATAATTGACTTTGAATTCCCATACAGACTTTCAAGAATCTATAACGCAATAAGGATAATGGTCTCCAGCTAGTCAATCATATCAACATAATCACCACTGCCAGCACAGCCGTTGCCCTTTCATCATACCAACATTTGAACCCTGCCAAATGATTTCTAAAGAGCAAATCGTAGAATTTTCAAACAAACTTACTTATCTATGCCGATCCAACGTCCCATTAGAACAGCACTTACGTTGCAATGTTACTACGTAGTCCTACGTCAACTTTGCGTACAACCCCATTGGGCTGTCCCTTCTAGTCTTTTATTCAATGATCAATGATCGATGATATTGAACTAACATAATAGATTCGCTTCCTTAAGAAATATGAAAAAAAAAAAGGAGGGTGACCCCGGTGTAGTGCTGAAATTCATACCTCTCACGCCAAAGTCACGAGTCCCAATCCTTCCACTTCAACTCAATGGCCTAATCCAGAAAAAACAGGATCGGTTGGTAACTGATTTGTTATACTTGATTTTTAGATTGTGGTGTTTACGGGAGAGTTTTATAAAAGGGCTTCAAATGGTGAGTTGACAACTTCGAAAGAGGGTGTGACCGACCTCTCGTCCTCACAAGTTCCTACATCACGCCTCCACGAGTTATATGATCACAAAAGACTGCCAGCTGAAACATGGAGACGCTGGTTGGCGTAGCCTGGGCAATGTTGTCATTGTGACAATAGCGTCTGAAGATCGTGCACCTTTAAATCATGTTGTATATTTGACATTCTCATTTTATTCATAATTTCAGCACGTTTTGGAGTAATCTTCGCATTCCATAACCATGTAAGAGCCTGGAGCAACATGACAGGCATCAAAGGCTTAATTTATATTTCAGGATTTCAGCATAACATTTTATTTAAAACTAGCTGAACCCGGTGCGTGCGCTGCTACGCTTGCACCTAAATAAAGGAAAATTTAATATAACTGGAACTTTTATGGTTTTTTTCGGAATCAGTTTTTTTTTCTTGAAAATGCAGGGGTTCAAAGTTCTATCAAAACATGCTTCTCACCCGAGAAATACACGTTTTGTGTTTAAGTAACCTGGATAATTCTCAATTTTGGTAGAAATTTGTGTTTCATTTGTATGGAAGCCCTCCCTTCCAGAAGGGGGTGGTTTCTCAAACCACCATACAATCATTGCCTTCAAAACCACCCACATACCAAATTTGGTTCCATTTGCTTGATTAGTTCTCGAACCATCACACGGGCTCTTCGATTATAATAAAAATTTGAGTTTGATTTGTTATAACCCCCCCCCCCCTTCAGAAAGGGGAGGGGTCTTGAACCACCATAGAAAAATTCTTGCCTTCAAAACCCCCCACACGCCAAATTTGATTCGATTTGCTTGATTAGTTCTCGAGTTATGATGAAATGTGTGTCTCATTTGTATGAGAGCCCCCCTTCCTGAGAGAGTAGGGGTCTCAAACAATCATAAGAACCTTCCCCAGCCCCAAAAACCCCTTCATATAAATTTTCACGTTGGTCGGTTCAGAACTTTCCGAGTCTATAAGGGTCTGACAGACAGACAGACAGACAGAACTTCATTTTTATGCATATAGAAATCTAGCCTCCAAAAACCCTCATATGCTAAAAGTGGTTTGATTTACTTGATTAGTTCTCGAGTTATGCAGAAATTTGCTTTTTATTTATATGGGAGCCCCCCCCCCCCTTCAAAATGGGGAGGGGTATTGAACTGCCATAGAAACATTTATTTCCTTCAAAAACCTCCACATGCCAAATTTGGTTCCATTTGCTTGATTTGTTCTCGAGTTCTGCAGAAATTCGTGTTTCATTTGTATGAGAGACCCCTCTTTCAGTGAGCGGAGGAGTCTCAAACCACAATAGAAACATTTCTTGCCTTCGAAAACCTCCACATGCCAAATTTGATTCCATTAATTTGATAATTTCTCGAGTTATTCAGAAATTTGTGTTTCATTTGTACACTGAAAGGCAAAATAAAGTGCCCACCTCATCGTTTTTTCAATTTCTCTCATTTACTTGGTTCAAATTAAAGTAAACACACTGTATTTTTTTTATTATCTTATTTTTTATATTCCTTTTAAGTTTCACTTATGGAATACTGAAAAAAAAGGAGTTTTACTTAAAGAAAAAAAAATCAATTTGTGTTGAAAAAAAAAACAGTGACAAAATAAAGTGCCTACTTCATTTAGGCTACAGAAAACATAAATTAGAGTAAAATAAAAGCATTTCAATAATTGATGTGTCCTCCTTTGGCCTTCAGGACCTCCTGCAGGCGCTTCGACATGCTCTCGACCAGGTTCTTTAGGTGCTGTGGATCTAGCTCTTCCCAGGCGCGCTCCAGGGCTTCAAAATAGTTATTTTTATTGGTAACACCAGTTTTGTCAACCCTGGCATCGAGAATCGCCCACAAATTCTCGATGGGATTGAGGTCCGGGCTTTGTGGAGGCCATTCCAGCGGTTTGATCCGACAAGACCGGAAGAAAGACTTGGTCTTCTTGGCAGTATGCTTCGGGTCGTTGTCCTGCTGGAATACGAACTTCTCTTCAAGGCCCGTCTGGATCAGCGAAACCTCCAGATTTTCTCGCAGGATGTTGATGTAAGAATCTGCCGTCATTATCCCGTCGATTTTCACAATGCTTCCCACTCCACCCCACGAAAAACACCCCCAGACCATCACATTTCCTCCTCCATGCTTCATCGTGCCTTGGATGTGGCGCTCCTGAAGCTCCTCTCCCGATCTGCACCAAACACGAACCTGCCGCTTTCGGTTAAACAGCTCGAATTTTGATTCGTCCGTCCAGAGAAACGTTTTCCAGAACTCTAGGGGCTTATCAGCATGCTCCTTAGCAAACTTAAGCCGTTTGGCTTTGTTTGCCTTGCTGATAAATGGGCGCTTCCGGGCAAGTTTGCTATTCAACCCCTGTGCTACGAGACGGCGACGAACAGTTCGACCGGAAACTGATAACTGAAGGGTTTCCTGGATCTCGCGGACAGTTACCTTCGGGTTCTTCTTGACTTCGCGCATGATCTTGGTGTCCGTTCTCGCATCCGTTTTCCGCTTCCTGCCTCTGCCAGGGCGATCCACCACTGATCCAAACGTTTTAAGCTTCAGAAGAATTTTGCCAACCGCTGCCTTACTGATACTGTACTTCTTAGCGACAGCCCGGTGCGATTCACCGTTTTGCACATCACGAACGACCAATTTTCGGATACACAAGGGAATTGCTTTCGAAAGCACTGCGTTCTCCATTTTTTTCAATTGAATCAAATGCGATCACGTATACAAATGCACCAGGTTGAGCCGTTTGCTTCAAAACATGTCAAAATATCAAAACATAAACAATCGAGGGGTCTTCCAATGGACACTTATCGAAAACATATCGATTTTTGAAGTGGGCACTTTATTTTGTCACTGTTTTTTTTTCAACACAAATTGATTTTATTTTTCTTTAAGTAAAACTCCTTTTTTTTCAGTATTCCATAAGTGAAACTTAAAAAGAATATAAAAAATAAGATAATAAAAAAACTACACTGTGTTTACTTTAATTTGAACCAAGTAAATGGGAGAAATTGAAAACACGAAGAGGTGGGCACTTTATTTTGCCTATCAGTGTATATGAGCCCTCCTTTCAGAGAAGAGAGGGGCTCGAGTCAACTTAGAAATATTTCTTGCCTTCAAAAACCTCCACCTGCCAAATGTGGTTCCATTTACTTGATTAGTTCTCGAGTTATGCAGAAATTTGTGTTGCATTTGTATGGAAACCCACCTCCCGCCCCCTTTCAGATGGCGGAGAAGTCTCAAACCGATAGAAACATTTCTCTCCTCCAAAAACCTCCGCATGCCAAATTTGGTTCCATATGCTTGATTAGTTCTCGAGTTATGCACGAATTTGTGTTTCATTTGTATGAGAGCCCCCCTCTTACAGAGGGTGGAGGGGTCTCGAGTTACCTTAGAAACATTTATGCCTTCAAAAACCTTTACCTGCCAAATTTGGTTCCATTTACTTGATCAGTTCTCGAGTTATGCAGAAACTTGTGTTTCATTTGTACGGGAGCCCCTCCCCCCTACCAGAGAGAGAGGAGAGGTCTCGAACTACCGTAGAAACATTTCTTGCCTTTAAAATCCCCGCATGCCAAATTTGGTTCCATTTGCTTTTTTAGATCTAGAGTTATGAAGTAATTTCAGTTTCATTTGTATGACAGCACCCCTTCTAGGAGAGGGGAGGGGCCTCAAACCACCATAGAAACATTTTTAGCCTTCAGAAAACCCCACATGCCAAATTTGGCTCCATTTGCTTGATTAGTTCTTGAGATATGCAGAAACTTCTGTTTCATTTGTATGGGAGCCTCCCTTTCTAGAGAGGGGAGGGGTCTCAAACCACCATAGAAACCTTTTTGCCTTCAAAAACTCACACATGCTAAATTTGGTTTCTTTTGCTTGATTAGTTGTTGAGTTATGTAGAAATGAGTGTTTCATTTGTATGGGAGCCCCCTTTTCAGAGAAGGGAGGGGTCTCTTACTATCTTAAAAACCTTCCCCGGCCCTAAAAACTTCTCCATACAACATTTCACGCTGATCGGTTCAGTAGTTTTCGAGCCTATGAGGTTCAGACAGACAGACAGACTGACAGAAATCCATTTTTATATATGTAGGGAAACTGCCCCCATATTAATCTCATTGTTCCTATATTCATCCTACGATGAATCAAACAATTGGGCAGTTGAAGGATCGGTTTCGTTTTCTAATAATGTTTGCTTACGTTAAATAACTACAACAAACATTACTAACTAATCTTCTCACGTGTATATCGTTTTATTTCAAGTAGGATGAATTGCAAAGTGATGAGATTAATATAGGTAATTTCCCCTAGATATAGATATATAGATTGCACTTCTGAACTTCAACTACTTTATCCATAAAAGACTGGCATGAGCTTATAAGCAATGTAGGATTATGGTAAGATAAGCCACTTATTTCAGAAATCTACTATGATCTCTAATATTTCCTACAGTACATAGGGTAACGGGATGTAATGTTAGCCTAGCTCCTTAATTCGGCCTATGTACCAAATATGTTATTAATTCAGCCATAATCAACAAAATCATGTTGCTGTCGGAAATACCGATTAATTTCAAAGCAATTGAGGCATTATTAATCAAAACCATGACTTCGCTGGTTAAGCTGAACAGATTATCTGCTTGATCTTCGAATGATCTAAATTTGGCTAAAATGAACCGATTAACAGAGTAATGCAGCCTAGATGTACAAAAAATAGTCACACGTTATTAACTAGCTATTCACATCAATAAAATAACAATAATTTAAAAAGAAAACCTTAGACCCAATGTTAGGGACATATTACTTTATATGTACCCAACTATGGCCTGTTGGATTAATAACGTAGTAAAAATGTTGTTATTGGTAAAATTTTCAATGGTAATGTATGAGTTTGCGTTTGTATATTTTTCAATTGGCTCAACCAAAACAACTATAAAAACAAAATCTGTGTAGAGTAAATTATAATGTTTTTATTATCAAATAACTGGTAAATTATATGTGGAAATCATTGAAATGTTTCAAAGTAATTTTAGTTTAGTTTGTTTGTGAAATTATGTTTTGGGTAGAGTGAATACAGCTGGCAATGCCTTTAATTAGAAAATCAGGGGGAAAACCGTACGAAGACAGCATTTAATAGTAAATCTCTCGAATGGAACGAAGTTGCATCCATGAATAGACCCAATTTGGTGTCTATGGACCGACATTACATCCATATTCCTCGAAAGTTTCTGACCTAATAAAATGAGTTGTGTATCTTATTGTGATACATGCTACCAAACGTCTTACTAAACGTACCTAAGCAAGTGTAAATCTAGTTCAATATCGCTCACAGCTACTATACTTCATGAGTTTTGATAAAAACTGTAATCGATCGTTGCATATTAGGCTGAGTTAAGGGACACATACCCTACTTAGGAAAAAAAAAAAAAAAATAACACCAACACAAAATAGAAAAAAAAGCCAATGGCAACCCGCCCACCACCCCCCAAAAAAAAAAAAAAAAAAAAAAAAACAAAAATTCAAAATTACAATTTTTTATTTCTATAATAAAAAAAAAAAAAAAAAACCACCACCCCCACCCACGAAGATAGTTTGTATCTACCATCCCCCCCCCCCCCCCCCCCTACCATCCGTTTGCCTCCCCCCCCCCCCCCCCCCCCCCCCCCCCTCCCCTTTAATGGTGTGGGGTTGGGTATTTTTTTTCACCTCTCCCCCCCGACGCCCCACAGGCAGGGGCCGCCCCGGGGAAACGATCGGCGCACACACAGTTCCAAATATAAAATTTTCATTCCGCTCTCCGCTCCAACCATTTTAGTTGCTCGGTAGGTGCCTCTATCTGTCTTGTTGTGTGTGCATCGGTCAAGGTTACAGCCGAAAAGTTTAATAACAAGAAACCAAGGAACAACATCAACAGCAACATCGTTTGTTGGTAGACGGGAAACGACCGTGCAGAATGCGTTGCATTGTGCAGGCAGGTTTGTGCAGCGGGGTAATGCGATGCGGACGGAAAGAGAGCTGCACGTTCCAAAAGCACTCAATAAGCCTCATGCCATCCCAGCAAGAAGACTTGCTCAACGCCAGGTAAGATTTGGAGCTCTAGCGAAGCTGGTTTTTGGGATGAGATTGATTTTTGTCTTCGCTGGTCCTTCGATTCGAGCAGAAGATTAATGAATAAATTTTCGCGATCATCAATACTGGAAAAAAGGGGGATATTATTTCCGTTCCGCCAGAGTGCATGGGCTTTCGGATTCCAAGATCACCGTGGGATGTCTTCTAGGGGATTTCAGTGAGACGGTTGAAACGTAGGAATTGGAAGTTAATTTGTTCTTTTCAACAATTATGGCAACTTATGCATAGTACTTTGTAATTTAAACGATCACCTCCAAACGGATTGATGATCTTGTAATCTAACTTTAATAACAGCGATCAACACTCGTTGCAACGAGTGCAACTTGCGTTCATTAATTGTTTTACAACGTGCGCGAATAAAAAAAAAAAAAGGAGGGATTTCATGGATTTTCTACCTGCATGCTGCACAACAGGTAATACATATACCTAGTTAAGGTTATGGTACGCCACCGAATGGCAGCCGCTATGAGTTGAATAAAAACACACGACACGAGCAGGTCATTTACACTGCGCAGATGACATCACTTCTGTCAAGGTGAGAGAGACAAGACGCAGCAGTTATACCAAGAACATCATTTTGAATGAATGGCGATCGTGTTCGCGTGTGGGAGGAACCGTACTGCCTATATGTGTAGCTTTGCACGTCAACGGCCGATCGGTCGGTTGGTCTGCCGCGGGGAAATTGTGGAGTGAAGATTTGGATAACTTGTTTGTATTTTTGAACTGAATCAAGCACATTATGAAATGCGAGCTTTCAACGACATCATTACATCAAATTTAATGGTACATATTTTTACCTTTCGCTGCCAGTGACATTTGAAATATCTAGCAATCGTACACTTTTCTATCGTAGCACGTAAAATTGAGACGATGGCGGAAACGTACATCAGACTTAAGGCTGAAGCTGATAGGATTGGGCTTGTGATTAATGCGTTAAAAACAAAATACATGAAGGGAAGAGGCTCACGATAAGACAATGTTAGCCTCCTAGCACGAGTTCAGATCGACGGTGATGAAATCGAGGTAGTAGACGAATTTGTGTATCTGGGCTCACTGGTGACCGCCGATAACGACACCAGCAGAGAAATACAAAGGCGCATTATGGCTGGCAATCATGCCTACTTTGGACTCCGAAGGACGCTAAGATCGAACAAAGTTCGCCGAACCACAAAGTTGACCATCTACAAGACATTAATTAGACCGGTAGTTTTCTACGGCCACGAAACATGGACATTGCTAGTGGAGGACCAACGCGCCCTTGGAGTCTTTGAACGGAAGGTGCTGCGTACGATCTACGGTGGAGTGCAGATGGAAGACGGAACGTGGAGGAGGCGAATGGACCACGAATTGCACCAGTTGCTGGGAGAACCTCCCATCGTACACATCGCAAAATTCGGTCGACTACGATGGGCTGGGCATGTCGTAAGAATGTCGGACGACAGCCCTGTGAAAATGGTTCTCGAAAACGAACCGACAGGTACAAGAAGAAGAGGCGCGCAACGAGCAAGGTGGATCGATCAAGTAGAAGGCGACCTGCGGACCCTCCGCAGACAGCGAGGCTGGCGAGGAACAGCCATGGACCGATTACAATGGAAACAACTTCTGTGTACAGCAGAAGCCACACCGGCCTTAGTCTGATTGGTAAGGTAAGTACACTTTTCAAGCCGAATTCCATGGAGAATGCAAAATACTTACATATTGATGATTCTTGATGTTCTTGTTTCCATCCATCCTTGGCTCTCCTAGAAAATCCAATACTGCCCCGCTGTCAAAATTCCAGTTCCTCAGAACGAAGCCACCATTGCGATGAACTAAGTGTACTTCCGTAGCAATCTGCTTGGCTTCATCCATATCGCCGAAGTAGTGCAAATAGTGGTCGAGGTAGTGGTACTGAGAATGTTCCTTGACGTTTAAGTTCTTTACGAACTGCGCAGAGGCTGGTGAACAAATCGCCCCCAAACGTCCATAACGTAGACTTCGGGAGGCAGTGCTGGATCGAAACGGAACAGAAATCGTAACGACTGTCTGTAGCTTGAATGAAGATTTGGTGCAACATCTCTTGCACATCGGAATGCTGGAAGAGGAGAAAAAGGGAAGGAAGAGCGGTCAATTGGTCAGGTCCCTTCAGTACTATAGATGGCTGTTTAACGTAGTTACAACCAGGGCTATCAAATGTCATGTTCAATGAAAAATGACTTACGATGTTTACCGAAATACTTCTGAAAATCTCATCGGGCGAGAATACGATGATGGAGATTTTCTTCTAAATCTCATCGATTTTTTCGTCATGACAGCACGTGACAGTGTTTTGGTCACCGCTCCTACAAGCACATCAATCGAGCATTCCAATTCAAAATACGTAATGACTTAAAATTCATTACTGAATTTCAATGTCATGACAATTTTATTGGCAAATTTAATACCAGTTTGAATAAGGAGTGTATCGAATATAAGCTATCCACATACATTTGCGTTGTACGCATGTAGTTTTGATGGTTTTTTATGCTCTGAACACTGCATGCTGTGCGTTTGACTGTCAGCTTTCTTTTGTTTACTTGTTTGTGCGGTTCAAATTCTGCATTTTCAAAATGTCGCGTATTGAAAAGGAAGTGACAATTAAGGTTCTGGACACATGGCTAAGTGAAAAGGGTATTACTATGCGAAAATTGGCGAAGCGGTTTGGAATTCATCATGCGAGTGTTAAAACCATCAATAATAAGTTTGGGGAACACTATTCTTTGGATGAGCTACCAGGAAGAGGCAGAAAACTCGGTTCTTCCAACCCGAAACTGGAGCAGAAAGTGGTATCTCTAATCATGAAGAACAAATCAATGTCAATACGTGATTTGGCCAAAAAAGCAGAAACGAGTGTTGGAATGATCCAGCGTATCAAGAGGCGAAACCACCTGAAGACCTACAAGAAGTAGAAAATCTCGAAACAAAGTGCAAAAGAGAAGAAGCGAGCAGCAACAAGAGCCCGGAAATTGTATTCGCGTCTTTTGCAGCGTCCGGATGCATGCGTTTTGATGGACGATGAGACCTATGTAAAGGAGGACTCAATAACCCTTCCAGGTCCACAATACTTTACTGCCGTCGTTGGAGAGGATGTGAGCGATGCGGACAGGTCGATTCAAGTGGAGAAATTCGGTCGAAAGGTACTGGTATGGCAAGCAATATGTTCCTGTGGTTTGAAGTCAACCATTTTTTACACTACCGGAACTATAAATGCGGAAATCTATCGATCTGAGTGTCTCCAGCAGAGATTGTTGCCTTTATATAAGAAGCATAGTACACCTCCACTGTTTTGGCCGGATTTAGCGTCGGCTCACTATGCCAAAACCACTCTCAATTGGCTTGCGGAAAAGGGTATAGATTTCGTTGAGAAAAATATCAATCCACCAAATTGCCCTCAGCTTCGACCCATCGAACGTTACTGGGCAATCGTGAAGAGGGTCTTCAAGAAGACTGGTAAGGCAGCTGGGAACATGCAGGAGTTCAAAAAAATATGGGCTCAAGCGTCCAAAAAATGCGATGCAACACTTGTCCGGAACTTGATGAAGAACATTCGATCCAAAGTTCGAAAATTCGTGAAGGAATAACTTAAATTTCATCCGGTCTTCATTATGTTCAAGTTTAACCTAGTACAATAAAGGATCAATTTTTTGTATGAATAAAATATCGGTTTTCAACAAAATTTTAAAGAAAGTTTGTGGATAGCTTATTTTCGATACACTCCTTAGCATCAAACATGGAATTAGTTTTTAGCATATCGATTAATGATTGCTGTAAAAATTCTAATTTAGGAGCGGATATGTTACCTAAATCAAATTCATCACAAGTCCCGTGGGAATTTTGGTTTTGGTTTCTACCCGCTGCAACGGCAGCGTAGATAGGTCCATTTACATGTTGAACATTGTCAACAACACAGTTAGGTAAGAATGTACAGGGTGCGGCAGAAAATAATGCGAAAATTTGTTCTATTTCTTTCAAATCCCATTTTCAACTAATTCAAGCAATAAAATCAACATTTTTGAGTGCAGTTATCTTTATAAAGTCCTTTTAAACAAATTTATTCAATGTGTCCTCCATTTTTATTGATAACATCCTCGAGCCGACGCCGGAAGCCAGAGCATGCCTTTCGGACGTAGTCCTCCGATATTGACTGCCATGTGCGTGTTATGGTTGACTTCAGGGTTTTCACACTAGGGTGTGATGTTTTGCAGGCTCGTGCTACAACATATGCCCAAATCGAATAATCCAACGGATTAGGATCTGGACTGCTAGGGGGCCACAAATCCTTCGGCCAAAACTTCATGTTATCGTTCAACCATTGTTGGGTTCGATTGGACGTGTGCTACGGCGCTCCATCCTGCTGTAGAACAACGCTTTGGTCCTCGGAGAAGTTGGCCTTCACCCAGGGAAGCACTTGGTCCTTTAAAATACCGATATACACTTCGGTATTGATTTTAACTCCAGCATCAATGAAAACAGGCGGCATTTTCAAACCGTTGGACGCCGCCAAGCCAAACATCATGACACCAAGTTCAAAAACTTCACTTTTTCCGGAACGTTCTCCATTTTCTGCGGTGAAATGAACCGGTCCGTGCGGCTGTTGGCCACAGCATCGATGCTGAAAAGCTTTTCGTCGGAGAACAGGATTATCATTTTTTCCTTCTTCAACAAGGAAAGCAATCTCTTGGAACGAGTCACTCGTAGTTCCTCGACCCGGTCCGTAATCAAGTGGCGTTTCATCTTCTTGGCTCTGGAAGATGCATGCAGGTCTTCCTTGATGATTCTCCGCATGGATTTCTCCGAAATATTGGCTTCCTTTGCAAGTTTTCTTATGGAACGCACCGGGTTGCGAGCAATTTTTGCACGGACCGATTTGATCACGTTCAGCGTGCGTGCAAAGCGCGGACGTCCGCTTCCCGGCTTCCGCTGCTTAGGACCATCCTGCAGGGACTTTTTTATGCGGTAAACTGTTGCCAAATGGCACCCCTAGGCAATCTCTTTCGGCTTCTTCTGGGCGAGCAATAAACTGGTCACTGGTCACTTCTTTCGCGAACATTTTGACGAATTTGCAATAAAACAAATAGAATGTTTTGATGCAGCACTTGACAGTAAACATAAACCAATACGACAAAATTTCGACAGAAATTAGTCACTAGCTACACGAATTAACCCAATACTCAAGTTCGAACATTTTCGCATTATTTTCTGCCGCACCCTGTGGGGTTTGCAGATTGAACCCTGTTGGTGCCTGCAGGTATCAAAGTAGTATTTGCCCCTCGTTGAGCGTTTGAAGTTACAGTTGCGGATGGAAAAACCTGTCCGCTGTTTTTACCGACGGTTTGGTAGGAATTTGTTCTTTGCTGATCGTTGTTACCAGCTGCAGAATGGGTAGTAGCTGGTCGGGAACGTGTATTGTTTCCTACCTGGCGTTTAGTGCGCAACTGCAAAATTGCTTTCTGAGTCTTGCACTCCCAAAAATTTACTTCATGGTTTTCACCACAATTTGAACATTTAAATTTTTGAGAATCTTCCTTCACAGGACAGTTGTCCTTAGTGTGCGAGGAATCACCACAATTCATGCATTTACCAATCATATGGCAGTTCTGTCGGCTTTCCCAACAAACATCGGTGTTGAATTAGAGCTTGTTCAAACAAATTTGGAGAAGCTATTCAGCTATTCTAGAAGAAACAGCTGAATAGCTTCTCAAAATTTGCTTCAACAAGCTCTAATTCAACACCGATGTTTGTTGGGTTGTTCTACGTAACATAAAACGTTCTCCGCTACGCCACTGATAGCTTCGTTGAGCTCATCCTCTTCGATTACACTTAGCCTGCGGCGACATCAGGTTGCTTCACTGGCGCGAGATTGTACCGTGGCGGGCGTCGGTACCGAAAGTTGTTCACAACGGAGAGTTTTGGGTGCATCTTAACCATTACTAGGTAGTGGTCCGAATCGATGTTACCGCTTCGACAGGTTCTAACGTCGATTATATCTGAGAAGTGCTGACCATCTATAAAAACGTGGTCGATTTGTGATGCCGTTTGGTTGGGTGACCTCCAGGTGTACCGATGTGGGTAGAAGGCACTACGTACGGCCATGTTTTTTTGAGGCGGCGAAGTCGATAACTCGAAGGCCGTTGTCGTTGGTCAGCTGGTGTTAGCAGAAATTTCCAATCACCGGTTTATATTCCTTCTCCTGGCCAACCCGACCGTTGAAATCCTCAAGGGCTACGCACGTAAATGATGCTGATCTTAAAGATCCGGCCCTTGATCCTAAACCTGCATATTCTTGGGTTGATCGGCCACCACCCTATCTTTCGCTTCTGCAACTCACCCATCACGATTTGAAACCTGTCCACGTTAAATTTCGGACACCAAAATAATCGCAGCAACAAAAAATTAAATTACACATAAGGTGTGACCCAGTTAGAATAGGAACATAGACTATTGCGCATATTTTGAATATACATTAGCAAACTAGAATTATGTTTTAACTTACATGTTCGACTTTATGTGAACTTTAGAGGAAAAATACAAGAAAAACATTCATCATCTCGATTTCGACGAAATTTGCGGACTTTTCCCGGAATACGTTTCATCAACCGGCCCCCATTATTCTCATCCATCGTTTTAGCAATCTTATTCCACTTGGTTCTCAATTCATTGATGCTTATGACGGCACTGCCATTCACCTTCAGCTTCCTCTTCACAATAGCTCAAAATCTCTCTAGCGGTCTGAGCTGGGAACAGTTTGGTGGGTTGAGTACTTTCGATATAGACTGAATCCCGTTGGTTTCATACCACTGTAGCACTGTTTTACTGTAATGACAGCTTGCAAGATCTGGCCAAAACATGACAGGATCATTGCGGGATCTGATGAATGGCAATATTCGCTTTTGGAGACATTCCGTTCTGTACAGCTCGGAATTAAATGTCTTCTCAGTGATGAAAACCTTGGTCTTCCTACCGCAGCTACAGATGCCTTGCCAAATCATGTATTTACGTGCAAATTTATCTGCAAACACAAACTTGAATTTGACAGGAATATCTCCCAGAGCCAAGTAAAATTTTTGTCCCGGTAGCTGTTTGAAATCAGTCTTTACATAGGTTTTATTTATTTATTTATTTATTTATTGATATAATACCTTTGAACAACCCCCCCCAAAAAAAAGAAAAAACACAAAACCACAAATTCCCCCCCAAAAAAAACACATCAACCCCTCCCCCCCCCCCCCAACAAACAAACTCACAAACAATTTTCTTTTTAGAGAATAAGGTTGACTGAATGAAAAGAATAAAAAAAAAATATATATATATATATATATATATATGATAACAATAATATTGCTTAAAGAAAATTAATCTTCTTCTTCAAAATTAAATTGAAAGAGTTTGTTTCGCACCGCAAAGAAGAGAAATAAAAATTAAGAAGAAATCATATGCTTCCTTACTCGAATATGATTCGTTCCGTAGCTGGCCAATGAGAAGCAACAGTAATCTGATGTAAGCTATAAAAAAGCACGGTACCTCAGTCATGAGGCCATTCTACAAACTAACGTTAAACCGAACGGACAACAGAGAAAACATCTCCAGCAAGCAGACGCCAATTCAAGCAACCGCGAGTTTTCATCAGACCCGAGTCGCATCTTGCAGCACGCCAGCCACCAGCCCGACCAGCCACGAGGTTTCCATCAGACACGAGCTTCATCCCGCAGCACGCCACGCACCAACTCAACCAACCGTGTGCTCGCTGCTAGCAGGCGTCGATCCGACCCAACCGCGAGGTTTTCTAGAGTTTCCCTCGCATTGGTAGTCGGACTCCAGCCGCGTCCCGCAGCACACCGTACATCAGTCCACCCAACCGTTCGCTCGCTGCAAGCAGGCGCGTATCCAAGCAACCGCGTATCCAAGCAACCGCGAAGTTTTAGCCAGACCCGAGCCGCATCCCGCAGCACGCCGTACATCAGCCCACCCAACTGTTCGCTCGCAAGCAGGCGCGTATCCAAGCAACCACGAGGTTTTCGTCAGACCCGAGCCGCATCCCGAAGCACGCCAACCACCAGCCCGACCTTCAGTGTGCTCGCTGCTAGTAGGCGTCGATCCGACCCAACTGCGAGGTTTTTCTAGAGTTGCCCTCGCGTTGGTAGTCAGACTCGAGCCGCGTCCCGCAGCACGACGTACATCGACGTTCGCTTCAAGCAGGCGCGTATACAAGGAACAGCAAACACAGCCAGCCACATCCCACAGCACGCCAACGACCAGCCCAATCAACCGTGTGCTCGCTGCAAGCAGGCGCCGATCCGACCCATCTGCGAGGTTTTCTAGAGTTGCCCTCGCAGTGGCTGTTTAATCGCGCTGTAGCACGCCATCCGCCAGGCCATCCAACCGCTTGCAACATGGAGCAGCACCACTTTGTTCGGGCACCACTTGATCCGGTTATACCGAATACCGAAAATCACGACAATGGCGCAGTTGTTAGTGAAACCGCATCGTCTCCCAATCGGTAAGCATCATTCCTATCTGAAAATAATTATCCAAGGAACTGTAGTCGAGGCAGTTTCCTTAAATGGCCACTGATGATCAAATCAGTAAATGTATGAATGGAGCTGTAGTCGAGGCAGTATCCTGAAATGTTATTGGTCTCTGACGGTCGTGGCAGAGTGTCCAAATTATAAAAGGTACTGTAGTTGAGGCAGTATCCTGGAAATTTACATTGATTTTTTGAATGTGTTATAAAAAGAAAAATGTGTGCATCTCTCTCGTTACAGAGCAAAATCCAAACCAAAGAGCAAGGTCTCGAAGAAGTTGCTATTCGAAGAACTGTTGGCAGTTAAAAACGAGTTAGCTATCTTGAGGTCCGAAAAAGAGCAGTTGCTTCGCACCATGGAGGTCAACAATACGGAAAACTTTCAAGACAAACGAAATGCTCCTTTCAACGAACATCAGGCTCCAACGAATGATTCTTTATTAGCCACCATGAATCATATGTCCCTCGGTTCAATGAACATTCCGGAATGCAAGCCATCGGACGGTGAGACTGATGTTGACAAGAAGGCCTATGAGCATTGGAAGGAGATAATTTCCGCCTCGTTCAATCTAGTTCATGCCACCGATGAGCAAGCCAAGATGGACATGTTCAAAATTAAAGCCGGACCAAAACTATTGGAGGTGATGCAGGGAACATCGTCGACCACTGATATGCCGGATGGACGTAGCCAGCCGTTTTCCAATGCTATTGCACGACTGGATCGATATTTCGGATCAAGGACATACATCATCGGCCAAAGGGGAAAACTAATGAATATGGTACAAACCAAAGGAGAATCTAACATTTCATTTGTTCGACGAGTGGCAGCCGCTGCCAAGCTGTGCGATTACAAGAGCGAGGAAGAGATGGAGGCAGTAGTACGCACAATTGTAAAAGGAACAGCCGACAGCCGTGTGCGTATTCTAGCCCACCGCAACTGGGTCAACCAAGGCGACATGAATAGCTTGATCGCTATGGTACGAGACCGGGAGATGGAGATTTTTAATGAGGAAGAGTACCAGAAGCTGAACCGCCAGAATACCGTAACAGTTGCTGCAGTATCGGAAGTTGCAGATTTCCGGACTCAGTTTCGCCGTGGAACAGGGCCGAGATTCCGGGGAGCTCAGCGAGGAAGAGGAGGATATCAGCGTGGACATCAAGGGCCATCAAGAAGCGCTTGCTGGCGGTGTGCCAGCATGTACCATGGACCTGCAGAATGTCCTAACTTGGATAAGGTGTGCCACAACTGCAATCGACGAGGTCACCTTGCTCGTACCTGTTCAGCCATGTCTCGGCAAGGAATAAGTCAAAAGCGTCCACACGATGAACCAGGAGAGGAAGAACCAATGCCAAAGCTGGCGGCAATCACGCAAAACGGTGAAGAAAACGACGTCAAGGTACAAGAAAATGTAAAAATTGAATAATTAAATGTAAACTCTAAGCTTTCTTATCTCACAAATGTACTGGAACATACTTTGAATTTGACAAGATGAATAAAATATTAAAAAATGATAAAATTTTGTCGAAGCCATTTAAAGTCTAACAAAGAAATTTTCATAATTGGGTTCGTAGCTGGGTAAATTTTTTTCTGCGTCTGGCATTGTTAAAATCGTTTATCTTCTCAAGGATACGGTATGGCTCGATGATGAATGTGGGATAAGGGAGCTTATGAGTACGGCCTGAAATGTACAACTCTTAATGGTTCGTGTGTTTACAGGGTCTTACTGAATACAAAATCGAACATTCTATAGCTACAGATTGTGCTATGCCTAGTTTCGATCCACCGACAGAAGAAGATGCTTATGTTGTTGCCCGTGTAGCCGGAACAGGTGTCATTTTTTTCATTGATTCCGGGGCTCAAGTGAACACAATCGAAAAGCGAGTATGGGACAAGATAGCTCAGAATAAAAAGACTGTCAACAAGCTGCATGATGTATGTTATTCATCGGATAAAACATTGCGTGCGTATGCTTCACCAGGAGAAATTAACGTGATAGCAACGTTTTCGGCTAAACTATATGTTTCTAAAGAGAGACCCGTATGTCTGGAAAAGTTTTACGTTGTTGAGGAGTGCCGATCGTTATTGAGTTTTAACACAGCAGCCCGGTACAGCTTATTAGACGTTGGACTAAGAGTTCCTATTGGAGGATATGGCAGTATCTGGAAGTGTGAGCTCGCTACAGTAAATGCTCTATCTGCTTCAGCGTCAGAAGAGTTCCCGAAATTTAACGTTCCACCTGTGCTCCTACGATATAATACGGATTTACCTCCAGCTAGAAATGTTTATACGCATATCCCGGTAGGGTTCAAAAGATTGGCCCAGCAGAAACTTAATGAGCTCTTGTCAACCGGAATCATCGAACCAGTTACTGAACATATGGATAGATCTTTCTGCTCATCGTTGTTAGTAGTACCGAAAGGAAAGAATGACATTCGCTTAGTCATCGACTTGAGAGGCCCGAACAAATGCATTTACAGGACGCCATTTAAAATGCCAACTTTTGAATCCATACTAATAGAGTTGCATGGAGCAAAATGGTTTTCAACCATCGATCTTAAGAATGCATTCTTTCACGTCGTCCTAGATGAACGTTGCAGACATTTGACAAATTTTTTCTCAGGCGATGCATTATACAGATGCCGTCGACTCCCTTTTGGCTTATGCAATGCCCCGGACATTTTTCAAGAGATTATGCAGTCCGTCGTATTGTCAGAATGTAAGGGCACTGTAAACTATTTGGACGATGTACTAGTGTTTGGCAAAACAAAAGAGGAGCACAATAAAAACCTAGCCGAAGTATTGAAACGTCTTGAAGATCACAACGTCAAAATTAATCAAAGTAAATGCTCGTTTTACAAACAAGATGTGAAGTTTTTGGGATTCAACTTGTCGGCAAATGGTTGGAGCATAGAGGAGGAAAAAATTAAGTCCATCCAGCAATTCCGTAGACCCAAAAATCAAGATGAGGTCAGGAGCTTCTTGGGTCTGATCAACTTCATTGACAGGTTTATTCCCAATCGGGCAGATAAAACATGGCGGCTAAGAGAACTTGCGAGATCAGAACGATTCTACTGGTCTGAGGAGTTGGACCAAGAGTTTGATCACCTAAGATGCGACGCCTTGACGAAGATCAAAACCCTGGGATACTATAATCAGAATGATGAAACCGAACTGTACGTTGATGCTTCGCCGCATGGGTTAGGAGCTGTTTTAGTTCAGTTTGACACCGACTCTAAACCAAGGGTTATTGCATGTGCTTCAAAAGCTCTATCTACGGCGGAGCAAAAATATCCACATACGCAGAAGGAGGCTTTGGCTATGGTCTGGGGTGTGGAAAGGTTCTCCAATTACCTGATGAGTACAACCTTTAAGATTAGATCAGACGCCAAGTCTAACGAATTTATTTTTGGAGGCATGCATCGGATTGGAAAACGATCTGTTTCACGAGCAGAAGCGTGGGCCCTCAGGTTACAGCCATATGACTTTAAAGTTGAGTGTGTTCCAGGTGACATGAACATCGCAGACGCGCTATCAAGATTAGTTATCGATAATGAACCAGCTGAATCATTCGACGATTCTTCAGAAGAACATTTATTATTTGTCTTCGACATGGGAAATATGGAGATGAGTTGGAACGAAATTGAATTGGAAGCCGAGAATGACAAAGAACAAACGGAAATAAGGGAATCCATGATCTCCGGCACATGGAATACAGAGTTACGAGCCTACGAATGCCAAGCTAAATATTTGAGGGTTCTGGGTGCTTTGATTTTCAAGGAGGATCGAGTAATACTGCCATCCAGCTTACGGAAAAAAGCTATGGAATTAGCTCACCAGGGCCATATAGGGGCATCATCAATGAAGCGAATCTTGCGAAACCACTTCTGGTGGCCTGGAATGAGTAAGGAGGTACATAAACATATAGACAAGTGTGAAACATGCCTCAGACTGTCGAAGAAAAACGCTCCACTACCACTGACAACTAGAGTATTGCCACAAGGACCGTGGGAAATCTTGCAAATAGATTATTTTACTGACAAAGATTTCGGCTATGGAGAATTCTTGGTGGTTGTTGACACCTATTCCAGGTATATTTATATGGCCAAATATTTGAGATATTGTATATAATTTTTTTTTGGATTTTAGATACATACATGTCATTGAAGTGAAAAACATCGATGCAGATACTACTAACTCCGTACTGGCAAAAATTTTTGAAGCATGGGGATATCCTTTATCAATACAGAGCGATAATGGACCACCTTTCCAGAGTGATAAGTTTATCAAGACATGGGAAGACAGAGGTATCAAGATACGAAAATCGATCCCGTTGAGTGCCCAATCCAACGGCGCGGTAGAAAGACAAAACATCGGAATCAAGCATGCATTGGCAGCTTCAAAATTGGACAATATCAATTGGAGAACAGCACTAGAGAAATATGTCCACATCCATAACAAAGTAAGGCCTTTATCGCGCTTTGGGGTTACACCCTTTGAGTTGTTAGTGGGATGGAAGTTCCGTGGGACATTTCCCAGCCTTTGGGATTCGAAGTCTACTGAACAATTAGATCGGACTGATATCAAGGAGAAAGACGCTATTTCCAAACTTAAAAGCAAGAAATTTGCAGACTGCCAAAGAGGGGCAAGATATTCAACTCTTCAAGTGGGCGATACAGTTTTAGTCACGATTCAGAAGAAGCATAAGTCCGACCCAGAATTTTCCGCAGAGAGATTTTTGATAATTGCTAGAGATGGAGCAAAGGTGGTTGTTCGTAGTGAACGAGGCGTTCAGTACTCTCGAAACGTTCAGGACGTTAAGAAGGTTCCAGAATGTCTTCAAGCTGACCGGTCGACCCACGAGACCACTGAATTGGAAATCACAGACGCAGAACCAGAAATTGATGCAAGCAATACCGGAATTGAACTTGAACACACGATAGAAGACGATACAGAAATACTTCAGCGGCCAAAGAGAACGACAAGAAAACCAAACAGATTCAAAGACATGATACTGTACAGCATTTTCGAATAATGGAAGGTAAAGATGATGTAAATGAAAAATCCATGCATATTGTAACAAAACTTACGCATATTTCAGATAGCCAAACTACACATGAACATCTGAAAACGGACGAAAATGGAAATGGACGGCCACGCAGTCTGACTGGAATTACAAACTGAAGAAATAATCAAATAAAATGTTAAATGATTCTAGAATAAATCAAAAACTGAAGTCTATGTTAAAATATGATTCTAATTATTCACTAGAATAAAAGAGTAGAGGACAAGGGTATTGTAGAGAATAAGGTTGACTGAATGAAAAGAATAAAAAAATATATATATATATATATATATATATATATATATATATATATATATATGATAACAATAATATTGCTTAAAGAAAATTAATCTTCTTCTTCAAAATTAAATTGAAAGAGTTTGTTTCGCACCGCAAAGAAGAGAAATAAAAATTAAGAAGAAATCATATGCTTCCTTACTCGAATATGATTCGTTCCGTAGCTGGCCAATGAGAAGCAACAGTAATCTGATGTAAGCTATAAAAAGCACGGTACCTCAGTCATGAGGCCATTCTACAAACTAACGTTAAACCGAACGGACAACAGAGAAAACATCTCCAGCAAGCAGACGCCAATCCAAGCAACCGCGAGTTTTCATCAGACCCGAGTCGCATCTTGCAGCACGCCAGCCACCAGCCCGACCAGCCACGAGGTTTCCATCAGACACGAGCTTCATCCCGCAGCACGCCACGCACCAACTCAACCAACCGTGTGCTCGCTGCTAGCAGGCGTCGATCCGACCCAACCGCGAGGTTTTCTAGAGTTTCCCTCGCATTGGTAGTCGGACTCCAGCCGCGTCCCGCAGCACACCGTACATCAGTCCACCCAACCGTTCGCTCGCTGCAAGCAGGCGCGTATCCAAGCAACCGCGTATCCAAGCAACCGCGAAGTTTTAGCCAGACCCGAGCCGCATCCCGCAGCACGCCGTACATCAGCCCACCCAACTGTTCGCTCGCAAGCAGGCGCGTATCCAAGCAACCACGAGGTTTTCGTCAGACCCGAGCCGCATCCCGAAGCACGCCAACCACCAGCCCGACCTTCAGTGTGCTCGCTGCTAGTAGGCGTCGATCCGACCCAACTGCGAGGTTTTTCTAGAGTTGCCCTCGCGTTGGTAGTCAGACTCGAGCCGCGTCCCGCAGCACGACGTACATCAGCCCGACCAACCATACGTTCGCTTCAAGCAGGCGCGTATACAAGGAACAGCAAACATCAGCCAGCCACATCCCACAGCACGCCAACGACCAGCCCAATCAACCGTGTGCTCGCTGCAAGCAGGCGCCGATCCGACCCATCTGCGAGGTTTTCTAGAGTTGCCCTCGCAGTGGCTGTTTAATCGCGCTGTAGCACGCCATCCGCCAGGCCATCCAACCGCTTGCAACATGGAGCAGCACCACTTTGTTCGGGCACCACTTGATCCGGTTATACCGAATACCGAAAATCACGACAGCCCCCCCCCCCCCCCACCAAATCTCCCCCAATCTAATTCCTTATACGACACCACACAACCTCCAAATTCCAAATAAACGCACGAGAGAGCATACAATCTTTCAACATTGTCCAACTCCAATCTTAAACATAAACCGAGCTGTCTGTTGGCTTTGGTAATCATATCCGTGTAGTGTTGTCTAAATGTCAAACCGGAGTCAAGGGTGAATCCAAGGTCACGAACAGTATCAACTTTCTGCAGAGGTTGGTTGTTTATCATGTAATCAAATGCAATTGGGTTCAATTTTCGATGGAATGTGATAATGAAGCATTTGTTAACACTCAGAGTGAGGAAATTTCTGGAACACCACTCTTCAAAGCTACTGATCAAGTGCTGTAGTCGTAAACAATCAGTGAAGCATCGCACAACCACATAAATTTTCACATCGTCTGCATAGAACGACCTGCAGTTAGGTGGAAGTATCAGTCCAACCTCGTTGATGAAAATTAAGAACAGCAGTGGTCCCAAGTTGCTGCCTTGAGGTACGCCCGACACATTAGTAAAATAGCTCGATTGAGCTGAGCCGATCTTCACACAGAGTATCCTGTCCGTTAGGTAAGATTTAAACCAACGAACTAAGTTACTTGACACACCAGGTTTGTCTAACTTTGGCAAAAGTATAGTATGGTCGACCCGGTCAAAAGCAGTCTTGAGATCCGTGTAAACAACGTCGACTTGAGATCCAGTTTCCATATTCCGGAGACACGAGGAAACGAAAGGTGCAAGGTTGGTTGAAATCGATCTTCTGGGGTGAAATCCATGTTGTTCAGGAGAGATTTAGTGTCTGCAGCGAGCAAACAACAAGTCGTTGACGATGATCTCGAAGACTTTTGAGCAGGCACAGAGCGATGTGATTCCTCGATAATTTTCGGCATTTTGTTTATCTCCTTTCTTGAAGGAATTTTTGTTTTCACTCCTCGTTACACACGTGGTTTATCGCCTTTAAGTATGCACACACAATACAACCAGAACAGCACAACGGGGACGGAAATTTACTCAAAGCAATAACCATGGTGACGATTCTTTGCCAGAAGATAATAGGTGAGCAACAGCAATCGTGAAACGATGAAACTGCAAATGGTACGGCACGTAAAATTAATGATCGACACTATCAACAGTTCGACACCAAACAATCAATTATATCACTTCGTCTACAAATAAAATCGAACACGTGTTGAAAACACTAATTAAAATGTAAAATCGAAACACAGCTTGCACACTGAAACATTTAAACATGCATGTTTCATCATCCATGAGGAGACAATCATTGAATTTTGTCAACACCTGATCATACAGTTTTCTGGCACGGATTCTGGCCACATTGTTCTGCTTTTGATCCCTATTTGGTTCTCTACAGGCACGGTATGACTTGAAGCCTTCCCGGAGACGAATCCGTTGCACGGTACTGTGTGCGGCGCGAAACTTTTTGACCAAACGCGGTCTGAGATGTAGGGGTTTGTCTCAACGTTCTTGATGACTTTGTTCCGCAGTTGACGGTTGACAGTACCCGCCCGCCGCTTGCTTTGAGGCTTGCGATCCGTCGACAAAGTTTCTCTGTACTTTTTCCAAACGCGCCGCACGGTATTTAGGGGTAAACTCAACACTTTAGCAAGTCTTGGCCCAGACCATGAAGGGTTTTCCAAATGATTGCACACAATCTCTGAAACATGTTCGAACTGCACCGCGAAAAAAAATCTGATGTTGTTATTATCATAGGGAACACATAAGATGTCATAGTTTACAAATCCGACCACTACGATCGCTGTAGGAATCAAAAATGTTTGTCCAATACTAAATGGGCCACACCTGAATTCAACAAAACCGATTGTTTATTTCACAATAATAGAGTTATATCTACATTAGAAACAATTGATTAAGATGTTGATCCTTCTTTCTGTAAAATTCTCGAACTTTCTGTGGTACACCCGCTACAGGTTCCGTACGGTATCCTCAGATACGCCCGCCGTGACGATTCTCCAACCTCTCTTAAAATCATCGGTACCATTTGCTTTCTTCTTAGTTTCGAAGAGCTTCCGGTTAACTAGAGCCCAGTTTTTTTTCTATTGGGCGAAGTTCTGGACAGTTTGGTGGATTGGCTGTTTTTGGCACGTATTTGACCTCTTGTACCTTATACCATTCCAGGACGGAAAGCGCATAGTGACAAGCGACCAAATCAGGCCAAAACAGAGCTGGTGAGTCGTGGCTTCTGATAAACGGCAGCAACCGCTTTTGCAGACATTCACATTCACGGTACACATCCTTATTGATAGTGCCGGTATAGACGAAACATTAAGATTTTCGACCACAACTACATATGACCTGCCAAATCGGAAATTTGGACACCTGCTTTGTCCAGAAATGCTCGGCAAAGGCGTTCCTTTGCATTGCGGGATGAAAAACCAGACCCGGAAACTGTTTAAAGGCTTTGAGTACGTACACAGCAAAAAAATATTACACTTGATCTAAACCGACCTAATTCGAAAACTACATGAATGTATTAACTTATTTTGGTTGAAAATTTGTCGGGAGCATACTCTTCGATTTGTTCCACTTCCAACAATCCGATCCACAGTCAAGCGCTGGTCAAATGATTTGCTAAGACAAAACACGGTACTTTTCGGTAGTTTTAGTTTCTTGGGAATATCGCGTACCGATAAATTCGGATTTTGCTGTCGTTCGTACAAAATGCACCTACGCACTTCCACTTGATTCGATGTAATTTTGCTGAATGTAACAAGAATGTAAACATGTTGAACCACGAAATAAAGTGGAGAGTTTCAGCTGTCACATAAGTGCAACGTTTCAGCGATACGTGAAATAATTCAAAATCTACACTAAAAGAAAATTGTCCGAAATTTAACGTGGACAGGCTGTTCCCTACTGGAGTATACACTGAAAATTTATTTTCGTAAATTAGCTTTCACTCGTTTCGTAAACATTGATTTTGTACAAAGAACAAATGTCTCGTATAATGTAAGAAACATTCATATTGCTTTTGATCTGGTGCAATGCTTTCATCACCTTTTTGTTTAATGCACGGAATGAATTTCGTGAAAACCAGCCAATCTCTGCTTCTTTTTTATAGTACTCATGCGTGATGGTGTTGCTGTTCGAGTGGGCAGGAATAATTTATTGATCCCAAATTAAAAATTACAGCGCTGTATAACTTCACACTCATTATACAAACACAGAGAACAGACGTTCATCTTCGGTGTGCTACTTGTGTAAAACTTTAAACCGACATTTCAAGTGTATGTCGTTATGCTCCTGACAGGCGGCGCTGCAGTTGTGCGATAACTGTCATGTAAATGTTTATCAATTAAAAGCCTAGCACATAACCTGGAAATTTTTGTTTGTTTTTCACGGCACTTGCTTCTTATACCGGTTGACCATGTTAACTTTTAAACACGTTTATCAAAAAAAGGTATATGGACATCAATGTCTGTTCTCTGTGATACACGCTCATCCGGATTTACCCAAAATTGAGTAAAGCTAACCCAAAATCATAAAAATTGGAACCGGATCCGAACCCAAATTTGGGTAAGCGTTGATTTATTTGATTTTGGTTTAGTTGTACCCATTTTCTTAAAATGCAGTTATATGGAAATTGCGTAAAAAGGTTTTTTTATTCCTTGGAAAAAAGGGTTTGTCTACTTTCTAGTTTCAATATTTTATTTTTGGTGTGGTTATTCATGGTTATAATGTTTACCTTTGATTAAAATTCGAGTTACTGGAATTATTTATTTCCTACCAATATCGGGCCGGAATTGGAAAATGGAGTACATCATTCATTCATAAATACACACATGCGCACATACACATATACAAACAGCGAGCAAGTTAACCAGACAGTAGCCCAATCCCTGTACGGCACCCGCCAGCGAAATCATCGAAGGATTGCTCTCCTCCAGCAGTTGATCTTCAACAACACTCATCCAGAACCCGGTCAGCTCAGCTCGGACAGGCTCTGTTGGAAGTTGATTGAACAAATAAAATTTCTAGAATAGACTTTTTTGGATAAATATTAGAAAATAGAACAAAGATTATAATACCTTTCAATTTGCGGAACGTTTCCGTATCCAATCCGCTGCAATTCGCTGTAATCTGCTCCATTGGAAAAATGGCGACTGACGCTGCCGGGTTTTCACTATAGTCTAACAGCGTAATTAAGAATTGAACCAGATCTATGAAGAACAGCCCGCTTTCATAAATGGCCTTACCCATGGCTTGACGTTTCAGCCTGTTTTATGAAAGTGGGTACAAGTTACTCAATTTTGGGTAAATCCGGATGAGCGTGTACAAGTATCTTCTCACGAGTCAACATGGCCTAGTGAGATCAACCACGGACTCAGTAACAGCTCTTCCCAAAAATATAGGATCGTATCCCATGTCAGAAACATTAAAAAAAAAAGCTGGACAAATCCCCGTGGTTGCGCTTTTTTTCCGATTACATATTTGCACACTGCCGCTCGAATTGTACCTATTTTTATACATTTTTAATAATAAGTGAATAAACAGACATATGACAAATTAATAAATATTGCTTTACTAACGAATACCGGTTTGAACTTCGACCAAATTTTATTCTGCATAGTTATATTTTCAGTTCAAGTGACAGCTAAGTTTGTATTTCTCCATCAATATGATTTCCAACCAACTTTAAGAAATGACCCTGGCATGGAATTTTCGTGAGCAACTTGATGAAGTATTATCTCTTTCCAACACTTCCAAAGAAGCCCAATAATTCGTTGTTATTATAATCCAAAAAAAAAGCATCACGGGATTGACATTTTCCACTTCATTCGGCCAGTTTGGTTTTTTTTTCATCTCACATAAACACCCTCGAACATGTATGCGAATGATCCAAAAGAAACTTAGCAATCAGAAAGAAACACGTGCGATCATCGCGAGGTGCCTCCCAAGTAGGGGCGGTTGACTCTGCGCTAGCCCAAAAAAAAAATCTCCATCTCCGTTCGTTGGTTCTGTCCACCAAAGAAATAATCCGAGGCGGGGAAAGATGAGGACGGTGCTAGCTCTTTGGAGAGACTAATGGCCATGTGCGACGATAACAACGACGACGACGACGGCGACGAAGACGACGGGCACGGCGCGGTTGCTAATTTTGGTCCCATGCAAGCATGCAAAAATCTACCGAGAGCCGCAATAAAAAATGACTTCCTGTAGATCGCGGCGATATTCCGAGCTGAGAAGTCGTCTTCGTCTTGTCGTACGTCTTCCAGCCGCTCCCCGCGTTCGATCGCGTTCACGCGATATAATAGCACAAAGCGCGAAGAACCCCCGAAAAACTGCAACAGCAAAAAGCGGGGAGGAATGACTTTGTCTCGTCTGGAGGAGCTCTGCACTTTTTTTTTCGTATTCGGTATTTTTGACTATATGACCTATTGGTAGAAGAGAAGTGGGAAGAAAACAACAAACTGCCGTCTATGACTGCTGAACGTTGCAAGTAGGTGTAGATGATCTGCCCAGTCACACTAGAAGTGTTCTCGCGCATCGGGCCAGACGGTTTTTTTGTGGCCTGTCTGGGACGGGTTTGGCCGTTCTGTTCAATTATTGTTCTTGATCACTTTTTTATGAGTCTAGAACTCTTTTTTCTTCGTTCTAGAGAGGTGACTTGAAGGTGATTGACGTATGAGTTGGATACGTTGCTTTTTTTTCTCTGGTAGATGATGATGGATTTGATCAAATTGACATGAGCAATGATCGTTTTTCGAAAATAATCCTGACCTGTAGATTCAAAATATGTTGAGTAATAATCAAACTCAACTGAATCTCGACTTTCAGACCAAGGGGCCTTTTACAAAGTATATTTTGAAACATTCTTATCGATCAAACAAATATCGAAGCAACCTGTGAATTTTGTCATTGTATCAACAACCAATTGTCAATTCCCATAGAAACCAGAACGACAACACAGAAGACAAGTTGGAGTCAAGCGGAATGTATCAATTTCAGAAACATATCATGACAGCTGTAAAATACCTCCAGGCTCTACTCTAGACTCCGTTCATTGCACCCATCGGAAATCGAATTTGGCAGACAAAGCCGCTCAAATTGACCTAATAGGTACTCGATCAACAAAGCGACCGAATTTACTTCTACGGTGACATTCCCAAACATGACGAACTAAATTTCCGACTTTCCTATTTCTAAGCCGCCCAACCTATCAGCCATTTCGTCGTCTTACCAAAACTGGTAGGAAAGAAAAAAAAACAAATAGACAATAACAATCCATTGTCATCGTTGCGAATTTGGTGGTCATGTACGACCGAATCGCGACTGCCAAAACCAGCGCCGTTTAGAACTTTGCCAGTTGAGTGACTGGAATGAAAAGATCGTTTTTTTTTCAGGGTTTGCAATTGTTCACACAGAGTCGTTCTACACACCAAATCCCCCCTCAGGCCCTCCCCGTCCCACTTCATGTGTGATATTCAGCGATTTTTTTTTTCTTCTACGGCTTCCTCTGTGTTCAAGTTATAGAAGTTTCGCTAGACGGGCCCGAGGGACGCTCTGGACGTTCTCCATTCGCCGTTGGTTGGACGGACGGTGTTGGAAGGGAATTGTGCTGCGTCTTGATCTTCTCTTGACTGTGCTGACAGGGGGGTTTGGCGAAAAGCGGGTGGTGTCTGGCGTTAAGAATTCGGCAACGAATCAGTGCTGCTCGCAGCCGGCGATGATCCGTTGATCGTGTACCGTCATCGTCTCGCATGGTTTTGTTTGTATGAGATATTGGAGAGGGGGGATTAAGGAAAAACTAAGGGGGTGCTTATTTCCACGAACAAACTTGCAACCGTCATCCGGTCGACGGCAAGGTAGGGTTTTTCCATCGCATTGAGGTTTTACTTTTTTCACACATAAGGCTGATGCCAACTTCATTTCTTCCAATTCCATCATCCACAATTTCAAAAATATGTCTAAGTTACTGAATGTTTTCAGTTCTAGAACTACACGCAAAAAATAACCGCAGTAGAAATTACCATTTCGAGGGTTAAATTAAGCGCAAACACCAACAATTGTCACCTGACTATAAATTCGTTTGATTTCACCATGCCGGTTGATTGTGTGCGGTTGATATCAATATGAGGTCTGTCAAATATACCACAAATGCTGAAGGTTTTACCACAAACGTAGTAAATTTGACTGAAAGTTCATGGTAGTTTTGAAGATAGGCATAGTCGGGTAAAATAGTAGTTTCTACTACAAGATTTTTTTCTGTGTAGCTATTTTTTACTGAGTGGTTAGTCACCATTAACCCTTTGGGGCCTAAATTTTTCCAAGCGTTATTATACAAGCAAGTTTGAGTATTCTGATTGATTTCTTGCTCAATAGCATAGAAATGATCGAAAAAGTAGGATTTTTTTTTAAATGTGCTAGATCGTCCAAACTGACCTGGAGTTCAGATCTTATGATCTACTGTTGTAAAAGTAGCTTTATCCGCAATACAAAGTTACAAAATGTATTCAAACATAATCAATGAATGCCCTGGAAGACAAACAGACACTATGAGATAATCATGGGATATTCTATGCCAAACAAACTGTCCTGGAGTTCAGAACTTAAAATCTACTGTTGTAACAGTAGCTTTATTGACAATACAAAGATTCGAAATGTATTCAAACATATTCAATAAATGTGTTGGAAGACCAACATACATTATGAGATAACCATGAGACATTCTATGTCATACAAAAAGTCCTGGAGTTCAGAACTAATGATCTACTGTAGTAACAGTAGCTTCATCCACTATGCAATGTTATGATATGTATTCAAACATATTCAATGAATGTCCTTGAAGACCAACAGACATTATGAGATAATATTGGGATGTTCTTTGCCACTCAAACTGTTTTGGAATCCAGAACTTGAGATCTACTGTTGTAACAGTAGCTTTATCGGCTAGACAAAGTTACGATATGTATTCAAACATAGTCAATGAATGTCCTTGAAGACAAACAGACATTATAAGATAATCATGGGATATTCAATGTCATACAAACAGTCCTGGAGTTCAGAACTAATGATCTACTGTTGTAACAGTAGCTTCATCCACTATGCAATGTTATGATATGTATTCAAACATATTCAATGAATGTTCTGCAAGACCAACAGACATTATGAGATAATATTGGGATGTTCTTTGCCATCCAAACTGTTTTGGAATCCAGAACTTGAGATCTACTGTTGTAACAGTAGCTTTATTGGCTAGAAAAAGTTACGATATGTATTCAAACATAGTCAATTAATGTCCTGGAAGACCAGCAGACATTATAAGATAATCATGAGATATTCAATGTCTTCCGAACAGTCCTGGAGTACAGTACTAATGATCTACTGTTGTAACAGTAGCTTCATCTACTATGCAATGTTATGATATGTATTCAAACATATTCAATGAGTGTCCAGGAAGACCAACAGACATTATGAGATAATATTGGGATGTTTTTTGCCATCCAAACTGTTTTGGAGTCCAGAACTTGAGATCTACTGTTGTAACAGTAGCTTTATCGGCTAGACAAAGTTACGATATGTATTCAAACATAGTCAATGAATGTCCTGGAAGACCAGCAGACATTATAAGGTAATCATGAGATATTTAATCCTAAGGGTCCTCCCTTAGCTCAGTCGGTAAAGGCGCAGCTACAAAGCAACACCATGCTGGAGGTGGCTGGGTTCGATTCCCGGTCTGGTCTAGGAATTTTTCGTAGAGGAAAATTTCTCGACTCCCTGGGCATAGCGTATGATCGTACTTGCCACACAATCATAATAATGCAAAAATTGTACTTGGCATCGAAAGCTCACAATTAAAAACTGTGGAAGTGCATTTAGAACACTAAGTTGAGAGCAAGCAATAAGCTAATTGTGAAAGCAATAAGCTTGAAATGCTGAAGAAGAAGAAGAAGGGATATTCCATGTCATCCAAACAGTCGTGGAGTACAGAACTAATGATCTACTTTTGTAACAGTAGCTTCATCCACTATGCAATGATATGATATGTATTCAAACATATTCAATGAATGTCCTGCAAGACCAACAGACATTATGAGATAATATTCGGATGTTCTTTGCCATCCAAACTGTTTTGGAGTCCAGAACTTGAGATCTACTGTTGTAACAGTAGCTTTATCGGCTAGACAAAGTTACGATATGTAGTCAATGAATTTCCTAGAAGGCCAGCAGACATTATGAGATAATCTTGGGATATTCTATGTCATCCAAACAGTCCTGGAGTTCAGAACTTAAAATCTACTGTTGTAACAGTAGCTTTATTGACAATGCAAAGATTCGGAGTGTATTCAAACATAGTCAATGAATGTCCTGGAAGACCAACAGACATTATAAGATAATCATGAGACTTTCTATGTCAACCAAACTATCCTGGAGTACAGAACTAATGATCTACTGTTGTAACAGTAGCTTTATCCACCATGCAATGATATGATATGTATTCAAACATATTCAATGAATGTCCTGGAAGATCAACAGACATTATGTGATAATATTGGGATGTTCATTGCCATCCAAACTGTTTTGGAGTCCAGAACTTGAGATCTACTGTTGTAACAGTAGCTTTATCAGCTATACAAAGTTACGATATGTATTCAAACATAGTCAATGAATGTCCTGGAAGACCAGTAGACATTATAAGATAATCATGGGATATTTTATGTCATCCGAACAGTCCTGGAGTACAGAACTAATGATCTACTGTTGTAACAGTAGCTCCATCCACTATGCAATATTATGATATGTATTCAAACGTATTTAATGAATATCCTGGAAGACCAACAGACATTATGAGATAATATTGGGATGTTCTTTGCCATCCAAACTGTTTTGGAATCCAGAACTTGAGATCTACTGTTGTAACAGTAGCTTTATTGGCTAGAAAAAGTTACGATATGTATTCAAACATAGTCAATGAATGTCCTGGAGGACCAGCAGACATTATAAGATAATCATGGGATATTCAATGTCTTCCGAACAGTCCTGGAGTACAGAACTAATGATCTATTGTTGTAACAGTAGCTTCATCCACTATGCAATGTTATGATATGTATTCAAACATATTCAATGAATGTCCTGGAAGACCAACAGACATTATGAGATAATATTGGGATGTCCTTTGCCGTCCAAACTGTTTTGGAGTCCAGAACTTCAGATCTACTGTTGTAACAGTAGCTTTATCGGCTAGACAAAGTTACGATATGTATTCAAACATAGTCAATGAATGTCCTGGAAGACCAACAGACATTATAATATAATCATGGGATATTCAATGTCTTCCGAACAGTCCTGGAGTACAGAACTAATGATCTACTGTTGTAACGTAGCTTCATCCACTATGCAATGTTATGATATGTATTCAAACATATTCAATGAATATCCTGGAAGACCAATAGACATTATGAGATAATATTGGGATGTTCTTTGCCATCTAAACTGTTTTGGAGCCCAGAACTTGAGATCTACTGTTGTAACAGTAGCTTTATTGACAATACAAAGATTCGAAATGTATTCAAACATAGTCAATGAATGTCTTGAAAGACCAGCAGACATTAGAAGATAATCATGGGATATTCTATGTCATCCAAACAGTCCAGGAGTACAGCACTAATGATCTACTTTTGTAAAAGTAGCTTCTTCCACCATGCAATATTATGATATGTATTCAAACATATTCAATGAATGTTTTGGAAGACCAACAGACATTATGAGATAATATTGGGATATTCTATGTCAAACAAACGTTCCTGGAGTTCAGAACTTAAAATCTACTGTTGTAAAAGTAGCTTTATCGGCTAGACAAAGCTACGATATGTATTCAAACATAGTCAATGAATGTCCTGGAAGACCAACAGACATTATAAGATAATCATGGGATATTCTATGTCATACAAACAGCCCTGGAGTACAGAACTTATGATCTACTGTTGTAACAGTAGCTTCATCCATCATGCAATGTTATGATATGTATTCAAACATATTCAATGAATGTCCTGGAAGACCAACAGACATTATGAGATAATATTGGGATGTTTTTTGCCATCCAAACTGTTTTGGAGTTCAGAACTTGAGATCTACTGATGCAACAGTAGGTTTATCGGCGCATATATTTTTCAAATTCTTCATGGTCACGGCTTTCAATGCTTGTGTTGTGACTAAGGATCTAAAAGGGAATGCTAAATTGCAAATCATTGATTTTATTATTCCGCTCTCTGAGCAGTTGATCGCTTATAGTCAACGAAGAAGCGAAGGTAACGAGAAGAAGCGCGGAATACCTATGAAGAGACGATCAATGGGAAAAGATCACCTAATAGTGGTGCCAGACATGTGATGGCGCTATGTTCAGTGTAAATCAGCCCACGAGACGACTACGCAACGCCTTGACCTGCTGTATAACTTTGCTGAAGACTGAAACCTTCTTGACAAATCCAAGTATGCAGCGGTAGTAAACTTTTTATCCCCGCACTTTTCTTCTTCTGCGATATTTATATTTTTTTCTAATATAAAACGAGTATGCGCTGTTGAACAAAGATATACAAATAGAATAAAATTTACAGCATAAAGAAAGAGAGGAACATTGAGAAGTATGTTGATGCAGAATAGAAGATTGTGAACTGGTCGATCAATCAAACGGTTATGTTCCACTGAACAACATTGTCGAAGACAGAGACGTTCTATCTAGTCACGGTACCAAGATATGGCAAATTCCTAAAAATAATAAGTATTCTTGCGCGGCTTAGCGAGAGAATTCTAAACTGTTCGCCAATAAAAAGACCTTGACCTACTGAAGAACTCTGCTGAAGACAGTAACATTCTATGTGATCACGAGATGTTTCGGGACGGAATATTCTGTACAAAGTACAACGCGCGAATGGTCGTGTTACAAAAGTTGGCACTATGGCTGAAAGGTTAATTATGAATAAAACCAATTTGCCTTTAGATTTCTACTTGGGTTGAGGATGATAGAATAAAAACCCTAGATTGTCAAGGCACTATTCCCAACCTCTATGCTATGCTGTTCAGCGATGGAAATAAATGACTATGTTCTCAAGCAATCTGTGTGCAATTTGTCACTCGCTCTCACTTGCATGTTTTTGATTCTTTATGTATGACATGATTTCAAAAATTGCAATATTTGGTATGTCACTTTACTTGCAACGACTTTTGTGTGTATGGGAGTTGAATTAGAGGCAACATGTTTTGAGTAAACATGGCTCGGTACCAATATTTTTTAAGAACCAGAACCCATCATACAAAAAACCATTGATTGAAATAAATGAAGAAGATAGGCACATATTACCATTTGTTTTTGGATTCAGGTTTATGCAATACAAATAACAAAGATTATTTTGAGCGCCAAAAAAAAACTCAACCGAATCCAAAGTGTATTATAAGGAATTCAAGTTCCCAATTCAAATTGTGTACAACAGTATTTAAACTTCGTAGATAAATTAAAGTCATGTTTAAAATATTTAACATCAAAATCCTATTGCAATTCAACCCGGGAGACTGCACCCCAAGAAGCCAACTCCATGTCAAATTTGCAATAGTACATTCCCAATATTTCATTTCGAACTCTCACGAACACCCGGAGTCTCTAGCGACCCCTGGAAGATCTCCAACCGTGAAGTCCGAAAAACTTCAATCAGCGGAGAATCGCATTAACAGCGCAGTGCATTCTCATATAACGAACAAAAAAAAAACCTCACAAATTAAAATAAGAAGATCTGTGGGTGATATGAAAATTTATTTCTTCCCAAAAAGAAACATACCTCCACCAAGTTTATATATGTGCATTCATATTCAAATCAAACCTTGAGCAATGCAACCAAATCCCACTTTTGGCGATGGCGGAGGTGGTGAAGGGTGAAGCATCTAAAAAGAAGCCAGCCATAAAAAAAACTAACACACAAACCGAAGCAAAATGAATTAACAGCTTACGAGGGGTAGCGAGCGAACGCGAATGAGTAGCAAAAAAAAACTGCATTCTCACAAAATAAAGAAAAGAAAAAAGAACGGCGTCCACAGCCAAAGAGCACCATGCGGCGATATCTACCTAATTCATGGTTGAAGGATAATTTTTTTTTCCTGTGAGCTGCCCAGCAACTTAGCCCAAAGAAATAGTTTAACCAGTTTCAGTTTGTTGCATCCTCTTTCCGGATGGGAGCAATGGTCGTTCCGTTGGAGATTGGAGTTAGGGTTTTTGTTTCCCCCCTTTAGGCTATTGGATCCTTCTCTGGTGGAAATAGCGCTACCATTTTGCGATCGACACTAGATGATTCATTTTTGTTGTGACTTACAGTCAGGTCTCCTATAGTGTGGTGGGTCGAATTTTGAGTTGTCGTCCTATAAGCCTCTCAAAATTTGAACTCATTCAGTTTGAAACTTACTGTGCCCAACAAGTTTGTTTGTGTAAAAGATCTCTTACTTCTGATTCTAGAAACATAAAATAACACACGCAAAAACATAGAATTCCTGGACGATCTATGTCCCAATGACTTTTCAGAGGAATTAGAAATCACAGCTGACGAACTGTTAACCTGATGTGATGACGTGATGTGATAAGAACCCACCGCCAGTGCAAGATTACCTATGTCTGCAGGACTATCATCAGCATGTTGCCACGAGAGCATAGCCTACGTGATGGCTTGTTCTAGCAGGGCCAGTCGATCTCAATGAGGACCTTCGGATGACTACGACCAGAAGGCCGCGTATCTTCACATGACAAGGGACTGGCGACTCCACGAACCATTAGACCCCCCTTAGCTACATCCCCTCGCGTTGGCAGTCAGCTAAAGTAATACCCATCCGGAAACCTGAGAAAGATTCTTCCACTCCCACGAGCTATCGACCCATCAGCCTTCTCTCGGGATTATCCAAACTTTTTGAGAAATCAATCTACCGTCGGCTCCTTGCATCTGCCGACGTACTCAACATCTTGCTTGATGTACAGTTTTGTTTTGGTCGCGGTCGATCAACAGTAAAGCCTGTCCACGTTAAATTTCGGACACCATAATAATAGCAGCAACAAAAATTTACACATAATTCAACAAAACCGATTGTTTATTTCACAACAATAGAGTTATATCTACATTAGAAACAGTTGATTAGGATGTTTATCTTTCTTTCTGTTAAATTCACGGTATCCTCAGATACGCCCGCCGTGACGATTCTCCATCTTCTCTTGAAATTATCGGTATCATTTGCTTTCTTCTTAGTTTCGAAGAGTTTCCGCTTAACTAAAGCCCAGTATTTCTCTATTGGACGAAGTTCTGGACAGTTTGGTGGATTGGCTGTTTTCGGCACGTATTTATCCTCCTGTATCTTAGCCCATTCTAGGACGGATTTCACATAGTGACGAGATGTCAAAATAGAGCTGGAGAGTCGTGGCTTCTGATAAACGGTAGCAACCGCTTTTGTAGACATTCTTTCTCGTACACATCCTTATTGATACACTGAACGAAATATATATAAGGACAACCGAAAATTTGCAATTCTTTAAAATTAGGTTTATTCATGCAAAACTTCTGTTTTCCAGTTTTGTGTGTTTAATGTCATCTCTCGTTTACTACACAGTTTCTGTGATGACTTTTTCATCTGCTTAGAAAAAAGATGCTACTATAATTCGACCATGCATGTAGATATTAACGAAGCAGCTATGGTCACTTATTCAAGCTAAGAGTCATGAGTCAAAGGAAACCATGTCAATGTTCTATCTTGTCAATGTCCAACATGTGCTGTTTTCGTTATTTGCTAAATTGGAAACACAATTAAACAAATTGTGCAATACATCCATGGAGCTGGCAAAGTGAATTCACATTCACTTCCTCAACTGGCTGGATAACAACCAAGGCGGACCACTCCCCTTGCCCGTCCACGCTACGCCACTGCGCATAAATGAGTAGAAATGATAAATTAAGAAAGCTATGCCAGTTGAATCAGTTTCAGTTTGATTTTGGAAACCCTCGAATTCTATTACCGTGCTGTTTACCGAATTCGCCAGATTTCGATAATTTCGGTAACCAGGTCGGTAATCTAGTTCGTGAGCTTCCAGAATCAGAAAAACAGATCCAATTTGCCTTTCTTTGTTTACTATTTTTATTCATTTATCAGGACGTTGGGACGTTTAAGAATTTTTTGATATGATTTGAGAACAACAATAGAAAAGCAGTCAAATTTACCAGCACTCAACACTAGGTGCCACAAGGTTCTCATCTTGGCTTATTACTGTTAATTATACTGCTGATTTTTAATCATCTGATCGAACCCATATAAGGTACGGGACCAATTCTAGTCATCAATTGCTATTGTTCAGCCGTACAAGTACAAATTGACTTAACATTCTGTTCATGGATGGTTTCACAGAGACACTAGTCATGTAAAAAAAATCAAATCCTTCGGTTTCAAAACGCATTAGCTTTTGGCGACAGGAATTGCCCATTGCCGAGTTGGGCCCGCACAATATGCTGACGACATGAAACATGAAGTTGTAGCCAAGGCTTGTTGTGCTGTGCTGTGAAGTTTTCATGATGATGATGATGGTCCCGCCACTTACCCCTACAAAGGTTTGAGCTAGACGATTTATCTATTAGATAATTTATTTTTAAAGGCAATTCAACCTGCTATGCAAAAAAACGAATTGATTTCATCTACAGATGTAAACTTCTTCAAAAACTGTTCATTTGCTTTACAGCGATATAACTGTGAAAAGCTGAGATCAACCACAAATGTTCGCAAGTATTCCCAGCGATCAGGAAATCCTATTACAATTCAAATCACAGAAACCAGTATAAGGACATTATCAGAAGACAAGCCAATATCCGATCCTGCCCGCTACAGAACCAATGCAGTTCCAACACTAACGAGTGTATCGAATATAAGCTATCCACATACATTTGCGTTGTACGCATGTATTTGTGATGGTTTTTTATGCTCTGAACACTGCATGCTGTGCGTTTGACTGTCAGCTTTCTTTTGTTTACTTGTTTGTGCGGTTCAAATTCTGCGTTTTCAAAATGTCGCGTATTGAAAAGGAAGTGAAAATTAAGGTTCTGGACACATGGTTAAGTGAGAAGGGTATTACTATGCGAAAATTGGCGAAGCGGTTTGGAATTCATCATGCGAGTGTTAAAACCATCATTAATAAGTTTGGGGAACACTATTCTTTGGATGAGCTACCAGGAAGAGGCAGAAAACCCGGTTCTTCCAACCCGAAACTGGAGCAGAAAGTGGTATCTCTAATCATGAAGAACAAATCAATGTCAATACGTGATTTGGCCAAAAAAGCAGGAACGAGTGTCGGAATGATCCAGCGTATCAAGAGGCGAAACCACCTGAAGACCTACAAGAAGCAGAAAATCTCGAAACAAAGTGCAGAACAGAAGAAGCGAGCAGCAACAAGGGCCCGGAAATTGTATTCGCGTCCGGATGCATGCATTTTGATGGACGATGAGACCTATGTAAAGGAGGACTCAAAAACCCTGCCAGGTCCACAATACTTTACTGCCGTCGTTGGGGAGGATGTGAGCGATGCGGACAGGTCGTTTCAAGTGGAGAAATTCGGTCGAAAGGTACTGGTATGGCAAGCAATATGTTCCTGTGGTTTGAAGTCAACCATTTTTTACACTACCGCAACTATAAATGCGGAAATCTATCGATCTGAGTGTCTCCAGAAGAGATTGTTGCCTTTATATAAGAAGCATAGTACACCTCCACTGTTTTGGCCGGATTTAGCGTCGGCTCACTATGCCAAAACCACTCTCAATTGGCTTGCGGAAAAGGGTATAGATTTCGTTGAGAAAAATATCAATCCACCAAATTGCCCTCAGCTTCGACCCATCGAACGTTACTGGGCAATCGTGAAGAGGGTCTTCAAGAAGACTGGTGAGGCAGCTGGGAACATGCAGGAGTTCAAAAAAATTTGGGCTCAAGCGTCCAAAACATGCGATGCAACACTTGTCCGGAACTTGATGAAGAGCATTCGATCCAAAGTTCGAAAATTCGTGAAGGAATAACTTAAATTTCATCCGGTCTTCATTATGTTCAAGTTTAACCTCGTACAATAAAGGATCAATATCGGTTTTCAACATAATTTGAAAGAAAGTTTGTGGATAGCTTATTTTCGATACACTCCTTAATGGAGCCGCCACCTTAGTTTTGGGCTGACCAAGGATATCCCCATCCAGGGAAATCGAGAAAATTTCCAAACCGAAAAAATCCTGGACCGGCCCTAGTCAAACTTTTACTTTCAACCACTACATAATTGGTAAGGAATTCCCCGAAAATCAGCCAGACAACCCACTTCTATTTCATGGTATCTTCTCAAGCATAAGGGCCATTTTTTTTCATAAATTCAAAAAGAAGTCCTTTATACCTGTATACCGCGCGCGAGGTTCAAACTTTTGTAGACTACTTTCTTTATTTATTTTTTTTTTAACTACAACAACTTGAAACAGATTTCCTTCATCATCACCGTGACGAACAAAATAGTTTGTAGTGTTGATAAAAGTGAGAAAAAAAAAAGTATGAAAAAAGAAAATAGCCAGCTCATTGTAATCCGTTTGTAAAGAACTTCGTCAAAATACAATCTTCAATTTTTAAAAATAAAAAAAAGCAACATAACTGTACAAGAAATAGTCCACAGAAAACAATCCGTTTTACAGTAAATTAAACAGTAAAACATCGTCAGATACAATCTTCATGAATGATTAAAAAAATTTCGCTTAAAGACTGTATTCGATTAAATTTGGACACACAAAATAGGTCACCAAAATTTTTCCTTGAGCCCGATTCTTTTCAAACTTTCTGGAAACAAAGTACTACTAAATGGTTAAGTTTTGACATCATTGGTTTGTTGAACCTCTTCTCCCAACCCAAATGCCCGCACCTTTGCCTTGAACTTTTTCATCAAATTTTGGGCAATGATAGGACCGACTTGCTTACTTACTTTTAACCACACTTTCTTTAGTTCAAGTTCATTTTCTATCAGTTTTGGAGTTTTAACGAACTTTGACTTCATGATTGCCAAAAAATTTTCAATTGGGCGAAGTTCCGGAGTGTTTGGAGGGTTGACGTCTTTTGGTACAAAAACTACATTATTATCTCAGTACCAGTCTAAGACGGGCCGGGCATAGTGGCGAGATGCCAAATCCGACCAAAACAGTGTTGGGCCATCGTGAGATCTCAAAAAGGGCAGAAGTCGTTTTTGGAGGCATTCGTCCGTTGACGGTCCCAGAGGTGATGACCCAACAAACATCAGTGTTGAATTAGAGCTTGTTCAATCAAATTTGGAGAAGCTATTCAGCTGTTTCTTCTAGAATAGCTGAAAAGCTTCTCCAAATTTGTTTGAACAAGCTCTAATTCAACACCGATGTTTGTTGGGGAAGGGCTGACTCATTTTGCCACATCCGCAGATCGCTTGCCAGACAAGGAATTTTTTGGCGAATTTCGACAGTTTCTTCTTCCGTACACTCTCCGGAACGGCCAACTTAGAGGTGGTGACGCAGTGTTCCTGTCCTGGCATTTGTTTGGTGTCGGCTTTAATGTAGGTCTCATCGTCCATCACAATGCAGAACGGTTTTGTGAGCCACTCCTTGTACAGTTTTCTTGCACGAGTTTTGGCCACCGAGTTCTGTTTATCGCTCCGGTTCGGTGCCTTCTGGACCTTGTACACATGTAATCCAGAACGTTTCATTGTTTTCTGCACAAAACAAACTGAAACTTTCGCCTTTTACGCAACATCCCTGATCGAAATGTTGGGATAACGCTTAAATTGGTTCAATATCATCCTGGCCTTCTCCGGATTTGATGTGCCACGTTTTTTGCCACTACCATTTTTCCGCTTGGTTGTCTTACGGTCCTTGAACGTTTTGATCACATGAGATACGGTTGAATGTGCGATTCCGAGCTGTTTTCCGATCCATCGATGAGAAGCGTTTGGGTTTTCGAAGTGAGTGCCCAAAATTTGTTGGCACACTATTTCTTCATTCGAAGCCATCACTGAAATCACTCGACCGATTTTCACGAAACTCATTAAACAATTGACACAACACAATGAAATACATTCAGTTAAAATTTCAATAATTTTTACCCATACGCTAAAAAGTTACGAACAATTGCGTGTGTCCAAATTTCATCGAATACAGTCTTTATTGTTTAGCATACAGTTTTAATGTGTGAAATACATAGTCTTTTAAATTCTGAAAGTGTTGGCGCACGTTTAATGTGTCTTGGCATCGAATTGAAAACATTTATTCCTTTAAAGTATAATGAGTTGTGTGAAGCACATGCCAAGAAATTTGGTGTTCCTATTTCATCCGCGTTTCTAGTATTATATCTATGAATACCACTTTTCTTTCAATTCGATCACTCAGGCAGCAAACCATTAACTACTTTAAAAATGAATTCCATAGTCAAATATACAATTCTCCGCTTCACCGATAACCATTGCAACGCGTCTAATATAAAAGTTGAGGAAGTGAATCTGCTACATCTTAAAATCAACGCATTTGTTTATTCTGCAAACGCTGTAGCCTCAGTATTTGTGTTTAATTGGCCAAAAATAAAATGGAAGGGCAAAAGTCCAAATGAGGAAAGATGATTGATTTGTATAGCTGTATTTTACTGCAAGTAGTTAAATCGTTTTTCAATCGGCATACTTCTTGGCAATTTTCTTGATGACATTGTCAATGTGAGCGTTGAACTTTAGCTTGTCATCAATAATCATGCCAAGATATTTAATCTCCCAAACGCAATCAATTGCCTCATCGTCAATCATAACTGAGACATCCTCATTTATTCGATTCTGTGAAATTACCATACATTTAGTTTCGCTTATATTCAATTTCAATTGCTTACATTTCAACCATCTTAAGTAGATCAAAACGCAAATCTTCGTTCAAATAGGAAACGGTTTCATTGAAATCCTTAGCTGCAATGAATAATACTGTCATCTGCAAACAGATTAATGTCACAAAATTGTAAAACTCGTTCGCATGTTATTAATATACATAATAAACAAAAGGGGCCCTAATACACTCCAAGATCATTCCCCACGGGACTGGAAACAGAATCATTAAAAACAGTCCTTTGAGTTCTGTCAGACAAATAGCTTTCAAACCATCTGTATGCAGTACACGAAATTTTAAAGCGCTATATTATTTTCAACAACAAGGGCCTAGAAATTATTTCAAAAGCGCGTTTCAGATCCAAAAAAAACAGCAACAATTGTATCTTTACTCTCTAAGTTATCTTTCCATTTTGCTAATACTAAATTCAACGCGGTTTCACAAGAATGGCCTTCCCGGTAGCCAGATTGTTCCGGTGTCGACAAAGAATTACTATTTAAATATTCTAGCAACTGGCCTTTCACAACAAATAGTAAACATTTTCTCTAATGTGTGCAGCATGTTGATAGGACGAAACTCTTCGGCTTTAATCGTTCCAGCAACCTTTTGAATCGGGAAATCCAACGATTCATTCCCCACTTTAGGCACGTGCCCCGTTTATAATGATTCATTAATAAGGTCCAGTAAAATGCGACCAATGACATGAAAGCAATCTTGACATTAGCATTGTCTACTCCAGTCGATTGAAATAATGAAATAAGTTAATAGTTAATACCTTATATACCTTCTGCTCAAATATGAACGAGACATTATGAATAAGACGGTCCCCGGATGACATATCGTCAAAAGAAATTTTTTCTTAGATTGGTAGGACTGTTATGCGTTTCCATGTCAAATTTGAGCACGATCTGTCACGAAGCTTTTTTTTACGGCACTATAAAAAAAGGTCAACCTCCAGTGTGTTTTTAGAATTTTTCTATGGAATCAATCGTTGAGCAAAGAATTAGTTTGAAATTTTGTTATTCCAACGGAATAAGTGCTTCGCATGCATTGAAAATGTTGCAGAAAGCCTATTGGCTGGCCCACAATTGATACGTTGCGGATGCGTTTGCGTGAATTTGACAGTTTTCCCATAGGTTTTCTGTCAAATTTACGTTGACGGAACGCAAACTTATCTATTGTGGGTGACCCTTATGGGGAATCTATCGCTCTATCGCGTGCACGTGTGTTTGATTGGTATAAGTCGTTCAAAGAGGGCCGTACATCAGTTGAAAATCTGCCTCATGATCGTCGTCCAGCAACACCAATAAACGAAGAAAACATTGAAAAAGTGAAGAAAATTGTGATCCAAAATCTTCGTGTGACCGAGAGAGAAATAGCTGATGAGCTCAACATATCAAATGGATCCGCTCATAGCATTATATACGATTATCTTGTTCCAAAATTGTTGAATTTCTTCAAAAAGAGCAACGCAAAACTGTCGCTAAGGAAATGCTAACAATGAGTGACACGGACATCCAGCACATCATAACTGGTGACGAGACTTGGGTCTACGAGTACAACCAGCAGGTGGATGTCATGAAGCAAACGAATATTTTTTGGCTCAGGAAGTACTAGCACACCGGTCCCAAGCTCGGTCCCAAGCTTAATGATTCGCCCCTAGGACTGTAACTCACACCATTACACTCTCAAATATTCTGTCAAAATAACATAGCGAATCAAAACAAAAACAATAATACTTGTACCAAAAGGTACTAAAAAGCGCAAGATTGCATGGCAAGGTGGAGACTGCAGGGCGTACTTCAGAACTAGGGGTTCTACAACAGTGAACCAATTTCAAATCGCTAGTTGCACATTGATTGTTGGTTGTATTGTGCCGTCAAAAGTTATCAATCGCGGTTTGCAATTGCTACGTTTTAATAAAGATTTTAAAATTGTCCTTAACTCTTTGCTATTGTTTTGATGCTGATCAATTTTCCTTTGTATATGTTCACAACGAGTTTTTTTAAATGGATTGTGAATATTTATTCCACACGATTGTGTACTTATTCCAATGATTATCAATATTAGATCTACACATTTTTTGGTACCATTTTTCACTCTTGCGTTAAAGACGCAAAAGAGTCTAATTGTACTAGCTGTTCGAGTTCTTCAAAGAAACACATTTTTGTTCAACTAGTTGATTTGTACATGTTTTCAATGTATTTGTAAGAACAACTGCAGACTCATCTAAACTACCGGTCGCGATTGCAAAATCCACGCTTCTCTCAACAAGGTTAGAAACAGCCTGTTTTTAAAATTTCCTCCAGCAATTCAATTTCACAAAAGCTTCGCTATTATTTAAGTTATTCTCAATTACGTTAATCCTTACTGTCTGATGATCGGTTTTTTTCCAAATCAGTATCGACAACTGAACAAACAGAATCAAGATTAGAATAAACATGATCAATTAAAGTTCTACTGTGCCGCGTATATTCATCAACAGTTTGTCTTAAATTGAAAAAAAAAAAAAAAAAGGTAAATGTTTCAAATGATTCGAACTATTATTATCTCGCCAAGTAATATTAAAGTCACCAGCCAATATATTTAATTTACTCGAATCAAGAAATACCTCAAGCCAGTCCTCTAAAATTTCAACAAAACGCTGGTCACTAGAACTGGGAGAATGACACACCATAATTACCCATCTTCATGTCACGTACAACTGTTATGCCAAAGAACCAGTTACCATCAACCACTTCGCTGGGGCGAAGATTGAATTGAGCTGATTCTTTGATGTAAATAGCAACACCGCCAGTATGTCTAGAATGTGATAAACAAGCAGCAACATTATATCCCGGAATGCAATACTGATCAAGGGCTTCAATTTCAACAATGTGAGTTTCTGCTAAGGGTTCTTCCGGGGTATCCGGGTTGTCTCAGAATGGTCAATATGGTCATTGAGCCGTTTCAAGGCTAAAAGTAGACTACTCAACAAAAATCATGAAGTTTGTGCCATCGAAAGGCATGTTTCGTCGAAAATCTGAATTTGTCTCCTCCTGAAGGATTCCCCGAGCCATCCGCTTTGTTCCGGAATGGCCAATATGGCTATTGATCTATTTCACGGCTAGGAGTATACTATTCATGAAAAATCATGAAGTTTGAGCCGTCGAAAAGCATGTTCCGGTGAAAATTTCTATCTGTCGCCGCCTCACGGATCGTGGCAAAACATGCGCTCTTCCGGCACAGATTCCTTGTGGTCAATCGGGTTCAAAAGGGCAGTACTCACCAGAAACTGAGAATTGGACTCTAATAAGCATTTTGACTGCAAAGACTATAAAATTTGGTTCTATGAATTTTCCACAATGTGAATTTGAAACCCGGGTCAATATGACCCGACACACCTTATTCGTCACAAAATGTTTACACCCAAGGAAGGTTACACGCTCAAAACAGCCTCTCTTTCATTTGTATTACTGTCCCTTTTTTTTCACGGAAAAAATACTCAATTTTCGTAGAAAGTGGAGCAACTCAATTTATCAGTTGTTCCACTTTTCACGGAAATTGAGTAACTGGGAAAAAAAGAGACAGTGATACAAATGAAAGAGAGGCTGTTTTGAGCGTGTAAGGAAAAATGAAAAAAAAAGTACTCTGAGAAAAATGTCATCGTTGTACCGACAATTAAATCATGGTCAGGATGACTATCGCATATAATGGTTTCAATAACCATGAAAATGGTCGAATTTACCACGTTCATGGCATTTTTACAATAATAATGGTAACAAGAACAATTCCCCCATTATGGAAAAAGTTGCACCACCAATTTTTATTATTAGTTTTGACCATGATCATAGTCGGTTCAAAAACACAATACTCCAATAGACACCCTATCCCCCCCTAATGGTAAAATCGACTATCAAATTCCTCTCTGTGTAGGCATTGCTCCAAAGATTCAGCCAAATAATCTTAAGAATTTCATAAGGTTCAACTTATGAACGATGATTTAAATTTCATAAGGTTGACTTATTAATGGATTTTATTTTACACGACGTCGTTATTGTTCGCCTTTAAGCTTTCCTATTAACAAGTGTTGATATATACTAGTGGTCAAGTCACTGGACCCATAACCTCAACGTTCAAGGTTCGAATCCAGGTTGCTCCATATATTTATTTTTTCAACATCATTATATTTCATAAGGTAAATTGATGAAATTCATAACGATTTCTTGTAGCAAATAATCATAATGCAATCTTATGAATATCGAAAGTTTATTCGCTGAGTGTAGAAAACAAAACGCACTTTATCCACAGAGAACAGACGTTCATCTTCGGTCTGCTACTTGTGTAAAACTTTGCACCGACATTTCAAATGTATGTCGTTATGCTCCTGGTATGAGGCGCTGCAGTTGTGCGATAACTGTCATGTTAATGTTTTTCAATAAAAAGCCTAGCACATAACCTGAAAAGTTTTGTTTGTTTTTCTCTACCCTTGCTTCTTATACCGGCTGCCCATATTAACTTTTACACACGTTTTTCAAGAAAAGGTATATGGACATCATTGTCTCTTCTCTGTGCTTTATCTAATGCTTTGTTGAGACTACAGAGTTGTAACATGATACAAGGCAAACTTGATGACATTTTTCATGTTAATACTTTTTATAACACCCTTGTATCATGTTATAACTCAATTGGCTGAACAAAGCACAACTCATGATGAAAATAAGCGCCTTAACTATGGATACTATTGATTTTAAAACATTTTAACATAGAAACTAACACTATTGTTTTTTTTAAGTTTTTTTTTTGTCTGTTCAGGCTCAATATACTTTATTGTGATCCTATGATATTGCTTACAGCGAAGCATCTACATCCATGTATGCAAGTTTGTGAAACATTCAGAGAGGGCGGGGGCGATCCCGGCGTAGTGGTTAACATCTGTACCTCTCACGCCAAAGTCACGAGTTCGAATCTCACCCCCGGACAGGTTACGAAAATACCCAAAAGAGGTATTTGAGTGACTATGACGGGAGATGAACCAGCCCGAGGCTGAAAATCTCGATAATCCTGAAAAAAAAAAAAAAAAAAAAAAAAAAAAAAAACATTCAGAGAGATAATACCTTTCTTCAATTCATTAGATTCTTCTGTATGTGTTCATGTTAAATGAGTTTGTAAATTTCAACGGCTAGCCTCTTAATATAAGTACCAAAAAATGCCACCTAACTGATGTGCAAGTTCAGGGCAATTCAGTTGTGCAGTGTTATGATTCAAATTACGGAATGTATCCCGAAATGTTTCCTAACCCTTGAGAAGTCCAGCGAAGGTTGGTATTAAGTGAATATCAGGAAAACTGACACGGAGAACGCCGTACTGGCACCTTGTACTTTTGGTTGAACGCTGACGACCTTACTACAAACTATTTCCGAACATCTTATATTGCACATACCAACTGCTAATAAAGTGTATATGTTAATCGAGGCACAGAGAACAGACGTTGATTGCACAACTGTAGCGTCGGCTACCAGGAGCATAACGACATACATGAAATGTCGGTTTAAAGTTTTACACTCCGTTCACACTACAACTTATATTACGTGATATAGACTATCTTGATATCAGCATCAATACATCTAGTTTTCACTGGAAATAATGTGCATGGCATTTGATATCAATATACTCTATATCAAGTAATATAGGTTGTAGTGCGAACGGGGTGTTACACAAGTAGCAGATCGAAGATGAACGTCTGTTCTCTGTGATCGAGGTACGTTACATTTGTTTAGTGAATGATTCGAAATCCGAAGTCCATCCCGTGTTTAGTTCACCACACTGTTGAGCAGATGGATTCATGTGAAAGTACAAATATATTCGACCCACGGTAGTAGCGGTACGGAACAAAAAAAAATCATCAGGTTCTGTTCAGAAGCAAAATAACGATGAATTTAAACAAAGATGTATCATTCCTATCGTAAAACTACCGTCAAGAAGCATTTTTCAAGCTAATCCAACAAGAACCGAACAACACACCGCCAAACGCACCCCATCGCAACGAACCAAAGCGAAACAAAACCAAAACATAGTTCGCCTCTCTCATTCCCGCTCTCCGTCGCAGATTCCTATACGAATATCGTTTTCCACTCAACCCCCACTAACTCAAAAACTGCATCACGCATCCCCTCCGCCCCGCACCCAATCAATCCAACCAAAGAACACGACTGTTTATCACCCATCCTGCTCTCGCGTTCCAATCAGATCTTCTCGCTCTCAGTTGCAAAAATGGCGACAACTGCTGACAGTGTTAGAGATTTTCCTGTGTGATAAAATATAGTGTTCCCCTAGGAGAAAACAAAACCTTTGGAAGACTTTAGATTGTGCAGGATCGTTAGGAGTTTCTCCACCCAGGAGTCGAATTTATTCTCTTGTAGAACCAACGTTGTGTGTACGTCGTGTAGTGTATAGTGTACTTAAGGATATTCTTGCATCGATGAAGGTAAGCTTTTCCCAGGCTCCTCACCAGCGATGGTAGTCACTCTGGCTAGGATTCACTGGCTCACTTCGGTGTGTTGCATCGTGAAAAATAATTTCTCTTCGGAATGTGGCGAGTGGATGGTGGAAGGACTAATGTCCTGAGATAGGTGCTGGGGAACGTGCTAATTTGAACTTTCTCCCCGTTATGGTGCGCAGATCATATTTATAAATGAGTTGTTTTGAAATTCGCCTGCACAGAAGTGAACTTCTGGGGTTGGCATAGGCAATATCGCCACGCTGAGTAATCCTCTGGACCCGTGCCAAATGGGATAGAAGAGAACGAAAATCAAACACAGTTCGTTGACGATCGGTTGATCGTCCAACAGAGGGGGACATACGAACGGACGAGTGAGTCTTTTGTTTACCAACTCTCGATCATAGCGTCAGTGAATTTAACAACCGGCTCGGAGGACTTTTGGGATAACACCACAACAAAAATGTGTGTACGTCTTATTTATAGGTGATTTATTGAAGCTCTCCGAGTTTCGTTGTTGTTGGCGTATTGTTAGACTACTGCCCTTGCTGCTTCTGTCGACACATGCCGCTCGCGGGATAATATCTGCCACCTGTGTTGTGCTCGATGACGGTTGTTTTGGCATATCTCTTCATTGTTTGTATTCCTTCGGATGCTGCTGCTGCTGCTGTAACTATACATCACATTATTTCACACTTTCGCACCGTTGGTTGTTGTTGGAGACGGAAACATTCTACAGTCTCTGTGTAGGGAAATATCTTAGAGCGTGAGAGAACAACTGAGCTTATAGGCGCATGCGCTCCACGTGCGAGCGACCGTTCGGTGGGTTGTTAACGCGCATTTTCTATGTTTATAGTGTAGCGCGAGAGGATTCATACTAGTCACGTGTGGGGATACGCACTGGGATTCGGAGAGCGGATTTTCAGAGGAGTCAGAAGTATCTTGGTCTTATTTAATAATATATCTATACCAGGAAGTTATCCTCTGGTTTAGTTTTAGTCAAGGGACATAAAAGCGTTGCTTATATAGTAATTATAGTAATTTAATAGTGTCAATAGAAAAGATCGTTCGAATGGTTAGCCATGAGATATGTTGGGTAACTCTTTGTAATATGCTAAACCCGCGTATTTGAGCAGTATGTGTAGCAGAAATGTAAGCTTGTAAATTTTAAATAGCATTTCTTCTTGGAGAGTTCTTCTATCCTTTAAGAAATCTTCCAACGTAAACCTCATAATTCATTGACAAATCCAAGTAAAGCTAAAGTGAGGTTAAACATCATAGTACACTTAAGTTTTTTTTGACGTGGTTTTCTTTTACGCGGCTTTTTTACGCGGTCCGCGTTATTTCCAAAAATTACGTAAAAAACCGCGTTATTTCAAAAAACGACGTAAAAAAACCGCGTTTTTTCAAAAAACGACGTAAAAAAAGTAAAGGAAATAAAAAATTATAGGTGGGTTATATTAGGGATATAACCGCAAGGTTAACGTAGGACCGCGTTGGTGTGTCCATTCTTATGAAATTTTCTACATACTGAGCCATTGCTTACGTTTGCCAGTTCAGACTTAGTGAAAAATCTCTGCCGAATTTACCACTCACGACTTAATGCCTCAAACAAACCAAAATGAACTATTTTTGATCATATGCAATGGTTGTTTAGGATAAATCACAAACATGTCACTTAAACACGCTCTTTTATTGTAAAATTTAATTGGTCGTCCTGAAAAGGACGGTGGTTATGATACGCATTAGAAACTAAATTATATTTTCAGCTTATTTGACCAGCAGGATACCATCATGTGCTGTACTCAATACAGCATGGTAGTTTATTAAACTCCTCGTCTCCTAGTTGTCACAAACATCGTTTCCCGCTGGGACCCTTTGCCACAGCAATAGGTCGAGCGGGGGAAACTTGCAAACCTTTGCAGCGCTTCGTTTTGGCTTGTAAATGCGCAAGCGCAGGCGATAATTTGCGAGCCAGACGCGCAATCGCGAGAAAATGAACGAGATAGAAAAAATCTTCGTAACAGGAGAGCGAAAAACACAACGCTCAATCGAACTTGAAAATCCCAATGAAATCATTTTGGTTCGAATCGTGTGCTTTATACTGGCGTTGATAGCATTGTCTACAGAGAAGAGAGGAAAGAGAATGCAGTACGAAGCAAATTTTATAAGAGAGGACGGGCTTCAGTTATAAAACCAGACGGCAGAAGAAAGCAAAGTAAATTTGCAACTGAGAGGGGAGACTATGGCTGTATTAAACATGGACTGAGACGCAATGAAATAAAAAGAAAACAATTTGAACCATTTGTCACCCGTTTTTTGAGCACCCGGAAAGGGAAAACCATATTTTCAACCGGTTCATATGCATATTTGTATGGGAGCAAAAGTAGGTAAATTTTAAGTAAAATGTTAAACCACTTATACTAATAGCACTTAATTGAAAATTTAATTAAAAACATTTGTGAGTTTTCCTGATCAAACGGTGTATAAATGAAGTCATTCTGTTCAGTCAAACAAGAGTTATTAGCGTTCAAAAACCTTTCACTTTTGCGTAACGCTCTCATTTTTAAAATTTTTGAAATGACACCCGGTATAGAAAAGAGAAACGTAGTCCTACATTAAAATTATATTTCATATTCATATTGAAAGAACGTGAACACTGTTACTAATACAAACTACTTGGGCAAATCTACTCTATTTCTCAAAATGGTGTTTCCTAAGCGGGCCCTCCGCGTCCTATCTGTAATATACATGCTTGTCATGGTCGTCAGCCATGGTCAGCTTGAGATATCACCACCTCTTTGCGTTGGCATTTCCTCCAAATACTGTGCTATTAGGTGAGCAACTAAGTTCACGCTGTTTAGCAATAGATGGCGCCAGTAGTAAGTGCTGGTCGAATGTTGTACATCTCAAGCGTCATAAACCAAGCTCAGACATATAGTAAACAAACCGCTTTGCCAAATCAGTGATTTTGGTTTAGTGTTATATATTTTGGATGTTTGAAGATGTCTGATTTCGTGCCAAATAATCGTGATTTGCGGGAAGTGTTGATTTTCTTCTTTCGTTCGAAGAAAACGGCGGCTGAAGCACATCGAGAGCTCCAAAAAGTTTACGGTGATGCTGCTCTGAGTGAAACAACGTGCCGTGATTGGTTTCGTCGCTTCAAAAACGGTGATTTCAGTGTTGATGATCGTCCGCGTGAAGGAAGGCCAAAAAACTTCGAAGACGTCAAACGCAAGAAGAGCTTGGTTCAGGATTAGGAGTTTCCCGCCAAACCGTTTCTAAGCGATTGCATGCGTTGGGAATGATTCAAAAGCAAGGAACTTGGGTTCCTTACGATTTGAAGCCAAGAGATGTTGAGCGTCGTTTTTTCTTCTGTGAACAACTGCTCCAGCGGCAAAAAAGCAAGAGTTTTCTACATCGCATTGTGACGGGTGACGAAAAATGGATTCATTACAGTAACCCAAAACGGAAACATTCATGGGGACTGCCCGGGCATGCTTCAACATCGTCGCCTAGGCCGAATATTCACGCTGCGAAGGTCATGCTGTGTATTTGGTGGGACCAAGTTGGTGTTATTTATTATGAGCTGTTGAAACCAAACGAAACCATTACTGGGGAACGGGATCGAACTCAATTGATGCGATTGAGCCGAGCACTGCACGAAACGGCCACAATACGAGCACAGACACGAAAAATTGATTCTTCAGCATGACAACGCTCGACCTCACGTTGCGAAACCCGTGAAAACCTACTTGGAAACGCTCAAATGGGAAGTCCTACCCCACCCGCCATATTCTCCTGATATTGCACCGTCCGATTATTACTTGTTCCGTTCGATGGCACATGGTCTCACTGATCAGCAATTCCACTCATATGATGACATCTCAAAATGGCTTGATTCTTGGATAGCATCACAAGACGAACAGTTCTATCGAAATGGTATTCACGTTCTACCAGTAAAATGGAAAAAAATCGTAGCTAGTGATGGGCAATACTTTGAATAATTCGTTTGTAACCTTTGTTTTCAAAATAAAGTTCTTTTTTCACCAAAAAACAGCATACATAACTAGATTCAAGCGTCAGCCCAAGCCAGGTCCAAAGCCGGTATGGAATTAAAACTCAAAATTTCGTTTGATTTTTTACAAAGACAGCAGCAATTTTTGTGGAATAAAAAAAAAAAAAAGTACATATAATAAACTGTAAACAAAAATTTTTCTTGTTCTGAACAGTATTGTTCAGAGACTAAATTGAGAAATGTACAATCAACACCAACAGTCAAATGTGTTTCACGTCTATTGTGACTTGCCTGTTTTTACGTTGATTTTTTAAATAACGCGGTTTTCTTACGTCGTTTTTTGAAATAACGGACCGCGTAAAAAAAACCGCGTACTAAAATATCTTTTCCAAATGAAGCTTTAGAGAGTTGCCGTTCTCAGTAAAGTTGTTGAGAATGTAAAATATAGTCACTTGACATTATCAGATTAGTTCCAAATTGCACCGCACATATGGCGCCGCAATCTAAATTGCCAAATCGTGCTCTAGGAAGGTGCTGTCTTTAGCAAAGATGTTAATTGTATATAATAAAGGCATTCAAAATAATCACGTTCGATCCAGATCGTACCTCAGATATGGCGCTGCCATATTTGCGGCATAATTTAGAACTAATATGACAATGTCAAAAGACGACGAATGACACACTGAAAAAGTTACCCTAAGACTGCATTTCTCTAGCGCCTCATTTGGAAAAGATAGACTGCAGCGCCATCTCTGCGGCAAGATTTGGAACAGATATGATCATATCAAAAGACGACAAACAACATACTGAGAAAGTTAGCCTAAGACGGCATTTCTCTAGCGCCTCATTTGGAAAAGATAGACTGCAGCGCCATCTCTGCGGCATGATTTGGAAAAGATATGAGAATATCAAAATACGACGAATGACATACTGAGAAACTTTATCGAAGACGGCAAATCTCTAGCTTTAGAAAAGATAGACTGCAGCGCCATCTCTGCGGCATGATTTGGAACTTATATGATAATATCAAAAGACGACGAATGACACACTGAGAAATTTTGCCGAAGACGAAAACTCTCTATAACTACTCTGGGCTGTTTTGCTCACACATTGAATTAACAACCTCTATCCATTTGTAGCAGATTCCCGGTGGCCAATGTAACTGGAACCATGTTTTTCCACCACCAATACATTTTTATGACCATATCCTTTCAATATGAATATGAAATATAATTTTTATTTCCTTGACTTTTTTTACGTCGTTTTTTGAAATAACGCGGTTTTTTTACGCGGTACCAGTACCGTCGTAAAAAAAAATTTATGTGTATCTAAAACTGGAATTGATGATAACTTTCTAGCTATTTTTCAAACTGTATGGAATTGGTCAGTATCGTCATTATCGTCGATATTCTTATGTTTTTATCGCCAATTATTTTGCATAGACAGCTCGAAAAATCATTTTGAAAGAACGCCATCTATGACGTTTAACCTAACTTTTGCGTTACCTTGGTTCCTCCATTGGAAAATTAGGAAAATTTAAGCTGGCTCCACTTGTTCACTTTATAAAAATAAAAAAAAAAAACTGAAACCCTTTTTCAAATTATCACCAGTAAATGATAGCAAATTCCATTGAATTCCTCTAGAAAAAGCTTTTTTTAACAGTTTTAAAGAAGTGTTTGTTTGTCTTTATTTGAGAGTCTTTCAGCCGGTGGTGGCTGGTTCGTCTCTAAATTAAAAAAAAGTGAAGTTATCAAAATCCATATGGGATTTATTAGTGTTGCAATAATCATTATTCTAACAAGCAAATTACATACGCTCTGAAGCAGAATGGATTTTAAGCGTGACGTTACCCTTAAAAGCCGTATAAATTTTAAGACTTAAATTAAAAAAATAATCAGCTTTGAGTTCCTTTGGATGCATTCTGAAATATATGTGTAAATTTATCAATAAATTAAAATTATTAGCTGCGAAAAAAACGGAAGACAGCAGGTGGGATGATTTGTAGTTGTTGGTTGCAACAATTTCAATCCCTGGCGGATGCTTGTAGTTCGGCTTTTGCAACGTGGCGTTACGCTTGGATCTTCGGTCGCTCGAGGCCTGATAGAGGTTGTAACTGGTCCTGTCAGCTCATCCGGGGTTGATCCGGGGCTCAGCTTATTCTGTGCTGATTGATTGGCAGTGCTTGTAGAGTGAGGAATGGCTCCTCAGGTCATCACTACAGAGCTTTCAGCTCACTATAATAATACTGTATCCTAAAGGGAACGTGAGAGGAGGTCTTAGAGCTGGAAATTTTGCAGCCGGGTTTCATATGTGGTTTGCCTGCAGCACTGCTTCGGCGGTACATTTTTGGAACATGATTAGCTCATGTCTGGTGGCTGCATTTCACCGGCCTCGCAGGCTGCAAAGGGTCCTCAGGTTCTCTTCCTCAAGGTTCTCTTTGAATTCCCGTCAGTTCGTTATAGAGAATCATTTTAACTGGCCTGTCGTCCGACATTCTTACGAAACACCCAGCCATCCGTAGTTTTTCGGGCGAACTTCACTCTCCTCCGTTTAGCTACCTAAAATAGGCGGGCCTTTGCAGGACGCACGATTCTGGCGTTCTTGCAGACGACGTAAACCAAATCGCTCAAATCACCTCCGTTCAGCGTCCACGATCGCTGAACGAGGATAGTAATCCAGCCTGTACAATACAAAAAAAAACTATCGCTTTTTGTACGTATTCACAATTTTAACAAATGTTTGCAACGCGTTTACAACATACAAGCACTCTAAAAACTTTGACTAAGCGCTTGGCACACTTAAAAACCACGACAAACACAACTGTTTTCCAGCCGATTCGCTAGTGTAATCGCCGGGATTAAAACCTCCATTGCCAAAGAAACCACGGAATCAAAGAAATCGAATCGGACGCGAGAAGTGATGTTCAGCTTAGACATTGTATCAACAATCAATGTGCAACTAGCGATTTGAAACTGGTTCACTATTGTATAACCCCTAGTTCCGAAGTACACCTTGCAATCTGCACCTTGCCATGCACTCTGGCGCTTTTCAGTACCTTTTGGCACAAGTTTTTTTTTGTTTTTGTTTTGATTCGCTATGTAATTTTGACAGAATATTTGAGAGTGTATTGGTGTGAGTTACGGTCTTAGGGGCGAATCATTAAGCTTGGGACCGGTGTGCTAGTACTTGCTGAGCCAATATTCGTTTTCTTCATGACTATCCACCCGCTGATTTTATTGTATTTAGGTGTTCATTTGATTTCCATCTCTTTCGCATATGTACCTCCCCGAAAAACAAACTTTCATCCACAAACTTTATTAAAAAGCATCCACCTCTCATGCTATAAGAAACCCTACAAATGTACAACGAATAACACGAATCAAAACAAAAATCCAATTTGAAACGAATATCTAAGTTAAAACAAATAATCTACTATCTACACAAGAGAGCTAAACTAAAGCTGTAAACTAAACATAGAGAGAAAGAGAGAGAGAGGGGGGGCTGGGAGAGAGCTACCACACACACAAACACACACACACACACACACACACACACACACACACACACACACACACACACACACACATGTCCTCCGGCGAGGCGACGGTGGCGAATGAAGAACTTATTGAGAGAGCAAAGTCGCTAAAGGTGAACAAAGCGCCAGGAACGGATGGTATTCCGAACCTGGTCATCAAGACGACTATCTTGTTGGCTCCCGAAATGTTCAGGGTGGTGATGCAAAGGTTCCTGCACGAGGGCGTCTTTCTGGACGCCAGAAAATTCAGCCCCTAGTTTTGCTACCAAAGCCAGGGAAGCCACCAGCGGATCCATCGGCATATAGACCTATCTGTCTGTTGGATACAGCGGGTAAGGTGCTTGAGAGGGTAATCCTCAACAGACTGACAAAGTACACGGAGGGTATAGGCGGTTTGTCTAATAATCAGCTTGGCTTCCGTAAAGGGAAGTCGACGGTCACCAAGACGGCCGAGGTGGCAATCCAGCGCAAGAGGCGAGGAGTCCGCTACTGTGCAGTGGTCACTTTTGACGTGAGAAATGCGTTCAATAGCGCCAGTTGGGTGGCTATCGTCGACTCGCTCCAACGTCTTCAGGTTCCTGGGAAGCTATTTCTAGAATCGTGTACTGGTGTACAATACTGAGGTAGGCCAGAAACGTGTTCAGATCACCGCAGGCGTCTCACAAGGTTCGATCCTGGGTCCGGTGCTATGCAACACGATGAGGTACTACGGCTTGAGTTCCCGAACGGGGTGAAGATAGTCGGACGACATCACCCTGGAGATATGTGGTGAATCCATTGAAGAGGTGGAGCTAACGGCCTCGCACTCCATTGGCATTCTGGAGAGATGGATGAGTTCCAGGAAACTGGAGCTAGCCCACCATAAGACTGAGGTCACGGTTGTTAACAACCGAAAATCGGAGCAAAATGCGACGATCAGTGCAGGTAACTGCACAATCGAATCGAAGAGGTCTTTGAGGTATCTAGGGGTCATGATCGACGATAAGCTGTCCTTTATCAGCCACGTCGATTACGCCTGCAAGAAAGCCTCTATGGCTATATAAGCATTGTCCCGCATGATCTCGAATAGCTTGGCGGTGCAAGGGATTAAGCGTAAACTCCTGGCCAGTGTCGCCCTGTCCATACTTACAGGGTGGTCACAGAACCGGGAAAACCGGGAATTAACCGGGAATTCTAAAAAACCGGAAGAAACCGGGAAAAAAATCGGGAATTTATGTTCACATGATTATTGATAATATAGATTGTGTGTGACTATCATCGACCTCTAAATATTCCTATCTTAGCGTGTTCATCCATGACGATCTGTGAAATTTTAGAGTGTGTCGATTGATTTATCTTCTATAGATCATTGTACGATGGCGTCATCTATGCAGTTTTGACAGTTCAGGGAGCTTATTTGCGTGAACTTAGAATATTTTCGGTAAGAGAATTTGAGGTTTGAGATTTTGTGCTCTAAATTTATTACGATTGAAGTAAAATTGCCGGAGAACAGACCTCAGTGCTTATGTTTACATCATTTCCTGAATCTAATCGTACAGAATCCGGAAAAAGCCAATGAAAAATTTCGTTTGAGCGGTTCAAATTCCAACACCTTGTAAACAAGCTCTCTGGACTGTCAAAAAAGTGAAAAAAGTGAGGTTAATACATTTCGTGCAATGACCTATACATATCATGGCTCATTCGTGAAGTGTGTTGCAACGTGTGTTCTGACGTCTTATCTCTTTTCTCAAGCGCATAGAAAGTATAGGACTTGGTGTCAGGCCACCCCCCCCCCCCCCCCCTCGAAGCTGTCAAAAATATGGGTGGTTTAAAAACCCACAATGTGAGTTAAAAGTACCCACCTTGAAACAGCTTCATGTAGTTCCAGATGCGGGTGTTTTTCACTCTTATATGGGTGAAAATTTACTTCGTAAAAATTTGAAATCCTTCAGAGTTTGTCAAAAGTACAAGTATGTACAAGTCTTATACCGCTGCACCTCGCTTTGGTGTTTAATTTTATTTCCAGCTCTGATTTTGGGATTACAATTTCAAGCATAGGTGTGATATGGGATAAACTGGACCCAGAATATTTCCGAAAGCTAGCAGGAAAGTGATTTTTGATTTTTAGAAACACATTTTTATAAATGCGTAGAACATAAATGTTTGATTTTTACTCGATGTAAGTTCATGCTTATATTAAATATCATTGAATACAATGTGCTAAATTCATTCTTAATTTCTTCAGATTTTCCTGAACTATTTTTGAAAATAGTATTTAATCGACGTTGACTTAGATGGGTACTAAAAGCCCATCCAAAAAAAATTTTACTTTCAAGAAGATGGGTGAAAAGTAAACATCCATTTTGACGTACAGACGTTGTGGTCATTTATGGGTAAAACGCTTTTACCCACCTTGTGGGTTAGTCCACTTATTTCCAAGGTGGGTGAAAAACACCAATTTCTGAGTACTCTGAGTACTGGAGGAAGTATATGAAAACAAAACATATTTGTCCTATGCGTTTGAAAGAAAGGGGATTAGGCATCAGAAAACCTAATTATTAATCTCTCTCGTAGTGTCTAGAAGTGAATTTTATTTCCCAGAGTTAATCCCGCGATTGGGTTTACACTTCAAGAAAACCGTAATTTTTGTGAAGACTTAATTCCTGTCACGGGAATTCAAATCCCGGGCTCCATTTAAAACACACAGGCGCACAAATCCCGTGACCCTTTTCCTGACCTGGAAACCAGTCTTAAACCGCGAAATTTTTAACATTTGGTCCGAGAAAACCGGGAAAAAACCAGGAATTTGAAAATGAAAATTGAGTGGCCACCCTGTACTTAGGTACGGTGGGGCGGCATGGATCAGCGCCAGATTTTCCTTCCCGTCTAAAAAAACCTGCACACACACACACACACACACACACACACACACACACACACACACACACACATTTTCACTGAGCTCATTTGTAGTTAAGCAGCCTAGAAAAAATTACAAACTTTTAGTTTCCACCCGTTATTTCCCCGTGAATACGTATTAAGTGATATTGCCTATTGCCAACCAGTTTTTTTGACTCTTCAGAAATACATAAATACAATGGGGCATGATGAGGATGATGAACGGTTATTCGGCTTACCATTTAGCTACTTTATGTGTGGGCAATACCAAGCGGGATTCATGGGTGCCGCGCTACTACGGACCAGATTTTCGCGATTCGGCAAGTACTGCAGAAATGTCGCGAATACAACGTGCCCACACATCATCTTTTCATCGAATTCAAATCAGCGTATGATACAATCAATCGAGACCAGCTATGGCAAATCATGCACGAATCTGGATTTCCGGAAAAACTGACGCGGTTGATCAAAGCAACGATGGATCGAGTGATGTGTGTCGTCCGAGTATCAGGGACGCTCTCGAGTCCCTGCGAATCTCGGAGAGGGTTACGGCAAGATGATGCAATGTTGTTTAACATTGCATTGGAGGGTGCGATTCGAAGACCTGGGATAGACACGAGTGGCACGATCTTCAGGAAGTCTGTCCAACTATTTGGCTTCGCCGACGACGTTGATATCGTAGCACGTAACTTTAAGACGATGGCTGAAACATACACCAGACTTAAGGCTGAAGCTGGTAGGATTGGGCTTGTGATTAATGCGTTAAAAACAAAATACATGAAGGGAAGAAGCTCACGAGAAGAAAATGTTAGCCTCCTAGCACAAGTTCAGATCGACGGTGATGAGATCGAGGTAGTAGACGAATTCGTGTATTGGGCTCATTGGTGACCGCCGATAACGACACCAGCAGAGAAATTCAAAGGCGCATTATGGCTGGCAATCGTGCCTACTTTGGACTCCGAAGGACGCTAAGATCGAACAAAGTTCGCTGAACCACAAAGTTGACCATCTACAAGACATTAATTAGACCGGTAGTTCTCTACGGCCACGAAACATGGACATTGCTAGTAGAGGACCAACGCGCCCTTGGAGTCTTTGAACGGAAGGTGCTGCGTACGATCTACGGTAGAGTGCAGATGGAAGACGGAACTTGGAGGAGGCGAATGAACCACGAATTGCACCAGTTGTTGGGAGAACCTCCCATCGTACACATCGCAAAAATCGGACTGGGCTGGGCATGTCGTAAGAATGTCGGACGACAGCCCTGTGAAAATGGTTCTCGAAAACGAACCGACAGGTACAAGACGAAGAGGCGCGCAACGAGCAAGGTGGATTGATCAAGTAGAAGGCGACCTGCGGACCCTCCGCAGACAGCGAGGCTGGCGAGGTACAGCCATGGACCGATTACACTGGAAACAACTTCCGTGTACAGCAGAGGCCACACCGGCCTTAGTCTGATTGGTAAGGTAAGGTAAGTATGTGTGGGTTGGATCATCCATCCATGGAGTAGCGAAACGGTTAGTTTACGAATTTAAAAACATGCCAAAACATTTTCCCAGTAGACCAATTTTTTAGAACTTTTACACATTTAAGCACTACTCATAGAATATACACTAGTTAAGTTTAGCAACCCTTTAAAATATTCTTACTAAGGCTTGTTCGTGACAAAATCTGGACACCCCTAAATACGTATATCTCCGGAAATACTTCATCAACGCGTGAAACATTTCGCAGACTGATGCACGTATGTCTGTTCATTGTGTAAAATAAATTTTTGGTGATACTACAAGCTTTTAGATCGAAGATGACGTCGAAAGAAGAGCAAGTGCGAAAAGCAATTGTGTGCGGTCCGGATCTGTCAGTAAGAAAACTTGCAAAAAAGCTTGGTTTTCCTGCAAGCACTGTTTCCTGGTGGAACGAGCGATTGGAAAAGTTACGAAAAAAAGCACGGAAATTATTCAATCGGGCAAAAATGACTTCAAATTGGAGTCAGTACAAAGAGGCATTGAGTGAATATAACAGAGAAATAAGAAGATCCAAGCGGAATGATTGCAGACATCGGAGTGAAAACATAGAAACTGCAAGAATTCAAAAAGTTCTTTCGAGAGATCATTCCAATGGTCTCGGGACTCTCAAAAAGCCTGATGGAAATTTTACTGACAACACAACTGAAACTCTGGAATTAATTATGCAAACTGCGTACTGCTGATCAACTACCAGATCACAATTGTATGCAAAGTACCACATCTTCAGAATCCGAACGTATAGAAATAAATAAATCTACTAGGATGAATGGTTCAATACTTGGAACAGAATTGTCCAACGTACAAGCTGGATATATTGCCAATAAAATATTCACGAACTCTAGGATTGAATAGGGAATAGATTCTTTCAGTCCTTTCAAATCCCCAGGTCCAGATAGAATTTTTCCTGCACTTATTCAGAAGTGCAAATCTGTAATAATTCCTATTTTGATTGAATTATTCAAGTCTAGTTTTTTACTGGGATATATTCAAAAGAAATTGATGCAAGTCCGAGTTGTATTTATACCAAAAGCAAATAAAAAAGATAAATCCTTACAAAAATCATACAGACCAATTAGTCTGTCATCAATATTTTTTAAATTAATGGAAAAACTCATAGATGAATACATAAAATCAGAATTTGTTTTTAAAAAAACCATTATGTAAACACAATTTGCCTACAAATTATATTTAAAAAATACCCCCCCCCCCCCCCCCCCCTCCTCTCCCTTTTCTTATTTTTTTTTTATATCCCCCCCCCCCCCAAAAACCACCTGGTTTATGATAGCCCCCTATCAATCAGGAAAATCAACAGTAACAGCTCTTCACACTCTGGTTACTAAAATAGACAAATCATTTGCTTCTAACGAAATTCTCTTAGCAACGTTTCTTGATATTCAAGGTGCATTTGACAATGCATCCTTCTCATCCATGATAAACGCAATTAGAAATCATGGTTTTGATGAAGACATATTAAACTGGATAGTAAAAATGTTATCCAAAGGAGAATTATCAGCTAACCTAGGTGATTCAGAAATAAGAGTAACAGCAGTTAAAGGCTGCCCTCAAGGGGGTGTTCTATCTCCGCTTAGGTGGTCCCTGGTTGTTGATGATCTCCTTCTAGAACTAAAGAATCAAGGTTTTGAGGTAATTGGTTTTGCGGATGACATAGTCATTATAGTTCGCGGAAAATTTGATGAAACGGTTTCTGACCGAATGCAAAAAGCATTAAATCTCACGCTACCGTGGTGTGAACGTGAGAGATTGAATATAAATCCTACAAAAACAACTATTGTACCTTTTACTAAAAGACGTACCACTTCAATAGCTAACCTTAAATTAGGTGATGTAAAGCTTTCAATGTCCACTGAAGTTAAGTATTTGTGGGTAACTTTAGATAACAAACTTTACTAGAACAAACACATTGAACAACAAATAGCGAAAGCGGTAAGTGCTTTCTGGATCTGTAAAAGAACTTTTGGGAAACAATGGGGTCTGAAGCCGAATATGATTCATTGGATCTATTCGACTATAGTTAAACCTAAGATCGCCTACGCGTTACTTATCTGGTGGCCAAAAACCAAACAGAAAACGGCACAGATCAAATTGCACAAGTTGCAAAGGCTTGTCCCCATTTCTATAACTGGAGCAATGCGTAGCGCTCCATCTATAGCTTTAGAATCTCTACTTAATCTTCTTCCTCTAAATCAATTTATTGAATTGGATGCATTTAAAAGTGCTCTAAGGCTCAACAGGTCCACGAATCTCTTCGATGGAGATCTTATTGGACACCTGAGTATCACAAAAGAGTTTCAACTAAGTCCACTAATAATGATGAATGAGGACTGTATGCAGAGAATAAACTACTTTAACCACAATTTCCATGTTCATGACGTGACTCGTCTGGATTGGCATGCAGGAGGGCCGAATATTCGGCCCGGATCAATAGTCTTCTACACAGATGGCTCAAAACAAGACAGTATGGTGGGTGCTGGAATAACTGGCCCTGGAATTAACTTTTCGGTGTCTATGGGAAAATGGTCCACGGTATTTCAGGCTGAAATATATGCTATCCTAGAATGTGCAACAATATGTATGAGAAAAAATTACAAAAATGCAAATATATGCATCTGTTCAGATAGTCAAGCAGCGCTAAATGCTTTAAAATCAAACATTTATACGTCAAAACTGCTTTGGGAATGCTCAAAATTGTTGCAACAACTGTCCTGTCGCAACACTGTTAACCTTTACTGGGTTCCTGGGCATTGCGGAATCGACGGAAATGAAAAAGCTGACTAATTGGCAAAAAAAAGGATCAACCACGAAATTCGTTGGTCCCGAGCCCTTTTTTGGCTTATCTTCTTGTGCCCTTAAAATTGAGCTTAAGTTCTGGGAGAAAACGAAGGTACAGTACAACTGGAACAAGACCATAAATGCCCGGCAATCAAAACGTTTTATAAAGCCAAACGCTTGTCATACATATAGGTTACTAAATCTATCGAAACGTGATCTGAGTGATAACAGGACACTGTCCTAGTAAATATCACCTAAAGCTCATTGGTAAGCTAAATGAAGATAAATGTCGATTTTGTAAACTAGAGAGTGAAAGCTCTGAACACTTACTGTGCGACTGCGTTGCACTATTTCATAAAAGATGCAGATTCCTTGATAAAGGTCATATGGAGCCTTGGGAAATCTGGGCTGTTAGCCCCAAAAGGGTAATAAAGTTCATAAGGAATATATTACCTAGTTCGGATCATTGCCTAGACAAAAAAAAAAAACACAAACAAACAAACAAAAAAAAAAAATATATTAAATTTTTTATTTAAATATAATGAAAAAAAAAAAAAATGATAAAATATTTATTTACTCAATTTTTTTTTTCTATTTCCCCTTCCCCCCCCCCCCCCCCCCCCCCCCCCCCCACCCCTCCCCCCACCAATTTCCAAACCTCCTATTCTTTTTTTTTTTTTTTTTTTTTTTTTTTTTTTTTTTTTTTTTTTTATTTACGACACTTTACACATGAGTGCATTCGTGTCGGTCGATTCTTGGTTCACTAATCCTCAATTTCTACACCTCAAAAATTTTGCATTTTCTTCTCAACTTTTTCTTATTTTCTTTTACTTCTATTCTTCTGCTTTTTCACTTCTCTTTTTCAGCTTTTCCTCTTCCGTATGTTTTTCCGCTTCTATTCTTCCACTTATCTTCTGCTTTTCTTCTTCCACTTCATCTTCTCGGTTTCTCTCATCCGCTTTTTTTCCATTTATCTGCTTCCACTTATCGTTTTCTGCTCGTCTTGCTCATTTTTTCCAATTTTAACCTTCCGTTTTTTCAACTTTTCTTTTACACTTCTCGTTTTCCACTAGGTATCTTCCGCATCCATTCTTCTGTTACTTTTCTTCTATTTTTTCTTCCTCTGCTTCTCTTCTTGCGCTGCTCATCATCCACTTGTATTTTCCCGCTTTTCTGCTTCCGATTCTATTCTTCCGGTGAACTTCTTCTGTTTTATTTCTTCCGCTAATCTGCTTACGTTTCTCATCTACCGCTTCTCTTATAGTGTTTCTCTTCTTTCTTTTTTCTTGTGTTATTTCAATTCTTTCGTTTTTTTTTCTTCCGTTTCTTATCTTCTATATTTATACTTTCGCTTCTCTACTACTGCTTCTCTTCTTCTATTTCTTTTCTTCCATTTCTCTGCTTCCACTTCTCTGCTTCCACTTCTCTTCTTCCCCTTCGCTTCTTACACTTCTCTTCATTCATTTTTTTAACATCTTTCTTCTTTCGCTTTTTTCTTCGGTTTCTCGTATTTTTCTCCATTCATTCATTTTCACTGTATTTTCATGTTCTTTCCAACTTTTTAATTTTTATTTTACTCCTTCGTCATCTTGCTTCACTTTTGTTTGCACCTTCAGTCCTACCTACATTCACTTTTTCTCATTTACTGGGTCCTCTGAGTTATCTTCTCATTTTCCACTGTATCGTTTGTGTCACCAACTTCCGTTTATTTATCCTCTTCATATGTTACTTGCCACATTTCTTTATTTGCATCCTTTAGTAGTTTTCATTGATTCGCTTCCACTGTGTCTATTTTCATACATTTTTTTCTTTTACGCCGTATTTTCTCCATTATTTTACAACTCCTTTCTGTATTCTTGAATATCTTCTTCCTCCACACTTTCTTTGCAACTGTCTGAATTCTCTGTCTTCATTATCACCTGCCATTTATTTATTCCCTTCATCTCTTTCATAAAATTCGCTGTCATATCTGCGACTCTATTTGATTTTCCACCATTCTTCGCTTTTTCTACTGTATCTGGACCAACGTCTGTTTTACCTCCGATATTTTCTGCTACATATTCTTTTTCTCCGCCTCTCACTTTTTTGCTTTTTCTTCTTTTCACAAACTTCGATATACATTGATTTCATGCAGGAACTCCAGCAATCGCTTTTCGTTGTCATCTTCGTTACATAACGCTGCATTCAGGTTGGTCGGATCGATATCATACTTCGTTCTAGCTGCTCTGTTTTTATAGTTTTGGGACGTTTGCGAAGTTCCGTTTTCATAATTGCCCAAAATTTTTCAATTGGACGAAGTTCCGGTGAATTTGGTGGGTTCATATCCTTTGGCACAAAATTGACTCCGTTGGCTCGGTACCACTCCAATACGTTTCGAGCGTAGTGGCAGGATGCTAGATCAGGCCAAAACAGAGTTGATCCTTTGTGCTTCTTAATGAATGGCAAGAGACGCTTCTTAAGGCACTCTTCCGTGTAAATCGCACCGTTTATTGTTCCGGAAATCATGAAGGGAGCACTTATTTCACCACATCCGCAAATCGCCTGCCAGATTAGAAACTTCTTTGCAAATTTCGATAGTTTCTTCTTTCGAACATCCTCCGGAACATGGAACTTCGACTTGGCAACGAAATATTCTTGCCCAGGAAGTTGACGGAAGTCGGTCTTGACGTATGTTTCGTCATCCATCACGATGCAACCGGATTTGGTGAGCAGCTTCGTGTAAAGTTTCCGGGCGCGGGTTTTCGCAGTGATGTTCTGTTTTTCATTCCGGTTTGGGGCTTTTTGCACTTTGTAAACATGTAACCCAGCACGCTTCATGGTTTTCTGCACAAAACCGACTGACACCTTAGACTTTTTAGCGACATCTCGAATGGACATGTTTGGACGGTTCTTGAATTGTTGTACGACTTTCCTGGCCATTTTACTGTCCATTGGACCACTTTTACGACCACTCCCTTACTTCCTTTGGACACTCAGACGCTCCTTGAAGGTTCTTATTACACGAGACACAGTTGTATTTGCAATTCCAAGCCTTTTAGCAATCCACCGGTGGGACGCCCCTGGATTTTGATTGTGAGTGCACAAAATTTTCTCACGGACAATTTCTTGTTTCGACGACATGACTGGAACTACTGAATGTATAACTATGAAACTTGGCAGATGTAAATAATACACAATGGATAAGATCTTCTCAAATTTCTAGGTTTTTTACTCATACGATTCAAAAGTTACAGAAGATTTTCTGTGTGCCATTTTTATCGAATACACCCTTTATAATAGTAGTGGTAGTTACTCAGAATAGTGACTCACCATTGCAATCTGGCATATATAAAAAGAGGATTCACCACAGTAGAACAATTAACAAGGATAGCTGGGAGCGGAATAAAAACGGATCTCAGGAACCACCAGAAGGACGAGAAGGTGAAGCAAATCCTGCAGAATAGACCAGATCTTTCGGTATGTTAAAATGTCCTCAACGTTCGTGCATACTTCCAAGCACCGGCAAGGTATGAAATCGTTCAAGGTGAAAAATGTACCGAACCGTAATGATAAACAGAATGTGACGGCTAAAATCCGGACTCGCAAGTTGAATCGCGAATATTTGACGAAGTATCCTGCGTGATAATTGACGATGAAACTGATGTGCTGGAAGACTTTAAGCAGCTTCCCGGAATGTCTTATTATACTGCCATGCAACGGAGCGGCGTGGACGAAGAAAAAGGTCAAATTTCCCAAAAAATATTTGGTTAGGCAGGCAATACGCAGCTGTGGTCGAGCAAGCCAAAGCTTCACCACTACCGGAACGGTAAACAAGGAAATATACCGTGAAGAATGCCTAAAGAAGCGATTGTTACCATTCCTACGCAGCCATGACGCTCCCTCGCTATTCTGGCCTGATTTGGCATCTTGTCACTACGACAAAGATGTTTTGGAATGGTATAAAGCGAATGGAGTCCATGTTGTACCGAAAGACCACCTAACTGCCCGGAGTTTCTACCTATCGAGCGGTATTGGGCTCTCGTGAAGAGAGAACTCTCTCAATATAAACATCAAGCTACAACTATAGAAAAAAATCGAAAATCACGGACAAAAGCAACTAAATCGGTTGCAGAGAAGTCTGCACAGACCCTTATAGCTGGAGTAAACACAAAAGTTCATAGTTTCTTCATGCAGCCTAATTAAGTAACTGTAATTAGTTTTAAGATGACTAATAATGCACAACTAAATGAATAAAAAATGCATCTTGGATTGAACTAACAGCAAATTTGTTTGATTCCAAGTTTCATCTGTCCAGATTTTGTCGCGAACAAGCCTTATGTATTTCTGTAAAAATGGGGGACGATGAACATGCACAGAACTGGGAACCAGCATGAGCGTATGACGAAGGAAGCTTCAAACAGTTTTCTAAAGGCAATCGAGGGCAATCTTACCAGAGTCCAGGGTAATTCAACTCAAGTCACTCCAATGGTAATCTGAATCCCCGAAGAATGAAATCGAATATCAATCGATCTGCAACAAATTCGAAATCGTCTATGTAAGCAACAAGTTAACACCTTGGAAATTCCCACCAAAATCCAGCAAACCCACCAACTGCCCCGTACGCAAAGATACTACAAATGCTGAACCTCCCACCATTAACCGGAAACGAAACAAGTACGAATCAAGCCGTAAATTATTAACAGCAGAACAATACAAGTTTTATTTCCCAGCCCGACCCGAGCGTAGCAACCCTTCTCAGTCGTACAAAATATCGATATTGTTGCTCTGACTGCGGGTTGCTACGTTCCCTGTGACACTTGATGTCCCTTCGGAGCCTGGTTGACACAGCCGAACTGTTGAATAAATTAACCGGTACTCCTTGTTGTCGCTGTTGTGGTCCTCTTGGTTGCCTTTTTCCTCAAGTAAACATTTCCCTCATAAAATGATAAATTACAAATATCCATGAAAAATTGTCTGAATAATAAACATCGACTCGGATGCACGCGGCGCGGGGGTGTGGAATTTCCTCTTGATTTTTTTTTTTTTGTATCATACAGCGATGTATTGTAGTCATTTCGTTGGTGGAAATTTTCAGGCATTCGTCAGTACAGCGCTACATACAAAAAAAAACGAACAACGCACTGCTGTGGATAATGTATTTTTAGCTACCTATCTGTTTTAAAAGAAAGAGAAATGTGCTATCTACAGCAGGGGGCGACGGATGTATATTTCAACTTTATGGTCAAAGCTGAATAAACAGAACATTTTTCAAGAGCGACGAACGACCTTTCCCGTTCTCGGCGTTACGTCATCGATCAGCTTGCCTTGTATCAGGTGGGTGGCAATCGGGCATTGAGGTAGGTGAATTTCGACGGTGAATTTAGGTTCATTATTTTGGGACATGATTATTCAACTTCGCACTCATTTACATTATTAGGGATCCGAAATAAGTGAAAATAATTGCTGTGACAATTTCCATGATTTCAGTTTGTTGCGAAATTATGGCCTTGAATGTGGAGAACGTTTCGTTGGACCTATTATGAGTGTAACAACGGTACAGTTCGATTTGCTTATTGGCTGGTTATTCACCGCCGGAGTTTTGAACGCAAGATCCTGCTCCATCCGATCACAAGTATGATCCGTGCAGCGGCGTGTATTGTATTTTCAAACGGCGACGGCGGCGTGGATCGGCGCGGGCATAAATTATACCCTCAACATTTCCTTATGCATATCCCTTTTAACTGTTTCACTTCCTCGTGCACTGTAAAGACTATAAAGGGTGTTCCGATCAAAATTTTGTCAAACAGTAATGTGTGTGAGTCGATCAAAGTTTTTATTAATAAGTCAAATTCTTTTTATTTTTCAAGTTCAGTTAATACAGGAGCTCAGCTAAGCTTCATTTTTACCGAATGCGAATTGCCGGGTCTTTCGTTTATCACCTGCCATAAGATTTTGTACAGTCTCCTTGTCCACTTTATTCGCCACAGAACGCCAGTTTGCCTTGAACTGTTTCTCGCTCCCAACAGCTTTTTGATTCTTCTTGAGATTCCGCTTGACGATGGCCCAATATTGTTCGATTGGACGGAGCTCTGGCGTTTTGGGAGGGTTCTTGTCCTTGGGCAACACTTGAACGTTGTTGGCAGCATACCACTCCATGGCCTTTTTTCTGTAATGGCAAGATGCCAAATTCTGCCAAAATAGAACGGAACAATTGTGTCGCTTCAGGAAAGGCAGTAAACGTTTTTGTAGGCACTCGCTCGGATAAATTTCCTGGCTAACGGTTCCGGTCGCAATGTAAACGTTGCTCTTCAAGCCACAGGTACAGATGGCCTGCCACCCCAGATATTTCTACGCTAACTTTGACAGTTTAATGCGCTTGAAAATATCTGCCACCTTTCCCCGTCCGGTTGCCGTATAAAATTCCTGTCCAGGAAGCTGTTTAAAGTCTGCCTTGACGTAAGTTTCATCGCCCTGTACCACGCAATCAAACTTCGTCAGCATCATCGAGCACAACTTTCGCGATCGTGCTTTGACCGACGTGTTTTGTTTATCGTCGCAATTTGGAGTCACCACTTTCTTGTAAGTCGACAGTCCAGTTCATTTTTTAGCTCTATCCACGGTTAAAGACGCCACTCCCAGCTTCTTTGCGACATCTCGGACGGAGAGGTTGGGGTTCCGCTCGAAACGACGGGCAGCTCTTTTCGTCGTCGCTGTGGCCTTCGGCTTTCGATTTCCCCCCGATACAGCTTTCCTGGCTGTCGACAAACGTTCACCGAACACTTTCAATACGTTGGTAACAGTTGATTTAGCCATATTCAACAATTTCGCCAACTTGGCGTGAGAGTAGTTTGGATTTTCGCCATGTACGTGCAAAATTTTGATGCGTTGCTTCTTTTCCTTCGACGACATTTTGATAACTTAAGTGCTAATTGTTGTACTGGATGCAATATTCAAATAGTTCTTTATTTCTTGAAGTCTTAATACAGAATGAAACATTGGCAGTTTTTCTAGTGCCTTGTATATGTCCGGTTGCTACGCGTTGCCAGGCTGTCCACGGTACCTGTAGTTGCTTGTTGTCCGACTGCTATGATAGTGTCCAACATTCCTCCCTTCTTATTTCCAGAACAGGTATGGTTCAAATCTTGAAGGCATCCGAATCATCCTCTGTGGCCGGACCGATGGTATTTCTTGAACAGGATCGGTTGATGGTTGGACAACTTCTTCTTGTTCCAAGTCAGGTTGTTCGATCTGGCTGCGACCTACTTCTGGTTCGGAAATGACTGCAGCTCGTTCATGTTGACTGGAATCTTCTTCGTATTGTGGGTCCATGGGCAATTCTTCAACTTCAATTTCAGGCCGTGGTTGCGTCTCGGAATGAACGTTTGAGGTTGATGCAATGCGGTCCTGTTTGACTTGATTTAAACGTTGCTGGGAGAGCGGCTCAGATGTTTTTGAGGATTGTAGACCAAACATGGATCCTCCCTTAGCTCAGTCGGCGCGGCTACAAAACCCCCCCCTGGTTGGGGAGGTTTGGTTAAAGTACCCTTTTTTTCTACCTATTTTTAGCAAAGGAAACTACTTGCCACACAATCATACTAAAGGGCGAACACGAAATTATTGCGACACCGAAAATGTCATGCCAATTTTCTTATAATGTTTAGAATCAAACCAAAATTTTAGGGTAGTTTTATACATATATTTATTTCAAAAATCAAAAGAAAAGTTAATCGATGGAGCCTTGAGTGTAAAATTGAACGCATTTTCGCTTGATGCCCTCCATCAAAGTTTTTACAGTGTCATCCGGTACCAGTTTCTCAGTTTTTTTTTCCATTTTCTTAACATGTCCTTCTCGTCTTTGACTGTCTTCTTGCTCTTCCGAAGTTCCCGCTTCATCATTGCCCAGTACTGCTCCACCGGGCGCAGCTCCGGACAGTTTGGCAGATTCATGTCCTTTGGAACAAAATGGACAGAATTGGCCGCATACCACTCCAGGACACTTTTAAAATAGTGGCATGATGCCAAATCTGGCCAAAATAGCGGAGCTTCGTCGTGCTGCTGCAAGAACGGCAAAAGGCGCTTCTCGAGGCACTCAGATTTGTAGATCTCGCCATTTACTGTGCCCTTTGTCACGAAAGGCTCACTCCTCAGTCCGCAAGAGCAGATGGCCTGCCAAATGAGATATTTGGAGGCGAACTTCGACATTTTCTTCTTCTTAAATTTGTCGTCAACATAGAACTTGCTCTTGCCGTTGAAAAACTCCAACCCCGGAATTTGCTTAAAATCGGCTTTTATATAAGTTTCGTCGTCCATCACACAGCAGCCATATTTTGTCAGCATCTTCTCGTAGAGCTTCCGTGCCCGAGTTTTAGCCGTCGATTGTTGACGCTCATCGCGGTTTGGGAAGTTCTGTACCTTGTATGTATGTAGTCCAGCTCTCTTCTTTGCATTCTGGACGTAGCTCTGCGACATGCCGATCTTTTTAGCCAAATCACGGCTTGAGACGTTGGGATTTGCTTTAATCATCCGCTTCACCTTTCCCTCCGTCTTTTTGTTCTCCGGTCCCGGTTTTCTTCCAGCTCCTTTGCCGTAGTCCAACGTCAACCGCTCCTGGAACCGCTTCAACACTCTGGAGACGGTTGAATGGTGAATGTTCAACATTTTTCCCAACTGCCGGTGCGACAGGTCAGGAAATTCCAGGTGTTTGGAAGGAATTTGTTCTCTCGACTCGCGTTGGTTCACCTCCATTTTCGTTGAATCGAAAAACACGACTTCGAGTTTGACAGCATGTAAACAATACACATCAATGAGAAAGTGTGTAAAATTTGGTTGATTTTACCCAATGGTAAAAAAGTTATGCCCTGTTGAATGTGTCGCAATAATTTCGTGTTCGCCCTTTAATGCCCAAAAGAAATTTCCCCCCCAAAGCTCTAAATTAATAACTGTGGAAGTGCATTTAGAACACTAAGTTTAGAGCAATTGTGAAGCAAAATTGTGAAAGCAATAAGCTTGAAATGCGAAAGAAGAAGAAGAAGACCAAACATGTCCACCAACATATCCAGTGGTGTCAAATCTGCTGCACTTGTTTCCTCTTCACTGAAACGCATCTTGAGTTGGTTGGTGTGTGATCTGATAAGCTTCCTCCGTCCATGCCACTCGTCCAACAGCACATTGTGGTTGACACGACCGATGACTTCAATTATCACGCCGGGAGCCCACTGCCACTAGTTGTTGCTGCTGTAGACCTTGAAACCTTTACGCAAATCACGAGGAGTTGCGCCGTGCTTCTGATTGAATTGCTCGTCCTGACGATGATTGAGGAAAACAGGCTTCGGTTGATTGTGGTGAAGGAGATCCAGGACTGTCGTCATGTTTCGGCCAAGCATCTGCTGCGAAGGTGTCTTGCTGTTCAGAACACGACTGGGGGTAGTCCTGTATACCTGGAGAAATGTCTGGGGCGCTTCCGTGATGTTTGAATGCCGAAGCGTTCCATCATCTGCATCATCCGAGCGTTCTGTTCCGCCATCTGCTTGTTCTGCCGCAGGATTTGCTGGTAGAGTTCTTGAAATTCGTCACTTCCAGGTTTTGCCATCTTGAGAAAAACAGCAGCTCTTCCGTCAAAGCGATAAATTCGATAATTTCCTCGTCGCCAAATGTTGTACTTGATACGATATTCAAATAGTGCTTTATTTCTTAAAGTCTTAATACAGAATGAAACATTGGCAGTTTGTCGACTGCCTTGTATGTGTCCGGTTGCTACGCGTTGCCAGGCTGTCCACGGTAACTGTAGTTGCTTCACAGAGAACAGACATGGATGTCCATATACCTTTTCTTGAAAAACGTGTGTAAAAGTATAGGAGGGCAGCCAGTATAAGAAGCAAGTGTAGAGAAAAACAAACAAAATGTTCAGGTTATGTGCTTGGCTTTATATTGACGATCATTGACATGACAGTTATCACACAACTGCAGCGCCGCCTACCAGGAGCATAACGACATACATTTGAAATGTCGGTTTAAAGTTTTACACAAGTAGCAGACCGAAGATGAACGTCTGTTCTCTGTGGTTGCTTGTTGTCCGACTGCTATGCTAGTGTCCAACACTAATCTCAAAATCCAAATAGAGGCATGATGCTACACGCACACATCTTCAAAATGAGGGGTGTGAAATTTTTTTAATGCACGATGAAAAGAAATGCGTCAAGTTTAAGTCGTCCAAATTTTGACCGAAACACCCTTTAGGATCACTCCAAGTCTTATGTTTTGATAGAAGGCCCGGATATCCATAGTGTTCTATGACTCAGGTCGATGAATTGACGTGTGTATGTGTGTATCTGTATGTTGTGTACAAAGATATGAGACGTAACATTATAGAATTTGTTCATAACAAGTCGACAGGGAATTCGGCTTATTTCTTTATTAACAAACTTAACCAAAACTGTTTTTTCAGCGTTCAGAATTCAATTGCCAAGAGACGCTCTGCACATTTCGTAATTGCCGTGTACGAAAATAGTTTAGTTTAGATCTTCACGAAGATGGCGAGTCAAGTTTTCAGCGCTAGCAGAAATCGAATACGTTTTCACGGGGAATCTATTTATAATAAATTAACGAATGATGATGTATTCCGTAAATAATATTTCACTGAAGACATATAACAACAGAAAAGAAGATTATAAAGTTCTGAGTGGACATTTTATTAATTTTGTATCCTGATTTTTAATGTACCGTAGCATAAAGACTGGACTCGGAAAAAATGAGACACACAAAAATGATCACCAAAAATTCATTTTAAATCGGATAAAGGGCGATACGGTCAAAATTTGGTCAATATCAACTTGACGTATTTCTTTCAATTTTGCATTTAAAAAACCTGAACACCCCTCATTTTGAAGGTGTGTGTGTGAGAATGTTGCTCCTATTTTGATTTTGGAATTCACTCTTCAGTTGTCAAAATGCCGTCCAAGCAAGAAGAGCAGCGTATCAAAATAGGGCCTGCACCAACTCCCTGTCTCGCCGGAGGACCAGCGTGAACAGCTCTGTTTTAGAGTCCCACGCTGGCAGGGGGGCGATGATCGGCCGCCCCTAACATGGAGAACAGACGCCGTTTTGAGCCGCCCCTGACAAGGAGAACAGACGCTCAGATTGGTGAAGGCCTGGACTTTTACAGCGGGCTGACTCGCTTTGACAGGGCTGCTTTCGGATATTTGTGGGATTTTGGAAGAAACTTTACAGAGTCCAGCAACTGCTAAGCCTCCCCAAATCATAGGCAGCCCCCGCTGCCTGTCCGGGGATGCTTATTTAATTCGCATCTAACCTCCAAATCTGGAGGCCGTTCATGATCCGCAATCTATGGCCTACCGGGTGGCTTGCAGCTCAGCTCTGCTAGTCTCCACCTACTGAACGGATTGCCCGGTAGATGGTAGATGGTATGATTACCTCAAAACATACGCACCATAGATCTTTCCAACACACCTCCTGCAGCGCTACGATGCCGAACTTGCGATCCTTCAGTGCATCGGGCAGTATGCGGGTGCTTCCGACGAAATTGAGGGATCTGCAGTTCCACGTACCGAGTTTCCAGTCGCTAGTTCTATTTCGTATTCTGGTGTCCACGTTCCTGTGCTTGCTTATTTTCCGCTTCACGATTGTTGCTTCAGCCGCCCCTAACACGAGGAACAGTCGCTTGGAACTTGTATTGGTATTTCCTCCAAATACATTGCTAAATAGCTCGCTTTGAGCACCACTACACGCTACATCAACTGAACAGAATTAACGCACTCTTTGGAGCCTTGACTACATGGTGACATTGTAACGACAACCGATTTACATGAAAATCTGTACGTTTATCTAGAACACGTTGGAAGCCGGCTAACAGCTTAGCTTAGCTTAGGCTGGCTGTACAAAACAGGCAGCATCTTCTCAGAATCCAATGAAACTTTGTGGGTGGGTAGACTATGTCTTTTCAAGCAACTTAGCATACTATGTTTTTTTTTTCAAAATTTATCTAGACTACCATTTGAAAAGGGCTTAAGTTTTTTTATCGATATTTTTTAAATCAACATAACTCAAAAAAGAAAAGACTTACAAAAAAGTAATGTATGGGTGACTTTTAGAAAATCGTCCTAACGTTTATGAAAAAAAAATGTAAATGAAAAAAAAATTGTAAAATCGATTCTTGCACGCTAAACAAAATATTTTAAAATTTAAAGTCGATTTGCAAAAAATGGCTATCTTAGAATTGGACGAATTTTTTTTTTTAAAAGGCAATATAATTGTCTAAAAGTTCGCTGTACATTGCAAGATAGGCACTTTTAAGGAAAAAAAGTTTTTCTAACAACAAATTTTTCATGTCAACATTATTCAAAAAGGAAAAGACGTACACAAAAGTGATGTATGGGTGACTTTTGGAAAATTGTCTTAGCTCTTATGAAAAAAATTTAAAAATTATAAAATCGATTCTTACACGTTAAAAAAATTATTTTAAAATTTAAAGTCAATTTGCAAAAAATTAGTAGAAAAAAAAAACCCATGCATCACTTTTTTGTAAATGTTTTCCTTTTATGTATGAGTTATGTTGACATGAAAAATTTGTTGTTAGAAGAACTTGTTTTCCCTTCTTGCAATGTATGGCGAACTTTTAGACAATTATATTACTTTTATTTAAAAAAATCGTCCAATTCTAAGATAGCCATGTTTAGCAAATTGACTTTAAATTTAAAAATATTTTTTTTAGTGTGTAGGAAAAATAATTTGACAATTATTTAAATACTTTTCATAAAAGTAAAGACAATTTTCTAAAAGTTACCCTTACATCACTTTTTTTGTAAGTCTTTTCCTTTTTGAGTTATGTTGATTTAAAGAAAATCGCTCAAAAAACCTAAGCCCTTTTCAAATGGTAGTCTAGATAAATTTTGAAAAAAAAAACAAAGTATACAAAGTTGCTTGAAAAGACATAGTCTACACACCCACAAAGTTTCATTGGATTCTGAGAGGGTGCTGCCAAACACTGGATGAGTTGGCGTGAAATTCGTCAATTAAAACACAAATTCCGCACTTTATTCCAACTGTAGTCATTTATTTCAGATTCAGAGGATATGATTTAACACATGACAGTCAAAACATAGTTATCCGAACGTCGCGCTTAACTCCATCCATAAGGGTTTGTACAGACTTTGCAGATACCGTGGAGGCCGTCTTTGTCCAAACTTGTTGGATGTGTTCGGATCCTTGATTCTTTCCAGAAAGCTTCCGCTCCATCAGAGCCCAATATCGCTCGATTGGACGTAACTCTGGACAATTTGGCAAAATATTCCGTTGATTTGCTTTGTACCACTCCATCACAGTTATAGCATAATGGCATGATGCCAAATTGGGCCAGAACAAAGGTTCTCCTTTGTGGTTTTTGATTATGGGTAGCAATCGCGGTTGCAGGTAATCTTTCTGGTAAATCTTCTTGTTGGTTGTGCCTGTAGTGACGAAAGATGTATTTATTCTGCCACACGTGCTAATTGCCTGCCAAACAATGTATTTTTGGGAAATTTCAATGCCTTCGTCCTGAAATGCTCAGGCGTAGCATTTCTGCCCATAGCAGAATAGAAAACCAGCCCTGGAAGTTGCTTGAAATTCTCCAGGTCATACGTTTCATCGTCCATAAGAACGCCTGAAAACTTCGTCAAATATTCGCAGTCGACGTTTGTACTGCGAATATTTGACAATGTGATTTTGCTGTCATGTTCTGTTCGTCGTTCGCCTCAAGCTCTGTTTTAATTTTTGGACAAAACCAGACTGCATTTCCATTTTAGGAGCCACCGTTCGAACAGATTCGTGTTTTCCTTCAATATCCTCTTCACCTTTCGGTCCATGACAAGATCAGCACGTCTATTGTTTTCATCACTTCTCGTTTTCCATTCGACCTTCAAACGTTCCGAAAATGATTTGAGCACACCGCGACAAGTGGATTTAGGTAAAGACTGTATTCGATGAAATTTGGACACACGCAATTGTTCGTAACTTTTTAGCGTGTGGGTAAAAATTATTGAAATTTTAACTAAATGTATTTCATTGTGTTGTGTTAATTGTGTAATGAGTTTCGTGAAAATCGGTCGATTGATTTCAGTGATGGCTTCGAATGAAGAAATAGTGCGCCAACAAATTTTGGGCACTCACTTCGAAAACCCAAACGCTTCTCATCGATGGATCGGAAAACAGCTCGGAATCGCACATTCAACCACGTATCTCATGTGATCAAAACGTTCAAGGACCGTAAGACAACCAAGCGGAAAAATGGTAGTGGCAAAAAACGTGGCACATCAAATCCGGAGAAGGCCAGGATGATATTGAACCAATTTAAGCGTTATCCCAACATTTCGATCAGGGATGTTGCGAAAAAGGCGAAAGTTTCAGTTTGTTTTGTGCAGAAAACAATGAAACGTTCTGGATTACATGTGTACAAGGTCCAGAAGGCACCGAACCGGAGCGATAAACAGAACTCGGTGGCCAAAACTCGTGCAAGAAAACTGTACAGGGAGTGGCTCACAAAACCGTTCTGCATTGTGATGGACGATGAGACCTACATTAAAGCCGACACCAAACAAATGCCAGGACAGGAACACTACGTCGCCACCTCTAAGTTGGCCGTTCCGGAGAGTGTACGGAAGAAGAAACTGTCGAAATTCGCCAAAAAATTCCTTGTCTGGCAAGCGATCTGCGGATGTGGCAAAATGAGTCAGCCCTTCATCACCTCTGGGACCGTCAACGGACCAATCTACAAGGACGAATGCCTCCAAAAACGACTTCTGCCCTTCTTGAGATCTCACGATGGCCCGACACTGTTTTGGCCGGATTTGGCATCTTGCCACTATGCCCGGCGCGTCTTAGACTGGTACAAAGATAATAATGTAGTTTTTGTACCAAAAGACGTCAACCCTCCAAACACTCCGGAACTTCGCCCAATTGAAAAATTTTGGGCAATCATGAAGGCAAAGCTCGTTAAAACTCCAAAACTGATACAAAATGAACTTGAACTAAAGAAAGTGTGGTTAAAAGTAAGTAAGCAAGTCGGTCCTATCATTGCCCAAAATTTGATGAAAGGGGTCAAGGCAAAGGTGCGGGCATTTGGGTTGGGAGAAGAGGTTCAATAAACCAATGATGTCAAAACTTAACCATTTAGTAGTACTTTATTTCCAGAAAGTTTGAAAATAATCGGGCTCAATAAAAATTTTTGGTGACCTATTTTGTGTGTCCAAATTTCATCGAATACAGTCTTTAAATCCAATTTTTTTTTGCAAGTTCTCGTAGTGACATTTCAGGATTTGCCTTACGTCCGTACAAAATCCGCTCGCGTGCGTGTTTTTTATTCATCGTCATCTTGAATACTAAACATGAGAAACCAATATATTTTTTTTTTTTCATATAACTCATTTTCATATCACTCCTACGTGCAATATTTCAAAAGTTACAGTGATTTGAAGTTGTCCGGATTAATGTGGATAAAGACCTTATGTGAGGCTATCATAGTTCTGATATTGTTGCCTGTTGAATTATTTAGATTTAGTACCGATTTAAACCAACAGTAAGGATGCTATTAGAGTCACTCACAAAGTGTGATAGCGGTTTACTTGTGCCACGATATGGTGGTACGGCAAGAATGGCTAACCAAAAGTATTTTTCATAATTAATTATGATCCACCAAATAGAAAGTCGGCTTATATACGCGAAACAATTTCCTATTCGTTTCAAATATTTTGGAACCATTTGATTGCCAACCCTTTAAATATGAAGTGGTGGACGCTTGATATTTCCGGAGGGCAAACCACAATTTACACCGCCTTGCGTGTCAATGATAAACGCCTTTCATATTTTCCTGATAGAGGGAAAATCCGACCTCCGGTAGATGTCATGGGCCACGCAAGACCATGTGGATATTCATGACAAATTCTGGGGAACTTTGAATCTTTAATGGTTGCCAACACGGTCACGTTCACATCCAAATAAGTACTACCCTGCCGCTTTAAATTATCCACTTAAATGTTACGAAGGTGAAAGTTTTTCACATTTTTCGATCACACGGCGCTTCAACAACACGTGCCGTTTTTCAGTTCGTTGCAGCCGCCTTGGGGGTTTTCCCTGGCTCTATTACTAAGACCACCATTCCACGGAGAACGGTCAAAGCACAGGAGCCGCAGGTGCAAGTTTGAGGTTAGGCTGTGCAATTTTTCGCATGATTTGCCGCATTCCAATCGCGTGAGTTGCCACCATAAGAGGAGGGAAAAGTTTCCGGGGTTTTCTGTTGCTAGGAAAATCCACCTCTCTCGGGGCGAAAATCTCCGGTACAGCCAACGGGGGCAATTTAGTGGAGTGAAGTAATGGTATTTTTAACCTTCTATTGCCCAAGGTTCATTTTAATGTTCGCTTGAGAAGAAACAAGAACTTTCAATTGCACATTCGTCGGAACAAAGCTCAAATTACTTTACCACCGCGTATTTCCCATTCGACAGACAGCTGATGGCTATCAAACCGCCGCACACACCTATCTACTCAAACACACAGGAGGATGTCGGTCGCGCTTTTAATGTAAAATGTTTATTAGTTCCGTTCGTGATTTGCCGGGCGCTTGCTGTGTGAATTCTTACTTCATTGGCAATGATTCGTTTTGTGATTGCTGCTGCTGGTGTTGTTGTTGTTGTTGTTGGTGTTGTTATACCAACATGGCTCCTAGATTGATGGCGGTGTTTTGGCACACACGATATCCTTTCGCGTGTTTTTCCCCCGATCTTAGCTCGTTACGGGGAAAACATAATCGCCTGTCGGGCAACCTTGAATTGGTTGGAAAGATACATTGGAAAATATACGACGGAACGATGCACGGTCGGTGAAATTGAATAAATTGAGTTGAATTCGATCCAATGTCGAGAAATGTGGATTCGGTTCAGGACAACCGTAAATGTTTGTCATGTTCATCGTGCTTTTTCTCAGGAAGGAATTGAGTTGAATTCAACTCAATTTTGAGTGGCTGTCATTGTTCGTATGAGGATGTTATTGGCATATGGCGATATCGTTGGTGTCCCTGGTTTCGAGAAAACTTTCAAGTAAATGATGTGGCTTCTAGCTGAGTTCTAGCGGGTTTCTTGGTAGATATTTGCTATGTTGCCGTTCGCATGTTATTTTTTATTTACATGGGGCTGGTTTGCAAAAGGACAGCAGTAAAGTCATCGTCACGATCGGAAAGCGTGACCATCAATATAAATTCGACTCTAATGAATTGGACCTGGGCCGATGAGGTAGTCAGATTTATGATGTTAGGATAAGGAGGAAACATGGTCGAAGGAGTTTTTTTTTAATATATAACTGCAGACAGTTGCGTAGGTTGTGGCTTCCTTTTTTGTCATGTTTATAGTATCTTAAAAGGAATTGTTGAGGGTTTGCTTTTATAAGCATTATCACCACAAAGTTTCCTTTTATTTTGGCATGTAATATTTCATGGCCCAGGGTTTATTGCAGTTCATCACAGCAGTAAAGGGTGTACGGAATCAAATTGCGACACACACAAATATTCGGCAAAATTCGCCCGTTCAACCAATCATCTTCAAACTTTCAGGGAGTAAAATAAAACATGTTATGAATATTTTCCCATATTTGTTTTATTCAATTTCAATTCCATATCCAAATGCACGAACCTTCTTCTCTATACTACTCATAAGGTCCTGTACAACATTTGTATCAACTTTTTTTTTACGTGGCATTTGACTGCCTTAGGATGCTTCCGAAGTACCTGCTTCATGATGGCCCAGTACTTTTCAATTGGCCGCAGTTCCGGTGCGTTCGAGGGGTAGAGATGCTTCGGCACGAAATTGACCTCCTTAGCATTCTACCACTCCAAAACCTCTATCGAGTAATGGAACGAGCCTAAATCCGTCTAGAAAATCGTAGGACCATCGTGTGACCTCAGAAGAGGAAGTAGACGCTTTTGGAGGCATTCCTTTAGGTACACCTGCCCATTGACCGTTCCAGTTGTCACGAATGGGGTGCTCCACTTTCCACACGAGCAAATCATATATTTTTTGGCAAACTTTGACATCTTCTAACGTCCTCCGGGACATCGAATTTATGATGAGCAGTGAAAAACTGGAGCCCCGAAAGCTGCCGGAAGTCTGCTTTTACATACTTTTACTCATCATCCACAACGAGGCAATGTGGTTTCGTCAACATCTGGGTGTAGAGCTTCCGTGCACGTGTGTTACCTACCGTATTCTGCCGTTCATCGCGATTAGGCTACTTTTAGACTTTGTACGTGTCCTTCACGTTTTTTCGCATTTTGCACGAAAGTTTTGGTTAGATTCAGTTTCTTTGCCACATCTCGAACTGAACTGTTGGGATTCCTCTTGAAAGCTTAAACTACCCGCTTGTGATCCTTAACACTGTACGGAGATTCATTTTTGCCACTTTTTTCTTTCCGATCGATGGTCAATCGTTCGTGGTACCGATTTAAAACACGAAACACCGTAGAATGTACCATTCCCAGCTTCCTGCTGATGGCACGATGAGAAAGATTTGGATTTTCGAGGTACGTGCGCAAAATTTCTTTGCGCCACTGCTGTTCTTCCGACTCCATCTTTGCAACGATTGCACATCTGCTAGTGAAACATACACAGCGTAAACAAATACACATTGAACTAATTCTACCCAAAATTTCAATAGAAAAAGTAAAAGTTACAGCCATTCAAAAGTGGTGCAGTTTGATTCCGTACAACCTTTACTATTGGTAAGTTTGTTCTAAAGATTGGACTCGGAAAAAATGCGACACTTTGTTTTGGGTGTAACTTTTTATCGCGTGGGTAAAAATTAATGAAATTTTGGGTAATACTAGTTTAGAGTGTTATGTTTATGGGTGCAAATGGTTTATCTGTCAATTAGTTTTCAAGATGCATTCGAAACAAGAAGAGCTACGCCAGCAAATCTTGGGCGCGGTGATCGATAATCCTGGTCAGTCGCACAGATGGATCGGCAAAAGGCTTGGAATCCACCATTCCACCGTGTCCCGCGTTGTGAAGATGTTCCAGGAGACGAAGACCATTGAGCGGGGCGCTGGAAGCGGCCGAAACCCGAAAACGGAATACCCAGAAAAGGCGCGGAAGATAAGGCAGTGCTTTAAGAATAACCCGAACCTTTCCACCCGAAACGTGACCAAAAAGGTCAATTCGTCGAAGTGGTTCGTCCAGCAGACCATGAAGCGGGCTGGGCTACGTGTTTTTAAGGTCAGGAAGGCGCCAAACCGGACTGACAAGCAAAACACGGTGGCCAAATTGCGTGCGCGGAAGCTGTACCGTGAGTGGCTGGTCAAGCCAGGCTGTCTCGTCATGGCCGACGAGACATATATCAAGGCGGACACCAAACAAATCCCCGGCCTCGAGTTTTTTGCCGGTACGTCCCGCATGGAGGTTCCGGAAAAGTTCCGGAAGAGAAAGATGGACAAATTCGCGAAGAAGTACCTGTTGTGGCAGGTGATCTGCGAGTGCGGACGGTACAGCAAGCCGTTCGTTACAACCGGCACCATAAACGGGCAGATTTATCGAGAGGAATGCTTGCAGAAGCGCTTGCTGCCCTTCCTCCGCTCTCACCGTGGTCCCGCGCTGTTCTGGCCGGATCTCGCTTCGGGCCCTTGCGCCAAGCCTGTAATGGATTGGTACGAAGCGAAGGGCGTTAATGTGGTCCCGAAGGAGGCGAACCCGCCAAATACACCAGAACTTCGTCCGATCGAAAAGTTTTGGGCGATAATAAAGAAGAAGTTGAAGAAAAGCGAAAAAACATTCAAAACCGATGAGGCTTTGAAGAAAAACTGGGTGAAATTGGGTAAGGAAGATCCCAAGCCCAAGATCTCATGAGCAGTGTTAAGAGAAATGTACGAGCATTCAGCTTGGGGGAGGAAATTCAATAAATAAATTATGCCAAAACATTGCTAAGGAGTGTATCGAATATAAGCTATCCACATACATTTGCGTTGTACGCATGTATTTGTGATGGTTTTTTATGCTCTGAACACTGCATGCTGTGCGTTTGATTGTCAGCTTTCTTTTGTTTACTTGTTGGTGCGGTTCAAATTCTGCGTTTTCAAAATGTCGCGTATTGAAAAGGAAGTGAAAATTAAGGTTCTGGACACATGGCTAAGTGAGAAGGGTATTACTATGCGAAAATTGGCGAAGCGGTTTGGAATTCATCATGCGAGTGTTAAAACCATCATTAATAAGTTTGGGGAACACTATTCTTTGGATGAGCTACCAGGAAGAGGCAGAAAACCCGGTTCTTCCAACCCGAAACTGGAGCAGAAAGTGGTATCTCTAATCATGAAGAACAAATCAATGTCAATACGTGATTTGGCCAAAAAAGCAGGAACGAGTGTCGGAATGATCCAGCGTATCAAGAGGCGAAACCACCTGAAGACCTACAAGAAGCAGAAAATCTCGAAACAAAGTGCAGAACAGAAGAAGCGAGCAGCAACAAGGGCCCGGAAATTGTATTCGCGTCTTTTGCAGCGTCTGGATGCATGCATTTTGATGGACGATGAAACCTATGTAAAGGAGGACTCAAAAACCCTTCCAGGTCCACAATACTTTACTGCCGTCGTTGAGGAGGATGTGAGCGATGCGGACAGGTCGATTCAAGTGGAGAAATTCGGTCGAAAGATACTGGTATGGCAAGCAATATGTTCCTGTGGTTTGAAGTCAACCATTTTTTACACTACCGGAACTATAAATGCGGAAATCTATCGATCTGAGTGTCTCCAAAAGAGATTGTTGCCTTTAATTAAGAAAAATAGTACACCTCCACTGTTTTGGCCGGATTTAGCGTCGGCTCACTATGCCAAAACCACTCTCAATTGGCTTGCGGAAAAGGGTATAGATTTCGTTGAGAAAAATATCAATCCACCAAATTGCCCTCAGCTTCGACCCATCGAAGGTTACTGGGCAATCGTGAAGAGGGTCTTCAAGAAGACTGGTAAGGCAGCTGGGAACATGCAGGAGTTCAAAAAAATTTGGGCTCAAGCGTCCAAAAAATGCGATGCAACACTTGTCCGGAACTCGATGAAGAGCATTCGATCCAAAGTTCGAAAATTCGTGAAGGAATAACTTAAATTTCATCCGGTCTTCATTATGTTCAAGTTTAACAAGTTTAACAAAGTTCAAGTACAATAAAGGATCAATTTTTTGTATGAATAAAATATCGGTTTTCAACATAATTTGAAAGAAAGTTTGTGGATAGCTTATTTTCGATACAGTCCTTAGTTCAAAATAAACTCACTTTGCGGCGCTAGTTGGCACATGAAATTCCTGTATCAGCTGGATCCACCCTGAAATCCAAGATGGCTACTATTGATTCAGAAAAAGCTTTCGAATATCATACAATTTGAGTATTTTCAGAATGAAAACAGTGTATTAAGGCTAAAAATCGGTGTCCGACATCATTTTTGTATCCAAAATGGTGATTCCGATTCTACAACAGAAACATATGGGTATGTTTGGAACATATACGATATGTAGAAACCACAAATCAATATCGGATGCAAGTTTGGAATACAAACCAGTTTGAGAATATCTTTCAAATATCCTGCGAGTATATCCAAAATTGCACCGCCTTGTCCCACTCGTGATAAAAAAGATTTAATCTACTCTCACAATTACAACTCGCTTTGATTCTCTTTACTTAAGTCTTGTACATTCCCTTTTTTTATAATCATACCTATCAATGAAAGTTGGGGCTCAATGCAACACGGAGTTTACAGAAAAGTAGTTTTAAACATTCAAACATTTAAATAATACTAAAGGCCAATCTCAAATTTCCAATGCAATGTATTTTATTACAGCTTTAAATGTTAAAATATCGATTTAACTAACAAGTTAATAAGATTGCTGATTTCGGTAATATGATCGTGCTTTAGCCTTTATACCGTCCAAATTCTGCACAGTGGTTTTGTGCACTTCCTGGACGCTGCTATCCAGTTTTGGTTGAAGTCTGGCATGTTGTTGGCTACTGCACCTGCCTTTTTGAGGTTCCGCTTGACTATTTCCCAGTAGCGTTCAATTGGTCCTCAGTTGGGTACAGTTTGGTGGGTTGATTTCTTTTTCAACGGAATCAATGTTGCAATCAGAAAACCACTGTAGTTGATCTGCCATATTGGGCAGATGCCAAAGCCGGCCAGAAGAGAGAAGGAATCTGATGCTGGTGGAAGCAACCTCTCCTGCAAGCATTTGTTTTTCCACCGTCTCACCAACCTTTTCAGTCGCAGCAGTCGTATCTGCAATTGGCACACTCCCCCTGCAGATTTGGTGTAGAATTGAGGTCCCGGCAGTGTTCTGGAATGCTCTTTCATGTTCGCTTCGTCTTCCATCAAAACACACTGTCCAAAAGACGGTTGTACAGCCTTCGGGTCCTCATTTTTGCACGACGCTTCTGCTCCGGAGATTACTTTGGTACTTTCTGTTCCCTGTATGTTTTCAAATAATTTCTTTTCTTAATCCGCTGGACCATCCCAATACTGGTACTGCATTTCTTGGGCGAATCACGAGTTGAGGCTGCTTTATTCTCCTGAATAAAATCGACAACTTTTTTGTCCAAACCGTGATTGCTGGAACCGGGTAATCGTCCAGTTCTCAGCAGATCCTACAGGGTGTACTGCTCATCATACTTTTCAATCACTCGTTTAATACTTCTTGAAAGCACTTTGACCTTTTTGGCCATCTGTTTGTACGTTACATCTTTTCTTCAATTTCAATCCGCGACATTTTGCAAAAAACGGTTTTAATGAAAAGAGACGAATCGAAATAGGCTTTTTGACATGTAAAATAATAAGCACTAGTGTAAGCTCGCTCGTTATATACGGCCTGTAGTACGAACGAGTATCCAACTCACATTCCTCTACTTTCCTAATTGATCCACAAGGACAGTGCCGTTATTGAGAACGAAATGAGAACAACAGGAGTTGCACATTGTGAATGTTTCATTACTCCCAAGCGACATTCTGTTGATTCTCCGTGCAACTTCAGCCGACTTCGATCAATCACGGAGTAGCAGACCACGGGTGGTCAATATTCCGCTCATGCTTATTCCGATTGCTTTGTTTTCATTCTTGCATGCGTTTGTCGGCTGAGACGAATTTACGAGCAAAAACTGCACACCCTTCTTCGGTCGAACTAAAAATAAACAATGACCACGAACAAAAGTGGAGTCCATTTCCGTTCGGGTGGTTCCTTGGAAATCCCCGCTGCAGTCGGACTGTGTGAAGGTTACTGCCCACATCCTAGCTCTTTCACGCTGAGTTTCTTTCCGGTTCGGGTTGTGTTCCTTCGTGTAAGCAAAACATGAACCTAATATTTTCCTTACGATAATTATCTACCAAAGGATAGGCACTTGAAGAACGTATAACGCGGTGTTGAAGCGGTCGTAAATTCATGGCATAAAGGTCACAATTGCCGAATACTTTCGATGGGTGGAAGTGGCACCGTGACCGTGATCCTGATATGGCTGAAATTATGTGCCTTGTTTGAGTGGCCCGTCCGCCGTCGCCTTGCGTGTCACTAAGTATGCATGGCAGAGAGCAGCGAAAGGTCGTTCGTCGTTAAAATATGTGCTTTCTTTTTTAAAAATATACCCTTGACAGCCCGCAGCGGCTTGTGCAGGTGAGTCATGCATTTTGAAGGATTTCTCTTTCGTCTAGGAGAGGTGCATTGTTATTGTGTCGCTAGCAGCACAAATCAATTCCAAACGGGGAAATTCCAACGTTATTGATTCATTTTACCCGCTACTTGAAAAAGATAACTCTAATTAAAGGATTAATCACTTTTTTACGTCTCTTGTTTCCTTTCCAGGTACGTATCAATTACATAATCTCTGCTTTGGCTGAGTTGCACGTTCACACGCCTGATAATGACCCAGTCAATCCGTATAATATACCAGGTAAAACAAATTAATACGATCGATATAAACCGCCGCGTCGCCCGTCAACCCCCACGTCGCCAACCGCCCGGGATTAAATGGAGTCGACGAACGGAAAAGCTTCGGACATTATTACTCTCTATCGTTGAATCGACAGGGCATTCCCAAAATTACTACCCAATCCAATCCTTTTAACATTTAGGTTGGAACACCCCATAAACAACCGCCATCTTCATTGTCACCGTGCTTTCCTCCGAACCCGGGAAGCATCATTAAATTAATCGGCTGACTCTATTTGTGATGTCGCTTTTGTTGTTCTGGGCGAAGACTATGCAGTTAATGAGATTTTTTTTTATGTGGGAATTACGACCACACGCGACAAATATCAAATGTTCTTAATTTGTAGATTATTCAGGAAAAAGCCATTTGGCTGGGGATGAAATGTCAACCGATAGTAAGTATCTCAACAGGGGCCACAAGTTTTGTCATTGGTCGTAATGTTCATAATTTACCAGTCTATTTTAGCGCAATTGAATTTCGTTGCTTCATAAAGAAATACGCGTATTCATAATTTCATTTAGAGAGTCTTGCCTCAGTGTTTTCGTGATTAATTAGCAAAGCATACGCGCAATAATTTTCCAAACAAAATCGTAAACCAGCCTTGACTGCAAAATCATAAAACAAAGTTTCCATTCTCTTCATTGCAAAAGTTGTCACAACGAGTTCAAGTTCAGAACGACCCAAAACCGACGGAACGCAATTCGGATGTTTTATGGCGGAATATTTCCTCGTACTCGTTACTAGCTAAGTACCTTCATAACAGATAACTCATCTCACCCTTCTAACTCCAGCACATCCAACATTGTTGTTTCGCCATGCTTCCTTGCTCGGATGTATGAGTGCAGGAAACATAAAAATTAAATCAGCCTTTTTCCCCAAAAACCCAGAGAGGCAGGAAAAGTTCTTGCATCGCTGAGCATTCTCATTCAGTCGGTACGCACCTAAACCCCCCCCCCCCCCCCCCCAACCACCCCTGTTCATGAACGTCTTACGTCGTCGGGTGGTACACAGATGCTGCCTCCGATTATCTGGTCCACTGGAGACGCTTGGTGGTTTTTGAATCTCTGCCATCTGTGCCTTCTATAATAGTTGTTGAGGGGGGTTAGAATGTGTGAGTGTTTTCTCCAACCAACCTGCATCACACAACACATCGAAGCAGTGGGGAACCCTGTCGGTCGGTCGGTCGGTCGCTTGATGCTGTGACCTAGTTTATCCGCGTCATATAGCTACCTAGAGTAGGTAGGGTTGAATGGAGTAAACCACCTCACGATGGAAAAACGTCGCTTAGGACTAAGGAAAAACGTCGCTCAGGACCATTATAGGCGAAAATTTAACAGGCCCAAATTAACAGTCAAATCATAACCAATTCAGAAAATCTTGGGTCTGTTGTTGTAAGCAGATCTGATGCAGTTTGATGCATCCATCATCCTGTCCGTAGGAGGGGCATTTTGCCCCCGCGTGCTTGAAAAAGCATAGATGTAGGCGTTGTCAAAAATATCTCCCAACTTCTACCTTAACTTTTATCTAGTACTAAAGAAAAAACAAAACAAGTAATTATAAGTTGTTCGTTTCTCAAAAGCAACGAATTTTCCAGTTAACTGAAGTTTAACTTTTCAAAAAATATGGCTTCATATCGCACGAATATTGTTAGTTCAGCATAGATTGTTTATTTCTGCTCATTGTTATTAAAAGCAAACACATTTTAGCCAAATTTCTTAGATTACTTTTTTCTGATTTGAAGTTCATGGCGTAAATAATGCAATTTTGGGAAAATTGCAATCCCGAAAGGGATGATTAAGGGGGTAGTACACTCTGCCGGTCTGAAAAAAGGTGATTTTCGGGATTTTTTTTTAAAGATAACTACAAATGTATGAGAAAAATGGAACACATATGTTTATTCTATGGATTTTCGGCTACACAAATTAATTTTTTGGCTTACGACCACTACAACAGGTACAGCGTGGCACCTTCGACGGCAACCTGCTGATCGGTGGACATCATAGAGACCTCACCGTTGGATTCTCAATTAGAACATTCTATTGTTGATTGTCCACCAACTAATCACGCGCTTTTGCATTTTTTTACGATGAGGAATAATTCGTTGGAGACATTGCATGTCACCATGAAACGTAACCAGTTACTGATAAGTTTCTTGACGCAATAATCTCCACGAAGACACTCCTCGATCGCTCACCTGGCCACGTCCATGCAACCGTTGGTGGTAGGAAGGATTTGGTATCTACCTTAAGAAGACACGGGGAACCCAAGTAGCCTTCACAAAGGAAAAGTGAAATGAATAGTCGAAGAGAATAGTTGAACAGAATGCCCTGTTTGGTGTACAGAACAAAAATTGATTTAAAAATGGTCGTTGGGAGCATCGAGTCTAGGAAGGTTAAGTGATGCTCCATTTATCTTCGAACGGTTGGGACTTTGGCATTAACTATAGTCCTAGCTCCCTATGGCTTATGGTTATACCGCCATTACTCGCTCTATGTTTGGAACCGTTTAGCCATAATGAGTAAAAATAGAACGAGCTTACCAAGTCAGCCATCAGTTCAATACCATTTTGTAGCAATGCCGTTTTGTGTTTCAGTCCCAATCGTAGATGGTCTGTTAGATGAATGTTTACACAATCTTGAATTTGCCAGTTCAACTACAAGAGCACTAAATCTCAACGTCCAAATTGCACCATTGAAACGCATTGCAAATCCGCATCTTCGTGCTGAGCTGTTTCTAGAAAAAGTGGCCAACTTCTAAAACGATTTCCTTATGAACTTAGCTTCCTTCTTTTCAGCTCAAACACACTTTATAATAAAAGAAGTATGTTTCACGAATTTCTTCTTCTTTTTTACAATCTCGGTTCACAAATTAAAAACGGAATCACAATTTATGAACGTCACCCTATCCTACAAACTCCTTTCGGAGGTCATTCACTCACTTCTTTACTGCCGCAGTCTAGCTTTTTCACTACCGAGGTCCAGCGATTGCTCTTCCACCGTTGCCACCATCACGTTTGGGTTCCTGATACCACTTATTGTTCTGCGAAAGAAGCATTTCCTACTGGAAAACCCAACAGCTGTGCGTATATGTGCCTACAGTCTGAATCATTCCGAGGCACTTTTTACTGCACGCGGGAGTGACCTTTTGACCACAACACTAGACAAACATGGTCACCGAAATATCTTCATAAAACATGTTTACACGGCTCGTCCTCTTAGTGACAAAAATATTTGTTTGCACACACTTTTTCGAGCACTTTTCACAATATTAAAATAATTTAGAAACATAATTTTACGCTGCAGAAAAAATCCAAACGTCAGATTTTCAGCGCAGCCTACTCGCGTTTTTCAACAGCCCAGTGGAAGAATGGGCTTCTGTTCTTAAAATCGGTACATCAGGAGGTTTGGATGTTCCCGGAAAAGATTTGTTTATTTGTTTATTTGTTTATTAGTTGTTATAAATTTCATCTGACATATGTTTGTCTTCATGAATAAATCAGTTAACGCTAGCATTAAAATAGTCTTCTTATAAAAGTAGTCAATGGCATATTAAAATCGAACAAGGAATAAACACTATTAAACGCATCGGCAGCAGCACGCAGGGGCTCGTTCATCCCGTAAAGATGATTACGAGGCGCAAGGTGCAAAAAGTTCCGTTGTAGTATCGCTCGTTCAGGGGTATAGAAGCACAATTGATTGAGAAGTTCCGGAGAGTCAATTTCACCGGTGATCACCTTAGCCACAAAAATAGCTTAAACTCTACGCCTCCTTCGTTCAAACGTATCGATTCCAAGCAACCGACACCGATCTTCGTAGGCAGGAAGGTTTGATGCGTCCCGCCATGGTAGGTGGCGTAGTGCGTATCGAACAAACCTACGCTGAACAGACTCCAGCCTCGCAATCCAGCAACGTTGATAAGGACTCCAGATAACGACACTAGACACTGAGCGCACCAACGAACAGTACAATGATTTCAGACACAGAGGGTCTCGGAAGTCTTCAGATATTTTTAAAATAAATCCATGTTGCGGTTTGCCTTCGCTATTACTTCGTGGTAGTATGGCTTGAACGTCATCTCTTGATCAAGAGTTTCTCCTAAGTCTTTGACCTGCCTTACTCGTTGAAGTACGTTATCAGAAATATGATAATCGAATTTAATTGGCTTGCGCTTTCGGTTAAATGAAATAACCATGCATTTATTGATGCAACGTGTCAAAACATTTAAAGAGCACCACATCGCCATATCATCTACATGTGATTGCAGGTATTCACAGTCCTCAAGACAGTTGATTGTCATGAAAAATTTTAAGTCATCCGCATAAAATAATCTACTCCCTGGAGGTAGAAGATGAGAGAGTTCATTGATGAACAGCGTAAACAAGAGTGGCCGAGGTTGCTGCCTTGTGGAACACCGGAGGTATTGGTGTCACCCTTTTTGTAGACCTGTTTGTCACCCTTTTTGTAGACAGGAAACATGTGAGAAAGTCTCCACTCACCGGGAAACTTACTTTCGTGCAGTGACCGTGAGAACAGCTTAGCCAATGGTACGGCAAGCGAGTTAGAGCAGTTTTTCAGAATGGACGACGGAATCCCATCCGGACCAGCAGTATACGAAATTTTCAGCTTTCTGAGGGCCGACAGGACGGCGTGTTCGTCAATAATAAATGCATGAAAATCAAAAGCATTACTTGGAATGTACTGAGTCGCGGATGCTATTTGAATGGAAGTGGCAGGGATGTCGTTGAAGGTACTTTTAAAATGCTTAGCAAATAGTTGACATTTACCCAGCTCAGAGCTAACAAGTTGTTCGCCGAGATGGACTGATATAGGCAAACCAACTTCTTTGCGCTTGGAATTCACAAACGACCAAAATCCTTTAGGGTTTCTACGAAGAGATGACTGCTTATGAATAACATATCGACGATATAGGGAACGGTTGTAACCACGGTAGACATTGCTAGCACGGTTGAACTGTTGCTTACTAAACTGTGTGCGACTCCGGCAGTGATGTCGCAATGGTTTTGCTCTGGCACGTTTGAGTTGACGCAAATGGCTATTGGACCATGGGGGCTTTGGCTTCGGGCGACACAAAGGAACATGTTCAGCAATTATATCGCGAACAATGTGGCTGAAGTAGATCACAGCGTCGTCAATACAAGCAAAATCATCGATAGGTTGCCAATCGACACGGGAAATAGCAGCACAAATATCGGCATGATTAGCACGGCGGTAGTCGTACATCTGCGAACCATCGGCGTAATCGTCAAACGTTATCGATTCAGGGAGGTCAACCACCACGTCCAAAGCTGGATGGTCGGCGTCGAGAGAGATAAGCGGTTCAATAGCTTATGTAACTTTACATGCATTGCTAACTGCGTCGTTTCCAAGGACGAGATCCAAAAACCGTGAATTTCTGTTCGGTACTCCATTAAGCTGAGTCAAGCCATGGAAGGAAAGGCCGTCGACTAACGCACAACCGGAATTAGAAAGAACAGATTGAGGGTTGACTTCTAGAAATCCGTTATCCGTTGCTTTCCACTGCAAATACGTGTTGCAAAACTGCAACACGAAGTCATTCAAAGCCAGGTTGGAGATTATTGAACCGATGGAATCCAGATGATCGAGTATGCAACTCATATTGTCACGTCGGTCAGGGGACGAGTTATACTCGTCGTTGTAGGATCGATTAAGCTGTTCCAATACTTGGAGACCGCGATCAAAACACCACCACTACGGACCTTTGAGCTGTTCGTTGCATTGCGGTCGGTGCGGTAAACAGCAAACTTGGGGCCAAATAGCTGCGCATTGTGGAATCCAGCCAAGTCTCCGTCAAAACAATGACATCATAATCGCATTCGCTGACAGCCAAGAAAAACCAATCTACCTTAGTTCTGAGTCCGCGTACGTTTTGGTAGTAAATCCGCATAGCAGAAACAGGTACTATGTCATCCGTCGAGCAACCTCTAGAACCGTCAGAGATGAAGTTTCCAGGCGACGGCGACTCAAAGCGATAGACGTTACCGGAAGGAAGTTGTTCGAATCGCAATTATACTTGCCTGTGTGGACGATTTGGAAGACCCCCTTTCAATACCCAAACACAGGACCGGGATGACTGTTAGTCGCTGGCTGCAATGGCTCGACTGTGAAGAGAGGATTGGAGGCTTCCATGAGGCTTGCAGGCATACATCCCGGAGGTACGACGAGCATTAATGGATCGGTTGGTCTATCATTCAGTTGGCTGGAAACATTTGGAGTATCAGGAACGAAATAGGCAGGAATATGTTCATCGGAGTAGTACTTGCCCGAAGTGGTAGTGTGGAAGACCCCGTCTCCAGTCCCAAACACAGGGCCGGGACGTCTGTTGAGCGCTGGCAGGAAAGGCTCGACTGTGTTGGGTGGGTAAGGGGCTTCCAAAAAGCGAGATGTGTTGCGTCCCGTAGTCCTCGAATTCACGGAAAACCAAACCTTCATACCAAGTCGATGGATCAAGAGCTTTATCCTTAAGTGACGGGTCGAGTCCGATTTTGAAGGACACGAAGGAAAGCGTGTTAGTTTCCTTTCCTTTAGCAATTAGTTTCATCACGGGCGGGTTATCTTCTATCTCAAGATTGGCTTTAACTATGTCTTGACTGAACGATGGGAAGTCCTGGGTGTAGTTAGTACTACGGAAACCAGGAGAAATTGCATTTTCCTTTTTTCCACCTTTTTGCAATGGGCAAGCTGATTTCGGGCTCCTACTCACCAACTTTCCGTGGGCGGACGCGTCTTCGCTGCCGTGAAGCACCTTCCGGAAAACTGAACGATGTTCCCTCTTCAGCCAAATCAAAGCCAGACTCGTCATCTGACAGAGGAGCTCCGGTATTTGTATTGGCATTTGGGTGATGGGGAGGCTTTTTTCAGCATTTCAGCGAAAGATTGCCTGGAACGCTGTTCAAGCGAGCGTTCTAATTTTTTCCCGCGTTGTTTGTACGCCGGGCACGACGAGAAAGCATGAGGAGGAGATTCCTTGCAGAAAGCACATTTTGATCCTCATGTTTCTCCCGCAGTTGGAGCAGCGTGCTTTATTACTGCAATGGGAGGTCGTATGTCCCATCTGATTGCATTTTTGGCAGATCATGACCCGAGGTACAAACAACCGCACAGGTAGTCGAAGTTTTCCCAACTCGACGTATTGAGGGAGGGCTGAGCCAGAGAAGGTCACACGAAACGAGTCTGACGGTGTAAACTTCTTTTCACCCTTATTGATCGATACTGTGCCTAGTCTTCGCACATCCAGTATCTTCACTGGAGAAAGCAGAGGGTTCTTAAATCGACCAACCCCCTTCTTCAGCAGGATCTCAGGGGTTAAACTCGCTTCGGTAAACACACCTTCAATTTGAATACCCCGAGCTTGGATATATACTCTATATTCCAGAGTAAAGAGCTGAGAGCAGCAATCTCATTAGCCTGCTTAAGATTTAAAAAAGATCCGAGAATCGGTTTAATTTTGGTGAGTAAATATGTGTGTGCCATTTTTTTTCGAATAAGCCCTTTAAATTTGCAAGGAAACTTATGATCTGGCAAGGTATTTGCAGCTGCAGACAAAAAACCCTGAAAAAACGTATTCTTCCGTACATTAAACCTCACAATGAGCTTGTAAACTTTTAACCTGATTTGGCAAGTTGTCACTTCAACTAAGAAGTACTACAAAGGTATCACGACTACGGAGTGGGTTTCTTCGAAAAGGACTTCAATCCACCCAACTGCCCTCAAGTCCGCCCAATTGAGAAATATTGGGCAGTTGTCAAACAAAAGTTGAAGAAGACTGGAAAGGTGAATCGGGATGCAACAGAGTTGAAGAGATGGTGGAACAAAATGGCCACTCAGGTTAGCCAGCCGAGTGTCCAAAACATGATGAATGGTATTCGAAGAAAAGTTCGAGATTTCATCAAATCCAAACCGGAATAATTGTTTTTGCTCTAAAGGGCAATACATGACCTTAGTTTTGAATACTCAAAATTTGTATTTCATCAAAATGCTTCCGAGTCATTTAATATTTGGACGCAAAATAAACGAATGCACCGTTTATTTTGCGTTCAAATATTAAATGACTCAAGCTTTAAATGTAGTTTCAATTTCTATGAGCATTTATTGGTCACGGTGTAAACTAAAACCTAGATGAAATTATTTGTATCGGCCCTGATGGCCACTGTCGAGTACAAATCCTTCAAAAAAAAAATCATCGATGAAAAATCTTAACTAAAAACTAATCTCAATAATGGAATCAAATCCACCCCCACGTGTTTCGCCTTATCCGCAGTGATGCGGAAAGAACGAACGAATCGACGGAAAACAGAAATCCTAAAAGCGGAAGTAAAAGCTGCAATATCATTCGCTTTTCCGTTGCGATCAACCGAACCGTTTCCAACGGCAGAAGGAGGAGGGGGTTGGGGTGGAAAGGAGTCAATAGTTTCTTCGTCTCCCGCTTAGCGAAATCGGTGCTCAGGAAATCACCGTCGCCTGCCGAAGGAAGCCTATAAAAGCACGGACAATTTGTGCTCGTGCCCGCTGAAGCGAAGCGGTAAGATCGTATCCAATCCTGGCACTGTCATAGTCCCACAGAAACTACCGCACACAGACACACACACGCCATCAACTTAAGAATTTCGTTCGATGAACGCCGGATGAAAAAAAAATCCTGTTGCCGATGAGTGGAACGGTGCTATCGATTTTCCATTGTTGATTTTGAAACGGCTAAACTTTGCGAAAGCATTCCTCGGAAAATAGGCGCAGAACTGCTGAATACCGCCGCGTCGCCACCCCGCTATATTCTCAAGTGATACCACCAACGTCGTCCACAGGTGAGGCAAATCTGCGAAATCATCATCGATGTGCTACCGCGCCGAGCAACGAGCACGTGCAAATGGATCTTTGAAAGCACTGTACCTCTCTACCTCTCGGCTGCCAGGCAAATATCCCTCTAAGGTGAATGATTGATGAATGAATCTGTTTTTCGCACTCGCACAATCTGCTTTTCGCTAGGCTGGTCGTACATACTGTTGCGACGTCCTTCGGGAAGTGTCTTATACATCGTTTTGAGGTTGTTTTGCGATTCTTTTTCCCAGAACGAGATTTCTGTTTGGCAAGAAATCGTTCTCGTTGGTTTGGTACACAGAACAGGTGAACTTTCTATTGTTCGTGGTGGACAAAGTTTTTGATTTCCAAACATCTGGGTGGGAAATCTTATCGGTTGTTTTCGTTTGCTCTGAGGTAGATTTATGGTTCTCGTGCGTGCGGGTTATAATATGAATATAAAAAGGGGATCAGCAAAATAAATCAGAGTAGAAAAACTTAAAAAGTTGACTTTACGCAATCCAGAGTGGATCAGCGGTTCTTGAACTGTCGTTGTTGTGTGAGGGTAATTGTCCAATCAAAGAATTTCATAACCAACTAATTTTGAAGATAAATGACCTACATTATACTTTTCAGTGCCTGTTTCAGGATGTGTACAAAAAAACCTCGAAGTTGTTAGTTTCAATTTACTCCAGTTTTTTTTATGGAAGGCTCAATCGCCTTAACTTCATGAACATAATTCAATATAGCATTAAATAGTAGTAGATAACTCGAATTTGAAAGTGACGACATTAATGGAAGCGTATCGCATTTTTGATCCCTAAAAGCGTTCATCCATAAGAATAACACTGGTCGGCAGTGTTTCACTACAATCGAGTAAATATGTTGAATTTTATATATTTTGCCTCTGTGAATCCAAAGAACTGCTTTGGAAGCATCTTAGAACTTTTGTGGAAGTATAACTACTCGGGAAGAAGTATACCTGAACTGTACTGACAGCACTTTACAGGGTAGGCCCAAATAAGTGACGCAGTATTTTGTTTTAGTGTGGAATTCTTCTAGCCATCACAAGAGCCATCTAGTTGCCAGCATATTAAAGAAGGACTGATTAATATGTAAACAAACTAGTGTTCGCTCGATTCCGTCGACAGGAAGTGCCTAAGAAAAATATGGATTTCAAAAGACAACGGATTTAGCAGTTAAATTTGGCGGGAAAGCGTCCCAAACAGATACTGGCCGAGACCCAGAAGGAAGAAATATGCCGCACTTTAATCGACCGGACGTTGAGAAGAGGGAGGATGAGGGGAACCATCGATCCAAAGAAAAAACCAGGTCGTCCTCGCAGTGTACGTACCAAACGGCTTGTAAAGGCGGTGCGTGAGCGAATTCGCCGAAATCCTTGTCGTTCTTCATATAAACTGGCTCAGGATATGGACGTCTCCAGGAAAACTATCAGATCAGTTCTCAAAGAGGATTTGAGATTGGTGCCGTACAAGAAAAGAAAAATTCATGGACTTTCGGAAGCCAACAAGAAGAACAGAGTCATTCGTTGTCACGAATTACTTCGTCGGCACGGTGATTCCATGATTGTGTTTTCGGATGAGAAAAATTTCGTATTGCAGCAAAGTTTCAACGCTCAGAATGACAGGGTCGTAGTATTCAGGATATCCCTTCTTCAATTCGCGCAGTTCAATCATGGTTTGGAGAGCGATTTCTACGGAAAGTCGTCTACCACTGCGTTTCACTGATAAGGGTGTAAAAATCAACGCAGCATACTACGTAAGAGAGGCACTGAAAAAGTATTTGAAGCAGCATACTTCAACGATGTTCAGTAATCGCAAATGGGTGTTTCAACAGGATTCTGCGCCGTCCCATGGAGCAAAGATTACCCAAGCATGGTGCACCAACAATTTGCCAGACTTCATTCCTAAGGAATTGTGGCCAGCTTCTTCGCCAGATGCAAATCCTCTGGATTTCTCTATTTCGGGAATCATGGAAGCTCACTTTCGAGATCTCAAACCAATGGGTATTGAAACATTCAAAGCTACCATACAGAACATATGGGATGAAATCCCCGAAAATCAGGTGCGTGTCGCTTGTAATGCCTTTCCGAAGAGACTAAGGGCAATAATTAAAGCTAAAGGCGATAGAATCGAAATATAAATATGTACACATAAACAATAAAATATAAGAAACAGAATTATATGTTCCATTCCTATGTTTGTTTTGTTTTCCCGTAATCTAACATTAGTGCTTCCGGGTAACGTTTCAGCACAGTATTAACCTTCCTAAGATATTGGGGTCAATTCTGACCCATGGCGCAACTTCAATGTACGCTATCTTTTTTATTTTTAAACCAATGGGGCTGAAATTTTCTTTTTTTAAAAGCAGTTTAAGGTGGTTGTACAAAAAAAGTGACACATAAGACATTAGGGTCAATATTGACCATGATTTCAACCCTTCGTAGAATTTCGAAATTTTAACTTAGAGTCAATGTTTATGCACCATTTCAAATGTCCTGCAGTTCTGCAAAAATGCATTGAAACGAAACAAAACTGCTTCCGGTAACATTGTCCTCCGGGAATCTGCTACAAAAGGAAGGATGTTTTAGTTTGGCTGTGTTAACAGAAGTGCATATAAAACATTTCAGACTCATTGTAGAGCATTGGCGTCTTCAACAAAGTTTCTCAGTGCGTAACGAATCGTCTTTTGATATTATCATATAAGTTCCAAATCGTGCTGCAGAGATGGCGCTGCAGTCTATCTTTGCCAAATGAAGCTCTAGAGAATTGCCGTCTTCAGCAAAGTTGTTTGGAATATAAAATGTCGTCATTTGACATTATCAAATTCCAGGTGTTTCCGCAGAAATTGCCGTCTTCGGTAAAGTTGTTGAGAATGTAAAATGAAGTCACTTGACATTATTAAATTAGTTCCAAATTGCGCCGCAAAGATGGCGCTGCAGTCTATATATGCCAAATGAGGCTCTAGAGAGTTGCCGTCTTCAGCCATTTTGTTGAGAATGTAAAATAAAGACATTTGAAATATTCATATTAGTTCCAGATCGTACCGCAGAGATGGCGCTGCATCCTTGCTTTGTCAATCCGCCATCTCTGTGGCAAGATCTGGAACTAATGTGACGGTGTCACAAGACGACAAATGACATACTGAGAAACCTTGCCGAAGATAACAAATCTCTAGAGCTTCATTTGGCAAAGATAGACTACAGCGCCATCTCTGCGGCAATATCTGGAACTAATATGCTAATGTCAAAAGACGACAAATGACATACTGAGAAACTCTGTCCATAATTTAAGACGGCAACTCTCTACAACTAGTCTGGAATGTTTTGTATGCAATTCTGTTCACACATCGAAATCAAAACCTCCTTCCCTTTGTAGCAGATTCCCGGTGGCCAATGTTTGATTCTATTTCTATAGTTCTATAGTTATAGTTGAGAGACTTTCAGCCTTTGGCTGGTTCGTCCTGGCCAATGTTACTCTAACCAGGATTTTCCACCACCAATGCATTTTTGAAACCATAACCTTTCCAATGGGGTACAAACATTGTGTCTACACCCAAAAGTTGAAATGGTGGCAAAAAAATGCAGTATGATCCACAAAGAGTTTTATGGTAAAAACGAAGCCATGCAAGTGTGTACAAGCGGCTGGCAGCACACATATTCCTCGAAACAAATTTATCGCTGTGTGCGTAGTGCCTCGACAGTCGAAGCAACCGTTGGGTCTTTGTTCAACCGTCAACAACTTTTCAATATGGGTAAAACAAAACCACAGAATGCCGCAACGCTATTGGCCACTGTTGGTATTCCGCTGTCAAGTGTTCTATTTTTATTTTCGCTCGTCATCGCACTCCCATCTCCCTCTCTTCAAGTTTGCCCTTCTTGATCACCATGCGTTTTATGAAATAAACGAAGCCATGTAAGTGTGTGCGAGCGACATTTGCTTCATTGCTGTACCGCCAAGTGCCTCGAAAATCGAAGCAAATGTAGGGCTTTTATTCCGTTCACCTCAACTTGTTAAAGTGGTGGAAAGGTTACTATCTAAAGACGTCACGATCGCGGCCGCGGTTTGAAGCTCGGTTACAAAACAAGATTTTTTTTTTATGAGCCATTGAACTTCCGGACTGCAACCTCACACCCAACCACTAATACACTGCACAACATCACGCACACATTGCATTTTTCAAAGCAAATTGGTGTGTTGCTTTTTTGCCCACGACCAATGTTGCATTTTTTCTCCAAGTTACGATCCATTACGTTTTTATTTTGAATTTCATAATTCTAGAAAGGGTTGAAATCCGGGTCAATATTGACCCTTATGTCTTATGTGTCAGTTTTTTTTAATACCCGAGGAATGTTAATAGTTAATTTGGCAGGCATTTGTGCACGCTATAAAATTACTCTATGACATGTTCAAGACGTTATGTCAGCTTGCCTGTGTCAAAACTAAATATCTAACCGAATAAATTGTTGTTTCGCAATCTAAAATTACAATTCACTATAATTAAAGTTTATCTAGGAAGGAAGTGGTACACAACATTTCTTACGTTTCAGGATCAACCTTATGAAGGTCATGTTAAATAAATACGTATGCAGGTAGTATTTTTCTCTTATATAAATATATACATAAGTATATGAATATTTCATGCTAATACTGGGGATTGAAAGGAACCATCAGGACCATTGAAGCAGACTGGAAGAGTGGGAATGCCAACTCCTCATTGCTACAGTTTAAAAATGTGAAATAGCTCGCATGTTTGACCAATTGCTCAATCTTGTTGTTGAAAGGAGATTCTTTGGATTTCCGAGGAAACGTGTTTGACCATTTATAGAAAAATGGCATCATGAGGACACTCAGTGATTACTACAGCTTGATCAAATCAAACAGAAAGCAGAGAGTTTTTTGCTGTGGGACTTAGTTTCTGTTCTACAATGGGTGGTAGCAAGGTTGCCAGATATACAGACATGTCTGTATTTATACAGACATTTAGTCATGCATACAGACCTTATACAGATTACAGACATTACCATTAAGTTACAGATTTATACAGTCATTGTATAACAAGTACAAGAAAGTACTTTACAAACTATCAAACTTCAAATAAGTTTCATGGTCTTGTGTTGATGCTTCTTTCACATTTCAACAGACGCAAATGATGTCATCACCTCTTAAAAATTACCAACAAGTATTTTTTAATTGTTTATATATGTAGTTTTTTTTTTTGTATTCTTTATAGATAAGTGACCTTCAAAGATGCATACAATTAAGAACATCACCATTAATATTATAAAATTTGTTTTTTTTTATTTGCTCTTGTACTTACCTCAAAATGTATGAAATCAGATCTGTATGACAGCGAATTGTTATGCATTTTCCTCAGATTTACAGTACCACACTTTCACAGAGCGCACTTGAACAACCGGACGTAATAATATCTGTTCGTAGCTCCTGACCACTTCAAAGCTATTCAGTTATAAGGAGTGTATCGAAAATAAGCTATCCACAAACTTTCTTTCAAATTTTGTTGAAAACCGATATTTTATTCATACAAAAAATTGATCCTTTATTGTACGAGGTTAAACTTGAACATAATGAAGACCGGATGAAATTTAAGTTATTCCTTCACGAATTTTCAAACTTTGGATCGAATGCTCTTCATCAAGTTCCGGACAAGTGTTGCATCGCATTTTTTAGACGCTTGAGCCCAAATTTTTTTGAACTCCTGCATGTTCCCAGCTGCCTTACCAGTCTTCTTGAAGACCCTCTTCACGATTGCGCAGTAACGTTCGATGGGTCGAAGCTAAGGGCAATTTGGTGGATTGATATTTTTCTCAACGAAATCTATACCCTTTTCCGCAAGCCAATTGAGAGTGGTTTTGGCATAGTGAGCCGACGCTAAATCCGGCCAAAACAGTGGAGGTGTACTATGCTTCTTATATAAAGGCAACAATCTCTTCTGGAGACACTCAGATCGATAGATTTCCGCATTTATAGTTCCGGTAGTGTAAAAAATGGTTGACTTCAAACCACAGGAACATATTGCTTGCCATACCAGTACCTTTCGACCGAATTTCTCCACTTGAATCGACCTGTCCGCATCGCTCACATCCTCCCCAACGACGGCAGTAAAGTATTGTGGACCTGGAAGGGTTTTTGAGTCCTCCTTTACGTAGGTCTCATCGTCCATCAAAACGCATGCATCCGGACGCTGCAAAAGACGCGAATACAATTTCCGGGCCCTTGTTGCTGCTCGCTTCTTCTGTTCTGCACTTTGTTTCGAGATTTTCTGCTTCTTGTAGGTCTTCAGGTGGTTTCGCCTCTTGATACGCTGGATCATTCCGACACTCGTTCCTGCTTTTTTGGCCAAATCACGTATTGACATTGATTTGTTCTTCATGATTAGAGATACCACTTTCTGCTCCAGTTTCGGGTTAGAAGAACCGGGTTTTCTGCCTCTTCCTGGTAGCTCATCCAAAGAATAGTGTTCCCCAAACTTATTAATGATGGTTTTAACACTCGCATGATGAATTCCAAACCGCGTCGCCAATTTTCGCATAGTAATACCCGTCTCACTTAGCCATGTGTCCAGAACCTTAATTTTCACTTCCTTTTCAATACGCGACATTTTGAAAACGCAGAATTTGAACCGCACAAACAAGTAAACAAAAGAAAGCTGACAGTCAAACGCACAGCATGCAGTGTTCAGAGCGTAAAAAACCATCACAAATACATGCGTATAACGCAAATGTATGTGGATAGCTTATATTCCATAAACTCTTTAAACAAATATGTGGTCATTGTACAAATTATGTACTACAACTTTGAGAGTTTTATCATATTACAGAAAATGATCACTCCCAAACTATGCGCTTAATTCAACACCATCCTCTAGACCCGTTTTTATTATTCAAGCACAAAAATTGGGAAAATGTTTCATACAGAAAAATACAGACATTTTTTAAAGATCAGTACAAACATTTTGAAAAACAATCTGGCATCCTTGGGTGGTAGTTCATATCATATCATAGCATATAAGTATTAATAGTTAATTTGGTAAATTGTGGATCCTTTGCGATGTTTACTCCTGAACACGGGTTCCCAACGTGAGTGTGAAGATTTTTACTCGTGTCTTGCGTTCTATCTTCGAAAACTTTAAAACGTGTTCATGAATTCTGATTCACCACTCAATACACAATCCATCCGAATCAGTACCCTGGAATTAGTTTCTCGCTAAAAAAAACTAGAGGCGCTACAATAATTAAAAATATTTCGACATAAAGTTGTAATAAGGGCCAATGTCGCAAACGTAAACAATGACTTCTTCCGCTAATTTCTCGAGAATGCTAACTAAATCATAGTGAATTACCAGGATGATTGTACAGAAGAGGAGTTCCCCTTTACAATAGAGGTGGTAGTTTACTTGAGCAAGTTTGCATTTTTAAGAAATTTGCGAAAGAAGCCATTGTTTACGTTTGCGACATTGGCCCTTGTGAAAACTTCATGTCGAATTAGTCAAATTCTAAGAGGGACGATTATGTTAAGATTTTTCATTAACTGATACATTTGAAAAACAATGCCGATACATGATCGTCTAATGTTTGTTAATGAAATTGTTAGTCCTCGAAAAATAACATAAAATAAGCTTCGAAATTGCCTAAATGTGCCTTACAAAACTTATAAATAGATGACATCAGTCGACTAGCTTAAAATGACGTTTCCAGCCAATGGAACTTTCCAGTGGAACAACATGTTGGCAAAAGATCTTTAAAAGAACCTCGAAAACAATAGGTTCTTATTAAGCTCAATTTCATAAAACTTAGGTTCATTGCTTCATCTTTCTCAAAATCACGGATAACCAAAAATTCTTTGGTCGAAATTGTCCGATAATATGAATAACTGTTAATTTAACTATGTGATCTAAGGCGAATCGCGATAAAGTTGACTACGAGAATGAATGAAACGACTAAATAGTAGTCTCCTGTCTCCACCGATTAGAAACAACGAACCCGTAGGGTTTTAACTGTCCAATATTTTAGTAAGATTTCACCCCACAATAAATAAATTCTCCATCTAGGTTTACCTTCAAGAATCACAGCAAAGGAGAGCTTCAATTTACTAGCGGAAATTTGCATGAACAGTACCGCACCGAAGTAAGTTACTTCTTAATTTTGCTACTTTCCAGAATCGAAAAATCTCTAAGGCTTGATAAGCCTGTAGTTAACAAATTAAGCGATTTTTTATCAGTATATTCGAGCTGTATCAAATGAGCTATAATTTGAAAATTTGTGCATATCCTTGTACATTCTGAACCGTTACTACAACCCGTAACTTCATATATCCTAGCAAACGAAACAAACCCGACACTGCAAACCTTCGTCCTCTACTGTACCAACAGCCTTTATCACGGCACAGAGCGAGCATTTGCCATTCTTGTCTCGTTTTGTGCCACTTTAGTGCCTTTTCCGAGAATCATTAATTCACAACGGAAACCACTGACTTTACACGTTTCGATTGGACGATGATGCTGGAAGCTGACTGCTTGCCACTGCTGCATATAGATAAGGTCAGCTCGGTGTTTGCGAAGGCGCTGGCGTGGAAGTAGCTAGTACAAGGGAAATGTGCTTAATCTCGGCAATAAACAATCTGGCGCGGGAAGTTCATCCGTGTCTGAATGTTTCTATTTGATGGAGACGCGTGGTTGGCGATATTCGTTGCTTTGTTGAGGTACCTCGTCGTGTACGCGTGGACTTGGCTCAGTGCCAATGTTAATGCAGATCATCATCCGTTTAGCGTCGTGACATAAGGGTAAGCACGAGCAACATCTCCGCCAGGCTGCGCTGCACTACCGACCACTTTTATAGAGGGAGTGAACCAGTGACCTATTTAAAATGGCAACGCAACCGAAACCGACCGAACGAGAGCATGCTGTACAGTACTGGCAGCAGAGCACGAGCAGTGCAGCATCCGGCAGCTGAGAGAAAGCCGAGAAAACCTAGACCACGAGCCGACCAAGACGATGACGAGCGACAGCGGCAGAGGCGGTTGGATGCTGAAAACAGTTTGACTGTGTTTGTGTGTCGCCGGAGGTGTTGGTTTGGGGCATAGTCTATGAATTATGTCACTGTCGTCGTCAGCGTTGTGGCAAAGCGTGACAAGGAAGGGGTGGTTTTTGCTGCTTGAGAAAATCTTCGCCCCAGCGTTTGAATGTTTCGTAATCGTATGCCGTCGTCGGTCGTCCGTCAGATTTTACGTTTGCACTTGACGATGCGTGAGGAAAATGCAGAACCGCTCGGTCGGAAATCTTGCTGTTGTTGAGATGCAATAAGTTTTAAGTGCAAGATCAAGAGCGTTGGAAGCACTGAATTTGCATAAAGCTTGAGTTGTACTTCGTTTAGAATATGGTCGACACTTCTAGGAGGCATCTTGTGTCCAATCGATTTAAATTGAGGTCGGTCTTTTGAGAATTGATTGTACGTACAGTCAGTTCTGGGAATACTGTTTTTGGCACTGAAATGTGCAGTTAGTGATGTCAAGATTTTCTGTTTTTTTCTTGGCAAACAATGCACTTTAACAGTTCTTTATTCAGAGCTTTCGATGCATCATTTGTTCATTAGTGTGAATGTTTGACATATACAAGCATACTGTGTGCCTAATTTTCCTATCCAAGAAAATTCTAAATCAGACCGGGTTTCGAATCTACCTTCAATACAGTGTTGTTTCAGAGAATTATAGAATTCTCAAAGGCCATTGTCATGGTCGATTGTTCTGCATGGTATAGCTTCCGATGATTGATTTCCGATTAGTTCTGAGTTTCGTAGTCATTTCGGAAGATTTGCGTGATGACTCTATATCTGTTCAAATCGTTACTTCAAAGCTGCTTTTTTTTCTTCTACGTGTTGAACAGCTGTTAATTGTTGATAACATTTATTTCTTGTTTTATAGAGCTGCATCACAGTATAAAAATAGAAAGAATTTTTCTTATCTTTGTCATTTTAAAAATAAGTACGGTATTGAAGTTGAATGGCATTTCTTAGCAATATCGCAAAGAAAATTGCCATGTGATGCCATAGGAGGAACATTTAAAGGAATGGCCATCAAAGCAACTCCAGCCAAAGAACGCGAACATGAAATTAAAAATGCTAAGGAGAACAATTAACTCAATTGTGATTTTGCCATGCAACCATTGAAGAATACGAAATTGTATCAGAAGAGCTTAATAAGCAATACTAAAATTTGAAAACAACGGTAAATTGAATCAATTCAAGGCAGTTGGTGAATATTCCTTTTGACTAAAAATTCATGGCAGCTACTCCGGTGTTTATTTTTTGCAGATTCGGGCAAAGGTAGAAGTCCCGTAGTGAAAGATGGCCATCCATCGAACAAATCATTTCTCAGATACAGAACTATTTGTGGCCGATGTGTTATTGGCATGGATGAGATGTCTGCTTAAAGTCATGACGGTGCAGCCGATGATCATTGAATATCAGCAAATCCATAGAAAAAAGGGAAACATATCAGACCCACCTAGGGCCACCTATTGCAACCAGATCACATATCCGAGATGGCAGCAGGGTAAATGCACCCTTTTTTTTGGGGAAATGCTCCTTAAACATTGGAAAAATGCTCCTTAGATGCGTTTGCCCGGTATAATGCAATCGGAGGTATTAATCTTCTGGTTAGCGCTTGCCGGTTGTTTTGACGGGTCTTAAGTTTCATCAAGATTGTATAGCGGTAGGTAGTTTGGCCAGGTTTAAATTTCATTTTGACGAGTCTTAATTTCATTTTGAAGGGTTTTAATTTCGTTTTGATGGGTCTTAGTTTCGTTTTGACGACTCTTAAATTCAGAAACTTAAGACCCGTCAAAACTATACAATCTTGAAGAAACTTACGACCCGTCAAAACATCCGGCAAGCGCTAACCAGAAGGTTAATACCTCTGATTGCATCTAAGGAGCGTTTTTCCAAAGTTTAAGGAGCATTTCCGCAAAAAGAAGGGTGCATTTACCCTTTGCCGGAGGGGGGGGGGGGGGTGAATGGTGTTTTGAAAAATCTTAGATAACTAAAGAGTTACCATAAAAGAAATGACAATGTAAACACACGAATATTGATGTAGCAAGTTGGCGTCTTTGAAAAAGATGTTTGGTTGATTGAGGCCTTTCGGATGGTGTTAACATTAATTCAGAACTCTTCCGCTACGTGGCACTAGTGTACATGTGAAGTTTATGTATTACCTGTATTTTGAGATCTAGATCGTGTATAAATTTACTGTTTTCAGGAAAGTTAGTTGTAAAATTATGAGCTACCAGACGCTCGACTCAACAGTTCAGAATTATCTCACTCTGTGGCGCTAGTGTGTAGACTGTATAATCTGAATCTCGAGATTATTGACATATAGCAAGATGGCATCTTCAAACAAAATATTCGGGGGTTCAGAGATTTTTGAATGATGATGCACATTAGATTAGAATTCGTCCGCTATGTGGCGCTAGTGTTCAGATGAACTTTTTGTAATATCCATATTTTGATATCTAGATCATTTATGAATTCATTTTTTTGCGGGAAATTTACTCGAGTAATCATGGTCTTCCAGACGGTCGACTTCATAGTTCAGAATTATTTCACTGCATGGCGCTGGTCTGACTGTGAACTATGTAATAAATGTTTATCGCTAGTGCACATAAGAGGCTGATTACCCCAATATGGGTTTTTTTTTTTGGTACGTTCTTCTGACAACTTCGGGTTAGTCCTTCAGAGAAGTTCTTCACAAAACTTCGGGTAAGTCCTTCAGAGAACTTCATGGAAGTTCTTCAGTGAACTTCATGGAAGTTCTTCAGTGAACTTCATGGAAGTTCTTCAGTGAACTTCATGGAAGTTCTTCAGTGAACTTCATGGAAGTTCTTCAGAGAAATTCATGGAAGTTCTTCGGAGAACTTCATGGAAGTTCTTCTGAGAACTTCATGGAAGTTCTTCTAGGAACTTTATGGAAGTTCTGTAGAGAACTCCATGGAAGTTCTTCAGAGAACTTTGTGGAAGTTCTGCAGTGAACTTCATGGAAGTTCACCAGAGAACTTCAAGGAAGTTCTGCAGAGAACATCAAGCAAGTTATTCAGAGAACTGCATGGAAGTTTTTCAGAACACTTCATGAAAGTTCTTCAGAGAACTTCTGGGAAGTTCGGAAGAAAACCTCAGGGAAGTTCTTCAGAGAGCTTCATGGAAGATCTTCAGAGCACTTCAGGGAAGTTCTTCAGAGAACTTCAAGGAGGTTCTTCAGAGAACTTCATGGAAGATCTTCAGAGAACTTCAGGGAAGTTCTGCAGAGAACTTCAAGGAGGTTCTTCTTACAACTGCACGGAATTTCTGTAGAGAACAACAAAGAAGTTCTTCAGAGAACTTCAAGGAAGTTCTGCAGAGAACTTCAGGGAAGTTCTGCAGAGAACTTTCAGGAAAGTTAGTTGTAAAATTATGAGCTACCAGACGCTCGACTCAACAGTTCAGAATTATCTCACTCTGTGGCGCTAGTGTGTAGACTGTATAATCTGAATCTCGAGATTATTGACATATAGCAAGATGGCATCTTCAAACAAAATATTCGGGGGTTCAGAGATTTTTGAATGATGATGCACATTAGATTAGAATTCGTCCGCTATGTGGCGCTAGTATTCAGATGAGCTTTTTGTAATATCCATATTTTGATATCTAGATCATTTATGAATTCATTTTTTTGCGGGAAATTTACTCGAGTAATCATGGTCTTCCAGACGGTCGACTTCATAGTTCAGAATTATTTCACTGCATGGCGCTGGTCTGACTGTGAACTATGTAATAAATGTTTATCGCTAGTGCACATAAGAGGCTGATTACCCCAATATGGGTTTTTTTTTGGTACGTTCTTCTGACAACTTCGGGTTAGTCCTTCAGAGAAGTTCTTCACAAAACTTCGGGTAAGTCCTTCAGAGAACTTCATGGAAGTTCTTCAGAAAACTTCAGGGAAGTTCTTCAGGGAACTTTCATGGAAGTTCTTCAGTGAACTTCATGGAAGTTCTTCAGTGAACTTCATGGAAGTTCTTCAGAGAAATTCATGGAAGTTCTTCAGAGAACTTCATGGAAGTTCTTCTGAGAACTTCATGGAAGTTCTTCAGAGAAGTTCATGGAAGTTCTTCAGGGAACTTCAGTTCTGTAGAGAACTCCATGGAAGTTCTTCAGAGAACTTTGTGGAAGTTCTTCAGTGAACTTCATGGAAGTTCACCAGAGAACTTCAAGGAAGTTCTGCAGAGAACATCAAGCAAGTTATTCAGAGAACTGCATGGAAGTTTTTCAGAACACTTCATGAAAGTTCTTCAGAGAACTTCTGGGAAGTTCGGAAGAAAACCTCAGGGAAGTTCTTCAGAGAGCTTCATGGAAGATCTTCAGAGCACTTCAGGGAAGTTCTTCAGAGAACTTCAAGGAGGTTCTTCAGAGAACTTCATGGAAGATCTTCAGAGAACTTCAGGGAAGTTCTGCAGAGAACTTCAAGGAGGTTCTTCTTACAACTGCACGGAATTTCTGTAGAGAACAACAAAGAAGTTCTTCAGAGAACTTCAAGGAAGTTCTGCAGAGAACTTCAGGGAAGTTCTGCAGAGAACTTTCGGGAAAGTTAGTTGTAAAATTATGAGCTACCAGACGCTCGACTCAACAGTTCAGAATTATCTCACTCTGTGGCGCTAGTGTGTAGACTGTATAATCTGAATCTCGAGATTATTGACATATAGCAAGATGGCATCTTCAAACAAAATATTCGGGGGTTCAGAGATTTTTGAATGATGATGCACATTAGATTAGAATTCGTCCGCTATGTGGCGCTAGTATTCAGATGAGCTTTTTGTAATATCCATATTTTGATATCTAGATCATTTATGAATTCATTTTTTTGCGGGAAATTTACTCGAGTAATCATGGTCTTCCAGACGGTCGACTTCATAGTTCAGAATTATTTCACTGCATGGCGCTGGTCTGACTGTGAACTATGTAATAAATGTTTATCGCTAGTGCACATAAGAGGCTGATTACCCCAATATGGGTTTTTTTTTGGTACGTTCTTCTGACAACTTCGGGTTAGTCCTTCAGAGAAGTTCTTCACAAAACTTCGGGTAAGTCCTTCAGAGAACTTCATGGAAGTTCTTCAGAAAACTTCAGGGAAGTTCTTCAGGGAACTTTCATGGAAGTTCTGCAAAGAATTTCAGGGAAGTCCTTCGGAGAACTTCAGTGAAATTTTTCAGAGAACATCAGCAACATTCTGCAGAGAATATCAGGGATGTTCTGCAGAGAACATCATGGATGTTCTTCAGAGAACTTCATGGAATTTCTGCAAAGAACTTCATGGAATTTCTGCAAAGAACTTCAGGGAAGTTCTGCAAAGAACTTCAGGGAAGTTCTGCTGAGTACTTCAGAGAACTTTAGGGAGAATCTTCAGAGAACTTTAGGAAAATTCTTCAGAGAACTTCATGAAAGTTCTTCAAAGAACTTTATGATTCCCTATAATGCTTTGCGAAATTTCCCTGAAGTTTTCTGAAGAACTTCCATGAAGTTCACTGAACAACTTCCATAAAGTTCTCTGGAGAACCTCTATGAAGTTCTCTTAAGAATTTCCCTGAAGTTCTCTTAAGAATTTCTCTGAAGTTCTCTGAAGAACTTCCCTGAAGTTCTCCGAAGAACTTTCCTTAAGTTCTTTCCAGAACTTCCCTAAAGTTCTTCGCAGAACTTCCATGAAGTTATCTGGAGAACTTCCCTGAAGTTCTCTGCAGAGCTTTCATAAAGTTCTCTGAAGAACTTCGAAGAAGTTCTCTGCAGAACTTTCATAAAGTTCTCTGAAGAACTTCCAAGAAGTTCTCTGGAGAACTTCCCTGAAGTCCTCTGCAGAACATCCCTGAAGTTCTCTGTAGAATTTACCTGATGTTCTCTGAAGAATTTCAGCGATGATTTCAGCACACCAAAAGTTGTATCTTTTTTTGTTCTAGAATCAATGCGAAAACAACTTCGCTGAAAAATTTGAATAAAAAAATTTAGAGCAAAATAGCTTATTTTTATAGGGACACCCTAAGCTACGAAGGAAAAATTGAACTAACTTCGTCATATTAAAAGCTACAGAAAAGTTTATTTCATCAAAGTTGCTTAAATTTTTTTAATCTACAACTTTTCTTAAGAATATATGCCCTTACTTCTGCAATTAAAAGAAGTTAGATTTTCGATTTACTTGAAAACAAGGACCACCCTAGTTTTCAATCACACCAAAAGAAGGGCCTCATTATTAAAAACAACTTTTCAGAAGTCAATTCTGCTCCAAAACATCAAACTTAGGCTGAAAATGTATCTTTCCAGCTAAATTCGCATTCTGGACCACTGTGCAATGGATTTAATGCTACTTTATAATCGCTATAACTCGAAAACGGTAGAACCGAGAAAAAAGTTAGTGGTGAAATTTTTTGCTGCAAATTAAAAGTTCTTTCATAAAACAAAATCTAATCAAAAAGTTATGCAAGTTTTGAATATTTTTCAAAAATGCCCTTAGATTTGAAACTTTTGCGATAATTTTTTCTCCATTATATCGTTTGTGGAAAAGCATAGTGCTCTATAACATATCGAAGAATTATATTTTTTTAAACACCGGTTTTAGTTAAAATGAATTAAAAAAAATTCTTCAATGAATCATGGAATTTTTTTTTTACAGTGCACTTATTTTTTTCTGAATAGTCCGCAGCGATTGGCTGGTCCGCACGAAATTCGTTTCGTGCATTGTAGGGATAATGTGTAATGCAAGCATTTCGCTGATAACAAGCAGTAACATTCGTACAATGAATGAGACATGTGTTCAATGTACGAAAATTGTGTTTACAAAACGAGTGTTAACGGATTGACTAAAATATTTTCAGTGTAATGCTTAACAGTTTTCACCTGACTATAAATGCGTTTGTTTTTACCATGCCTGCGATTGAAGTCAACCATGGTGGGTTCGATATCAACAGTTAGACCTCAGTCTGTCAAATATACCACAAATGTTGAAAGATGTACCATAAACGTATTACATTTGACTGAAATTTCATGGTAGTTTTGAAAATAGGCATAGTCGGGTAAAATGGTAGTTTTTACTGCAAGATTTGTTTCACTGTATGTGAGCACGTTATATTCACTGAATTTCTGCAAAATGTTTTATGCATGAGGTCTTAATGAATAAACAAGTCGTAAATCTGACTAAGTGCGTCTGTTTTGTAACTGCGTGTTATTTTGTAAATTAAATCACCGAATTAGATGCTTTTTCAAACAGTTTTGTTGGTTTGCATTTACGAAAATTGCTATCCCAAAATTTCCACCAAGTAGGTAACCATCCGACATAATTTCACCGAAAGTAAGAGTAAATCAAAATATTCGACTGAATAAGTTCCTCATTATTCTAAGCTTCAATACCTCCCGGAAATACTGTTGTATTTCAACATGTTTACATCACCGGACCAGATGACCATCACTAACCAAACAAAAGTGACACCGGACTTTGCCCGCAGCCATGCTGAAATATGCAGAAACAAGCATCAAAGAATAGAGTGTGCCCGATTAACTAAAGCATCCTTCTGCCTTCCGAGAGCGTCGGAAATGCAAATGTGTACGGTTTTTCAATCCATCATGCATAAAGCCATAAGTTCTCCTCGCCTCCCCACTCCCCCAACATCCCCAATCCATTAGCATATAATCGACGAGAAGCGCAATGGTGAAAATGGCAATTGCAAGGAACAACGCTCGCTGCATATTTGGCTCCACTTGCGTTCAGCATTAAACCTCTTTCACCTTCGGAGCATACATTATTCGGCATCGTCGAACGGCAATCGATTGTTAGTCTCGCGAAGCTTCGGAAAGTAGCTTAAGATTCAAGCGAACGTACACAAGCGAGCGAAATGCTCCGATGACCTCCTTCAGTCGAGTGCACGGCGTTCCTCGACTCCACCGCGACCGCTGCGTTCATTCTTTGTCGGAAGAAAATGGATGAAGGGCGGAAGGGGGGGCGACGTCTTCCGTTCCGGAAGCACGACGACGCACGCGACCAGAAGTGAAAATGAAGTTTCGAAAAACACGGCGTCGGCAGTACAATGCAATCCCTGTTGTCGTTGGTTAGAGGCATAGGGAACCTACATCTTGGTCCCAGCCAAAACTCTCAATATCAATATCATTGTCAAGCACCAGTCGACCGTCAGGTTGTTGGTATACGGAATGGCTCGTGGTGGTATTGGTGTCGGGATTCAACGGCAGAGGCATTTGGAGTCAGTCGCAAAACCACCTACAACGGAATTCGCTTGACTACACACACTTGTCTGCGGATGTAGGTGGTGTACATCGGGTCACAGCTGGGCTGTGACTGTGTTGGTGGAAAATCGATTTCCCCCAGAGTTCGGGTGGACGCGTGCAATTGAGAGAGAATTTTCTACACGGTCGCTCCGTTTAACTCAAAGTTGAGTCTATTCAATTTCTAAAAAAAATTGGAGCCACTCAAATTTGAGTAAATTTTGTCGGAATGGGCAAGTCCATCACTCACCAAACAAAGATTTAAAACAGGAAGATGGTGTTGAATTGTCAAATTGCTAATAGCAACAGGATTTACTTAAACTTGACTAACTCCACTTTTGACGAAATTGAGTGGAAAACGAAGCAATTTTGTATTAGGTAGAGTAACCGTGTGGAGGAAATGATTCGATTTCTCTCACCTAAATCGGATGGCACGAGGTGGTGTGCATGGTTCTATTATTGTGAAATATTTTCTTGCATGTGAGGAAAAGGTATGTTTTGTTGTATAATGGAAAAGTCGTGTTATTTAGGTAGGCTACAATTGAAGGTGCTAGTAAACAATTGGTAACGAAACTAAAATTCTGGATTTATCTATACTGGGAAATGTATTAACGTATAGTGAAGTTTTAGGAGTTTTTGTTGGGCCTTATTACGGGTGTCATTTCACGGTGAAAAAATCACGTGTAAATCAAGTAATGGGAGTCACTGTCATTATTACGGGTGTCACGGGGAAATTGAGAACCGTAATGAGTCCCGTTTAACTCAAGTTTTATCCAGTTATAAATATTTCAGGAAATGTTTCGAATTTCTCACATATTTCGTATTTGAAACGATTACTTAAAACCACAATTGACGAATTTCACGCCAACTCATGCAGTGGTTGGCTCTCAGGATCCAATGAAACTTTGTGGGTGTGTAGACTATGTCTTTTCAAGTGACTGAAGCGTTTTTTTTTTCAAAATTTATGTAGACTACCATTTGAAAAGGGCTTAAGTTTTTTGATCGATTTTCAACATAACTCAAAAAGAACAAGACTAACAAAAATGTGATGTATGTGTGTAAATTGTCTGAATTTTTATGAAAAAAAAATGTAAAAATCGTAAAATCGATTCTTACACGCTAAAAAAAAAAATAATTTTGAAGTCAACTTGTAAAAAATGGCTATCTTAGATTTGATAGAATTTTTTTTTCAATAATGGCAATATAATTGTCTAAAAGTTCGCCATACATTGCAAGATGGGCAGTTTTTTAGACAAAAAACTACAAGGTTCAGCCAAATGGGGTTCCCAACAAACATCGGTGTTGAATTAGAGCTTGTTCAAACAAATTTGGAGAAGCTATTCTGCTGTTTCTTCTAGAATAGCTGAATAGCTTCTCCAAATTTGTTTGAACAAGCTCTAATTCAACACCGATGTTTGTTGGGTTGTGCGCAAAGGTGACGTAGGACTACCCAGCAATCTAATTCCCATACACGTCAGGGCCATCCGCTAATTGATTTAAGTCAGTCCTGAAAAGGGCTAAGAAAATTCTATTGTACACTCTTTAGAAGGCATTTGGTGGCTCTTAATTATGATACGGCCCGGTTGTATTTTCTACGATGGTTGAGAGGGCCACTATCTTTAATGCGTAGAAGATAGTTATGGATCTGTTGGTTCATTGGTTGTTCAACGCGCTTTGCTATTTACTCTGGGACGCGGCGTTTAAAGCAATGCCATGTTCAGCCGGGGCGCGGTAATGGAAATTTCAAACAGCACAAGAGAAAAATTCATCCAAACGAACTCTTCAGTAGGCAAATTGATTCGGTTGTCCTGAAAAGGACGGATTTAGTTGACGGGGGAGAAACAGTTCGCGATTGAACTTGGGCTTTCTCTCTTGATTCATCTCACGGGATGATTGATTCTTGTCTCGTTGTCACGGGCGGCTTTTTCCCGCCAACTCGTAGGCTTCAGCAGCCATGTTTCTCGCAGCAAGGTTGACGGGAACATCGGCAACAACAGCCAACTACACCAACGCCTCTCTGGGCAGCGACTGCTCGTCCAACTGCAGATCCTACTCTGCACAGCTCCACGACCGCCGGAAAACTAAATCAAAATACTTTTTTTTTTAGCTTAAATTGTCTTTATTTACCATAATAATGTTTTGTATACATATTTTACATTTTAAGTGGTAAGCCAGAAGTGCCCGTCAGCTTCATTTACTACCTTATCTATATGAGATTTAAATTTAGTTTTGATTAGACCAATTAATTACATTTGACCCTCAAGAGGGAGCGTTTGGTTTTAAATTAATAAAGAATTTGATAACCTAAAGGGCGAACACGAAATTATTGCGACACCGAAAATGTCATGCCAATTTTCTTATAATGTTTAGAATCAAACCAAAATTTTAGGGTAGTTTTATACATATATTTACTTCAAAAATCAAAAGAAAAGTTAATCGATGGAGCCTTGAGTGTAAAATTGAACGCATTTTCGCTTGATGCCCTCCATCAAAGTCTTTACAGTGTCATCCGGTACCAGTTTCTCAGTTTTTTTCCATTTTCTTAACATGTCCTTCTCGTCTTTGACTGTCTTCTTGCTCTTCCGAAGTTCCCGCTTCATCATTGCCCAGTACTGCTCCACCGGGCGCAGCTCCGGACAGTTTGGCGGATTCATGTCCTTTGGAACAAAATGGACAGAATTGGTCTCATACCACTCCAGGACACTTTTAGAATAGTGGCATGATGCCAAATCTGGCCAAAATAGCGGAGCTTCGTCGTGCTGCTGCAAGAACGGCAAAAGGCGCTTCTCGAGGCACTCAGATTTGTAGATCTCGCCATTTACTGTGCCCTTTGTCACGAAAGGCTCACTCCTCAGTCCGCAAGAGCAGATGGCCTGCCAAATGAGATATTTGGAGGCGAACTTCGACATTTTGTGACTTTTAAAAAATCGTCCTAACTTTTATAAAAAAATTGTAAAAATTGTAAAATCAATTCCTACACACTAAAAAAATATATTTTAAAATTTAAAGTCAATTTGACTATCGTAGAATTGGACGAATTTTTTTTTAATAAAGGCTATATAATTGTCTAAAAGTTCGCCATACATTGCAAGATGGGCACTTTCAAGGAAATTTTTTTTTATCTCACAACAACTTTTTCATGTCCTATTTTTACCGTGTATCACGCAAACTCGTCTAGTTATGGTCTTCAACACCCCTATAGGATCCAATGAAATTTAGCAGTCATAAAGAATTGAATGTATTGAACATTTGGTAAAAATAATAATCATCTAACTAACTAACTAACTAACATTTGAAAAGGGTCAACAACATTAAATTTTCCTTTAGATCAGTAAAACAGAACCAAAACTGTACGTTTAAGTATAAGTCATTCATAACTGCCTTTCGGGTATTCCTATTTTTAGTGGTGATTCAAATATGACTTCGTATATCTTTTTTTGGAGTGAGGGGGTGGAAGGATGGTCAAGATTTGTTACAGAATGTGTAAAAGGTATGGGAACAATTGTTATAGAGGGGGGCTGATAAATAAAAAAAAAAGCATATTTGAGTCGTCTTTAAATGGTTGATGCATATCCATTTAAAGACGATTCAAATATGACGTTATATGAATTTTCGAAATACTGTTTATGTCAATGAAAACTCATAGGTTTATTGGTAAGGGTTTTTATTTTATTTATTTTTTATATGTACATCTTCACGTATTAGTAATTAACATAGCTTCATATATTAAATTTATAAATCTTTCACATACAAAGTGATTTTCTTTGGATTATCCTTTGAATCAGAAAACCTTTTAGCTGAAATTTGATTTTCTGAAATAGGTACAAAGCAATGAACCTATGTTACAGGTATTGTCTTTACGTGGCTATAGAACTCCTCTAGTTCTTCTGACATTTTTGCATACTGTTCAGCTGATATGAAGCAGAAGTTCAGTTTTGTAATAGTTTTATTTGACTCTTCAACTGCCCAGTCATATAGTTCTCGAGGAGTTTTGATTGTGTTTCCATAATCTTGGGCATGGCTTGCTCTTTTTTCCATTCGCTTGAGATTACCACCAATAGCATTACATGGACCTTTCTCATGAGACGTTCCAATCCATACATGGACTTGAAATTGCGCACGCTGGAAATGTTCTTTTTGTTCTTATAATGGGCAGCTGCTCCATCTGACATGAAAATAATTTTTGAGCAATATGTATATTGAATTTTTTTTAATGAAATCCAGCAATTTTGATATAAAAAAAAATGAACTGCTATTGAGTCATGGGTCAATACTTCAGATATTATGATAAAGCTTTTGTATTCCAATTTATTGTCCTTCTTGTTATATACTTCAAAGGTTTGGTAGAACCCAGTAAGGAATAATGTATCGTAAAAAACGCACTACCTTACGAGGGCATAGAGATCATATTTCAAAGGGCTGTAAAAGCCTCTTATCGAAAAAATTTGTTCTTGGGCTAAAAAATGCAGCACAGTTGCACAATAAATGTTCAGAGGTTTCGCATTCCTCATTACAAAAGCGACAAATATCGTCTTCGACTTTATCCATTAGTCCCAGATGATATTCAACCATACAATGTCCTGTAATTAGGCCTATATATGTGCACAAGTCATTTTTTGACAAAACGAGAAGCTTTTGTGTATTCGATATGTTAGGCGTAATGAACTTTTAAGACTGCCGGGCAATGGTGGTTATTTTCCTGTTTGTAATCACCATCTTCTTTTCCCAGTTCCTGAGTTCCATTTTGATTGCGCCTGCAGAGACTCCGCAAAATGGCTCTGGGCCTAGAAATGGCTTAGAAGATCCAGCCCTAGCTAGTTCATCAGCTCTTTCATTACCATCGATTCCACAATGTCCAGGAACCCAGTAAAGATTAACTGTATTATTAATACATAGCCGTTGAAGTAAAAGGTGACATTCCCATAGTTTTGATGTAAATGTAAAAGATTTCAATGCAGATAAAGCTGCTTGACTATCAGTGAAAATACAGAAATTTGCATGTTTACAATTCCTTTCTAAGCAAAGGGAAGCACATTCCACAATTGGTTGGCCATCTACCCATTGAAACCTATTACCCCAGCTCCTACTTGATCATTTTGTTTCGACCCATCAGTATAGAATACGATAGATCCAGGACGTATTTGTGGTCCTCCCGCCACCCAAACAATGCGGTCTGGTTCTATCACATTGAATGAACGAATAAAGTTGAATTGCGTTTCCATCCAGTCGTGTAAATTATGGGTTAATTTGAATGTCAGTTAAAATACTTAAATGCCCTCTGATGTTCCCATCAAGGTATGATTTAGTCCGTTTGAGACGAAGCACACTTTTTTCGGCTTCCAATTGAATGAATTGGTGCAACGGAAGAAGATTTAGAATTGCATCTAATGCTTTCGTTGGTGTGCTACGCATCGCACCAGTTGTGGACAAATTACGCATTCTTTGAAGTTTTTCTAGCTTCTTAATGGCACATTTTTCTTTATTTTTTGGCCACCATACTAAGGAAGCATATGTAATTCTGGGTCTTACAATTGCCTGTATATCCAGTGGATCATTGGCGACCAGCCCCAATTTATTACCAAAAGTTCTTTTACTTATATATAGTGCATTTGTTGCTTTATCTATGATCTGTATTAAGTGTGAATTCCAATTTAGTTTGCAATCCAAAATAACACCCAAATACTTAACCTCAGATGAAAGCGTCATTAAAGTTCCTTTCATGTGGAGGCCATGTGTTTTGAATTTTCTTCTTTTGGTAAATGGAACTAGGTATGTTTTCTGGGGGTTTATTTCCAACCCTTCATCCTTGCACCATTTAATCGCATAATTTAAAGCATATTGCATTCTTTCAGTAATGACACTATCATATTTTCCTCGAACTATAATAAAGAATGTCATCAGCAAACCCTATAACTTCAAATCCTTGTGATTCTACATCTACCACTAATGACCAGAGAAGAGGGAATAGAACAATAGCCTCCTTGTGGACACTCTTTTACTACTTTCACAGATATAGACGCACTACCAAGCTCTGCAGATACTTCACGTTGCGATAGCATTTTATTAATCCATTTTACGATACATATGTCAAAACCATGTTTTAACATTGTTCTCGTCATAGATTTGTGCGACGCGTTGTCAAACGCTCCTTCTGTATCAAGAAAAGTTGCAAGCATAATCTCTTTTGCTTCATATGTTTTTTCTATTTTAGAAACGAGTGTATGTAATGCTGTTACAGTTGATTTCCCAGTTTGATATGCAAACTGACACCTGTTCAGAGGACTATTTTTCAAATAAATTGTTTTAATGTGATGATCAATAAGCTTTTGTTGTTAGTAATCCATTACTTTTTTGTAAGAAGGCTGGATATATTCCATCTTTACCAGGCGATTTGAATGGATCAAATGAATGAATTGCCCACTCTACTTTCGGTCTAGAAAATATTTTATCAGCTATGTTTATGGAATTATTCAAATATGTTGGAAAGCTTTCGAGGTTACTTCCCATGTTAATTTCATTCCTCTGATGTATTTCTTCATCACTAGAGCACTGTGATTTGTTTCTATCATTGTTTCCGATTACTACTGAACGAGGATAATGTGTCTGCATCATGACTTCCAAAGTTTCACATCCGTTAGAAATAAGGCAGTCATTTTCTTTTTTAACAGTGTCTAAGCCATTAGTATGATCTCTCGAGAGGACTTTTTGCAGTCTTGCAACCACAGGAGTGTTTTCAATGTTTTCACATGTTCACATTTCCCATTAGATTCTGCCCAACTTTCTCCGAAATTTTTCGTTGTGCTGCGGACCAAATTTTCTTGAAGCAGTCAATAGAGCTTGCTTCTCTTCCATCTTTCTTAATTATTGCCCAGCATCTTTCGATCCTTTTTTTCAAGACAGTTTAGGCATTTTTCGACAAAATCGACTTTCTCCTTCTTGAGCATCTTCAACGTGGCAGAAGCGTAGTGAGCAGATGCCAGATCCGGCCAAAACAATGGAGGATCAGTATGCTTTCGGTCGATAGATAGAAGCCGTGTTTTGGTGCATTCTTTTCTGTAATTTTCACCGCTGATTATGCCCGTAGTGAAGTATGAAGAACTCTTCAAGCCACAGGAGCAAATGGCTTGCCAAACCCAAAACCTTTTTCCCAAATTTTGCGATTTACATGTATCACACATCATCAGGCACATCTGTCCTCGGATCAGCGTTGAAAAATTGCAACCCCTGAAGTGTACTGGTATCCAATTTGAAGTACGTCTCGTCGTCCATCAAAATGCACCGGTTTGACTTTTGGATAAGAACAAGTTCTGTGTCCGTATTTTCGGAGAAGCTTTCTGTGAATCCGTCGTTTTGGGTGCTTTCTGCTTCTTGTAGGTTCTGATATTGTTACGCTTTTTGATATTCTGCACAGCTCCGACGCTAATGTCCACTTTTTTGGCAATTTCACGAACGGAACACGGTTTATGCGATTTCAAAAAGCGTGCCGCCGAAAGCTCCTTTTTCTCGTCCGATGGCCCCTTTTTGCGTCCAGATTGCGGTAAATCTTCAAGAGAACACGTTTCTTCAAACTTCTTAACAATCTTGAACACTGCAAGATTCAGTACACTTCATGCTTTTTGACAGTTTCTCGAAACGACAACTTTTCGGAAAACCATTAGTGCACAATTAATCTGCGAGTTGATAAGCTGATCCGACCCAACCTTTCGAAAGTTCTCACTTTTTGCAGGTGTGTTGCCAAAGTAAACAATGTATTTACACTGAGCGAAAATTCACAATTTTTCGTTAAGTTTTAACCCTAAACCATTTATAAACAGCTGTCCACTTTCTTTAATGAACAGTCCTTATTTATGCCGCATTGCAATGGTGAGTCACTATTTTGAGTAACTAGCATTACTATTGTAGGCAATAATCCCAACAAAGAAATAAATTTCTTATTATATTGATTACCCTATTGGGGCTAACAGCCCAGATTTCCATAAGACCTTTGTCAAGAATTCTGTACCTTTTGTGAATTAGAGCAAAACACTATACAGTAAGTATTCAGAGCTGTCACGCTTTAGTTTACTAAAGTGACATTTATCTTCAAGCAGCATACCGATGAGTTTTAAGTGATATTTACTAGGACAATGTCCTGTTATTAAACCTGTGTATAAACTCAGATTTTGAGAGATTTAGTAACTTATAAGTAAAAAAAGCGTTTGGGTTTATAAAACGTTAAGATTGCCCGGTATTGAAGGTATTATTTCAGTTGTACTGTACATTTATTTTCTTTCAGTTCTTAAGCGTTATTTTAAAAGCACAAGAAGGTATACCAAAAAAAGGGTTCGAGTCCAATAAACTGCATGGTTGATCTTATTTTTGCCGTTTCGTCAGCTTTTTCATTTCCATCGATTCCGCAATACTTAGGAACCGAGTATAGGCCAACCGCATTGCGAGTTAAAACAGGACCACCTGATTTAATTGTATTATCACTAAAATTTAAAATTATTAATAATAAAAAAAAAACCCTTTCCAAATAGTAGCCTTGATTTTTTCAAACATTCAAAGACCCTTAAAAAATCCAAATTGTCATTAAAATAAAATTTAATTGGCTTCTGGGAGGTTTTAGGACCAAATTACAAGACGAGTTGGCGCGATACACGGTAAAAATTGGGCATGAAAAATTTTTTGTTAGATTTTTTTTTTTTCCTTAAAAGTGCCCATCTCGCGATGTATAGCGAACTTTTAGACAACTATATCGCCTATATTTAGAAATAATTTCGTCCAATTCTAAGATAGCCATATTTTGCAAATTGACTTTAAATTTTAAAATATATTTTTTAGCGTGTAACAATCGATTTCATAATTTTTACAATTTTTTTCATAAAAGCTAAGACAATTTTCCAAAAGTCACCCATACGTCACTTTTTTGTAAGTCTTTTCCTTTTTGAGTTATGTTGACATGAAAAATTTGTTGTTAGAAAAACTTTTTTTTTTCCATAAAAGTGCCTATCTTGCAATGTATACCGAACTTTTAGACAATTATATTGCCTTTTTTAGAAAAAAAAAAGATAGCCATTTTTTGCAAATCGACTTAAAATTTAAAAAATTGTTTTTTTAGTGTGTAAGAATCGAGTTTACAATGTTTACAATTTTTTTCATAAAATTTAGGACGATTTTCTAAAACTCACCCATAAATTACTTTTTTGTAAGTCTTTTCCTTTTTTGAGTTATGTTGATTTAAAAAAAATCGATCCAAAAAATTAAGCCCTATTCAAATGGTAGTCTAGATAAATAATGAAAAAAAAAAACAAAATATGCAAAGTTGCTTGAAAATACATAGTCCACTCACCCACAAAGTTTCATTGGATTCTCAGAGGGTGCTGCTAATCACGAAGACGAGTTGGCGTGAAATTCATCACATATAAACTAGATTAAAAAGGAAAGTATAATTGGACTGTATTTTCGCCAGTACGGTAGTTAATGATTGTGGGATTGGTGTCATTAAAATCCCGATTTACTCGATGACGTTTCAAGGGAACTAAATCATGACTTTAGAGAAAGATGATTGTGAAATTTTGTTTACGATTTTTTTTTCCGTGTGGCGTCACTTCCCTCACATGCACTCTAAGGTGGATCACTCCTTCCCAAAAATTCTACTTTTCCACGAATACTAACACGCCAACAAATTTTTCACGTTATCTTCACTATTGCTACTCGCATAAATGTCCTTTGTTAATTGCATGTGTTATGAAACGTGGGAGTAATGAAAATAACCAAACGGCAATGGAATGGCTCATTTTTGCATATCTTCGTTTAATTATACATTATTAGTCAGAGATACTCAAAATTGGAACATGCATGGAATCATTTTCAAGAAGTACGGATTTTTGTCCCGCGAGGTATTGAGAAGGATGTCCCTGAATCTCCCTCTCAAATTTCTCATCCACCAAGTAAACCCACCGAATTTCCCAAAATGATTTCCCAAACTCTACTCAACTCTGAGACACTTTCCTCGACCGTGCGTCGTCAGCGCCCGACAGAGATTTTCCGAATTTTCCCGCTCCCGAAAAACCACCGACACCGAATTTCGAAATAGAGAGTGAAATCACAGTCCGATCCATTCGGTGGTGGTGGTCGTGTGCGTTCCCATTCGTTCAGGTTCTGTCCCGGAATGCTCCGTTTGGGAGCTCAGGTCAGCAGCCAGAGCACAGTTCGGGTTTTGCCTTCGTCGTGGCCGCACGTCGTCGGGTAGTAGTTATCGTCGCCGTTGTCCTGTCCTGTGTGCGTATGTGTGTGCGTGAGTGCTCCAAAGTGCTGCTCTTGCTCCCCAACCCAACAACGGACGTCGATGCCATAACCGTCTGATTGGAGCTTTGATGCACACGTACAGTCCATACCTACAGTGATACAGGTTGGTTCAATAGGAACGTTTTGTGCAATCGTAGAAGGAATGGAGACAAGTGCAAAAAGAAGAATTCAAGCCAGGATGGAAATTTGCAGCTGGCTGCATGGACGGGGAAAAGTCTCCGGAAAGTGAATTAGTGTGGTTTTCGTGCAGAGGATTGAATAATCATCGGGGTAAATCCGAAGGAAGAGTGCCGCGAATGGAAAAACGTGTTGTGTTGTTTGAGGGAACAAGTGAGCCCTCGGGAGGGAAGTGATTTAATTGTCCCGAGTCGATTATTGATGTGAGGCAGTGGCTTCGATAATGCACTCAGCTATTTGCATTGGGTTTTCCCGGATGCAATCATCATCGATCGGTGGGCATTGTAGGAAAAACTAGATTCGCGAGCCTCCAGGGTCTGGTCGGGAGTCTGGTGAACTGAGATCGGATTTACTAAGGTTCCTTTGATAAGCAAAAAACATCGTAGAATAATTGTGATATTGCCTGTAATTGCATTTCCTTCTCCGGGTTCACTTTGTGTGCTTATGTGTGTTGACGTACGTTTGTGCATGAGCATTAATCGCCCCATTAATTCAAAGAACCATAGCAAAGATAATAAGGAAGCTTCAACGGTAGTGAATGTGGTTTTATTTATAATCTAGTTGCGAATTTTAGATGCCACGAGAGAACCAAGATGGGCAGCATAGAGTTTTAAAAATAGTCCCCCAAAAGAGTGAAATGAAGGGAAAACGAAGCAGAAGCCCCGATGAATAATCATGAAATGTGCGAGTGAGCTAGGCAATGCCTGCAACGAGTGTGAAAATTTAGAGAAAACAAAAATCTAAAGTGACAACAATTGTCTCCATTATAATCTAGAAAACGGCAACAAAGCCAACTCCGTAGTTGTGGATTCGACATCGCACGGACCGAACCACGAGGCCAAAGCAAAACCTACGACGAGTCGGGAAAAGTGTGAGTGAGTGAGTTAGTGTTTTTCGAGTGTGGAACCAAGCTGCAACTCGCGTTTCCCTCTGTTGTGAGGAGGAGCCCCAAATGGGAGAAAAATCGTTCTCGGTGTTACGTAACGCTCTGGTCGTCCAAAGTCAGTAGTTGGAGCTGCTCTCCTCCAACGGCAAACGCTCAAGGAGCACCACTACGAAGAAGATCCCGATGAGGCCTGAAGATGTTGTGTCTTTGATGAGCCCCTGAACGGTTTACGCAGCAGGGAATACACATCAAATTAACTTCCCCCTTCCACCTCTCGTTTCTACGGACCTCTCACCCCGAATAGCCTGAACAGTGAGGAGATCGGTGTCAGACCTATGCAGGCCTATTATTGTGCACGCGCTCGTGTGTGAGTTGAAAAGTGATTTGTTTTTGTGTTTCCAATCTTCATCCATGCTGTGCTATTAAACCAGTTGTCTATAAGGTTGTGAAAAAGGAAGAAGAAAAAGCAAACAAGAAAGAAGACGGTTACTCTGGAACAGTGCGCGAAGGTCGCGTTCGCTGGTTCGTGTATTGGTTGATAGCCCTCCGAAGGAAATCCGAACAAGCTGGCTGCGCTCGCTGATTACTTTGGAGGTAAATCTATGGCGATTGTGAAGAGTTTTACGCATTCTATAACGGTTCAATACTTTCATAAACCTGTAGAACACTTTTTTAGGAAGGAACAGGTTGTTTTTGGTTTCAGCATAAGGTGAAGGTGCGTTCGGAAATTTCCTTTTCTATTTGTTTCAGTCAATCTTTTTATGAGAGTGTAGATGGGGTGATTTTTTTTTTGGCTAGAATGTTTCGGATCTATCTTATTTTAGTTATTTGAGATTGAACCACTAGTAGTAAACCTAACAAGAGAGTGATGATGGCTGAATTTAAGGTGTAAAAAAGCATGAAGATAAGTGTGTTCATTTTTTTCAATGAATCTATCATTGATATGTTTGGAAAATCGGATGTTCCCGATGGAAGTTAGCAAGATAAGCATACAAATACACGTTAGTTTGAAAATCTAAACCAGTCGTATACTGCCGCTGCTCGAATAACAGTGCTATATAATTTTTTTGGTGTTTTTGAGTTATTTTCGAAAATGAATGTTTTTTTTTAATTGTGATATTGTGTTATTTGAATTTCGTGCTGAGTTCATTTCCATTAAAATTTCTGTCGAACCGCTTTATACTTCTAAACAGTCGCTGTCGGAATTAATGAAAGTTTTGTTCGAAGAAGGAAAACAACTTAGTATATAGCAATTCTATAGAAACAAGATATACGATCTCTCAGAATTTCATAACAATTGGTAGTTTTGTTCTTTATCGAAAAATAGTCGACCCTTTTCTTTATTTCGTTATTAGGGTGGTCGTTTCTGCGTTAGCGTGGTCCAAAAAATTAACTTTTTTCAAAAATGCTTTTTTTCAAAAAATCATAACTTTTATCCAATAGGTTATACAGGGTGCGGCAGAAAATAATGCGAAAATTTGTTCTTTTTCTTTCAAATCCCATTTTCAACTAGTTCAAGCAATAATATCAACATTTTCGAGTGCAGTTATCGTAATAAAGTCCTTTTAAACAAATGTATTCAATGTGTCTTCCATTTTTGTTAATAACATCCTCGAGCCGAAGCCGGAAACCAGAGCATGCCTTTCGGACGTGGTCCTCCGACATTGACTGCCATGTGCGTGTTATGGTTGACTTCAGGGTCGATGCTGAAAAGCTTTTCGTCGGAGAACAGGATTATCATTTTTTCCTTCTTCAACAAGGAAAGCAATCTCTTGGAACGAGTCACTCGTAGTTCCCTGACTCGGTCCGTAATAAAGTGGCGTTTCACTCTGGCTCTGGAAGATGCATGCAGGTCTTCTTTGATGATTCTCCGCAATTATTTCTCCGAAATATTGGCTTCCTTTGCAAGTTTTCTTATGGAACGCACCGGGTTGCGAGCAATTTTTGCACGGACCGATTTGATCACGTTCGGCGTGCGTGCAAAGCGCGGACGTCTGCTTCCCGGCTTCCGCTGCTTAGGAGCATCCTGCAGGGACTTTTTTATGCGGTAAACTGTTGCCAAATGGCACCCTACCACCTTGGAAATCTCTTTCGGCTTCTTCTGGGCGAGCAACAAACTGGTGATTACTTCTTTCGCGAACATTTCGACGAATATGCAATAAAACAAATAGAATGTTTGAATGCAGCACTTGAAAGTAAACATAATCAAATACAATTTCGACAGAAATTAGTCACTAGCTACACGAATTAACCAAATACTCAAGTTTGAACATTTTCGCATTATTTTCTGCCGCACCCTGTAGGCCCAGGCCGTTACTATTGGATACGACTCTGTTAGTGAAGAAAGAATATTTTTTCCACGAAAAATCCTGAAGATACCCAAAATGTTTCTGAATCAAACTCGATTCAAGTTGGACAGTTGAGACACCCAGGAGGATCAGTATCCTTGCCAGTGCGAGAAGTTCTTCGAGGATCTGAAAACTACAGTTCTTGGTCTTTCGCCACCAAGATGGTCCTTATCAAGGAGCGGACCTGGTGTGCTGTGAAGGAGCGAGCTGAAGGTGAACCGGCGGTGACATCTCCGAGCAAGCTTTGGCGACCATATGTGTCAGCATTGATTCAAGCATCTATGGACTAGTGAGGGATGCCAAGAGTGCGAGTGAAGCGTGGGACAATCTTCGGAACACGTATGAACACAGTGGAAGAATTGGTCTGCTAAGGAAGCTCACAGGTATTTGGTTAGTCGGAGCTGAGCGTGACGAAGACATTATCTGCCAGACGACTCAGCAGTATGTGATGCAACCGAGATATGACGCCTTGCAGGAAAATTGCACGTAGGATCTGACGAGTTTACCTGCTGGACGTAAGGCTTTACGGTCAAAGTGGGTATACAAGATCAAAACCAACTCGGCTGGTTCGGTGGAGAGGTTCAAACCCCGATTATTCATCAAGGGTTTCTCTCAAGTAAAAGGCGTGGACTTCAATGAGACCTATGCACCTGTAGCTCGATATGCCACTGTTCGCTACCTCAAGTCTCTAGCAGCTAGAAAGTACTGCAGATCGATGCGGTGACGGCGTTCCTGCAGGGAGAGTTAGAAGAGGAGAAAATATTTATGAGACAACCTGAAGGGTTCGTGAATCAGCAGGCACCAACGAAAGTTTATAAGCTGAGGAAGGCTTAGTGCGGGCTCAAAAAAGCCAGCAGTGTTTGGAATTTGTAGCTGGACGCCGAGCCGAAACGTATTGGATTGAAGCGGTCCAAGTACGATACGTGTGTCTACTACAAAATCGAAGGTACAAATGTCCTGATAGTAGCAGGTTACGTAGATGACCTGCTTATTTTTTTCAAACAACGTGCGCTGGGAAGAGAATTTGAAGAAGCAGCTAACCTAAGAAGTTTAAAATGATGAACTAGGTGCTAGCCAACAAAGTTCTCGGAACTCGTGTAACCAGAAAGGATGGCGTAGTAAGGCTGGATCAAGAGCAGTACATTAATGATTCGGTACTACTGCATGCAACACTGTGACAACGCCAGCGGGTCCAGGGCAGAAACTAAACAAGCAAATGAGTCCCAAGTCAGAGAAAGAGCGGAAACAGATGGAGAAGGTTCCATTCCGAGAACTGGTGGGCAGTTTACAATATTTGGCGCAAGGAACTCGTCCTGATATTAGTTTTGCTGTAAATGCTGTAAGCCATTTCTGTAACGACCCTGGAAAAGCTCACTGGACAGCGGCGAAGCGAATTCTTCGTTATTTGAAAGGAACGAAACAAAGGAAATTGACGTACAACGGACGAGATGATGGAAACTTTGTAGGCTATTGCGATGCGGATTGGGGCAATTACACTGACACCCTTCGGTCTATCACTGGATATGTGTTCATGCAATCTGGAGGACCAATTGCCTGGAACTGTCGCAAGCAGTCTACGGTTGGCAGTTTCATCTGCCACACAGGAAGCCATTTGGTGGAGAGGTTCTCGACAGGAGCTGTCAGGATGCGCAGAATCTGTAACTATCTTCTGCGATAATCAGAGTGCTATTCACCTGGCGGGAAAAGAAATCGGTTACTCTTCAAGGAGCACACATATTGACATTCAACATCACTTTGTAATGCAGCATATTGAAGAGAAACAAATTCAACTGGAACATGTTAGTGCTGAGCATCAAGCAGCGGACCTGCTAACCAAGTCACTACCGATCAACAAGTTTGAAGACGAACGGAAGGCCCTCGAATTCAGAGACATTCATGGTTAAAGAGGGAAGGTAGAGTAATAACCATTGAATTATAGTATTCCATAATCTAGACTAGAATAAAAGCTTCATTCTGTATTACACTACCAAACCTACTAGACGTATAGTCGTATTTATCCAATATTGTTATAGAAACAAGAATTCTTTTAGTTTTTAGTTTTTTAAGGTTTTCATGGTCTCAGGACCATTTTATACTGAAAGATTTGGTTTTTATATTGAAAAATTGGACATTTTTACTTAACGCATCACAAAATTGGCGATGTATGTATTTTAGTTTTTGAGATAAAAATTTTCAAATATGCTATGTTTTTAGGTTTTGCTGACTATCCTACTACGCGTTTTCATTACTTGAAGGTACTTGCCAACCATGCGTCCCCATCAATCAGAAGTTATTTTTATAACTTCATTTAGCTGTTTTACATCATAAGTCAACATAATGCATTTATTTCCAAATTTGTTTTTATTATGCACAATGACTACATAAATTATTGCTTACGATTATTTTACAGTTTAACACATGTTTCATCGCTGGCGAACGAGAATAGTTTTACGCTAATATACATTTCATCATTAGCTTTAAAACAATGATATGATTGGGTTCCCGCAATTTGTTTCACGCGAGCAAAGCAGTTTTTCATTTTCTTCTCCATTGTTTTGTAATTATGCTCTGAATAATGCTGTATTTTGGAATCTGTCTTAGAAGTGGCCCATATATTTAGTTCATTTGCCGTAGTTATGAGATGGCCTTGTAAACTTGCTTTTGCTGCATTGCGTTTCAATACTCCTCCCAAATGGCTGTTTTGAATTGCCGTTTTAGAACTCATTCGTATTACTCGCTCGAAACCGCAACAAGCACTCAATTATGTAACATACAATAGCTACACTCTCAGTGATTCCCGAAGCCTAAATACCGATCAAATGTAAAATAGTTTTTTAGTAATAAATTGACTGTCCAACCAAACACGCGTTTCAACTACCGTTCAGTGTGCCCCCAAATGTTGGTGACCCCGACGCGATCTGAACGCCAAAGCTGCGATTTTTAATCGATCAATCGTGAATTTATCGAAATTCTTCCGCGAAAGCGAAATCTCAATACCTGTTATTAGAAACAAAAAACCACTTGTATGTATGATGTATATGTACCCATTGTAGCACGGAAACTAAGTCCGACAGCAATGGGCTCTCCTCTCTGTTAGACTTGATCCAACTTTAATAACCACTGATTATCCCAATCATGCCATTGTATGAAGGGCCAAAAAGGGATTGGGTGGATCGATAGGCAACATCACCTATACGTTTCCATCGGGTTAAAAAGAATCTCCTTCCAACAACAAGATTGAACAATTGGTCATAAGAGTGAGCTATCTAAAATGAGGATGCCCCAATGGGCGGGGAGAAGAGCCCGCCCTCTATTCACAAACTGTTAGCACTGGGGAATTGGCATTCCCACTCTCCCCATCCAGTTTGTTTCAATCGGGTGCCCTGATGGTCCCTCCCATTCCCATGAAATATTTATATAACTTTGTATATATTTATGTAAATCAAAAATACTACAAGCATTCGTATCTGTTATATATGATCTTCATTCGGTTGATCCTAACATGCAAGAAATGTTGTTGAGTGTTACAGTGTAGAGTTCTGTGGTTCCACGCTTAAGCACGTTTTCGTTGTTTTCAGCGATAGCAGCAATTCACCAAAATCTTGATTTGAAGGATCCTGAAAAAGTATGTTAAATTTATTGAAATTTTACAAAACTAACATTTATATATTTTAATTTACTATTGCCATGGTCTTTATTTGCTGCTTGATGCTGATTTTATAACAGCAATCCGCTTTTATTTGTGCTGGCCTAATAGTTGTTGCTCCTGAGTTAGGAAAACAGGGAAGATTTAACTGAAAGGGAGTTAAAGACAAATGGATATAACAAAAACACTAAGTAATGTTTAAATCATCTATGAAGTAAAATCAATAAACAGTATTTTTGTTCAGTTCATTTATTTATACAGCCTCAATCGATTTAACTTTACAGAGCCAACGTTTCATATTTATATACATCAATTATCTTAAACCTAACGTTAAGGGGATAGGACCGATTACTCGCGGCCATCTCGAGGTTAATAGGAATAACAACTGAAAGGATGGGAAGGTGGGCTGGAATTTGAAGTGTGGTTTATATAACACATTTTTTTTTTTTAATTCTAAATTGTCTAAAAAACTTAAAACTATACAACTTTTTGTTTCTTTTTACTTGAACATTTTTGGGAAAGAAAAAAAAAACACACACACAAACACAGATAAAAAATGGAAAAAAAACTTAAAGTAAACATACAGGTTAAACTAACTACAATCTAAGGCTAATGTTAGTCAAAAACACATAAATAAGTTTCATGAACTCCAGGTCACGCAGTGCCAAAATATCTCGAACTGGTACATTGGGTTGTCTACCTCGAGCCCGAAGGGAATCATAAAGCTCAGATCTGACTCCACGATGCTCAGCACATGACCAAATAATGTGATCTGCGTCCTGATAGCCTTGTCCACACTCACAGAGATTGCTGTCGCTCAGCCCAACCCGGTATAAATGAGCATTCAAAGAATAATGATTGGACATGATGAAGTCTCGACCCACATCCATACCCCAAAACCATGATTTCTTCGACACCTTTGGGATGATAGAATGTTGCCATCGCCCCAAATCTCCTTTACTCCATTTGTACTGCCAGCTAACGAGTGACTGTTGATGAAAAATAGCAAAAAAATCATTGAAGGCGATTTGTCGATCATAAATATCGCCTTCTATAGCGCCCACCTTTGCAAGCGAGTCCGCTTTCTCATTGCCCAGAATCGAACAATGAGAAGGGACCCATACAAAGGTGATGATAAAATAACGCGAAGATAAAGCACTTAGAAGCTCCTGTATTTTCATGAGAAAATACGAGGAGTGCTTTACCGGCGTCGAGGAGCGAATAGCCTCTAAAGAACTGAGACTATCCGTGAAAATGAAATACTGATCCGGTGTAAGTGAGGCAACAATTTCTAGCGTAAAGTGTATTGCCGCAAATTCAGCGACATATACGGAACAAGGAGCTTGAAGTTTACGATTGGCGCTATAAATTTTATTAAATATACCAAAGCCTGCTGACTCCTCTATCAATGATCCGTCAGTGAAGAACGTTTTAGAGGAATCAGAATAAACAATATTATCAAATATAATGATATTGTGAGTTATTATAAAGTAATGACAAAGATTGAACTGTAAAATCAGACACTAGCCAAATGGCACACCGCGCTGCATTAATCCGATCAGCTCAGATTTGGTCAAATGTCCATTTGCAAACCGGAAATTCCTCCCACGTCCAGTGAAAAACTCCATCCAGTGAAATCAAGACGGCTCTTTGCCGCAAATGGAAGTACAATTCCGACCTACGGAACAAAACGCCTCGTTATCAATATCGGTCTTCGTCGTCCTTTTGAGTGGATTTTTACTATAGCCGATGTAAAAGGCACCTATCATAGGTGCAGATTTCCTCAAGCACTACGACTTGTTAGTGGACCTGCGAAACGGCAAGCTTGTGGATAATACTACACGACTGGAAATACACAACATAAAGGCAGTAACCCAGTCGAGTGGCATCACCACTTTTAACGTGAATAACCTTTTTGCCGAAATATTGAAGGAATTTCAGAATATAGCTGTACTAAACATGCGACACTAGCCGACAAGAGCAAAAACTCTCCACCAGATCATCACAACAAGTCAACCTGTGTTTTGCCGCCCTCGCAGACTACCATTAGACAAGCTGACCGAAGCAAAGGCTGAATTCAAGTTCCTCATGGAACAAGGTATTTGCCTGCCCTCCAAAAGCTGCTGGGCAGCGTATCCCCAAAATCAGTTGAAAAAGCGTTTTAAAACCATTTTGCCTCCAGTAAATGCATTAAACGGCACATTGGCATTGAGGGTTTGAAACAGCATAAAACATGGCTAAATAGTTTTATAATAGTCATGGCGAAGATAAATTGGCTTTTTGGCAAAACTGTGATTTTTTCCAATCGCCACATTGAAATATAAGAAATAATTAAAATGTGGAAAAATAAATGCACCAAATTTTAAATGTAATGCAGCTGAACTGTAGATTGGAGACCAATTTCGGCATTCTGTTAGATAGCCTTATTGAATTCCATCAATTTTCTGGAAATTCATGATTAATTTATCGAATATATTTGTTTTAATTGTGTTTTTGTTGTTGCGAACTCGCATAAAGGGCGAACACGAAATTATTGCGACACCGAAAATGTCATGCCAATTTTCTTATAATGTTTAGAATCAAACCAAAATTTTAGGGTAGTTTTACACATATATTTACTTCAAAAATCAAAAGAAAAGTTAATCGATGGAGCCTTGAGTGTAAAATTGAACGCATTTTCGCTTGATGCCCTCCATCAAAGTCTTTACAGTGTCATCCGGTACCAGTTTGTCAGTTTTTTTTTCATTTTCTTAACATGTCCTTCTCTTCTCTGACTGTCTTCTTGCTCTTCCGAAGTTCCCGCTTCATCATTGCCCAGTACTGCTCCACCGGGCGCAGCTCCGGACAGTTTGGCAGATTCATGTCCTTTGGAACAAAATGGACAGAATTGGCCTCATACCACTCCAGGACACTTTTCGAATAGTGGCATGATGCCAAATCTGGCCAAAATAGCGGAGCTTCGTCGTGCTGCTGCAAGAACGGCAAAAGGCGCTTCTCGAGGCACTCAGATTTGTAGATCTCGCCATTTACTGTGCCCTTTGTCACGAAAGGCTCACTCCTCAGTCCGCAAGAGCAGATGGCCTGCCAAATGAGATATTTGGAGGCGAACTTCGACATTTTCTTCTTCTTAAATTTGTCGTCCACATAGAACTTGCTCTTGCCGGTGAAAAACTCCAACCCCGGAATTTGCTTAAAATCGGCTTTTATATACGTGTCGTCGTCCATCACACAGCAGCCATATTTTGTCAGCATCTTCTCGTAGAGCTTCCGTGCCCGAGTTTTAGCCGTCGATTGTTGCCGCTCATCGCGGTTTGGGAAGTTCTGTACCTTGTATGTATGTAGTCCAGCTCTCTTCTTTGCATTCTGGACGTAGCTCTGCGACATGCCGATCTTTTTAGCCAAATCACGGCTTGAGACGTTGGGATTTGCTTTAATCATCCGCTTCACCTTTCCCTCCGTCTTTTTGTTCTCCGGTCCCGGTTTTCTTCCACCTCCTTTGCCGTGGTCCAACGTCAACCGCTTCAACACTCTGGAGACGGGTGAATGGTGAATGTTCAACATTTTTCCCAACTGCCGGTGCGACAGGTCAGAAAATTCCAGGTGTTTGGAAAGAATTTGTTCTCTCGACTCGCGTTGGTTCAACTCCATTTTCGTTGAATCGAAAAACACGACTTCGAGTTTGACAGCATGTAAACAATACACATCAATGAGAAAGTGTGCAAAATTTGGTTGATTTTTACCCAATGGTAAAAAAGTTATGCCCTGTTGAATGTGTCGCAATAATTTCGTGTTCGCCCTTTAGTTTCCGAGGCGCATTAATTTTCGACTCTTATCCTGCAAATATTCACCATAAAATTAAATGCACACATGATTTGGAGAATGATACGTTGGAAAAAAAAACTCAATTTGTTTTGGATATTTTGCTATCAAACAAAATTTCCCGCAACACTAGAACTTTTTTTATAGATATTATTTACTGCTAAATAAATCAGAAAAGCAGCGAATCGAACAAAACAGAATAAGAAAAACCAATCACGATACCATAGTGAAGTTTGATAGCTGTGGCCATTTGGTCGTATGCTGGTTTTCATGGCAGCCAATAGGTTTTATGAAGGTTCTCAAGTGGTCTTAACATCTTTCACTAGAACATTTTCAAAATCTGTATGATCTTATAAAGGTTTTATTAACTTGTTTTGTACAAACTTTGGCTTTAAAGAAGCATAGAGGAGGTGTTGGTAGACAAAACAGTTTTGAATGTAGTTTTATCAACAAAACCGGGAGGAGTACTTTACGGCTGAAATAAAACTAAAATTGTTACTTGGGAAAGCAATATGTAATAAATAGGTTGCAAAATACAACTCAATTACTTAAAATTTAGATGTATGAATTATTGGATATTTTTAAGTTGAGAATACATTATTTTAGATCGACAAAACGCTACCTTGAATTGTCATAACAGAAAATAACTAAGATTGCAAATAATATTTTTATATTAATATGTAAAAAATTGCTTTTTCAGTTCAGTTCAGTAAGATGATGAATTTCTATTTTCAAACGATAGTTAAACTTGTGTACCATGCATGGGTTTTTTAAAGTTAAAATTCACATGCGCATCAAATTTCATGATGAAAGATGAAGTTTTAGATTTAAAATTTTCAAGCGCTGCTTAGAAGGCACAGTTATATTAATGTGAAAAATTGTTTTTCCATTACTATTTGTCAACGATGTGCTATTATATATCATAACCAATATGGCGACTGCAGGAAGTAAACTTTAGCTTAGACTATCTTTAATGTTGCTCTATAAGGGAGAGTCTGCCAAATGTCGGGTTGAGATCGTATTGATTGAAAACTATGTCAACTTCAAAGAAGCACGAAACTCTGGAGCAATGTTTCATTCGTGTGTATTTAGTACTTATTAGTGTCTTGCAGCACAATGAGACACTGCCGTCTAAAAATATTAGAACACACGATTCCGTGCATACCCTTACTCAAATGACCATAAAATATTTTTTCGTTTTTCGTTTAGTGACTGATTCGTACTACTTCTCATACCAATCACAAAAAAGGGCATCTCAGATCAAATGGACTGATAGCAAATCATGTTCAGACATGTTGGCTTTTTAAAGTAACTTTGATAACAAAATAGAAAGTTTGGAATGTCACCATTTCAAAGTTTGAACTTTACAATTTGAGACGAAACCGAAAATTGAACCAAGTATCTCTTAATCCTAAACAGGTTACTTTTGAGTAAATTATAACTGCAAACAGAAAATATATGCATAACATCAATCTTTTCCTTTCTAAATGTAGTTGAATAATCCTCATATCTTTATAATTGCTAATCCTTTGATATTTGTCTTAAGACTTTACCAAGGTGACTTTACGCCTACCAGGCTGATTTGTCGCCAGCTTATCCTTGAACAAATACACGTATTTCATATAATATATTAATTCTCTGTCAATACGCGGTGTTGACTAGATTATCCATTCAATTTTACTTGATATAAATCAGTGTTATCAACCTCAGAGAGAGCAAAAAGTTCTATAAATGATCGTCCAACGAGTGATGGTTCACACACAAAATGTTCATTTTAACTTCCTTCTGCCCTCCTTAGCATTATGTATGGACATCAAGTAATTCTGTAAGCATCACCACATCCTCCAAAGCTGCACCCCCGCATACTTTTCAGATTATCAACATCGAGAGGATAAAGGAAAACAAAGATGTTGAGAATAATAAAATATTCCTTAACCAAACAAACTGTTAAGTGCAATCAGGGCAATATGACCAATGAGAGCAATATGAGATACGATTTGGCCTTACAAGCAAATATTCACATCTTAAAACTTTATGGTCCATTATAGGATCTTTCTAATAAGTCTGACCATAAAAACCGTATCAAAATTTCATTTTGTATATGAAATATTCCAAAGAAAGTATTAGTTGTCGCCATATGAAACAAATTACTATATTTTTTACTTCGAAATAAGCATATTAAATCACGTAATATTGATTGATTAATTGCCGATAAAACATAAAAGGTGATAAAACTCCAAAGTACAAAGTTCATCTTGTTTGAATATTGTTTAATGAAGTTTTTCAATTCCATTCCAAAAAAAATTCCTTACTTGGGTAATATTGTTATTGAAAATAAAATAAAAAATAATGATTACGAAAAACCAAAAAATGAGTTCTAAAATAAATTTTGAGATGGTATTTATGTATACATTCTTTTGAACCGCACTGCGGTTTGCTCGTATAGATGTCTTGCTAATTTCCCCAGTCATGTAGTTTTGAAAGAAGTTTTTTCTCAGCATGGCATGTTTGAAAGGCGGCATCCGATCGAGCGCACTAGGTAAGAGATTGTGCGTTCAATCGGATGCCGCCTTTCGAACATGCCCCACGCTCAATTTCAACTATTTCTATTCAATTTTACAACCTGCCGTGCTCTTACGGGACCTATCAATACTTTCTCTTCACATCTTTGGTGAATAGAGTAGAAACCTCTACGCCAGGCCTTTGATGATATCGTTGCGTAAATCCTTTCGAATCATTTTGCCAGCCGTACACGGAACATGTCGTCCAAGAAGACGCTGTTGCAAATGACTCGGAAGGAGCCACGTTTGAGAATTTTGAGTCCTTTCGTCTGTTATTTTCTTCAATTGTTTTTTTGTTATTTTGTTAGTCAGTGTTGCGTTTGCAAATTCAATGCGGTGTTTCGTAATTTCTTCAGTTTTTTGTAGTTCAGTCCGTGAAGTGTGTCATTTATGTGCTCTGAGAGTCTGGAAGCAGTTTTCTCGAACCAATAATAAAAAGTTATTGTATTGTTCGTTGTGCGTTAGAATGATATAACTTAACTCCTTTTGAAGCATTTCACCAGCCGTGCAATGAGATGCTGTTGACACTGCCTCAACAGGTGTTACATTTTCAAGTTTGCTTCCCCTTTCTCTCAGTCATGTTCATGTCCGCTGTTTTGTATGGTGTCATTTTGTCTTTTTGTTATTTAGTTTGTCAGTGTGTTTTCTTCAGTCTTTTGTAGTTTAGTTCATCATTTATGTGCAGCGAAAGTCTTTTTGAACAGTTTCCTTGAATCAAAAATGTCGTTGAGATATTTAAATTCTACCAGTTTTAGTAATGTCTGATGTTACAAGTCCCAGTTTGCTGATGGGACTCATGAGAGAAAAGTTTTCTCGTTGCGTCTCTTTATGTTATTTAATTAGTCAGTCGGTGTTACGTTTATATGCTCAAGAGGACACTTCGTAACTTCTTTAGTCTAGTTTTTATGTGCTCTGAAAGTCATCGATGCATACCTCGTCTTACCACGTTTAATTCACTTATCACTTTGTCCGCCTTAGTCAGTTTTTGTCTTCTGCGTTATTTAGTTAAATCCTATAGTTCTATTGTAGAAAAGTTTACGTTTACTTGTCTGTTCATTGCCTCCTTTTTATTTGTCAAATCCTAATCTCTAAGTTGTTTAATCGTTTCAAAGCTGTCATGCATGTGTAGCCTAACAATAATTATTTGAGCCTTGCTCAACTATAAGTTTCACTTTTCGGTGGCAAAGTAAAGCTTCATCACGCCTATTCCCTATCTATTATTTTAAAGTTATCGAGAATGAAGCCGTTATAAGATTTTTGTATACCATTGTTACAATGTGTGGTATTTTTAATATGGTTCTTTGAAATGAGACATAACAAAATAAGAAGGCACCGTTCCTAGTTTTAATAAAACTGCTACTCAGTGAATCCAACATTCGATTCCCTACGAATGTCAATAATCTTGAACACATTGTCTATCAACATATACCTATCTAGCTAGATTTATATTCAAGCGTGGCTACGGCTCACCATGTCAGAGAACTCATAAGAAAGGTGTTGCAGCCAAGAGGAAATCCCACATCAATGTTACTGAGAAAAGAGCCCCACCAACAGCATTCAATGGTCCAGGACAGGATGTCCGTTGGATCACATGTGTAAAATAAGTGCATCAATGCCATCTCAGTGGAGTTGACGTAGGCCCACCCATCGCGTCCAGATCACATATCCAAGGGGAGGGTATTATCACTGCGATACATCTTGATAACAAATCCTGTATTGTAAGCTAATTTATTGAAATAGTTTCAAATTATGTTATCAATTTGAAATCAAATTCTCCCGCTGATATCTAAAACAATTCTTTGGATAAAAAGCGTAATTTCTTGTTCAAATGGGCTGGCAATATAGTATTTATAGTTTGGCGTTCAAGTAGTAAAGTTCGTCAGAAATTGTATGTTGAAAATGATAACATATGATAACAAAATTAGCTAACGGTGATAACTGAATTTATTATGCGATTTATTACACTAATAACTAAAGTAGTGCTTCTGTTGAAAAGCTCAATTTCATATCCATGACATGCTGGTAATATTCAACATTCTGGTAGTATTCAGTAACGTTCGTCAAAAATCGTTTTTAAAAATTGATAACAGATGATAACAAAATTAGTCAATGTTGATAACTAAATTTGTTATGCGATAACAGGTGAGTTCAAAATGATATCTGAGATAATGAAACTTGTTACTTATTTGATATCAAATAAGTTTACTATCAAGAACAATGTTGATTGAATGCTTCAGAAGATGCTTAGAAAGATTTCCAATCAATTGATGCTAAGATATTTTAACGAGGAATTTATGAGCTATTAACGTTCAACAGCTGACAATTTTCGTGTCGCTCTCAATTTTAGATTATCCAATTTGTACCCCCATATGTTGCCGAAAGATGTTATTTAACATCAAAAATAAAATTAGCCAAAGCAATCAACAACATCAAAGCATATGCTGCTGGTTCCTTATTACATATCTCAAACTAAGCATTACTCAATAAAAAGCAGTGCCGATCAACTGAAACATTTCATAAATAACAGATCCTAGTAAATACTGATTATGTTAGGTTCGGTGATTTAGTTACGCAGCATTGCCACTTACCTCAAACGAAATATGAAAAAGGTGGTGTGAGAAGGGAATCTCCCTTCTACATCAGTGCAATAACATTTCCATCGTCTCGTATTTTTTCTTCTTTCGTGATTCCGGCTGATGTCAGGCATCAATGACCGAGTCCAAATCGGTGCCGCTGCTGCTGCTAAACATAACGAGATAATGCAACCAGCATTCACCTTCCTTGATCCCTTAAATCTCCTCTCATCCTAACGCACGTTATCAAACTTCCTCCACCCTTACTCGTCGAAATCTTCAAACAATAGTCAAGTGGTGACGACTCACCGAATGTTCCACTGGGCCCTTGGATCCGGCTATGCAAATCAGGTGCGAAGAAAATAAAGCACGAACGAATTTTCCGAAATCCCGCGCGCAACAAATGACATTCGGCCCAGCTTACCTTCCACTGAACGATGCGAACGACAACATCCCAGCACTTAGAAGAAATGCAAATTTTGGCTTATTATTCGCAGAAATTTGGCTCCTTTTGCGATTCAACCAACCACATTCAGGACGAGGGAGAAATTACTTGTCTCCTGCCTTTTTCAAGATGCATAAAAAATAATAACGAAAGTCATTTCCCTAGGAGCGTCCATACGAAGCTACAAAGCCGAGAAGGTAAACTCAGCATCGGAAAGAAAAACGGAAAAATTTCCATTAGACAAATGAATGCTGAATTGTTTCCTCTGTTTTTCTTGTTTTGCTTTGCTCGATGTTTTGGGGAGGCGCCTTTACGAATGGTTGGGAATTGCTGCCGGAGATATGAACATTCGGTATGACAATGGTTCAAGGTCATGAGAAGAGCGGAAGCGGAGTGGTCCCGAAAATTGAAACCAAACAGACATTTATTCTCGACCAGTGTAAAAGGTTGTCAATTTCCATTAATTGAAAACAGTTCCATTCTCGCAATGGTTACATTTCATATGAATATCAATATAGAACGGGAATATATGTGTTCAATTTCCAGTGAACAAAAGCAGCAAACAATCTAAAGGGAAGCAAATCTCGCTCCGATTTCAGCAATCAATTATGGTTCATATAATTCGTAGAATTAATCCATGCAAACGGGCTCAGGAATGAATCCCGAACGAGAAACACAAAAGCTGATACATAAAATCGACCGACCCCTCACGCACTGCCCTGTGAGTACAGTTTGAATGGGACATGAAATTTAATTCAAAAAAAAAATCAATTTGTCTACAGGCACACTGCCAAATGGGAAATCCCCCTTTCAAACCCAAAAGCAAAGTGCAACAACAGAAAACGAATGCGATTACTGCCGGAAAGACCCACCCACCCACTACGGGGGATGGTTTTGCATTGCAGCTATGTTTTGCACTTGCACAACGGTGACCCATATTTTGTGTTGTTCGACCGACCGATTTCGGCTGTTGTGTGAGTGTGCATCCTGCGCTCTGTTGGTGACGGTATGATGGTGTGTGTTTATGGGGGACTGACTTTGCTTAGAGTCTGTGTACAAGCGAATCAACGAGTCTCCTGTGGGTAGGTTTCAGAACTCGATGTTTGTGTGTTTCTTGTAGGCTTATGGTTAGAGCTATGAAAAATGAGATGCCGAGGGCGAATAAGTGGCGAGCGTCAGGTTGAGCTTAACGCAGAGACTTTGAAACGATTCTTTTGCCATTGAAGGATAGCACTCAGAAAGCAATATCTTCCTAGAGAGTGAATTCTTAGTAAAAGATATTACTGCTAGTCTACTGAGATAAGATGCGTAATACGAGCTCCGAAGTACATCATGAGCGTCGATTGAAGATATTGTATTATTATAATAAATGGTATACCCATTGTACAATCGCGTCTCATGGGTGTTAAACGTACCTGTGAACATTTTTTTTTAACATTCTCATGATATGTACAGAGCCAAGTCACAATCGATACACTGACAGGCAATAAAAAGTGCCCACCTAATCAATTTTTGAATTTCTTTGTAGGTCTATAGGTATTTTGACGTAGAACTTGCGTCTCTCTTTTCAGAAATCGGCCGCGTTACGCAAGATTGGAGATTTTGAACGATTATATCTCCTCTCTGGCCCACAGAAAGTTTACGATAAGTATTTCATTCTAAAGGTAGAACATCAAAGCTGTTCCCTGTTGCTAAGTTAATTCATTACATGTGTTTAAACTAATTAAAAAGTACTTAAAGGAAAAATATCTAAAGGCACAAAGCTATTGGTCGACAATGAAATCATATTTGCGCCACGCTATGATTGGTTAATACTACCACAGTTATCGTTCCAGCGATTATAAAATATGTGGTGACGTCCGACCAGAGATGCCATATTTACAGACATGTCTGTAAATTTGCAGACTTTTCACTTTTGTTGCAGACTTTTTTAACGATGCAGACATTTAGCAGACATTTTATGTATGTTGCAGACTTTCACAGACATTTGAAATATTTTTTAAATTTCAAATAAAGGTATTCTCTGAAATTCGGTTTTAAAACGTACCAGGATCTGAATATTATATTAAGGAGTGTATCGAAAATGAGCTATCCACAAACTTTCTTTCAAATTATGTTGATAACCGATATTTTATTCATACAAAAAATTGATCCTTTATTGTACAAGGTTAAACTTGAACATAATGAAGACCGGATGAAATTTAAGTTATTCCTTCACGAATTTTCGAACTTTGGATCGAATGCTCTTCATCAAGTTCCGGACAAGTGTTGCATCGCATTTTTTGGACGCTTGAGCCCAAATTTTTTTGAACTCCTGCATGTTCCCAGCTGCCTTACCAGTCTTCTTGAAGACCCTCTTCACGATTGCCCAGTAACGTTCGATGGGTCGAAGCTGAGGGCAATTTGGTGGATTGATATTTTTCTCAACGAAATCTATACCCTTTTCCGCAAGCCAATTGAGAGTGGTTTTGGCATAGTGAGCCGACGCTAAATCCGGCCAAAACAGTGGAGGTGTACTATGCTTCGTATATAAAGGCAACAATCTCTTCTGGAGACACTCAGATCGATAGATTTCCGCATTTATAGTTCCGGTAGTGTAAAAAATGGTTGACTTCAAACCACAGGAACATATTGCTTGCCATACCAGTACCTTTCGACCGAATTTCTCCACTTGAATCGCCCTGTCCGCATCGCTCACATCCTCCCCAACGACGGCAGTAAAGTATTGTGGACCTGGAAGGGTTTTTGAGTCCTCCTTTACATAGGTCTCATCGTCCATCAAAACGCATGCATCCGGACGCTGCAAAAGACGCGAATACAATTTCCGGGCCCTTGTTGCTGCTCGCTTCTTCTGTTCTGCACTTTGTTTCGAGATTTTCTGCTTCTTGTAGGTCTTCAGGTGGTTTCGCCTCTTGTTACGCTGGATCATTCCGACACTCGTTCCTGCTTTTTTGGCCAAATCACGTATTGACATTGATTTGTTCTTCATGATTAGAGATACCACTTTCTGCTCCAGTTTCGGGTTGGAAGAACCGGGTTTTCTGCCTCTTCCTGGTAGCTCATCCAAAGAATAGTGTTCCCCAAACTTATTAATGATGGTTTTAACACTCGCATGATGAATTCCAAACCGCTTCGCCAATTTTCGCATAGTAATACCCTTCTCACTTAGCCATGTGTCCAGAACCTTAATTTTCACTTCCTTTTCAATACGCGACATTTTGAAAACGCAGAATTTGAACCGCACCAACAAGTAAACAAAAGAAAGCTGACAATCAAACGCACAGCATGCAGTGTTCAGAGCATAAAAAACCATCACAAATACATGCGTACAACGCAAATGTATGTGGATAGCTTATATTCGATACACTCCTTAGATATGGTAAGAAGCTTTGTTGAAATATTTTAAAATAGCGTAAGTATAGTTTATTTTTAAAGTAGTACTCCTTGAGGAAACGAAAGCGGTGGGCCACTTGGAGACACAATGGACCCGGAGATAAACAGCTTATAGGGCCTTTCTAAGGGTAACATGGAGTCCCTACGTATGGTAGTGTTCGATCCCATACGTAAGAGATGGGGTTTATAATTGCAATTTTCTTATCCAGCCATCGACCTCAAAAAATACAATAATCTTCACTGCTATTGTCACCATGAAAATTACTGTCAAGGCGTTGGTAATATTGTTCCATTGCCATTAGGTCACAACAAAAATCAAGTTTCACTACAAAACAAATCATATATGAGAAATTTACCGTGAAAAAGGGGTTGCTGAGTATTTTAACCACGAAGCAATCAACTCTATCTACGAACTAAACCATTAAAAAATGTATACCTCCGCATCAAAATACGATTAAACTCACTAATGAGGTACAGTTAGATAAGTCCATACTTGCTTACCTTACCAATCAGACCAAGGCCGGTGTGGCCTCTGCTGTATACAGAAATTGTTTCCAGTCTATTTGGTCCATGGCTGCATTTCGCTAGCCTCGCAGTCTACGCCGCCTACCTGTTCGATCCACCTTGCTCGTTGCGCGCTTCTTCATCTTATGCCCGTCCTGTTCGCTTTCGAGAATCATTTCAACTGGACTGTCGACAAGTCCAGCCCACCGTAGTCGACCGATTTTCGCGGTGTGTACGATGGGAGTTTCTCCCACTAAGTGATGCAATTCATGATTCATTCGCCTCCTCCACGTTTCGTCTTCCATCTGCACTCCACCGTAGATCGTACGCAACAGCTTCCGTTCAAGGAGACCAAGGGCGCGTTGATTCTCCACTAGAAAATGTTCGTGGCCGTATAGGACTACCGGTCTAAATGCCTTGTAGACTTGTAATTCGACGAACTTTGTTCGATCTTAGCGTCCTTCGGAGTTCAAAGTAGTCACGATTGCCAGCCATAACACGCCTTTGTATATTTAGGCTTGTGTCGTTATCGGCGGTCACCAATGTGCTCAGATACACTAATTCGTCTACCGCCTCGATTCATCATCGTGGATCTGAACTCGTGGTGAGAGGCTAACATTGTCTTTTCGTGAACCTCTTCGCCCCATGTATTTTGTATTTGAAACATAAATGACAAGCCCAATACAAGCTTCACCCTTCAGTTTGATGCATTTTCCGCCATCCTCACAAAGTTGCGTGCTACGATTTCAACGTCTTCGGCGATGCCAAAAATTTGGTCAGACTTCTTGAAGATCGTACCACTCGTGATTATCCTCGCGCTTCTTATCACACCCTCCAATGTAATGTTAAGAGTGTGATTTAAAGAGCGGAGATAAACATGAGTGGTATAATCTTCAGAATGTCCGTCCAACTTCACTGGTTCACTGCTTCTCTATAAATTCTTCGATTTTTTTTGCCGTAACCTTAGTTTTCTTTCCAAAAATATTCCGTTTTCATCACACTTTGAATACAATTTCACCTACTGCGTGGGCCGATTGCAACTGACTCGAATTCATAACAAATTATTGTCGAAATTCTGGCAGAGTGCTTTTTATATAGGGTGGTGCTATTTTTATTTCGCTCTTTTTTTACGAATATTATGACTTAATTGTAAATGTTCCAGAATAGTATCATCATCCATAATCCATATATGAACATATACAGGTGCTGTTTGATGTTAATTAAGTGTAGAACAACACCCAAGTATATGTGCATGCAAAAACGAATAGTCCACATCATGAGGAACAAATAAATGCTTTGAAACTTTCGCAAAACTTGCAAAGCAGCTTGGGTTATGGCTGGTGTATCGTGGATTTCAAAATAACACATATATTAACACATATCAATCGTCAAGATTACCTTTAAATTGACGTATGCTGCAGATCAGCATAAATGTGAAGTTGAAATTGCCGGTAATTCTCCTAAATCCAACGATCCGTGATTTAGTTTAATTTTTCCTCATTAAAAATATGAGCAATTATCAATTCTACACTTTGATTGTTGTTTTGTTGTATTCTCCATATGCGCGGAGTAACGATATCTAATGATGAAATTTGTCAGAGGCAGATAATTGCCCATCAACATGAGAGGCTCTAGGAGTGGACCGTAATTTATTGCTAGAACTAAGAGAATTGAAGAGAAAGCATTGGTAGTTCCGTTTAGAGTAACGGCAGGATATGAAAATTGAAAGATACAAGTTGAAAACGAGCGGAGGGCATATGAAGGTAGTATACAATCCGGAGCATAATCTTTTACCAGAACAAAGCAATAGGTAGCATAAGAGCACGATCGGTCGCATACTCTTTTACCAGTCAATGGGGTATCCTCTCCCTTGCCTACCCCGCATCTGGGGTGGCTTGGTAAAAGATTGTGCGCCCGATTGTATACTACCTTCATATGCCCTCCGCTCGTTTTCAACTTGTATCTTTCAATTTTCATATCCTGCCGTTACTCTAAACGGAACTACCAATGCTTTCTCTTCAATTCTCTTAGTTCTAGCAATAAATTACGGTCCACTCGTAGAGCCTCTCATGTTGATGGGAAATTATCTGCTTCTGACAAATTTCATCATTAATTATCAAATGCCAATAACATATTTTAGATGCGCATAACTTTTTGCTCTTGATTAGCCCCACAACTTTGTTTAACAACGACCTTTTATATCTTAGGCTGTGATCCTTTATCCAGTGCGATATTGAATTAATATTTAATTTTCAATATATATACTAGATACGGATGCCGTAATACTTTTCTGTTATAGAAATATAAACATTATTATATAAGGATTCTCCCTTAGCTCAGTCGATAAAGGCGCAGGTACGATTCCCGGTCTGGTCTAGGAATTTTTCGTAAAGGATTTTTTTCGATTCCCTGGGCATAGCGTATGATTGTACTTGCCACACAATCATAGTAATGCAAAAATGGTACTTGGCATCGAAAGCTCTTTGTTAATAACTGTGGAAGTGCATTTAGCATACTAAGTTGAGAGTAAGCAATAAGCTAATTGTGAAAGCAATAAGCTTGAAATGCCAAAGAAGAATATAAACATTTGATTCTAGTGCAAGGAAATGGGAGAGACCATCAGGGCACCCGATTGAAGCACTCTGGATGGGGAGAGTGGAAATGCCAACTCCCCATTGCTAACAGTTTGTGAATAGATGGCGGGCTCTTCTTTCAGCCCATTGGGGCATCCACGTGTTAGATAGCTCGCTGTTTTGACCAATTGTTCGATCTTGTTGTTGGAAGGAGATTCTTTATATCCCTGTGGAAACGTATAAGGGATGTTGCCCATCGATCCACCCAACCCGTTTTTGGCCTTTCATACAACGGCATGATTAGGATAGTCAGTGGTTATTAAAGCTTGATCAAGTCTTACAGAGAGGAGAGCCCATTGCCCATTATATCATACATACCACTAATTTAATTCTTGGAAAAAAATATATCAGACAACAAAACTACACAAAAAACAACAACGCACTTTCTCAAAATAATTAATTAACTGCAGAAAACTGGTTGATCTCTCACTGCTGACTTTGTACAATATCAAAACGATCTCTCTTTAAAGATCCAAGTCTTTGAAAAAAAAAACATCCAAAATCTTTGACTGTATAGAGTTTATTCCGAACAGAAATTGTTCAAAATTATGAAATCTGTGTTGAAATGCTAGAATAATTGAAAATTTTCAATAGGGATTGGGAAATTATTCCCAAAACTTATGTAGAGAAAAACGTATGTCATAATTCTGATCAGCTGGAGTCTTTTTTAATATGTCTTGGATGAATATCGGAGGATTATACCCCATTCAAACTTCAATCTATATAACGTGAAACAGACCAAAGGGTGAGTCGTTAATTACTTTAGATTGGTTGGTAAATTGACTTTAGTTATCGAAATGAAACTATTGTTTTTTCAGTAGTTCAGTGTATGTATTTATTTCAGCAAACATCCGTGAGTTAAATTTTAGGAGTAAGTTTGAGTAAAATGCTTGACATTTGCGATTGATGCCCTCCATCAGAGACTGTACTGTCGTTTCCGGTACGTTTTTATCAGTTCTTTCTTCCACTTACTTATTGTTGGATCAGCGGTTCGGGAAGTGGCCTGAATGGTCGTGATCTCGGTCCTGGTTTTCGGATTTCTCAACAACTCACTAGTAATCACACACAACAGAAAGCGACCAAAAGTGTTTATTCGCGAAGATAAAGGGCGATACGGTCAAAATTTGGTCAAAATCAACTTGACGTATTTCTTTCAATTTTGCATTTAAAAAACCGGAACACCCCTCATTTTGAAGGTGTGTGTGTAGAATGTTGCTCCTATTTTGATTTGGGAATTCACTCTTCAGTTGTCAAAATGCCGTCCAAGCAAGAAGAGCAGCGTATCAAAATTTTGCTCGCGCATCGCGAAAATCCGAGCTACTCGCACGCAAAGTTGGCAAAATCGCTAAAAGTTGCCAAATCAACCGTTACAAATGTAATTAAAGTGTTTGGGGAACGTTTGTCGACAGCCAGGAAGTCTGGATCGGGGGGAAATCGAAAACCGGAAGCCGCTGAGACGACAAAGAGAGTTGCCGGTAGTTTCAAGCGAAACCCTAACCTATCTCTCCGAGATGCCGCAAATAAGCTGGGTGTATCGTCTACAACCGTGCATCGAGCCAAAAAACGAGCCGGACTATCGACTTACAAGAAGGTAGTGACTCCAAATCGCGATGATAAACAAAATACGACGGCCAAAGCGCGATCCCGGAGGCTGTACACGACGATGCTGACGAAGTTTGACTGCGTGGTAATGGACGACGAAACCTACGTCAAAGCCGACTACAAGCAGCTTCCGGGACAGGAGTTTTATACGGCAAAAGGAAGGGGAAAGGTAGCAGATATTTTCAAGCACACGAAACTGTCAAAGTTCGCAAAGAAATATCTGGTTTGGCAAGCCATCTGTACCTGTGGCTTGAAAAGCAGCATTTTCATAGCTTCCGGGACTGTCAACCAAGAAATTTACGTGAAAGAGTGTTTGAATAAACGTCTGCTGCCTTTCCTGAAGAAACACGGTTGTTCCGTACTGTTTTGGCCGGATTTGGCATCTTGCCATTACGGTAAAAAGGCCATGGAGTGGTACGCCGCCAACAACGTGCAGGTGGTTCCCAAGGACAAGAACCCTCCCAACACGCCAGAGCTCCGCCCAATTGAGAAATACTGGGCTATTGTCAAGCGGAACCTAAAGAAGACCAAAAAAACTGCTAAGGACGAGCAGCAGTTCAAGGCAAACTGGCTTTCTGCGGCGAAGAAGGTGGACAAGGTGGCTGTACAAAATCTGATGGCAGGAGTCAAGCGTAAGGCCCGGCAATTCGGATTTGGAAAAGCGGAAGCCTAACTGAATATTTTTCCTGAATTTTATACTAATTGAACTTGAAAAAGAAATTTAATTTGATTTTTTAAATAAACGATTTCACCGATTTACACGCGTTTTCCCTTGACCAAATTTTGACCGTATCACCCTTTATGACCACTTGAGAACCTTCATAAAACCTTTTGGCTGCCATGAAGACCAGCATACGACAAAATGGCCACATCTATCATACTTCACTGTGATATTGTAGTTGGTTTTTGTTGTTCTGCTTTGTTCGATTATCTGCTATTCGGATTCATTCAGCAGTAAATAATATCCAAGAAAAAAGTTCTAGTGTTGCGGGAAATTTTATTTGATAGCAAAATATCCAAAACAAATTGAGTTTTTTTTTTCAGCGTATCATGCTCCAAATATGTGTATTTAATTTTATGGTGAATATTGGCACGATAAGAGACGAAAATTAATGCGCCTCGGAAATCATACGAGTTTACAACAACAAAAAACAAAATTAAAACAAATATATTCGATTTATTAATCATAAATTTGCTGAAAATTGAAGGAATTCAATAACGTTATCTGAAAGAATGCCAAAGTTGGTTTTCCACATTTCAATTATTTCTTGTATTTTAATATGAGAGAAAAATCACAGTTTTGCCAAAAAACCAATTTATCTTCGCAATGACTACCATAAAACCAATATGCCGTTTAATGCATTTTCTGGAGGCAAAATGGTTTTAAAATGCTTTTTCGACTGACCATTATAAGATAATATGAATGAGTCCTAAAACGGCATTTCACAACTGCATTTTACGAGTTCATAAGGCCGAAATAAAACCTTTGATGGGAGTAAAAGTAAAAGGTTTCGAGAAAACAAGGTTTTAAGATCGTTGTAAACAAGCTGTGTAAGTTCTCCTAAACCTGACTGAAATATGAAACCTAATGGCACCTCTGGGTGCCATAATAATATCAAATTGATTTCTAGTGGCTTTCATAAAACTTTAATAAAACTTAATAAAGCTGGATGATTTTAGCAATGTTACTTGGGTTGTACTTTTGAGGCTTCAATTGTTACAGGAAGGTCGTATCCATAACGGAGGCGACAGGTTCATGTCATGTAGAAACTCAATTCGTAGTTATGACTGCATTCTCAGATGGAAATTTGCAAAACACTAGGTGCAGAAAAATTACCGTCAAATAGGTTTATTAGCTTACACGTGAAATCCATCATTAAACTTTAAATAAGGTCAAACAGCTTCATTCATCACCTCAAATCCAACCGGATGCAATGCGGATCAACTCTATTAATCTCTTTTGGACACGGTAGCTCGTTGATACCTCGTTGAAAATTGAACCAACGCCAGCATTGATAATTATCTTCACATTTTTTCCCCGAGGGCAGGACTGTCAAATTTTCGAAACCGCCATGTGACAATGACAGTTTTGGGGGATAACAATTTACCGTAAGTTACAGAAGGCCATGGGTTTAAAACGTTGTGTTTTTTCTCCCATCAGGTGCTAGTCTTAATCTGAATGCAGTGAAAAAAGGAGGAGAGGAAGGAAGAATGGGATTTGTCATGAAATTACTATGCATCATATAATTAATGCCACCGCTATCATCATCATAATCATCATCAGCAGCATTGCGCAGTGAAAAGCTCCCCTGCACCATTGATTGGGAAATGCTTTCCGGCTTTGAATAAATTGAGATGAATTAAAACAAGTGTTATAACAGCGGGGGGCCGTGTTATTCTCATTAAATTTGCTGAAATCAACTGCGCAGTTTCCCTGCTGAGCTGGAGTTCAAACAGGCAAGAGACAGGGATAGAGAGTCGTCTGTACATAAATCACGAATTTACGAGTGCAATTAAAAAGGGATTATGATTTATATAATGCATGGTGTACATTAAATATCAAGAGTATAGCAACGAACAAGATGATGGCTGGCTGAGGCTGGGAAAGTGGGTTATTTGCTATGGTTAAAGGTGAGTTTATGGTTTAAAATAAACGGGTCTGTTCTAGGAGTATTAAAGTTGATGAAAATCAGCTTCTGTTGGAGATGACGAACGTCGTAGATGAAATTAAAATCAGAACTGCGAGGTTTGAACCTGCATAACATAATTATCGAACTTGCAGAAAAAAAACGTCAAATTCCAATATCAATATTGCATGTAGTACGATTTTGAAAAAACAATGAAACAATTGAAACTAGCACAACAATCAATATTGTGCTATATTGCGATTTGAAGAAAATAATGAAACTGAAAAAAATAGTTGCAGAAGACTGATCGTTGAAATAGAAGGTTTCTGTATTGTTTTCGGACTTTCGAGTCGATCAGCAAACATCACGTTTAATTGGCTAGGTCGCTCTTGGTCAGACTTCAGTAGTCATTCAGCTTGTTAAGTTCGATCACCCCGTGTAGTAAGTTTCAGTTTCAATCTGAATTTTGATGTCTCTGTTAGAATATTACGTTTACGTTCCCTATTTTTAAAATGAACCTTTCGTAGAGATAAGCATTAAAGTATTCAATATCCCAGCACCAGTATCAGCTAAATGCCACCAAAGCCAATCTAATCCACCCTTAAGAGTACTCTTTTAGCTTTTTATGCACTAATTATTACACATGAATAGCACTGCTTGACACCTCACTCGCTCAAACTCACACCCCTTCCATCCGGACGTGCGAAAACTCAAACATAAAAGATCCCATTGTCCAATGCGCACTCGCTCATCAGGTTTATAATTCTCGCGTAACATTTGAAAACTCTCGATGAAGAGAGAAAGAGAGAGAGAGACCCTTTTCAAATGTTACGCGAGAAATGTGCTCATCTCTATCCATTTATTTTTTCTTTCTTTTCTCTTCTCTTGTTTCTTTCTCGGTTGCAGATATTTTCCTTTCATTAACCAATAAGAAAAATACTACTAGCAACAAGCATAGCAAGCAAAAGAAAAGCAAGAAAAGCAAACGCTCCTCGCAGACCATGAGTACAGGTCCCGCACAAGTCGCCGTCGTGTTACCGAACAATAATAACAACAACAACAACAACAACAGCAGCAGCAGCATCATCGGCACCGCGCCATCCGCCTCCACCGGTTGCAGCAGCATTGGCATTGCTTCAGTAGCTGCACAACCATCACCACCATCTTCATCATCCGCACCGAGCACTTCCACATCCTGCCATCCCTGTTCGCCGCCACCGTCGTCGTCGTCACCCTCCTCGCCGCCATTAGTCAATAGCCATAGTACTAGCACCAACAACAACAACAACAACAACAGTTGTAGTATGGCAACCGTAGCGGCGGCGACTGGTGTGACGACAGTGCCCGCGGCAGCGACAGTCAGTTCCGTGGCGTCACCAGCGTCGTCGTCGTCGTCATCCGCGTCCGCGTCCGCGTCTTCTACAAATGCACAGAAAGAGCTTTCTTCGGTGGACCTAAACCAAACTGCGACGACGGCAGCGTCCGTCGCGGTGGACCCGCTCAACCGACAAACCACCCTCGGCGGCCGACAACGGGTATGTGTTTCGTTTGTTAGTGTGTGTGTTTGTATGTCGTTTTAAGCTTTCAGCAATCTTACTTTGATCATAAGCAGCGTCGTACTTTTTTTTTTTTATTTCGTCAAGCAATGACCCAGGGTTGAGGATTTACGGTTATTTGGAAAATCTCCGCTTCCACATATTGTTCCGATATTGATCCCATGGGTCCAATATTGATGCTACTTGAAATTATGATGGCTGCTTACGATGCATTGTAAATCCAAACAACGTGCCCGTCAGTGGTTTAAGATTGAGAATTGGGACGCGATGGAATGATCAAAATCCTCACTTTGAGAACAAACAAATGAGTTTATTATGCATTTGCGAACGCTCCTTTTTAAGACATATTACACGTTTGAGTTTTCGACGCAATGTTGCCCAAATCAAGGTGAGTAAGGTCTGTATCCGCAATAATCCGGACAACTCAAAACAAGAATAAAACATAAATTTCGCATTGTATATCCGTTGCAGTTGTTTATTTCAGATTCATGGGATGTGTTTTAACAATTCGTGAAGACAAAACATAGTTATTAGGTATTTACATAAAATTTTCGAACTTTGCGCTTAACTCCGTCCATTAGGGTTTGTACAGACTCTTCAGAAATCGTAGAAGCCGTCTTTGTCCAAATTTGCTGGAAGTGTTTGATGTCTTTGATTCCTTGCTTCTTTCCAGAATGCTTCCACTTCATCAGAGCCCAATATCTCTCGATTGGTCGTAGCTCTGGGCAATTTGGCGGGTTTGAGGTTTTTGATACAATGTTCACTTGATTTGCTTGGTACCACTCCATCACAGTTAGCATAGTGGCATGATGCCAAATCGGGCCAGAACAAAGGTTTTTCTTTGTGACTTTTGATGAAGGGTAGCAATCGCTTCTGCAGACACTCTTTCTGATAGATCTCCTTGTTTATTGTGCCTGTAGTGACGAAAGATTTACTCTTTTTGCCACACGAGGTATTTTTTGGGAAATTTCGTCGTTCTGAAATGCTCAGCTGTAGCATTTCTAGTCATAGCAGAATTAAATGCCAGCCCTGGAAGCTGCTTGAAATCCTCCAGGACATAAATTTCATCGTCCATAACAACGCATGAAAACTTCGTCAAATATTCGCAGTACAAACGTCGAGCCCGTGATTTTGCTGCCAAGTTCTGTTTGTCGTTGCGATTTGGAACTGTTTTTACTGTATACGACTTAAGTCCCAAACGTTGTTTTGATATTTGGACAAAACCAGGCGACACCGTTCGAATGGAGAGATTTGGGTTTTTCGTTAATATCCTTTTCACCTTTCGGTCCATGACAGGATCAGCGCGTCCAATGTTTTTGTCACTTCTCGGTTTCCTCTCCACCGTCAAACGTTCCGAAAATGATTTGAGCACATCGTGAACAGTGGATTTAGGCAAATCCAATGTTTTTGCAAAGTCCCGTATTGACAAGTCAGGATTTGCCGTACGCCCGTACAAAATTCGCTCGCGCACTTATTTTTCTTTCGTCGCCATCTTGAATACTAAACATGAAATGTAAACATCAATCATAGTCTTTTTCATCATAGACTCTCAGCTATACCACAGAAAAATTTTCATTCCTACGTGCAATATTTCAAAAGTTACAATGATTTGAAGGTGTCCGGATTAATGCGGATACAGATCTTACCAAAAGGTGTTCCAATGTGTTTAACTCATAATTCAGCCAGGTTGGATTTTAGTTCGACTGAACTGAAACTAAATGATTTGTGAAATATCGGCAATGATGGTCCCAACTTAAATTGTTCCCAATATTCTATTCAAACTTGCTTGAAACTTTTCTTAGCATATTTTCCAATGGAACTTTGTTCAATTCGAAATTTTGTCATTATGTCTCAACTTACCTTGGTAGTTCTCTTGAAACACAGTGTCTCTCATATTCCTTAAGACCTTAATTGGAGTTTTTATGACCACGTGTTTTGATTCATTTTCTTCATTTTTTATCTCAAGAATTGCAAAGCTAAGGTTCAGATTTTTTGAACCTCACTCCAGGCTTGTATCAAAATGTTTATTACCATACAGCAATTCCATCGAAAGAAGACATACAATGTCTCAGAGTCTCATAATAACTTGTAGTTTGTTTCTCTGTCGAAAAATATTAGACCCCTTTTTTTTATTTCTCAATTAGGGTCACCTTGTCAGTGTTACGGGGGTTCTAAAATTGAAAATTTTGGTAAAATGTAATTGTTTAAAATTTTACATTTCTTAACCAATATCTTTGGTTAAGTGCGCAAATTAAGGGGTTCGAAACCTAACCATAATCCAAGGACAAGAACTTTTACAGCCAACTGAATGCCGCCAAGGATAAAGTTACAAGGACGATATCAAGATCTACACTGGCGAATTCTATGCGAAGATCGGCTCCGACAACACGGACTATGAGCTGTTATGGGACGTCATGGTTTCGGAGAAATGAGCGAAAACTGTAAGCTGTTTGCAGAACTTTGTGGCAACAACGATATGCGGAGAGTCGCTCGTCCCCCATCGACCAGTCACGTGGGTCTCTTGTGATTGCATAGCATAGCTTAGCATTGACGTTTACGAATCTCGTGTTTGGAGCTGCGATTCGGAATAATTTGTTGAAGACATTGCATGTCACCATGAAACGGTTCCAGTTGCTGATATGCTTCTCGACGCAATAAAGGGTGTTCACAGTTAAATTGCATCACTTTCAATCAGCTGTAACATTTCGCCCTTTGGGTTCATTTCAAAGAAATTTTGGGTGAAATGACCTCAGCGTGTATTGTTTACACTGTGTGAGTTTCATTGTGAAATGTGTCGTAGTTTCGTAAATGGAGTCGAAGGAACAGCAAGTGCGCGAGAACATTTTGCACACGCACCTTCTTTCGCACCGAGCCATCGGAAAGATGTTGACAATTCACCAGTCTACAGTGTCTCGTGTCATAAAACGTATCGAGGAACGTTTAACTGTCGATCGGAAGAAGGTGAGTGGTAGAAAAAGTGTTCCGTACTGTGTTAAGGGATGTCGCGAAAAAGCTGCACTTGACCAAAAGTTTCGTGCAGACAGCCAAGAAACGAGCCGGGCTCCGTTCGTTCAAAGTTCAGAAAGCTCCAAACCGCAATGAAAAACAGAATAGGACAGCTAAAACACGTGCGCGTAAGCTGTACACACAAATGTTGACGAAACCACACTGCTGCATCATGGACGATGAAACACACGTAAAAGCGGACTTTAAACAAATTCCCGGCAACCAGTATGTGACTGCGAAAGATAAGTTCGATATTCCAGAGTCTCTCAGGAAACAGCAAGTGTCAAAGTTTCCCAAGAAATTCATGATTTGGCAGGGGATTTGTTCGAGTGGTAAACGGAGAAAGCCTTTCGTGACAACTATAACTGTAAAAGGTCAAGTATACATGAATGAATGCCTGAAAAAACGACTGCTTCCGTTTCTCAAAACACTCAACGTTCCTACAATTTATGGCCGGACCTAGCCTCTTGTCACTAATCTTATGCGTGGTATTAAGAAGAAAGTTCGGGCTTTTGAATTTAATAAAGAAATACAGTGAAATAAAAATACCTAAACCAAGATTATACATTGTATTTCATGCCCTGAGCATTTAATGACAATCGGTTTAAAGACCTGCTTTTGAGGACGAGTTTAAAGTGATGAATTTAACTGTGGACACCCTTCAATCTCCACGAAGATACTCCTCGATCGCTCACCTGACCCCGTTCATGCAATTGTAGGAGATAGGGTGCATTTGCTATCTACCTTAACAACCCACGCAGATAGCAAATGAACTGGGAAATGAATAGTCGGAGAGAATAGTTAAACAGAATTTCCTGTGTCCCTGCGTGTACAAACAAATTATGTTTTAAAACGTACGTTGGGAGCATATTGTCTAAAAAGGTTAAGTGATGCTCCATTTCCCTTCAAACGGTTGGGACTTCATCATTAACTACAGTGTGTCTCACAATAGGTGTCACCTTTTTTCAGTCTTGGTTTATTTCAGCTGGGTTATTATAAGAACGGAATTGATTATACCCGTTTTTAGTGTATTCTTTTGACAGCTTATCGCTGAAGATAAAAAAGCGATTCCGTTTGTTTATATTTATCAGCTACCATGGAAGCCATACGAGAGCAAGTTTTAAAATTACATTTGCAAAACCTTAGACCGTGTCAGATATTCAATAGCCTTAAGCAGTTCCGAGTGAGTAAGCGTTTCGTTTTTCGTACCTTGAAACGGTTCAAGGAAACTGGAAATGTCCATATTCATCACAGAGGAGGTGCCAAACGAACTGCCGGAACGAAGAAAAAGATCAAATGTGTGAGGGAGCGAATATGACGTAATCCGGCCGTAATTGAACAAACAATTTCAAATGTCCAATGCTTCGATAAACGGGCTCCTCAGACATGATCTGGAATGCAGGCCGTACAAGAAACAACGGGTTCACGGGTTGACGGAGCGTCAAAAGCAAGCCAGGGTCCAAAGAAGCAGAAATCTTTTGGTTCGACACGGTGACTGCGAGATTTTATTTTCGGATGAAAAGCTCTTCCTCCTTCAGGACAGTCATAATAAACAAAATGATCGTGTGTATGGCAAAAGTCTTGCCAATATTCCAAGAGATAAACTAGCTGTAGAACGCTATAAGAATGTATCAAAAATCATGGTATGGGGCGCCGTTTCACCAAAAAGAAAACTTCCTCTCCTTTTCATAGAACCTAACGTAAAAATCAACACTGAATATTACATCGAGCAGGTTTTGAAGAATCAACTGCTTCCCCATGCTTCAACGCTGTATGGGAATACACCATATTGTTTCCAACAGGACTCAGCTCCAGCTCACAAGGCAATGAAGACACAAGCGTGGTGCGCGGAAAATTTGGCCGATTTCATCACAAGCGAAGAATGGCCTGCATCTTCACCGGATCTCAACTCACTTGACTACTTTGTTTGGGGTTATATGCTTCAACATATAGGCCCTACGAAAGGGCTTACTTTAGATCGATTCAAGAAACATTTGGTTCATATTTAGGACTGAATTCCTCAGGAAATCGTGCATGCCAGCTGCGATGGGTTTACAAATCGTTTGCGCAAAGTTATCAAGGAAAAGGGCGGGAGATTCGAATTGAATTAATATGGTTTATATCTGTAGAATGTATCTTTCAAATGAAAAATAAATGCTATGATTTGGTTTATTTGTTTTGCTGTAATCCCATTTTGTTTTAGTGACACCTATTGTGAGACACCCTGTACACAGCGCACACGAAGTTCCCAAAGAAGGTGTTGCTATGGCTCACAATCAGTGAAAATAGGATGTCACGTCCCCTCTTCTTTTTGCCGGGGCTGGCAGTGAACGGCGAGATCTACAGTACGAAGTGCCTCTCAGAAGTTGCCTCCTTCGTTTAAAAGTAGCACAAGGATGACAACGTAGTGTTTTGGCCAGATCTAGCGTCGGCCCACTACTCGAAATGGAGCGATCGTGGAGTTCAAAACTTAAAATCTACAGCTGTGACTGAAGCTTTCTGGACTAAACAAAGTAACAATATGTATTTGACCAACTTAAGTGAGTATTCTGGAAGGTCAACAGATATAATAAGAAATCTTGGGATGTTCTAGGTCACCAAAACTGACCTTGAGTTCAGAAGTTAGGATCTACAGTCGTAAAAGTAGTTTTATAACCTATGAAAGGTGACGATATGCACTCAAACACTTTCAGTGAATCTTCTAAAAGGTCACAAGCCACAATCAGATTATCTTAAGGCAGTTTTTTTTGACATAGAATATCCCAAGATGATCTCATAATGTCTGTTGGTCTTCCAGGATATTCATTGAATATGATTGAGTTCATATTGTAGCTTTGTATAGCGGATAAAGCTACTTTTACAACTGTAGATCTTAAGTTCTGAACTCCAAAAAATTTTTAAACGTTTGCCCCCCCCAAAAAAAAAAAAATTTTTTTTTTTTTTTTTTTTTTTTTTTAGCCCCCAAAAAAACAAAAAAAAACAAAATTTTTTTTAAAAAAAAGATTGAAAAAATTTGGCCCTAAAAGTAAACCCCCAACAACTATCCACCCCCCGGCCAAACCCCCCACCCCACTGTGGGACGAAACGCCAAAAACATGAACTTTTTACAATAACTCGTAAAAACGTGTTCTTAACATTTTGGTGTCTTCAGATGAAAATTTTCAAAAAATATAACGCATTTAAAGGTGACAAATCTTAGTTCGCAGCTTCACCACAGGCGCCGCTGCAAACTTGATTTTTTTTTTAATGATGAGATAGAGAGTTAGTGTCTTTGGCAAAGTAGATAATTTTAATACAAACAACATTGCTGAAAACATCAACCTTCTATCTGGTCACTGTGCCGACGTTTCTTTTTTTTTTTTTTAATGGCGGGCCTTGGAAACTAGTTTTTTGTGATTATTTAATAAATGTGCAGTTTTAGGTCAAAATAATGTTCTACAAAGTTGTACAAATAATCAAAATATAAATTTTCTCTGTACTCACCTTACGTCTAAAACCTTTATGGGAGAAGTTATAGTAGTTTTATTGTGAAAAATATACGTTTTTCATAGCCCTTTAGCTGGCGGGGATGCAAGTGGATGCACATGAAACCTCATAGGGTTCAAAATATAGGATGTATTATAGCATATTATGTTGGTTTCATGTGTATCCATGATTATCCCCAAGGGTGAACCTGTGTTCTATGAAGTAGCGAATATACCATTAAAACTATCATAAATGCTAATATTCCCAATTGAGAACCCTATTATCGTGAAGAAACTGATCTAATTCTAGTATTTTTATTATTTATTAAACATTATTCGAAACACGCTACTATTCAGGACCGATTCAAGGAAATTATTTACCTATATAAAGAAAAACATTTTTTAACCAATCAAAACAAGTTCTCAATGTTGTTCAGAAAAGTCATGGTCACAGTAGTCATTGCTCAAATGAGTGAAAAAGTGAATTATTCTTAGTTTGTATAACAATGGTTTATTAATGCATATTCAAAAATGAAACTTGATTCATTCAGAGCTCAATTTTCAAAGATCTTTAGTCTTGATCTTCATCACTGCTTTCTTCCTCAAATTGATCTTTGAAAACCATCAGATCTTTAGCGTCCTCAGAGAGTTCCATGTCAGGCTTGGAACAATCATTTCTCAAGCTTGTAAGGTACGGATCAGAAGACTCTAGGAGCCGGTGCAGTAAATCTAGATTCACAGCTGTTCTGGATTGTTTTCTGGTATGATCCCTTCGATACCTGTATTTAAATTATGGAAGAAATAAAGGTATTTTTGCAAATAATAATAGTTTACCTCTTTATATCCTTGTTCCGACTTTCCTGCGCTTCTTCTGATAATTCGCCGATCGGAACCAAGAAATGTTCGATCACATGAGCACCATGGATCAAAACTTTGTGAACAGTCACCGGCATGTAGTACCAACCGTATTGTTTCACAAGCTTCTTCGCTGTTTCCCGACAGTAATCGTCAAACTTCTGAACGTTGATTTCCATGCCCGATGCCAGGGTTTCCAGAATGATGGCACACCGTTGTATAAGTTCCAAGTTCACCTTGGTTACTTCGGCCGACGGGTTTTGAAAAAACCTACGGGCGGTATTCCCATCATTGGAAGTGCCTGCTCCTCCTGCACGAGGTGGATCCACAATGAGCCCCATCTCAGTTCTGAATTTTTGTTGGATCTGCTTCTTGTTTTCCTTTACGATAGCCACAAGCTCACTGGGGACTCTCCATTTCTTCACCGGTAATTTGTATGCCAAATGTAAGAAAAACTCAAAAAAGTTTATCTTCGCGTGCAACGGTGATAGACCGTATTGAAACGCACTTGTATCCTCCACCTTGTTGTAGATGCGATCCAAGTTATTCATTTCAGTTGGTGTTGCTTTGCAGATGTAACACCTTTGCGTTGATGTTGTGGACGTCATCGAATTGATAGCTTTTCCGTCTACCATGGTCAAGTACATGTTGAATTGTACTTTGACCGTTCTTCCCTGTATGTCAAAGACGAGTGGAGTAAGTTTGTCAATCTGTTCAACGATGTACTCTTTTTCTTGTACTGTTACTGAAACAGTCTCTTTTACATACTGGATTCTGATTGGTCTGCATAGTCGGGTAGAAGAAGGACGTTTATTCAGGAACAGTACTTTTCCGTTCGATACAGCTTTTATCGGCACCATTGATGTCACGAACACACTTTTGTCGGAAAATGTACCATCATCTTCTTGAAATTTCATTTTGTACTCGCTGAGGCCTGAAGTCCCATCGAAACCCCATTTCACGGTCAACACTACGCTCAGTAGTTCAGTCCTCATCCGTGAAATTGTCCAACAATTCTACGTTCGCCTCCACTATCCTTCGCGCAGTGTGTGACAGCAAAGGCTCAAGTTTGACCTCTGCAGATGTCTCAGTTACTATTAAGACACTTATCTCCGGATAGCAACTTTTTTTCGCCTCTGTTACCTTGTAGTATGACGGGTAGAGGGCTGCATTCCTTCTAATTGGCCCCACCCGCAACTTAAAATACTGATTTTTTGTCAAACTCAAATCAAGTATCAACGCCAATGCTTCAGCTTTGGAGTATGGTTTGAGAGGTTGACAGGTTAGCAATTCTGTTGCTTTTAATACATTTTTTAATCGTTACAGCGTTACAGCTTTTACGACGGTAGCAGCATCCTTCTTTCCATCCTCCCTTAGTTTCATTTGAGTGGCGTAAGCTAGTTCATCCGCTTGGTACTGTGCTCTCAACTCAGCTGTTTTTCGGCGCTTGAGAATTTCACTTCTTTCTTCTACAGTGGTTTTCGTCACACTTGCCTTTTGAAGATGAAGTTGGAATTAAATTTATAATATTGAACGGACTATTGAAGTATTCAGTCTGGCAGATACGGTGATCATTTCGGTAATGTTTAAGCCAAAGGTTTTGGGAGTACTTGCACAGAGAAGAAACAGAACTACGAACTTCTGTAGCAACCTCTTCCATACTATCCGGCTGGATTCCGTAATACGAAAAAACTATCACACATACCAAATTCAATTTGTCTTTCTGTTCTCCATCGCTGTTTTTCCATATTAAATATTTTATCAATCCCATCTGCAATATTAATAAGAGAAGCATACAGGGTGCGGCAAAAAATAATGCGAAAATGTCCAAACTTGAGTATTGGGTTAATTCGTGTAGCTAGTGACTAATTTCTGTCGAAAGTGTATTTGTTTCAAGTGCTGCATCCAAACATTCTATTTGGTTATTGCAAATTCGTCAAAATGTTCGCGAAAGAAGTGATCACCAGTTTGTTGCTCGCCCAGAAAAAGCCGAAAGAGATTGCCAAGGTGGTAGGGTGTCATTTGGCAACAGTTTACCGCATAAAAAAAGTCCATGCAGGATGGTCCTAAGCAGTGGAAGCCGGGAAGCGGACGTCCGCGCTTTGCCGTGCAAAAATTGCTCGCAACCCGATGCGTTCCACAAGAAAACTTGCAAAGGAAGCCAATATTTCGGAGAAATCCATGCGGAGAATCATCAAGGAAGACCTGCATGCATCTTCCAGAGCCTGAGTGAAACGCCACTTGATTACGGACCGGGTCAAGGAACTACGAGTGACTCGTTCCAAGAGATTGCTTTCCTTGTTGAAGTATGAATAAATGATAATCCTGTTCTCCGAAGAAAAGCCCATCAGCATCGATGCTGTGGCCAGCAGCCGCACGGACCGGTTCATTTCACCGCAGAAAATGGAGAACGTTCCGGAAAAAGTGAAATTCAAATTTCAAACCAAACATCCGGCTGGTGTCATGATGTTTGGCTTGGTGGCGTCCAACGGTTTGAAAATGCCGCCTGTTTTCACTGATGCAGTTAAAATCAATAATGAAGTGTATATCGGTATTTTAAAGGACGAAGTGCTTCCCTGGGTGAAGGCCAACTTCTCCGAGGACCAAAACGTTGTCCTACAGCAGAATGGAGCGCCGTGTCACACGTTGAATCGAACCCAACAATGGTTGAACGATAACATGAAGTTTTGGCCGAAGGATTTGTGGCCCCTTAGCAGTCCAGATCTTAATCCGTTGGATTATTCGATTTGGGCATATGTTGAAACACGAGCCTGCAAAGCATCACACGCTAGTGTGAAAACCCTGAAGTCAACCATAACACGCACATGGCAGTCAATGTCGGAGGACTACGTCCGAAAGGCATGCTCTGGCTTCCGGCGTCGGCTCGAGGATGTTATTCATAAAAATGAAGGACACATTGAATAAATTTGTTTAAAAAGACTTTATAAAGATAACTGCACTCGAAAATGTTGATATTATTGGTTGAATCAGTTGAAAATGGGATTTGAAAGAAATAGAACAAATTTTCGCATTATTTTCTGCCGCACCCTGTACATTTCTCAACTCAACAAATTTTCTGTACCAGTAATATTGCGCAGTGCGCACTGCATAAGTGCGTAAATGCTAATGAAAGTACGCTTTTAGCGGAACAGTGCTAGGAAGACTCCAAGACGAGTCATCGTAAAAACCCTATTTTATAAGCGATTCCGCACTTATGATGAGACCAGTTAAAATACAATACAAACTCATAATCCAAGTGAGGACTGCAATTTAGACAACTTTTTCGATTTTTCATTACCTGTTATCTCAGCCATTTTCTGTACTTGAAACGCACTTTTATCAACACACGGTTTGCACGGTTTGCCCTTTTTCACCTCATGATCCGCGATCCACAATCCACAGAGAAGTAAAATCTCTCGGCTGTAGAAAAAAAAACATTTGACAGGTGCGTATGTGTGTGTGTTTGTGTGAGTGCAAGTGCATGGATAGAAGTAAGAGAGGATGAAGTGAGGGGTGAAAGGATTTCCTTAAAATGTGTGTGTGTGTGTGTGTGTGTGTGTGTGTGTGTGTGTGTGTGTGTGTGTGTGTGTGTGTGTGTGTGTGTGTGTGTGTGTGTGTGTGTGTGTGTGTGTGTGTGTGTGTGTGTGTGTGTGTGTGTGTGTGTGTGTGTGTGTGTGTGTGTGTGAAATATATTGAATTTTTAAGAGTATTGTCATAAGAGCGCGTGGGCCCTGGTATCTGCACAACTCAATAGCAACAGTTATGCATAAAATTATAAAAATACTAGAATTAGATCAGTGTCTTCACGATAATAGGGTTCTCAATTGGAAATATTAGCATTCATGATAGTTTTAATGGTATATTCGCTACTTCATAGAACACAGGTTCACCCTTGGGGATAATCATGGATACACATGAAACCAACATAATATGCTATAATACATCCTATATTTTGAACCCTATGAGGTTTCATGTGCATCCACTTGCATCCCCGCCAGCTAAGGGGCTATGAAAAACGTATATGTTTCACAATAAAACTACTATAACTTCTCTCATAAAGGTTTTAGACGTAAAGTGAGTACATAGAAAATTTATATTTTGATTATTTGTACAACTTTGTAGAACATTATTTTGACCTAAAACTGCACATTTGTTAAATAATCACAAAAAACTAGTTTCCAAGGCCCGCCATTTTAAAAAAAACACGTACCTCGGCACAGTGACCAGATAGAAGGTTGATGTTTTCAGCAAAGTTGTTTGTATTAAAATTATCTACTTCTGGAACCGGCGTCGGTGGTGTAGTGGTAAGCGTGACTGCTACTTGGCACCCCGGTGGGTCTGGGTTCAATCCCAGTCGACGTCGGTGATTTTTCTGAGGCGAAAAAATCTGGTCACGTCTTCCTTCGGAAGGGAAGTAAAGCCGTTGGTCCCGGCTCATATTCATGAGTCTTAAGGTAGGGTCCAGGTGGTGGAGTCGTCTCCCTGGCGTCGGTGATTGTCACCATGTGAGGAAAATAGGCCGACGTAAAATAAAGAAGACAAAAAAAATAAATTATCTACAACTTTGCCGAAGACACTAACTCTCTATCTCATCATTTAAAAAAAAATCAAGTTTGCAGCGGCGCCTGTGGTGAAGCTGCGAACTAAGATTTGTCACCTGCGTTATATTTTTTGAAAATTTTCATCTGAAGACACCAAAATGTTAAGAACACGTTTTTACGAGTTATTGTAAAAAGTTCGTGTTTTTGGCGTTTCGTCCCACTGTGCACCCCCTTCTGTCTGTGCGCCGGCCATACTTTTAAATATTAAATACCGTACGCTACGAAGAAATTGGTCCTGAAGTGAGCTATATTGTTGCAGCTAGTGCCATTGTTATCTTTCATCGATACATCCACTTTTCAGAATGAATCCATGAATCACTTACGACAACCAACGGCTAATGGATTCTTCCTCGCTTCCCAACCGTGCAGTGATTATCATCCCTTGCCATTGTCGATCACTGTTGTATCTATGATAGTTCGGTTACACTAAATAGGTTTCACCTTCGAAACCCTTCCTCAAGGACGTTTCAATCCAATGTCATTGTCAGTGGAAGGGTAAAGTTCAAGCGAGCTGGTTGTTTGGTCTGGCAGCTGCGTGAGAAATTTCACGTTATTCGTGGTTATGACGACCGTGATGAATGTGGGCGTCTATAAAGGAATTCCTGATGGAGGAAAACGAGACGGATTAGTCATTTCCCTTTAATTCCACTACTTTAATTGCTTATCAGCAGCAGTAAGGCGTATTTCGCCTACAGTGGTTTGTTCTAAATATGTTTGACTAGACTGTACCTCGAGCACGGCAGTGAAGAAGATTGCACATTGTTATGTCGATGAAATTTTTGGAATACCTGAAATTCCCCAACACACAATGACTATAAAAAAGACGCGTCTTGAAAATTACAATTTTAAAACTTTGCCTCCCACCTCAAGCATATCAGGCGACAAATTATGCTGGGATTTTCCCCCCATTGTGTTCGCTGTACCGCTCATGCCAATGAACCATTTTTTGTCACGAACCTACTGCTGAAGTTTATTGATCACGAATGGTACCGCTGTTGGTTCTAAACCAAAGGGCAAATTCAGACCTTGTCTTCCAAGCATTTAGCGAGGAGGTGAGGCGAAAGCAGTGAGACCATTCCATGGAAACGCACGGTTGTTTTCTACACTGTGAACCAGGCGAAACTGAACTTTGCTGGAAATTACTAGTTTCATATTTATGCGGTCCCTCCACTCTTACTTTCCCTGTAACCCTTTAATATTCAAGCAGGTTGTCCGAACCTCGTAATGTGAAACACAAACAAGAACCGAAAAGGTAAGCGTTTCGTTTGGATGAATTAACTATTCATGTGGCGGACTGAGTGAGATCAGGTGTAATTTCTACCGAACCAAGGAGGCAGTTCCAAGACATGGGACAGGTGTGATTGACAACCGTGAGCCGGACAGACTGATGGCGATCCGGCACGATGCTGATTGCACACAGACTAAATAACCGGTAAGCGTCAAATAGGGGGGGGGGGGGGGGGGTCGTAAGTGGTTGTCTGTCACGTTTTCGGTTGTAAATTGAGTTTTCCGACTGTTTTCCACCAACTTATTGGAATAGTATATATCTCGCGTAACATTTGAAAAGAGCCTATCTTCGTTGATCGATTATTTTTGATCGACTTTCTCCTCTGTGAACAACGTCTTCTCTCCTCCTCCTCTCCTCCCCTAAGCTGTAAGCAGAGCCACAATTCCACGTTAACAATGGGATTTGGAGCTGTCTAAGCAAAGTAATTGGTGATAAAAAGATAAGAAAATCGACGATAATAACAATACTAACCAATTCCACACAGTTTGAAAAATATCTAGAAAGTTATTATCAATTTCAGTTTTAGATACTACGATGTTTAACCTCACTTTAGCTATACTTGGATTCCTCAATTGCTCAGCCGTGATAAATCAAAGAGAAAGTCGATGTTACGCGACATTTCTACGGCAACAAGTCAGAAGGACCTTCAATAACGACTAACAGTTCACCCACCCATCGGATTGTGTAATTTGTGTTTGTCCGGAGTGTTGACGCCCCCGGGAAAAATCAACACTGAACAACCGTAATCCACACAAAACAGTGGATAAACTTTCATGCCATCATTCGACCACCGTGTCACCGAAAACGAGTAATCCAGCTGACTAGTAAGTTAGTTTATTTCCCACCATCATTCGCCCTCCCCCAAAACCACGAATCAATCGTCCGCGGTCATCCACTCGCCTCGCATTAAACGCTAAAGATAGAAGTTTCTGAACAGTAATTCGTCATCACCCTGAGCCGATGAAATGACATTGAAAAAGCGGGTTGTTGTTGTTGCTGCTGCCGTTGGTCAATTGTGATGCCGTCATCGAAGAAATTATTTCGTTGTTTGTTCGTGGCTGGGATTTTCGATTTTCGTTCAGCCGCGCGCGTGCCCTGTTGGCTTTGATTGAGTAGAAGGGGGAGGGGGGGTCATCAGTCGTGGGGTTTGGAGGGGAACAGACGTAAATGAATTGTAAACATTGATGGTTTCGTCGCCACCGAGCTGCTCAAAAATATGGGAGAGCTTGCAATCGTCTTCATTCATGGCCAAAGAAGCATTTCCGCCGCAGCACAGCTGATGGGATGTTTGAAGCTTTTCGCACGTTTTTCTCTCCTGAGTCGGTTGGAATGGGAGCCGTTCATATGAATGTTTTCCCATCGGTTGGGAACGGAGCACGTACACATCACATGTTATGAATATTTAAAAAGTTATTTTCATTCATCCGCAACCCATGATCTTGTCGATGGATGCGATGTGAGTGCTCGGAGTAATTTCGCTCTTGGAAGTGAGGCGGAAAATGGATTTACCGACTTTTGTGGATTCGAACGACGATGATGCGAGAATTCTTTGGATCATGTGTGACTGCTTTCATAACGAAATTAGTCACAGGATGTTGCCCGCAGGAGAAAATGTATTCGTTTGACGGCTTAATATTTTGATTATTGATTCAATTAAGGAGTGTATCGAAAATAAGCTATCCTCAAACTTTCTTTCAAATTATGTTGAAAACCGATATTTTATTCATACAAAAAATTGATCCTTTATTGTATGAGGTTAAACTTGAACATAATGAAGACCGGATGAAATTTAAGTTATTCCTTCACGAATTTTCGAACTTTGGATCGAATGCTCTTCATCAAGTTCCGGACAAGTGTTGCATCGCATTTTTTGGACGCTTGAGCCCAAATTTTTTGAACTCCTGCATGTTCCCAGCTGCCTTACCAGTCTTCTTGAAGACCCTCTTCGCGATTGCCCAGTAACGTTCGATGGGTCGAAGCTGAGGGCAATTTGGTGGATTGATGTTTTTCTCAACGAAATCTATACCCTTTTCCGCAAGCCAATTGAGAGTGGTTTTGGCATAATGAGCCGAAGCTAAATCCGGCCAAAACAGTGGAGGTGTACTATGCTTCTTATATAAAGGCAACAATCTCTTCTGGAGACACTCAGATCGATAGATTTCCGCATTTATAGTTCCGGTAGTGTAAAAAATGGTTGACTTCAAACCACAGGAACATATTGCTTGCCATACCAGTACCTTTCGACCGAATTTCTCCACTTGAATCGACCTGTCCGCATCGCTCACATCCTCCCCAACGACGGCAGTAAAGTATTGTGGACCTGGAAGGGTTTTTGAGTCCTCCTTTACATAGGTCTCATCGTCCATCAAAACGCATGCATCCGGACGCTGCAAAAGACGCGAATACAATTTCCGGGCCCTTGTTGCTGCTCGCTTCTTCTGTTCTGCACTTTGTTTCGAGATTTTCTGCTTCTTGTAGGTCTTCAGGTGGTTTCGCCTCTTGATACGCTGGATCATTCCGACACTCGTTCCTGCTTTTTTGGCCAAATCACGTAGTGACATTGATTTGTTCTTCATGATTAGAGATACCACTTTCTGCTCCAGTTTCGGGTTGGAACAACCGGGTTTTCTGCCTCTTCCTGGTAGCTCATCCAAAGAATAGTGTTCCCCAAACTTATTAATGATGGTTTTAACACTCGCATGATGAATTCCAAACCGCTTCGCCAATTTTCGCATAGTAATACCCTTCTCACTTAGCCATGTGTCCAGAACCTTAATTTTCACTTCCTTTTCAATACGCGACATTTTGAAAACGCAGAATTTGAATCGCACAAACAAGTAAACAAAAGAAAGCTGACAGTCAAACAAACAGCATGCAGTGTTCAGAGCATAAAAAACCATCACATATACATGCGTACAACGCAAATGTATGTGGATAGCTTCTATTCGATACACTCCTTATATTATGAAATCATTTCAAATGTTTTTAAAACAATAATGTTTATATGAGAAGTTTATTTACAGTATTTTCATTTTGAAATATTTAATTTGAATGAAGAACATTTGATGTTAAATTAATTCCATAATACATTTTAATCAATTACAAATATCTATGAGGCAGTGATTCAAAAAGATTTTTATTAAATCTACGATTTATTTTTCTGCGAGTGCACAGTTCAATAGCATTTTTTAATGGACTTAAAGCATACCTTCTTTTAAATGTATATAAGAAACCATAGCAAATTTCTTACGACTTCTATGAAAATTGCTAATATATTCAAACAAATAAAGTACCAAAATGGTTATTTCAACAAAAAAAGACCTGTTCTACGAGTTGATTCTTCAAAGAGACAACGCATAATAAAGTGAATGTATTTAGTCTATTTTGAAATAATGGTTGTTACTCAAAAAATATGTTCTACTTCGGCAAGAAGAAGAACGCTTTTTTTCGTCAAAAATCCATAAAAAAAATACTGAAACTAACGTGTGCACAGTTCCAACCAGTTCCTCAATTTAATATTTCAAGATTATCAAGAAGAATTCAAATTTCATCGAATAGTAGAAATTGGTAAGTCAGTTCCAATTTTGGAAAATATGTTCAAGCTCATTTCGATCCATATCTGCTTTATTTTCGTTGACAATTTTCAATTTTCCCTCTCTGCTACACCATTACAGGCAAAGGGTAAATGCACCCTTCTTTTCGGGAAATGCTCCTTAAACTTTCGAAAAATGCTCCTTAGATGCGTTTGCCCGGTATAATGCAATCGGAGGTATTAACCTTCTGGTTAGCGCTTGTCGGGTGTTTTGAAGGGTCTTCAGTTTCTTCAAGATTATATAGTTTTGACGGGTTTTAAGTTTCTGAATTTAAGAGCCGTCAAAACGAAATTAAGACCCGTCAAAATGAAATTAAGATTCGTTGAAATGAAACTAAGACTCGTCAAAATGAAATTTAAACCCGTCAAAACTACCTCGAAGATTGCGGAGCGAAGCTTCGTTACACAATCTTGAAGAAACTTAAGACCCGTCAAAACAACCGGCAAGCGCTAACCAGAAGGTTAATACCTCCGATTGCATTATACCGGGCAAACGCATCTAAGGAGCATTTTTCCAAAGTTTAAGGAGCCTTTTCCCAAAAAGAAGGGTGCATTTACCTTTACCCTGCTGCCCACCATTAATCCTCAGTACGCATGAATTACGGCGCTGTTTTTTTTTTGTTTTGGGTTCTTTCATACAGCCTACCTTTGGGCGAATTATAATTTTCGAACACAATTTTATGAAATTTTATGAACGCGTTCTAGTGACATATTTAAGATAATGTGTTTTTTTTTCGTTTGTTTTTTTATATCAACATGACATTGACGCCTTAAATTTTGACCTTAAATTTAAAGGCCGATTTGCTCATCGAGACAAGTTTAAGCTAGTTGAAAGTAACAAACATTGATTAGTTTTAGAAATAATTCAAAAACAACAAAAATGAAACGCCAAATTTAACCAAACAATTCACTGATTAGATGTCGGCAAAAATTGCCGAAGTAGACGAAATTTTTTAACGATATTTTCAAAATATTCTTAATCATTCTGATAGATTCTTAATGAGATTTAATGTATTTAATTCAAGCCGATTCTGAAGTAATTTGTAGACTATGTTAACCCTTCAGGCCTAAGGAGTCATATCCGAAGTAACAAGTTTAGTTTTGTTCCTCCCGGCTTTGTTGATAAAACTCCATTCAAGATTGTTTTGACTACACCTTCTCCATGCTTCTTTAAAGCCTATATTTGTACAAAGTGGCCCACTCCATAGGCGGTTCTGAAAACAAGTTAATAAAACCTTTACAAGACCATAAAGATTTTGAAAATGTTCTAGTGAAATATGTTATGACCACTTGAGAAGCTTCATAGAACCTTTTGGCTGCCATGAAAACCAGCATACGGCAAAATGGCCACAGCTGTCAAACTTCACTGTGATATCGTGGTTGTTTTTTGTTGTTCTGCTTTTTTCGATTCGCTGCTTTTCTGATTTATTTAGCAGTAAATAATATCTATAAAAAAAGTTCTAGTGTTGCGGGAAATTTTGTTTGATAGCAAAATATCCAAAACAAATTGAGTTTTTTTTTCCAACGTATCATTCTCCAAATCATGTGTGCATTTAATTTTATGGTGAATATTTGCACGATAAGAGTCGAAAATTAATGCGCCTCGGAAACTATGCGAGTTCACAACAACAAAAACAAAATCAAAACAAATATAAAGCCTGTCCACGTTATATTTCGGACACCAAAATAATAGAAGCAAAAAACACAATTCAACAAAACCGATTGATTATTTCACAATAATAGAGTTATATCTACATTAGAAACAGTTGATTAAGATGTTAATTCTCGAACTTTCGGTGGTACACCCGCCATCAGGTTCCGTACGGTATCCTCAGATACGTCCGCCGTGACGATTCTCCATAGATGGAGAATCGTCACGGCGGACGTATCTGAGGATACCGTACGGAACCAACATCTTCTTCTCTTGAAATCATCGGTACCATTTGCTTTCTTCTTAGTTTCAAAGATTTTCCGCTTAACTAGAGCCCAGTACTTCTCTATTGGGCGAAGTTCTGGACAGTTTGGTGGATTGGCTGTTTTTGGCAAGTATTTGACCTCTTGTACCTTGTACCATTCCAGGACGGATTTCGCATAGTGATAAGAGGCCAAAATAGAGCTGGAAAGCCGTGGCTTCTGATAAACGGTAGCAACCACTTTTGCAGACATTTTTTCTCGTACACATCCTTATTGATAGTGCTGGTAGAGACGAAACCTTTAGATTTTCGACCACAACTACTTATGGCCTGCCAAATCAAATACTTCTTCGGGAATTTGGACACCTTCTTTGTCCGGAAATGCTCAGCGACAGCGTTCCTTTGCATTGCGGTATAAAATGCCTGACCCGGAAGCTGTTTAAAGTCTTCGAGTACGTATGTTTCGTCATCCATTATGATACGAGAAAATGTTTGCAAAAATTAGATGTAAAGCTCCTTAGCACGACTTTTTGCTGTGAAATTAGCTTGTTATCACGGTTGGGCAACTTTTTCACTTTCTACGCTTTCAGTCCTTGCCTCTGCTTCACTTTTTGTACGTATGATTTTGACTTCCCAACTTTGCGAGCCACATTTCGCACAGAGAGATTGGGATTTTTCTCAATAATGGCTACCACATTCTTATCCATTTGTCGGGAGCATACTTTGTTCCCCTTTCAACCTTCCGATCCACAGTCAAGCGCTGGTCAAATGATTTGCAAACACAAAACACGGTACTTTTCGGTAGTTTTAGTTTCTCGACAAGATTGCGTAACGATAAATTCGGATTTTGCTGCCGTTCGTACAAAATGCGTTTCCGCACTTCCACCTGATTCGACGCCATTTTACTGAATGTAACAAGAATGTAAACATGTTGTTCCACGAAATAAAGTGAAGAGCTTCAGCTGTCATGTAAGTGAAACGTTTCAGCGATCCGTGAAATAAGTCAAAATCTACACTGAAAGTAAAGTGTCCGAAATTTAACGTGGACAGGCTTTATTCTAAAATTAATGAAATTATCTAAAAGAATGCCGAAATTGGTCTCTGATCTACAGTTTATTTGCATTACATATAAAACTTGGTGCATTTATTTTTCCACAGTTCAATTATTTCCTGTATTTCAATATGGCGATTGGAAAAAATCACAGTTTTGCCAAAAATCCAATTTATCTTCACAATGACTACTATAAACTATTTGGTCATGTTTTTTTTTTTTCGTTTTAAAATCACATGACTTCCCTCAATGCCAATTTGCCGTTTAATGCATTTACTGGAGACAAAATGGGTTTCAAATGCTTTTTCAACTGACCATAATAAGATAATACGAGTTCATGAAGTCAAAATAAACCCTTTATAGGAGTAAAAGGAATTTGAGAAAACAAGGTTTAAAGATCGTTGTAAACAAGCTGTGAAGGTTCTCATAAAGTTGACAGAAAATATGAAACCTATTGGCACCTCTTGGTGCCATAATAAATCCAAATTGATTTCTAGTGGCTTTCATAAAACCTCAATAAATCTTAATAAAGCTGGATGGTTTTGGCAATGTTACTTGGGAGATGATCCCAACAGGAAAATGGTTGTATAAATCCACAAACTAAATAAAAGTGTACACCCTCTTCGGCAAATTTGTTCAACATCAATTCTTCTATGATATGATTTATGATATTTACTAAATGGTGTTCCGATCAAAATTTGGTCAAACAGTAATGTGTGTGAGTCGATCAAAGTTTTTATTAGTAAGTCAAATTCTTCTTCTTTCTGAAGTTCAGTTAATACAGAATACAGTGGAATCATTAAGCTAAGCTTCCTTTTAAACGAATGCGAATTGCCGGGTCTTTCGTTTAACACCTGCCATAAGATTGTGTACAGTCTCCTTGTCCACTTTATTCGCCGCAGAACGCCAGTTTGCCTTGAACTGTTTCTCGCTCACAACAGCTTTTTGAGTCTTCTTAAGTTTCCGCTTGACGATGGCCCAATATTGTTCGATTGGGCGGAGCTTCGGCGTGTTGGGAGGGTTCTTGTCCTTGGGCAGCACTTGAACGTTGTTGGCAGCATACCACTCCATGGCCTTTTTTCCGTACTGGCAAGTTGCCGATTCCGGCCTAAATAGAACGGAACAATTGTGTCGCCTCAGGAAAGGCAGTAGACGTTTTTGTAGGCACTCGCTCAGATAAATTTCTTGGTTTCGGTCGCAATGTAAACGTTACTCTTCAAGCCACAGGTACAGATGGCCTGCCACCCCAGATATTTCTTCGCGAACTTTGACAGTTTAATGCGCTTGAAAATATCTGCCACCTTTCCCCGTCCGGTTGCCGTATAAAATTCCTGTCCAGGAAGCTGTTTAAAGTCTGCCTTGACGTATGTTTCATCGTCCTGTGCCACGCAATAAATCTTCGTCAGCATCGTCGAGTACAACTTTCGCGATCGTGCTTTGGCCGACGTGTTTTGTTTATCGTCGCGATTTGGAGTCACCAGTTTGTTGTAAGTCGACAGTCCAGCTCGTTTTTTAGCTCTATCCACGGTTGAAGGCGCCACTCCCAGCTTCTTTGCGACATCTCGGACGGCGAGGTTGGGGTTCCGCTCGAAACAGCGGGCAACTCTTTTTGTCTTCGCTGTGGCCTCCGGCTTTCGATTTCCCCCGATCCAGCTTTCCTGGCTGTCGACAATCGTTCATCGAACACTTTAAATACGTTGGTAACAGTTGATTTAGCCACATTCAACAATTTCGTCAACTTGGCGTGAGAGTAGTTTGTATTTTCGCCATGCACGTGCAAAATTTTGATGCGTTGCTTCTCTTCCTTCGACGACATTTTGATAACTGAAGTGCTAATCTCAAAATCAAAATAGAGGCATGATGCTACACGCACACATCTTCAAAATGAGGAGTGTGCAAAATTGTTTAATGCACGATGAAAGGAAATGCGTCAAGTTTAAGTCGACCAAATTTTGAATCGCGAAGTAACATTTACTTAAAAATGCAAATTAGTGCTTTCATCATAACATTCTACATTCTCAATAATAAACATTTATTCTACTGTGCGTACTATAAGATTGACTTGCATTGGTATTTTATATATTTATTCTTTAACTAGAGAGCAAGTGTTGATAGAATGAGAATTGTTGTAAGGCTTATCAACAATATTACGAAATTTGTACAAGTAATGCATAAGTAATCAACGCATGTAAGTTCCAAAATACTTGCAAATCCATTTCATAAGACTGGACAATGAAACTCATACGGTTGCCATAAGCAAATCATTAGTAGTGATTGTGACAACGATCATAGCTTTTCGTAAGGTAATTTTATGAAATTCAAACCCTTGCCTAATGGATGATTTTCATAAGGTTTTTAATGAACTTTAATAGGTTTTTGCGCAAGTGTCCTATTGGAAGCTTTATCATGGAATGTGAACTTACTTAAAAAGTAAGTTGCATGGCATTCAAAGGTCTGTATCCGCAATAATCTGGACGCCTAAAAGCTGTAGTAAAACGCACATGAAGCATTTTATTTCTAATGTAACTATTTATATCATAGGTTTGAGATATGGCTTACAAATTCAGATGATCATAATATTGTCATTCTGCATTAATATAAAAATAACGAGTTAGTTCCAAAATACAATTTTGTATAGACCCCTTAGTAATCTTTCTGGCAGATCTGGTTCAGATTTGTTGGAAAGTTTTGTCATTTTGAATCTCTTGCTTCATCGAAGCCCAATATCTATCGCAATATGTTCTAATAATTCCAATTATTTCATTAATTTTTAGAAATTTGTCCATAACAGTAGACAAATCAACATCTAAAGCAATCATGTTCAATCATTACACCATGAACATTATTAGTGATATTACTTTCAAAATTGTCATCAGTAGCTTATCCGTCCCCGCTTTTCCGTATGAGGTTTTGACGTAGGACTACGTCTGTGTTTTCAATACTGGGGTACACGTTCGATTGCGAAAATTTGGAGCGTCACGAAAAATATATAGGTTTTGAACGTTAATAACTAAGGCATTCCACGATTGATTTCCAAAATGTTTGCACCAATCGATCGGAACATTTTCTACGCTTCGATTTAAATATTTCAAACTATTGATTTTTAACATGTAACTAATAAAATTAAAGCAAATATGAAGTGATGTCTTATAATATAGATTTTTCATAGTAAATTTACCAAATGCACAGTACTTTCCGCGCACAGACTTAATATTTAAGTAAGGAACGTCTCCTAGGCAGCCATGAATGTTATATAAGGGGTACACCTTCGCATTTTGATTTAGTTTTCCGACGGTCGTGGAGCTGTGCAGAGTAGTCACTGCAGTTGGATCGTAGTTGGCGGCAGCACTGACGAGCAGTCGCTGCCCAGAGAGGCGTTGTTGCAGTTGGCTGTTGTTGCCGATGCTCCCGTCAACCTCGCTGTGAGAAACATGGCTGCGGAAGCCTACAAGTTGGCGGGAAAAAGCCGCCCGTGACAACGAGACAAGAATCAATCATCCCGCGAGATGAACCAAGAAAGAAAGCCCAAGTTCAATCGCGAACTGTTTCTCCCCCGTCAACTAAATCCGTCCTTTTCAGGATGACCAAATTAGTTTGCCAACTGAAGAGTTCGTTTGGATGAATTTTTCTCTTGTGCTGTTTGAAATTTCCATTACCGCGACCCGGCTGAACATGGCATTGCTTTAAACGCCGCGTCCCAGAGTAAATAGCAAAGCGCGTTGAACAACCAATGAACCAACAGATCCATAAGTATCTTCTACGCATTAAAGATAGTGGCCCTCTCAACCATCGTAGAAAATACAACCGGGGCCGTATCATAATTAAGAGCCACCAAATGCTTTCTAGAGAGTGTACAATAGAATTTTCTTGGCCCTTTTCAGGACTGACTTAAATCAATTAGCGGATGGCCCTGACTGTGTATGGGAATTAGATTGCTGCGTAGTCCTACGTCACCTTTGTGCACAACCCCATTGGGCTGTACCTTTTTTTTTTCAATTTTTTTTCCTTCTTCTGGCCTACTCATCTACCCATCTCTGCCAGGGAGTCTACCGAAAGGGTCCTAACCTCCTCCGCCCTTCCGTCGGAGAGGTATTTTTCAGTTCTAGTTTTGTTTTCACCCTCTTCGGCCTACTCGGCTGCCCATCTCCGTCAGGGAGCCTACCGAAAGGGTCTTAACCTCCTCCGCCCTTCCGTCGGAGAGGTATTTTTTCAGCTCTTGTTTTGTTTTCACCCTCTTAACTCCACTGCCCATCTCCGTCTGGGAGTCTACCGAAAGGGTCGAGTCCTTCACCGCCCTTCCGTCGGAAATGATTTTTTTGTACTACGTCTTACCAATCTCTATGGCATTTCTACCTACCGGCTGCGCTATTGTCGTGAACTGGTTTAGGTTTCCAGCTCCGATTCATTTCTTCGCAACATTATGCACTCGCGCTATCACGACGGTGCTCTAAAAATCTGTCAAATAACTGAATCGATCATTAACATGCACCTACTACGATTTAGTTTGAACACGCTTCAACGTGAATAACCTAGGATAGGACCTGCCAGCTGTTAGTGCAAAAACAATACCATTTACCTGTCAAAAAAGACCGTTTTTTATTGGTCGCTTTGACAACCGCCTCTACCGCCTCCGTCGAGTTATGTTACAAGCAGGCAGTTTGTTGTTGGTTTGGCGGTGTTGCTAGTAGTCACTGCTTTTTCACTTTTTACGTTTGTGACAACTACACACCAAATTTTTATTGCTGGAATTTTTTTTTTGTGCTGTACTTTCAGCAATGTATACAGCAAAACCAAGATTGGTGATCAACCAGCAAAACTGATATTGAAAAAGTGACAGCTCTTATGCTGAGCCTGCAGCAAAATGCTTACAATTTGCTGGATAAACCAGCAGCAGATCAAGACAAATAATGTTGCTGTATTTTCGGCAAATTACAGAATCCTCTGAAAATACAGCACAGCCAATGTTTTGTTTTCTTTAAATAAATAAATAAAAACACGTTTTCGGCTTATTTTTCATTCATTAAACTAAGCTTTTTATTTATTTTAGTTGTTAAAGAAACCCATGTTTTGCAATCGATGCGAAAAATTAAAACAATTTTCTCGAGTGAATTCGCAATCTGTTGTGTGCCCTTGTTGATGCATTTTGCACCACGTGATGGATTGATGAGTAGTGAGCGTTCCAAAGGAAATAAAATCAATCAATATACATAAATTCACATTTTGTTATTTTACTTACGGTTGGGTATTTTGGGATGTAGATGTGTAAACTTGCCCAGTATTACATTTGTACTCCAAGCACCGTTATTGACCTTTTTAGCTGATGGAAACATTCCGGTGAAATAAAGTTGGATCTAAAACTAAGAACTCAATTTGTAAAACTTCATTCGTTTATATCAGCAATCCATCAAATTGACAGGCAAAACAGTTTACTGGTCTTCAGTAAATATTAGTTTTTTTTTTTTTAGGAATTTATTTCTATTCATCAACAGGTTATGTATAAACCCCAATGATGTTACTTAAAGCTAAACTAGAATGGTACATTAATGGTCATGACATAAAACAAAACAAAAATTACACTATCGATGCGAATTAGACAAGTCTTCAAAAAAACGACTAAATTCGTCGTATGGAAGCATCTGGCGAGTCACGTTAAAATCAAACAAGGCGGAAACTCTATTAAAGAGTCTTTGTAAACCGCCAATTGCGCCATACATACTGTAATTGGTTCGCTGTGGAGGTAACCGCAGCATTGAACTATTTTTCAGGGCTCGGGGTTGCACGTTGATGTTGATTTGCTCCAGAAGATCAGGACAGTCGATGCGGCCTTGCAAGATGTCTGCGATTAACAAAGCCCTGGCTGTATCTCTACGGACTAACAGGGACTCCAGGTTAATGAGATGGCAACGGTTTTTGTAGCTTGGCAAACGATAAGGAGCCGTCCACGGTAGTTTATGTAGCGCAAATCTCAAAAACCGTCGTTCAACAGCCTCTACTCTAACGACACCGTTGTTGTAATGAGGAGTCCACACAACCGAGCAATACTCTAATATAGAACGACACAAGGAGCAGTACAACGATTTGAGGCAGTAGATGTCCGTGAAGTCTTTAGCAATCCGAAAGATGAACCCCAGAACGCTGGAGGCTTTGCCGACAGCGTACGAAATATGATGCTTAAAGGTGAGTTGGGTGTCCAGAATTACTCCTAGGTCCTTGACTTGACTGACGTGCTCAATTTTGGTGCCCAACAAGACATACTTGAATAAAATAGTCTGTTTCTTTTGCGAAAACGAGATAACCGTGCATTTGGCCGGGTTGACATCCATGCGATTCAAATTGCACCAGCCGGCAAAAGCATTCAGCTGACGTTGGAGAAAGCGACAGTCATCGAGTGAGTGCACTCGAAGATAGAGTTTCAGGTCATCTGCGTATGATAGTCGTGGTCGCAAAACCACTAACAAAAAAAAAACCCCAACACCCCCATTTTTTTTTCCCCCCCCCCCCGACCCCATTTGTTAAAGCCCATAATTATTGTTTTCCCCCCCAACAACAGCCCCAACCCCCATCTATTCGTTGAGTAAAAAAACAGTCCACTGTAGAGAACAGCCATTTGCTGGTCAGAAGCAGCAAACGAAAACAACGCGCATGGACGGGTGAAAAGCTTGCGCATAAGTTTAGGTGCATTCACCACGGGGTGTACAGAATTTTGTAATGCAGGTTGCATATCTAGCGGGCGGTTTCGCAACGTTAATTTTTGCGCATATTTAATCGCGAGTGCAAAAAATTAATTACGAATCAACGTCGACATTTTTGGAATGAACAAGATAGTGTGATTCAGGAGGCGGACATGGGTGAGATGTATCTGACTATAACTATATAACAATAATCTTATTTTCAAATAATACTAAATACGTGCCTGGTTTGGAAATTCAAAATTTCCAAATCTGGAAGTGTGTTACAGTGCCCTTATCCAAATGATATCGGTAATGTTTACATGCGGGGCTTATTGTATGTGAAAGTAACCTCGGAATGGGCGTGACTCTCCAGACATTCTGAAATGGGTTGCTGGATCTGCAGTAGAGCTATCACTTTCTAGCTCCCGGATTAAAGCTGCTTCCAATGGTCACTTGAATGATTGTTGTAAACAGATTTCTTCCATAATACCATTGCCGGCCGATGGGTGTTAGATTGGACACACACACACACACACACACACACACATCTGCGTATGATAGTCGTGGTCCTTCAAAAGCCAAATTTACGTCGTTGAAGTAGATCAAAACAATCAACGGTCCCAAGTGACTACCCTGCGGTATACCAGACGGGGCTTTGAACATGTGAGACTGACAATCTCCTATGACTACAGCCAGATGACTGATTGATTGGTACGATTGCTGATTTTCGGTAAATAATACTGGATTCCACAAAATGTCAAAAAGAATGCTGGTTAACAGCATAAATGTGAATGCTGAAAGATATTCAGTAAATATTGATGCTGCTTTTAAGTTATTTGTTTAAGATATGCGGTATATCAGTAACAAGTGTTTTGCTGATGTGTTTCCAGCTAAAACTATTGCTGGAATCAGTTAAGATTTTTCGGTGTGTAGAACAAATTTGTAGTGGATTATTTTAAATCAGTTCGAAATGAAGTGCAACGCGATAAATTGTGATCACAGTGACGTGTCACATCCGGGTCTCCATTTTCATGGGTTCCCGAGAGATCCAATCGTTCGCCGAGAGTGGGTGAAGGCCTGCATTGGGAACGCAAGCGAGGAAGACATTCTCTGGCTCAAGCTTTCTCCTCACAGCAAAATTTGCAGCGTAAGCATCAATGAAATTCGATGAAACCTTGTCAATTAACGTTTAGTTTGATGCAGCTTCATTTCCCGAACGACAAAAGAATTTTTTTTAATTACTTTATTTTCAATGGGATTACTTTGTAAACATATCTGGCAACACTAGAGCGACCCCCGTATCATAGCAATCATAAATTTATAAGAGGTCATCTCTCTCTGAGCTGGCAGGTCCTGTCCTAGTGAATAACCTTCTTACGAGTTATTATCACGTTCATGGCGAATCACTCGAATAAAATATATTTATGTAACAATTTTCATTTATTTTTGAACATTCATATCGTCATATTTTTGTTTTCAATATTCTCATTGATCTACCACATCATCTTCCATAATGACACATGAATATTTCGTCAAATAATCGCAATACAGTTTTCGAGCACATGATGTTGTCATCAGATTCTGTTTATCATTGCGGTTGGGGGCTTTTTGCACTTTGTACGACTGCCATCCGGAACGTAGCTTTGACTTTTGGATGAATCCTGGCGACATTCCTATTTTCCGAGCCACAGTTGGATAGAGCGGTTCGGGTTCCTCTCTAGCACCTTCTTCATTCATCCACACGTTCAATATTTTTGGTCACTCCTTGGTTCCATTTCGATAATCAAACATTCTGAAAATGTTCGCAATACACCACACTGTGGACTGTGGATTTTGGCTAATCCAACTTTTTCGCGAGCTGACGAACAAGATCCGTCCACGCACGTATTTTTCATTCATCGCCATTCTGAACACAGAACAGTATAGACATCCAACTCTGTTTGTGTGAATATTTCACTCATTGCTCAAAGATTTCAAAAGTTACAGTGTTTTGGATGTGTCCAGATATTCGCGGATGCAAACCTTATTCTCGATCCCCCGTTAGCTGATTAGGTAAAAAACTTCCCCTGTATACGAACTTTTTGTTGCCTGAGCAGTTTAGAATAATGGCCTTCTATTTGTGCTAAATTACTTCATGGTTGATTATTTAGTGAGAAAAATACGACTCGTGCTAAAAACATTTTTCTTTTTTGTTAACTTGTTGCATAACCTACTATTAACCTTTCGACACGACAATTTGCTTTCAGATTAACGAGCCGAAAACACAATAGAATGGAAGCAAAAATGGCTAAAAAAAAACTCCAGTAAAGTTTAAATCCAAAACAAGAAGCATCCTCTCACCCCCTCACGAAAGCTCACTCGTGTGAAGGATTCTATTTTCGGTCTCGAGAGGCGCAGGGACAATTCCCAGAGGGCTTTCGATTGTTGACGTTGCTCATTCCATCAAAGATAACCTTTCAACAGCCATCCCCCTGCCCCACCTCGTCTTCCAGCAGAATTTCCAGCAGAATAGGAGCCGGCGTGGGATACGACCGATGATGGGAGCTAAATTGAAATCGATCCCCCTCACCGGGATTTTGTGATGCGTGAAATACTATAAAATAGCTAATTGAAGGGCCCAGGAAACAAAGAAAATCGTTCAACTTTTCCACGAAAGTGTGATCTTGCTGGCTTTACGGTGATGGATGGGGCAATTTCTGGCTGTCACACGACACTAGAAATGGGTTACGGATCGTATATCAAGAGGGAAAGTAATTGCTCCCGTAAGCAACCCCACACTGTGTGCACCGACGAGCTACAGTGGTTGACAAAAAAATAGTTCTCGACAGCCTGTAATTAGACACTCTTTTTCGACTGACACCTGCGCCCCTGATTATGCCAATCAGTGTACTATAGGAGTAATGCCCGACTTCCGTTTTTCCCGCACGGTCAGTCCCAAACTACCACTGGTTGTGCGCACCGTGAAGGTCAACCTGTTTCAGGACAGAGTCCTGAACAACAGTCCGCCCATAATCATCAATTCCTCCTCTTTTCTCCTCCCCTGGCACAACCTGCCTTTTCGAATCCCGCGCCTCCCCCTCCACCTTAAGAAAGGTTTAGTCCCCCCCGCCCCCCCGGTCCCCGGACCGGCCCCGTCATAGGCAACAGCGCAGAATGCCGAACCCGACCAGTAGAAAGTAACAGATTTATGCTAGAATATGTTATTTTGATACACTGATTTGTCATAACACCAGCTGTTATAAAACCTGTACCGTTAGTAGTTAAAATAACAAAATTTATAACAAAATTTCCACCAATTTAAACAAAAGTGTTACTCAATTAGTAATCTTTTTTAACAAAAATGAAACTGAATGTGTTCCATAAAATACGGCATTAAATTACAAAATTATAACAAATTCTGTTATTGAGTAGAACAGAATTGTTACTAAATGTGTTATTAATCTTTCGGTTTGAATCGTATTGCATAAAAATACAATTAATTCGTATGTATCAAGTCAATTAATCAACAAATGATCAGTTTTATTGCATCCGTCAATAAAATTTTTATTCATTTTAATATATTTGAATAAAAACGAGAAAATAAAAACGCAGCCAATTCAATTAATAAGGTATAATAAAATTCAACATGAAAAGCAAAATTTACCTTCTTGTTTGAGTTAAAATTAATAGTATTTTACTATTTCTTCGAAATTCACCTTCAAAAAAAAGATCAAAATGATTTAGTGACATCCTTTTTAGTCTGCGGAAATAACATCTTTCTTTCCATAGTATGCTATTACGCGTGTCATCAACCGCCCACACTCCTTAGCTTTTACTCTAGCTACAGCTCCTGAATCACCTTGATATAGACGATGCTCTGCTAAGCGATCTGAAAAAAAAGAGAGCAAGGGTTAATACTAAGCAATGTTTATAAAACTCCTCCAAACCAATGCGTTTTTGTCAATTTGACGTGGCATCCACTTAGTGACAATTAAAATAGTTCATCAATCAGTAATTGCCACATCAAATCAGTAAAAATGCGTTGCTTTGGGAGAGCTTTTTAACTCAATAATTACCTTCAATGAGGACACTTTATTCGACTCCAGGGGTATCTATGGCGAACCAGATACGATTTTATCAGTCAGTCGGATACCATGAGCGCCATTTCGTCCGAAGGGATTATTGGATGATCGTCCAGTAACCGATCTGTTACTGAACCCTGCTGGCCACAGCTCATGCATAAGCAGCTTTACAAAGACATAATCACTGCTTTGACCAGCTTCAGAGAATGTCTTTAATTTTTCTTTTTTGGTAAACCCTTCGATTTCCGAAAAAACATCTTCGTGAGGATTTCCAAGGATTTTCGCGTTCAGTGCGTCCGTCAACCTGAGGCATCGTCGACTGGTTTCCTCACTTTTGTGCTTCAGCTTCTCTATTTGAGCTGCCTGTTCCTCGTTGCGTTTTATCAGGTCATCTATCTTCCCCTGTTGTCCACACACACATGCTAGAAAAGAAACAATAATATAGGTAATATGGTATGGTCATCTCATAATGAAAAAAATAAAACACAAACAACTTACCAATTGCATCTGAAATTTCCAAATCGATCTGTCAAGGGTTTGTAGCCAGATAGTGTTCAGTTCCTGGTTCAGTTTGACCTGCAGATTTCGAGCGGGCGTAAGTTTTGGCCATCTGCTTCGGTGGTTCGTGTGCCACACTGCCGTCAACGGATTGCTTTCGGTGTCGGATTCGTTCCAGTCCACCAAAATGTCCATTACAACGTTACCAGCCTGGTGTCGACTGTTGTTGGCTTTCACATTGATCTGTGGCGCATCGCGAGTCACAGAATCCATAACAGCAGGGCTCAAGGCTTTCATCTTGATCATACTGGCTGGTTCTGACAAGTTGAGTCCAGAGGTGCTTGATGGATCTGATGTATTTTGTCCTTCCGTGTGCGTCAACTGCGCTTCAATGTCTTTACGAACATCCATTTGTTTACTGGCTTTGGATTGCTCTTTGCGGGATTGCTGCTCGCGCTGCTCGAAGGGATGTGTGGTAGCAAGAATCGGTGCGTTCGCCATTTTTTTGTTAGCAGGATTGTTGGTACTCGGATTGGCAGTGGCAGGTGCATTCTGTCCTGCCGAATGCGCCGACTTTTCTTTTCTTTCCTTGTGCGAGTGTTTTTGATCTCCAGCTGCCGGCTGCTGATTCAGAAGTTGCACGAATGATTTGCGACGCTTTATCCCTCCGAGAAGGTACGGCTGAAAAATAAATGGTGAAAATTAGGTTATGTTTCTGCTTTATGGGTCAAATATTACCTGTGGCTTTAAATTCGCATTTTCTTTCAAAAACTCCAAGTTTTTTAATTTGGCGGCAACACGAATTTTCTTTGCAGCAACACTTGCCCGAGTTTTCCCCATTTTTCCGGTTTTCACAGCATAAAATAACTTTTTTTTATTAAACAAAACACACGGCGATACGTAGAAGACGGCACAACGGCGGATTAGTAAATGGTTGCCAGCTCGATTTTAATAACTTTTTTCGAAATGCTACACAAAACCAAAACTCATTCATTAGAGATCACTCATAGAAATCAATATTATCATCGCGCTTGAAAACCAGAATAAACCACACCCGACAACGAGTTCTACTCCTAATCTAAAAATGAATTTCTGTCTGTCTGTCTGATCCATATTGACTAGGAAACTACTGAACCGATTAGCGTGAAAATTTGTATGGAGAAGTTTTTGAGGCCAGGAAAGGTTTTTATGCTAGTTCGAAGGGGGGTGGGGGGGGCTTTCGTATACAAATGAAACACACATTTCTGCATAACTCGAGAACTAATCGAGCAAATGGAAGCAATTTTGGCATGTGGGATTAACTCCATATGTTAGGATTTTCAATAATTGTGAAATAATACAATTAATAGTAATTGACTTAAAGGGGGTACCTTATCTAGGGCATCGAAAAATGGTCGTGTTTGGCATTTTTTTTTTATTGAAAACAATGCGACAGCGGAGTGGGTTTTTATATGTTTATTGAGCTACATGTTTGAATTCTACATTTTAATTTGTTTAATGTCAATACTCCACAAAATGGCGGCTGTGGTAGTCATCTTGTGTAGGCCCTCCGAGAAATCCTTTTTTGCGGTAATCAAGCTCCAGCTCGAAGTAGTTATCTGAAAAATTGTTTAAACAATTTTCTTGTGAAAATTTTTGAAAGTTAATCCCTGACGGTGACTTTAACCTAAAAAATGAAAGTACTTTGAGCTTTCTACGTGCAGCAGTTCATTCGCAATCGAGATTACCGACTTTGAAGAAGGGATTTCGAGAAAACGCGCTTTAAAGTTTTTGTTGCCATTTGGCGCGGGTCAGCGCGTGCCGGTTCTTTGGGGAATAACTCCGAAACTATTATCAGTATTACTTCGAAACTTCGGGATTACATTTTCAGATAGTATATCTACCAATTACAGCCAAAAAATATCGATTTTTCAAAAGTTCTAAATGCGCCTTTAATTTGTTCGGAATTTTTTTTTTTTTTTTTTTCTATGGTTAAGATACGTAACAACATATTGTCGATGTCTCAATTTACATTAGATTCTATTGTGGAAAAAATAACTTCTATTGTCATCTTATCGTTGTGAATAATACTATTTATTGTTCATAGTATAGATTCTATGGTATGATTACAATACATTTAATTGTAAGCTTATGAGAATTTTTATTTTTTCAGTAATCATTCGCGCCATTTCGGTGGATTGTTTAATCTGGGGTGACATTGCGTAGCTCGAATCGAAAAAAGCTCTTTTCGAGATCCGAAATGCTATCCTTGGTTTACGAATTTGGCGTACTACTATTTTTTGGATTATAAAGAGGTGTACGCCGTAGACACCCACAAGATTAAACAAACAACCAAAGTGGCGTGAAGGATGGCGCTAAAATTACAAAAAATGTTTGACGCAAAGGGCAATATCAATTTCGGTGTAGTGCTAAACCACAAAAACGAAAACGACATTAGTTTACGTGAGTCTCGCTCGGTTGACATTGCAAACTTTTTTTACAAAAGTTGATTCATCGTTTTGAAATCGTTGAAATTACAATTCCAAATAACATAAAAAGTTTTAAAACTCTGATGGACGATTTGATCTGGTAGCACTGCTTTGCTCAAATGTCAATTAGTAGCAGAAAGCAGTCAACGAGATGATCCCAATCTACAATCTTCATTAGGTTTCATGTCGACATAAGAGTTAACTAATCTGATATAGACATCAATGCTGCTGGAAATCGGGATTCAATTCGAGGATAATACTAGGTGGAGCTTGCCACCATTAGAAGTTTGAGTTATGTTTTGATTACAGTTAAGATATCTACGTGTTAAATTTCTAGTTATCTGGAATAGTTCAAAAATTTACATTCATTATCGCTCAAAACCATTCAAATGACTGGCTAACGTAGGCCGCGTCATTTCAATTTTATGGAGCATGGTTTAATCAAGAATACACCAAAAAGGTATATATTTCATAAATTTGAAGATCCATACGATTTCAATTAAATTTATTTCAAAGCGCATTAAAACTTATCGTACTCAAATGAGCACTTCGGAGATTGTTCATGAGTCGTCAGAATATAAAGGAAACGTAACAACTAGTTATGCGAACATGGAACCAGGTAATAAAATATATTTTTTACATACTTGTTACAGCTGTTAGATTATATGTTACATAAATGCGGAAACAATCCTATTATCATTACTGTTTTTTTATCGTTCTTATACAGAAGTCTTGAACAACAGGTCTGATAATATGTCTTCCTCGAACATTTCTGAGCACTACCCAACAGATGAAACAAACTCCTCGGCCAATTCTCCTCATTTCGAAAATGAAGGATTTATTTGCGCTGATCGCATTGATTGTGCTCCAATATGTAGTAATATTGACTGTTCGAGTTCTGCATCGGAGAGATCAGAGGACTCCGAATTCGAGGATGAGAACGAATACTACGAAGAGGAAGAAAATGAATTGGTGAGAATTATGGAACTTATTTGTTTTTCGAATAAATAAAACAAAAATCTGTATAATCACAGACAAACAGGCGTAACTCTTTCTATTCAATTGAATCACTTTGACATTTCTATACATTCTATTGGACTTGTAGGTATGCAATATTGTTCATGGCTTATCAAACAAGCTTTATTCTCACGAGAAGCTCGAGATGTCGCCAGTGAGTTCCGTGCCGATATTTTTATAGAGCGAATATTCCAAAAAATTACGTCTGTTTTGTTCAAAATGCCATTATGGGTAAATGAAAATAACTAATATTAATTCAGTGATGAATATCACATCTTAACTTAATTTATTTTTCTAGTTATGATGGTACTCCAAAATCCGATTATGTGTGTCCTGTTAGTAACTGCAATTCGTCGGAAAAAGATTTTTTTCGTGGTATTTCCGTTGGAACACCAAATCAGAGAAACAGTTCTGAAATATTCTGAGCAGATAAAAGAATACGAAAATCTTATCGTTGAGAAGGATATTTGTGATATAAACAGGGGATGTTTGGCGCAGTCCATAACATCACGTGAAACGGTAAAATTCTTAACTCTTTCTGCAAATGAAGACGGTGCTGCAGCGTTCAAAAGTACGACTAAAAAGCCTCTTTATCCTCTGTTTTTAACAATTAACAACTTACCACCAAAGTTAAGATTTGACAAGAATAATCTTATTCTTGGTGCACTCTGGTTCAACAAAGGAAAACCCGATATGGCACTTTTCCACAAAATTTTATTTTGCAAACTCAAAAGTTACGAGATGGAATCTTTATTAAAAACGAGAATTTTAAAATATCGATTCTCCAGAACTGCTTAGATTCAGTCGGGCGATGTGAAGTTTTATGCTCGAAACAGTTTAATGGTAAATACGGATGTACCGTTTGTCTACATCCCGGAAAGACTGTGAACAATCAAATTCGATACTCGTACCAACAATCGGAGGTTCGAGATGATAAGACAACGAGGAAAATTATGTGGCAGGTTCATAAATCAGACTCACAGGAACCGATACTTGGAATAAAGGGCCTAAGTGTTCTAACCGGTATACCTGATTTTGACATCATTAAAGGATTACCGCCAGACTATATGCACCTCATAAACCTTGGTGTCATGAAGCTTATTTGGGAGCTATTGTTTGAAGGTGATGCTGCAAACAAATCACAGCCATATTACATAGGTAAAAAGAAAGAATTGGTTCAACAAAGGCTGCAGTCAATTCAGTTACCTAGCAGCTTTCCAAGGCGAATAAGAGATATAGATGAATACTCGAAATTTAAGGCAAGTGAATGGGAGACTCTGCTCTTCCATTGTGTTTATCCTTGTTTGAATGATTTGCTTCCAACAAAATATGTTGAACACATAATGTTGTTAAGCTCAAGCATGTTTTTGCTGTTGGAGATGAAAGTTTCCAGAAACACTATCACCTCCTGTGGAAAGCAATTAGATCGTTTTGTTTGTGAATTTGAGCAGCACTATGGAATAAAAAACATGGTGTACAATGTACATTTAACGACACACATAGCCCAAACCGTCAGAAATCTAGGAGCCTTATGGAACTCATCCTTGTATCCCTATGAGAACGGAAATGGCATGCTGATAGGCTTCCAGACATCGAAAAATCATCCCGTTCTTCAGGTATCCAATAAATTCATGCTGAACAGAATATGTCATCATTCAGAAGCGACGAGGGAATTAAAGGTTAAAAATTGGATATCGAAAGTATGGAACTCATCACACCACAATGCTAAGTACAGTCAAAGCAGACAATGCTTTTTACCCGATGATGTTGACCCAGATGGAATTTATAGAAGTGCTGAGTTTTGTGATATTGGAAAATATTACTTAGAAGGCATTCAAATCTGTTCTAAGGACACATGTAAAAATTTCAAATATGACGATTCATTTGTTTTTCTAAATGGTATGTTTTTGAGAATTTACCGAATATTGCTTGATTCTACGGAAAATGTTTATATTATTGGTGAAATACTCACTACGCAAAAGCTGTATGACAATATGTATACTTATGAATACTCAGGAAATCAAAAACTAATCCGTATTAACGATTCTCTGCGAGTTTGTGTTAAAACAAAATTAAAACAACGTTTGTTATTCATAACAGATGGTGATATAATTGAGATATATTTTTGTTATGCCGTATTGGTCGGGATTCTACCTTATGGATTCACCAGGTTCGATACCGGCATGGAAGTTTATGAAACGCAGACAATTTTTGAGAGTCATTCTTTTTTCAAGTATGGGATTCAGTCATGTACCTATGTACCTTCAAGATTCTAAGGGTTTTGTCTTTTTCGGATTTTGATGCTTAAACGAAAAAAGCACTGGTAATTTGTTATCATAACAAGGTAGTGTTCAAGTAAGTCTTCTGCGAGCCTAGTCAAGTAATCGAATCGGGCTGTGGTGTTTGAATAACTTTTATTATAAGTACTGTAGAGTGGTTCAGCACCACCCCCATCAATCGATTCCACATCAGGTCTTGACTCTTCACCCAAAATTCGAGCTCAATTGGTTGCTAACTCGAACTGCATGGGTCCTTCGAAATTTCTATGGGAATTACATGAGTTTGAACACATTTCGTAGTTCTTACTCCGTGATTGACCGGAACCAGCTAAATTAAGCATAGATCCAAACGAATGGGGCGTGGGGTTTCGCAAACCATTCTTTATGTACACGTTCCGAATTCTTTCTAGATTATATGTTCAATAACGGCGTCGCACAGTGGTCGGGAAAGCCTTTTTCACGGCGAAATTAATAACTTCTAAAGGTTACGTTTCCGAGTCATGGTGTCTTCTACAAAGTTGTATTTAAATACATGTCCATCTTGTGGTGATCTTTTCGTAGTTCCAAACTTTACCGCTAGGGCGGCGTGTTACTAACTTTTTAACAAAGCACAATAGAACGGTGATGTCCAACACAAGTTTGTAGGGCATACAATTTCAAGCAACTTTGCTGAAGACATCATTTTTCTAGCTCTTTATTTGACCATGATAGAACTAATTTTCTGCTTTAACTCAGGGTGTCTCTAAAAAAATAAGTTTTTTAATTCTAACTTTTTTGTTTCCCATTTTAAGAAAAGGTAAAGTCCAAACAAAATATAGAGAACATTACAGCGCGCATTTTTGCTGAACAAAGTGTTTAAATACAACTTATCATTCAAAATTTAGGGGTAATTTTAACTAAAAATATGCGTTTTTTCTTTTCGACCTTATGATTGAAAACCATCAAATTCTTGTTTTAATGCATATTAAGGAACATAATGCTATATAATTGAGCCCGGGTACTCCTGGGGCACACGAGCGGGGACTGCTTTGAACCGGGCATGTTTTTCGTTAAAATCACCCCTAACTTTTGAAGAATAAAATATACGCAAACACTTAGTTGAACTAAAACATGCATCATAATTTGCTCAACAATTTTTCTGAAGATTATTTTTTACTAACATTTAAAACTAAAAAGTTAGAATGAAAAAACTGATTTTTAAGGGACACCCTAATCTAAACCAGCAATATAGCTACGAACTAAAGCAGCGCGCTGTAATGTTCTCTATATTTTGTTTGGACATTACCTTTTCTTAAAATGAGAAACAAAAAAGTTAGAATAAAAAAAACTCCTTTTTTTAGAGACACCCTGAGTTAAAGCAGAAAATTAGTTCTATCATGGTCAAATAAAGAGCTAGAAAAATGATGTCTTCAGCAAAGTTGCTTGAAATTGTATGCCCTACAAACTTGTGTTTGACATCACCGCTCTATTGTGCTTTGTTAAAAAGTTAGTAACAACGCCGCCCTAGCGGTAAAGTTTGGAAGTACGAAAAGATCACCACAAGATGGACATGTTTTTTTAAATACAACTTTGTAAAAGACACAATGACTCGGAAACGTAACCTTTAGAAGTTATTAATTTCGCCGTGAAAAAAGGCTTTCCCGACCACTGTGCGTCGCCTTCATGGATCACCGGGGGAAAGGGACCCAAGTAACACGAAATGTTTGATTGTATGCATTTTTGCTATAATTCGACAAATAATTATGTTGCCGGAATGGTGAATGAAAACCTTCTAGGATACTACTATAGAACTGAAAAAGCGTAGAAGGGAGAGCCTATGAAACATTATTTAAGTTTGACGATGGTCAAGAACTAACAATTTTGAGGCCTTCAGTAGAACAACTTTTTGTTGGTTTCAAAAAAAAAAATTCATGAACCATGTTTGAATTGTGAACTTCAAGCTTACAAGATCGGTCTTTTTACCTCTCGATCATTTCAACATGCGAAAAATGTAAACATTAGAATCCTCTTAAATCTTACCATCATTATTTAAGTGATCACCAACATGATAGAGAACATAGTTACTCATTTAACATAAAAGAATTCCGGAAAAATATATGGGTTTTAATCAAAGGATTTATCCTGCTCTGATGATTGATAGATTAAGCTTCAAGCAATTGTACCGTTTCAAATAATATTAAACTATTTATCATTTTTTTATTCAATTAGTTCTACACAAACAGACAGAGTTTAGCCCTTATGATGGGTAAATAAAACTACAAAAGTATCACAAGTCACATAGGCAGGAATTACAACGGTGCTCACAAAAAACGAATGGTCGTTGTAATCCGCTCGTAGCCCTATACATGTTGTAGTTTGTACGATGGCGAAGCAGCCTCAGCATCGCATTGTTATGAAGAGCTCGGGGTCGAACGTTGATGACGATTTGATGTAGAAGAGTTGGACAATCGATTTTTCCCTGTAGAATGTCAGCAACAAACAGGGCCCTTGTCGTATCTCTACGAATCCTCAAGAACCCAAGGTGGATTAACTGGCACCAATTCTCATCGCTTGGAAGATGATAAGGTCACTTCAGGGCAATCTTCGAATTGAACGAATCTTCATTGAACGGACTCTACTCTTTGCATCCTGTATGGGATCCCAAACAGGGCAGCAGTATTCTAACGAAGACCACACGAGGGAGCAGTAGAACGATTCCAAGCAGAAGATATCCGTGAAATTTTTCGATATCCTGAAGATGAACATTTTGGATGCCTTGTCGATCACGTAAGAGATATGCTGTTTGTATATGAGTTGACAATCCAAAATAACTCCAAGGCCTTTGATATGACTCGCACATTGAACGTCAACTCCTTGTAGGTTATAGCTGAAAACGATCGGCGTTTTCTTCCGTGAGAAAGTTGTTACTGAACACTTACTTGGATTTACAACCATGCGGTTCAGATGGCATCAGTCGGCAAAAGCGTTGAGTGGGCTTTGGAGAAAGTGGCAATCAGCGATAGTACGAGTCCGGAAGTAGCTTTTCAGGTCGTTAGCATACGACAGTCGTGGGCCTTCAAGGACGAAATTGACATAGTTGAAATAGAGCAAAAACACCAACGGGCCAAGGTGGCTTCCTTGCGGGATACCAGGTGTGGCGAGGACTGGCAGTCACCGATTGCAACTGTTAGTAAACGGTCGGAGAGGTAAGATGAGAACCATTGTAAGAGGCTGCCGCTAATTTCAAGCCTGTCCAATTTGGCTATCGCTGTTGGAAGGTTTAACTTATCGAAGGTGGCTGATAGGTCAGTGAAGATGACATCCGTTTGGATGTGATCCATCATGCTCTCCGTAATGTATGAGGTGAAATACAGTAGATTAGTAAAGGGTGTTTCGATCAAAATTTGGTCGACTTAAACTTGATGCATTTCCTTTCATCGTGCATTAAAAATTTTTGCACACTCCTCATTTTGAAGATGTGTGCGTGTAGCATCATGCCTCTATTTTGATTTTGAGATTAGCACTTCAGTTATCAAAATGTCGTCGAAGGAAGAGAAGCAACGCATTTGCACGTGTATGGCGAAAATCCAAACTACTCTCACGCCAGGTTGGGGAAATTGTTGAATGTGGCTAAATCAACTGTTACCAACGTATTTAAAGTGTTCGATGAACGATTTTCGACACCCAGGAAAGCTGGATCGGGGAAGATCGAAAGCCGGAGGCCACAGCGAAGACAAAAAGAGTTGCCCGCTGTTTCGAACGGAATCCCAACCTCGCCGTCCGAGATGTCGCAAAGAAGCTGGGAGTGGCGCCTTCAACCATGGATAGAGCTAAAAAACGAGCTGGAAATTCGACTTACAAGAAACTGGTGACTCTAAATCGCGACGATAAACAAAACACGTCGGCCAAAGCACGATCGCGAAAGTTGTACTTGACGATGCTGACGAAGTTTGATTGCGTGGTACAGGACGATGAAACTTACGTCAAGGCAGACTTTAAACAGCTTCCTGGACAGGAATTTTATACGGCAACCGGACGGGGAAAGGTGGCAGATATTTTCAAGCACATTAAACTGTCAAAGTTCGCGAAGATATCTGATGTGGCAGGCCATCGGTACCTGTGGCTTGAAGAACAACGTTTACATTGCGACCGGAACCGTCAACCAGGAAATTTATCTGAGCGAGTGCCTACAAAAACGTCTACTGCCTTTCCTGAGGCGACACAATTGTTCCGTTCTATTTAGGCCGGATTTGGCATCTTGCCATTACGGAAAAAAGGCCATGGAGTGGTATGCTGCCAACAACGTTCAAGTGCTGCCCAAGGAAAAGAACCCTCCCAACACGCCAGGGCTCCGCCCAATCGAACAATATTGGGCCATCGTCAAGCGGAACCTTAAGAAGACTCAAAAAGCTTTTGTGAGCGAGAAACAGTTCAAGGCAAACTGGCGTTCTGCGGCAAATAAAGTGGACAATGAGACTGTACAAAATCTCATGGCAGGTGTTAAACGAAAGACCCGGCAATTCGCATTCGGTAAAAAGGAAGCTCATCCGAATATTTCTCCCGTATTCTGTATTAACTGAATTTGAAAAAGAAAAAGAATTTGATTTATTAATAAAAACTTTGATCGACTCACACACATTACTGTTTGACCAAATTTTGATGGGAACACCCTTTATGCATCCTATACATATACAAAGCGAATCAACCACTGTAAATTATGAATTACATAGCTGGTTCCGAGTCTCGTGTAAGTTCTTTTCATGATTTATATCTTACCAGATTTATGTTTTCCAGTGGTTGATCCGCTTCGTGTAAGTCTCGTGTAAGTTCTTTTCATGATTTATGTAATATATCTTACCAGATTTATGTTTTCCAGTGGTTGATCCGCTTCGTCTAATTCTACGTTCTACGGCTTAAGGAATATATCAGCTCGAAAAAATCGATATCTTTCGGATTCAGAAGCCTCCACAAGTAACCAACAGGTGGCGCGAATTCGTCACTGATACAATAGATATAGCTCATAGCTTATGATTGTTTAACACATACAACAGCCATGAAATACATAAGGCGTTTTGAGAAATTGATAATAATGACATAAGAAAATCATTTCGATGAACTGAGAAAACCATACTTGCTCACATTGATGGCAGAAAAGCTTTATAAAATCCAATAAAGTGGGCTCATGAAGTTTCATAAAACAAATCCTACGAATTTTGATAAATTTCTCACATCAGTAATGCTTAGCAACTTCCAAAGTAAACTCTAATGTTTACAAAACGTTTGTTTGAGCAGCTGTAGAGACTTTTATTCAGCCCCAAAAGAAACTCAAATCAACGCAACGAAACAAAAACACAAAAATTTCCTTATCAAGTATACACGTTCAATTTTTCACAAGCTGCTGTGTTTTTGGACAAACATCATCACTGCATTTTGATCAAATTTTCATTTGAAATTAATTCCCTTTCTTGTGCTTACCACAAGCCTCGAACCCTACATAGTCTTCCTCGTTAAAAGCGGGAAACATGCCACCACTCCTTGTTGACGATATAGAATGTTATCTAATTACACCAAAAATGCTGTTTACATAAACAAGTGCTAGCTAAAGGCTATCTTTGAACTTTGGTACTCTGGTAAGTACACATAGTTTGAATAATAATCCTGAATTCTGTGTTGCGAATTATATTCAGATTATATTCAGGAGAACAAATTAGCCTCTACTTGTGATTTGGCCAAGAAATACAAAACCATACTCCGGAAGCAGAAAGTACCCAAGCAATCTCCGGAGCATAAGTTTCTTGCCAAAATGAGGGCTCGAAACCTGTAAAACCGTATTTTGGACAATCCCTCCCAGTGTGTTTTGAAGAATTACGAAACGTACGTGAAAGAAGATTCCAGAACACTGCCGGGAGCTCAATTCTTTACCAAATCAGTTGGGGAGAGCGTCCTAATTGCAGATATGACTGATACGACGGTAAAATTCGGTGAGAAGGTGCTTGCAGAAGAGATTGCTTCCACTATATTGGAAACATAAGAGTCTACCTCTCTTCCGGCCAGATCTGGCCTCTGCCCATTATGCCAGATCATCTCTATAGTGGTGTTCTGATAACAACGTTGATTTCGTTGAAAAATATATCAACCCACCAAACTGTCCCCAACTGCGACCGATCGAACGCTACTGGGCAATCGTCAAGCGGAATCTCAAAAAGAAAAGCGCAGTGGCCCATAACATGTCAGGCATCAAGTAAAACTAATCTGCAGCATCCAAAATACATTGGTTTGAATATTTGCGAATTGTCTTCAATTTTTGAATTTTTGTACTACTTTTCGATCCACTTCTTGTTTGTTTTTTTTTTTTCAATATCGCAATAATATGCCCAGAGTAAGGGCCCTGACGCGTTTTGATAATAAAGGGTGTATTTACAAAATATGTTTTTATTTCCGTCATATTGCTGTTTGCAGTTGTGATTGGACTCTAGAAGTGCTTTTTGCGCATTTTAAAGTGTGATAAAAGTGCACGTTTACGTCAAATCGTTTTGTTGTCTTCGGTGCAGCTATCCTTTATGCTGAAAGGTATAAGTTCACTGAAGACAGGAAACGATTTGACGTAAACGTGCACTTTTATCACACTTTTTCTGTTTTTGTCGGAGTCCATTTTTAACTGCAATCAGCAATATATGGACGTTAATTTTGCAGCTATTTTACTGCTGATTGATGTAAAAATTCAAGACTGTTCCACCTGACATCAACCAATTGGTTTTAGGACATTTTTTGTTGGTTTTATAAATAAAATTGTATCAATGTTTATGGCAAATTAAAGCAATCATTATGTAGGCTTTCATAAACAATTTCAAGGCATACCATTCGCCTTTCAATAAACCATTTTCTGAACAAAACATTTCTTCTCTATCTATTTTCAGACTCTGGGGGGCAAAGGAAAGCATTTAACCCGAAGTCACGCCATGCGTGAGTCAACTTCCCCTCCCCGAACACCCACACCACGATCACCGTCAGATCAGCACAACAACAACAACAACAACAGTAATGGCTCTACGAGTCAGCAAAATATGCTGTCCATCAACGCGACATCCGAGCCAACTTGCACCAGCAACAGCAACTCGCACTCGCCAGTATCGGAATCTCGACTGTTCAACAACATTAACAACAACAACAACAACAACAACACTGACTACGGAAGCAAGCAAGCTAGTAGCAATTCGCCGAACATCGTTGTCTACGGTGGCGACGAGCGGGGAGGCAAAAGCCAGTTGGATCTAGATTTTCCCAAACTGACACCCCCGAAGTCGTCGTTCGGTCCAGGAGCCGCTGGCAACAACAACAACAACAACAATGGCAATGGCAAGAATAACAATGGTAGAACAAGCAACAATAGTACCAGTAGTAGCGCAAAGTGTGATTCAGACAAACTAGATCATCATCTGGGCGGTGGCAATAAAGGCAAATCAGGTGCCGATCAGATTAGCAATAACGCCGAACTGAAGGACCCAAAGCAAGCCGGTGGCGGAGGACAACTAATGCTGGACTGCGGCGGTGATCAATCGCCCAAATCCAGCCTGGCCATTACGATGATCTCCGGAACGCCTGCCAATGCCATCACCCCCAATAATACGTCATCTTCGTCGCCAGTATCATCAAATAATAACTATTGTGATAATGAAAGTCGTAATCTTCGTGAAGTTAATTTTAGTGCTAATAATAATGATTCTAACAATCAGATTAATATACAATTTTCACATGAGGAAAATCGATATATACAATGTGAAAGTCCTACTGATAGCCTTATAAGAAATAATAGTAGCTCTAATAGTAATCTTAATAATAGCGCTCACAATAACAAGAAGCACCGTGCTGGTGGAGGCAACGGAGCAGGTGGAGTAGTGACCGGAGGCGGTGGTGGTGGTGGTGGTGGTAATAATGTGACTGGCAAAGGAAATAAGCCGCGACTCAAACATATGAGCGGAGGATCATCGTCTAGCGTCGATGGTGGTTCCATCAGCGGTGGTGGGGGAGGAGGAGGTGGAGGTGGTGGATCTTCTTCGAGCTATCTCTCGCGTGATAATTCCTGCGATCAGTTCACTGACCAGAGTGGCGTCAACTTGATCCAGTTCTTCAAGGAGACGCTGAACAAAAACTTCAAAGATCGCAACATGCTGATGAAGATCGAGAAGGAGCTGCTCGCCCTGGCCATGGATCGCACCCGTAGCCAGATCAAGTTTCCGCCAATGTCTTCCTACAACCGGATGTTGATCCACCGGGTGGCGGCCTACTTCGGCATGGAGCACAACGTGGATGCCACCCAGCAGAGCGTGATCGCCGAGGTCACCTCGGCCACCCGGATACCGGACATTCGCTTCAAGACGCTGATCAACGAGAGCTTTTCCGAGGAGCCGCGCAAGTCGATCCTGAAGCGGGACACGCACAGTTTTGACGAGTACCGGTACGGGATGCTGCACTGTCCCGATCGGGGCATACTGGACCGGAAGGCGAAGAGCTTCGAGGAGCGCGAGGAGGAGTACGACAAGGTCAAGAGGAGGATCTTCAAGAACCGAGAGGTGAGTTGTTTTGTCTGTTTATCGTCGAATTTGATTCAAATTTGACTGCTTGCCTGCAGCCAAATTTGAATCAAATTTCAAGTATGCGCTATATATACCAAAGAACTGCATCTAACGGAGAATATTTTGAAGTATAAGAAACCTCAGATGATCCAATATGAGATCAAAAACACTTCAGAATTCAAATGTTATCTCTTGAAAATTTCTCAAACATGATCAATAGAGAGACTTTTAGAAGGATCTTCAACTAAACGATATTCCAATGAACCCATTTGAATTTTATTTTGAAGAGTCAAATCAGCGCCAATATTTGATTAGGGCGAATCTGCTTTTGTAAACAAACACTTTGTCTGCTAATATATCGGAAGTTGAATACAATTCCTTCAAATTGAATATATCAGCGGATAAAGATAAAGCTCCTCTTCCTTTAAGAGTGCTTAGGGAAGGTCCATTAATTATGTCACGCAGTAAGGGGGTGGGGGGGTTTGAAAAAACGTGACGATCCATACAAAAAAATTCGAAGCTTCATACAAAAAATGTGACAAGGGGGGAGGGGGGTTATAAAAAGTCAAGTTTTGCGTGACGTAATTAATGGACGTTCCCTTATTTTATATTCGTGACCTTTTGTTCAAGAGAAAATTACTACGAAAGCCATTGTTTACAAAAGCAGATTCGCCCGAATCTAATGTTGGCGCTGAAATGTTCTAATAACAACTTAACGGAGCCGAATAGCATTCAATACAATAATGTGCCCTAAGTAATTTTTAAGAGTTCTTCTTAGTGAGTGACCAGTTGAATTCCGTTCTTGTCTTTGCTTGGGATGTCCATGGGGTGTCTCACGGCAATCGAGCGCAACGAATTGCAATCGATTTGCAGTCAATTCAAAGCGGAGAATTCTAATTTAGTTCTTTTGATCAATTCTCGGGTACTTTTTCAAACAAGCGTATGTCATTTTGTAAACAAAGAGGGGAAGTAAGATTCAAACGTAAATTTCTCGAAACCCTTAGCACTTTCATGCAAACTTGTGCCACCAACACAAGGAATAACATTGCTTTACATGATTGTGGTGCTACTTTATGTGAGGGTACTGAGATTTAGAAAATTATTTTTGAATCTTACTTTCCCTCTTTGTTTACAAAATGACATACGTCTGTTTGAAAAAGTTTCCGAGAATTTTGCAACACACCCATTACGGCAGTTGCACAGATTTGACATTTCAGCGCCAACATTAGATTAGGGCGAATCTGCTTTTGTAAACAATGGCTTTCGTAGTCATTTTCTCTTGAACAAAAGGTCACAAATACAAATTAAGCACTCTTCAAGGAAGAGGAGCTTTATTTCTATCCGCTGATAAGGAAGATGTACCTACATTAATCTCATCACTTTGCAATTCATCCTACTTGATATAAAACGATATACACGTGACAGGATTAGTTACTAATGTTTGTTGTAGTTATTTAACGTAAGCAAACATTATTAGAAAACAAAACCGATCCTTCAACTGCCCAATTGTTTGATTCATCGTAGGATGAATATAGAAACAATGAGATTAATATGGGGGCAGTTACCCTATATTCAACTTGATGGAATTGTATTCAACTTCCGATAAATTAGGAGACAAAGTGTTTGTTTACAAAAGCAGATTCGCCCTTATCAAATGTAGGCACTGATTTGAGTTAAGACAAAGCGTTGCTAAATTTAACAGCTATGCATTTTCTGTTAAGCTGATGCATTTCGATTTGCAGCGAATTTTAATTGATTCAGTTGCTTTCAGTAAGTTAAATTGATTTCAACACATGAATTTGATCGAATCGATGCCAGACACCCCTTGGGAATATCATTCCTGTAATATGAAATATATTGACTAGCACGCGACAGCCCTACTTTCGCTTGCACATGGCATGTGCATAGTTAAAAATCAAAACTTCCTAGTTGTAAGTCAATGTCAGTGCATGAAGCATTCGGTTATTACGATAGGGAAATGATAGAAACGTCTTATCAAGTTAGGGTGCAAGTAACTAATGAATCTTTATTTAACAGCGGAAGAATCTGAATTCCCAAGAATTGTTTATCTTCAAGCAGCTTTGAGTTTGGTAACGATTTAGTGCGAATATCTTCTGCCTTTGATTTGATGGAACATGATTCAAAGAAATGGCCCTCGATTCCATCATTTCTCGGACATAGTGATGTCTTATATTTATAGGTTTGCTTCTGGAAGAGTAGCCTTCCTTCTCCGCTAGATTGATTGCGCTCTTGTTATCACAGTTGATCGTTACGGAAAGTTCGACACCGTGAAGTTCTTGAAGGAAAACTTTCCACCAAGCTGCTTCTTGGTCGGCAGAAAACATTGTCATGTATTCGGCTTCGGTAGTGGATAATGCCGCCGTGGACTACTTCTTCGAGCTCCTAGATATTGCACCTCTACTTTGTAGAAACACGTAGCCGGTGATCGAGCGCCGAGTATCCACATCTTTCGCCCAGTCCGCATCGCTGTATCCTGTTCCGAATCGGCCCGATATTTTATTTATGTATTTATTATTATCACCGTCTTAAATAAAAACAATCGTACAGACTGAACTACATAATACTAGTTTTCAATAACTTAAAGTCTAAACAATTCTACTTATTCGATTTTTAAAAACATTTTTGGATATATCAAAGTCGAATTCGTCACATACAACATTAAAAGTGCGAAGACACGAATCTAACGGATTGTTTTACCCATAGTTAGTGCGGTGATAAGGAACAGCAAACATCGGATAATTTCAAAGTCGACGAGGAGCAACGTTCAGTAAAATCTGCTCAAGCAGCGCAGGGCAGTCAATAACGCCGATTAGGATGTCAAAGACCAGCAGATGCTGCATTTTAGCACGCCTGACAGTCACTTGTTCCAAACTTATCAGTTTGCAACGGTCCGAGAACGGAGGGAGATTGTTCGGGTCATTCCAAGGAAGTGAACGAAGTGCGAAACGAACGAACTTCCTCTGTACGCATTCAATAGAACCGATGGGTGCCACATAATAAGGAGACCAACCGGGGGCCGCATACTCAAAGATGCTCCGCACCAAACTGCAATAGAGTGGATATTGCAATAGGACACTCATGCCATTGTCGCTACACCAGATTAACAATGTGTTAATATCCTCTTGCAAGGCGAAACTGTCGCATGGAGAACATATTACTCGAAAACACTTGAGATCATCGGCGAACGATAGTTTGAACGACGAGAGGCACAAGCACAAATCGTTAACGAAGATCTTACATAACAGAGGGCCCAATACGCTGCCTTGGGGTACTCCTGACGTGATGTTGAGTTGACAAGATCTTGATGAATTGACCACTACGTGCGCTGTGCGGCCGGAGAGATATGAAAAGAGCCACTTCGTTAGCCAGTCAAATGCGTTTGAATTTGTCAATGATCAAAATATTAGGAACAGTGTCGAATGCCTTAGAAAAATCGACATACTTGTCCACTTGTCTTCCCAATTCAATTTCTCGTGACAGTGAGGTAACGTAGCACATCAAGTTTGTTGTTGTTGAGCGATGTTTCATAAAGCCGTGTTGACTATCGGAAATTAATGGTGCGGCTACAGTGTAGAGGACATTGTGCACCAGCTTTTCGAAAACTTTGCTCAAACAACACAGAATGGAAACACCACGATAGTTTGTGACTCGGTTGACGTTTCCTGATCTATGGATGGGAACGATAGAAGCAGTCTTCCAAACGGAAGGAAATGTTTTTTCGCTAAGCGATCGGTTGAATAAAATCGTGACAGGGGCTGCGAGTCCCACAGCTCACTTTTTCAGGAGTAGTGGTCGTATTCCGTCTGTTCCGGATCCTTTCTTGGAGTCGAGAGTGTAGATGACATTCAGCACTTCATCAGAGGAGAATTGGATGACGGGAAAGTTAATGTTGTGCAAAGGAATATGCGCGAAGCAATCGAGACGTGGCACAGGACACGACTCACTGAATACATTCTCGAAGATTTCGGCGAAGAAGTTAGCGGCTTCTGTGTTAGAGCTAACATGAGCCTTCTCGTATGTAATGTTGCAAGGGATGCTAGCAGAGGATCGTAGTTTTCTAACGAAACCCCAGAAACCTGTTGGTTCCTGTTTGATGCTTGCTTTAATCTCGTATAAGTAGTCGTCGTGAGTGGATTGCAAAACTGATTGGAATGTTGTCTCAGCTTCTCTTAGAATGGCTTTGTCGGCTTCAGATTTCGAGAGGAAATAGTGATTATTCCTGAGTGAGTTGCGATGATGTCGCAACTCAGAGGTCCACCACGGTTTGTTGAAAGCCGAGTTAACCGCACGTCGTTTGGGCGGTACAAAATTGCTGCAAATTTCGAAGAGCTTGTCGTAAAATGCTGCAGATGTTTCATCGATCGTTACGATCCTCGTGAGAAAGTTCAATATCGTCATCGATCGAGGTCGGAATAACGTCGCCCACGTCGAATAATAAAACAAACGGCGCATGATGGTTGTCAATTGGGAAAAGTGGCGCAGGAGGCTCAACTAGATCTAGAAGTTCTGGCAGACTTACAAAAACTAGATCAAGGATTCGACTGTTGATGTTCTCAAAGTGGTTAACTTGGTCGGTAGCGAATAATGCTTCGATGAGAGACTGCTCGTGTTCTGATGAAATGTTCGTACGGATGTAGTAATTTAACTCTTCGTCCAACTGCCATTGCAAATTTGGGAGGTTGAAGTCACCCATAGACAAAATGATATCCTCTGCAGACGCACTGTTTACGAGACTCTGCACTGCATTTGTATGGTCTGAATACCGGTCAGCGCACGAGTTGGGGGTGGGGGATATACATTGTGATGATGTAGAGGGAGCGGTGATCCAGAACAGCTACTTGCTCCAATTATTCGCCAGTGGAAACGCCTCGCAGCGTAAGTGATGCTTCGCGGCAATCAGCACACCAACACCTCGTGAGTGATGACTGCTTGCTGCACTGCGGTCGCAGCGGGAAAACGTGTTGTCGGGAAAAATCTCTGCGTTTTCGATGTCGTCACGAAGCCTGGTTTCGGTGATAACGATCAAATCGTAGTCGCAACTGAACAGCAGCATACAAAGGCGAGCAATTTTGGTGCGCATGCCTCGCACATTCTGGTAGTAAACTGATAAGCTGGATCTTGGCCTGGAATCGGAGAGCGATTCAAGTCTTGTTGGGCAATTAGCGCATACGTACTTGCCTAAATTCACGTTTTGGAAGCCCCTTTCCCCACACCCACACGTAGGGCCGGGACGGCTGCTGGTCGCTGGCTGGAATGGCTCGACTACGGTGGGGGGATTGAGGGCTTCCAGATTGCTGTGTTCGGTGCGTCCCGGGGTAAAAACTTGTGATGGAGTATTGCTTGTAGCTGCATTGTCACTGGTGGGGTAGCTGTGAGAAAAACGTAAATAAAATTTGCGCTCGGTAATGTAAACAAGTGCAAGCAAACAGTGATGCCAGATATACCAGCGTGTGATCCTTCGCTCACTGCGTAGCTGATTTCTGGTCTAGTACATTGTACTACAAACTGCAAACCGCCGACCAGTTCCTTGAACGAAATAGTTCTCATCCTGTCCTTCTCTTCCACAGATCCGGGTCTCATCGCATTCGTTAACCTTTGGTTCACATCCAGGGGTGTTGATACAGTATTGGACTCCTCCATCCGGAAGCGCAGTAACTACGGCTACCATGCCGTCCGATCGCCTAACCCGCAGCCCCAGTATCTGCTTGACCTGCTCTAGGTCGTTCACTTCGAATTCGGTACACGTCTGCTGCTTTACTTCATCTACCACTCCTTGGTCATTAGAAAACAGCAAGAAGTCGTCGGCATAAACGGAAATGATGATCACTTTTCCGTTATCGAAGTAGTAGTAGTAGAAGCACGAGTCATGCTTCGATCGATGGAATCCAATCGTTTTGAGTTTCCGATCCAATTTTTGATTCCAGACTCGGTAAGCCGGCTTTAAGCCATACAAAGCCTTCTTCAGACAGCATACCTTCGTCGGTGCTCGAGCGTCCTGGAATCCTTCCGGCTGTTCCATGTTAATTTCCTCTCCGTGTACCCACTTATTCTTAAGTGCTCGATTCTCGATCAGCTGTTAGGACCAACAAGGCGCCACGTACCGCTATCGGGCAATGAGCGGTATTCGGACTTCATTGCTTCGATCCAACAATTACTGGAATAATCTAGAAGCCTGTTGGAATGTCTGAGGCTCGGGAGGAATCTGTGCAGTAGATGATAACGGAAGCAAACCGCTGCAAAACGAATTATTACTCCACTTGCCTCTGACTGGGCACTCCCAGTCACTATTCCCAGAATCGTGTTGCGGTCCAACATCTTCTTCTTTCTTGTGTTACGGGAGCGCAGTGATGAACGATGCTGACCTCGCTTGGTCACAACGGTCCTGTGAATGTGCAAGATTCTGAGGACGGATACTGTACGTCACCTTAAACTCAGGATACTTGCTTGGTACTTTGCGCTCCCTCGAGCTGCGCCTCATTGTAGGTTAAGAATCATTCCGAGATGATTGCTGAGGGAGCGCACTAGATTGCTGCAAAACAATTGGATCGGAATCTTCTTCATTGTCTGTTTCGTCTGAATCGAGCACTATAGCTGGAGATCCTCCGGGAAGACCGTAGAGTAGGTGAAGACTATACGGGGCCGAGCTGCAAGCAACCCGGCGGGTCCACGGGTCGCGGATGGTAAGGTTCCATCAGATATGATGAACAGCTACTGAATACACGAATAAGTAGCCCCGGACGAGCGGCGGGGACTGTTTAGGATGTGGGGTACTGAGCAGTTGTTGGACTCTGTTGAGTTTCTTCCAAAAACCCACAAATATCCAAAAGCAGCCCTGACAAAAGCGAGCTACCCCGCTTTTTAAAAATAAGGGTAAAAGTCCAAGCCTTCTCTCATTTGAGCGTCTGTTCTCCATGTTAGGGGCGGCTGAGTCACCGTCTTGTTAGTGCGCCCAGCACTCTAAATACAAAAGCGGAAAGTCCTGGTGGTGCTTGGGACTGTTAAACAGCAGCATCACGATGGTCCTCCTGCGAGATAGTGGGGTTGGTTGGGCCTTGCGAGCCGACACCATTAAAAAGGAATTGCAACGAATAATACACAAGGAAGCTGGAGATGCTGCAGTTTTGAAATCCATAATTCCGTTGACTTGTCTTGGTACCTTGGCTTGCTCCTGATGGTCCTTCTCTACGCTCAGAATAACCACGTCGCGGTTCACAAACACTTGCTTCGTTGAGGGCTACATAGTCCCTTGGAACAATCAGCATAGCCAACCAGGATACATGACTTCGACTTCGCATCCCATTTCTTCCGATTCACTCTCGCTCTTATACCGAACACTAGTAAGTTTGATACATCCGGTTTCCTTCCGGTGAATTCGTCAATCGGGGTGATCTTCTTTCCTTTCGTTGGCGATCTCATGCCTCGTGCCTTCAAGAATCCTTCGAACTTATTTCCGCCATATTCGGTTCCGTTATCGGTCCGCGAACACTTGATCATTTTGCCTGTTTGCTTCTCCACGTACGCTTCGAACTCCACAAAAGCATCAAACGCATCTCCCTTGTTCTTGACTAACTACGTATGCGTCATTCGACTGGCATCGTCTATGAAGGTCATGAAATATTTGCTTTCTCTTAGCGATGTCTTCTCCATCTGCCCACATCGATCCGAATGAACCAGATCTAGTAGTTAACTTGATCGCCTACCCACAGACTTGAAAGGTAGCTTGTGGTGATTACCTTCCTCACACTGGACACATGTTAGTATATCCATTTCACGAACTTCAATTCCAGCAACCGTTGACGGCAAACGCATGACACTGTCCAAATTGAGATGCCCGAATCGTCTGTGCCACAGCTTCCGGATTCTCAATGTACGCCTTGGCTTCTTCGTACTGATTCAGCCTGTAGAGACCGTCCACCTCCGTACCAGTTGGAATAATGTCGCCAGTAGATCCGTTGACTACTTCAGATCTTCTACATTGGCATCCAGTTTGATACTGCCGATGGCTGGGACGGCAAGTTCGGTTGAATTCGCTTCGAAAGTGCACTCCGAGCTGCTCGCTTTTGCACATATGCCGTCCTGTTCCAGAATCCAAAATCCAGTCTTCTATCTCGGTTCGGTGAAGCTTCGGTTGCATGCACCCCAACAACTCCGTTTCCCATGGTATCCTTTCTTCGGCTTGGATTTTGGCTTCACCTGGCACTCCGACGCATAGTGTCCCAGCTTGTTATATTTGAAGCATCTGACGCTGGATTTGTCTTTCTTCTTCTGGACCTTCTTCTGACGAGTGACTAATGCACCTAGTGTAGCGTGCGACTTTGAATCCGAATCGATGATGACATCTTGCAAAATTTTCGACTTCACCATATCTGCAGTGAGCTTGATCCCTGAGGCGTCCAGCCCCATGATCAAAGGCTCGTATAGCTTCGATAGTCCCATCAGCAGAACCAGCGACAGCCATTCGTCAACTTACAACTTGTTGCTCGTAGACATGATTTCGTCGACATACTCCTCAACGGACGAACAGTCTTCTAGCTCCAACCTGGTTAACTCCCGCAACAAACTAATCTTCCGGTACCTCCCGCAGTCCTGAAACGCTGTTTTCAGACTATTTCAGGCAACCTTCGCTGTTTTAGCCCGCTGGACAAAACTGTAGTTATGCGGCTCAATGCTCAAACAGATGGTTGCCAGAGCCCTGATCGACTTGAACACCCTCCGGAGGGTGACAATTCTCTCGTCCTTTAAGCTTCTGTACTGCCGGAAGCGAAATGCTGCTACTTGCAATTCTTGACCTCGAACCGTTGACCACCTGCGCATCCCCTGGTTTGGATTGCTTCCATTCTGGTCTGCAACCTGGTTCCCTACGGATTCTCCCAAGTTCTCTCCAGATCGCATTGTTCGCGAGATAATTTCGGTTTCTAGATTCTTCTAAGGCACTTTCGGCCGAAATAAGAGCCGTAACTAAGGAAACTATTTCCCTCGGCCCATAACCTGATAAAAACGTCTGATCAAGTTAGCGTGCAAGTTACAAATGAGTCTTTATTTAACAACTAGCTGAACCCGGTGCAAGCGCTGCTACGCTTGCATCTAAATGAAAGCAAATTTAATAGAACTGGCACGTTTATGGTTAATTATGGAGAGTGTGAGCTGTTTAGTGGAATACCTGTAACTAGAAAATAAGAAGAATGATTAGTAATTTCCATTTAATTCCAACTACCTTTACTAATCATTCTTCTTATTTTCTAGTTACGTTTATGGTTGTTTTTCGGAATGAGTTTTTTTTTTTGCTTGACTAAGCAGGGGTTCAAACTTCTATCAGAACATGCTTCTTACAAGAGAAATACACGTTTTGTGTTTTAGTAACCTGGATAATTCTCATATTTGGTAGAAATTTGTGTTTCATTTGTATGGGAGCCCTCCCTTCCAGAGGGGGGGGGGTGGTTTCTCAAACTACCATACAATCATTGCCTTCAAAACCTCCCACATGCCAAATTTGGTTCCATTTGCTTGATTAGTTCTCGAGTTATGCAGAAATTTGTGTTTCATTTGTATGGGAGCCCCCTTTAAAGATATAGGAGGGGTTTCAAGTCACCTTAGAAACATGTATTGCCTTAAAAAACCTCAACTTACCAAATTTGGTTCCACTTGCTTGATTTGTTCTCGAGTTATGCAGAAATTTGTGTTTCATTTTGTATGGGAAACCCCTCTTTCAGAGGGCGGAAGGGTCTCAAACCACAATAGAAACATTTCTTGCCTTCAAAAACCTCCACATGGCAAATTTGGCTCCAGTAACTTGATAAGTTCTCGAGTTATTCAGAAATGTGTGTTTCATTTGTATATGAGCCCTCCTTTCATAAAGGGAGGGGTCTCGAGTCACCTTAGAAACATTTGTCTCCTCCAAAAACCTCCACCTGCCAATTGTGGTTCCATTTACTTGATTAGTTCTCGAGTTATGCAGAAATTTGTGTTGTATTTGTATGGACCCCCCCCCCCTTCCAGATTGCGGAGGAGTCTCAAACTATCATAGAAACATTTCTCTCCTCCAAAAACCTCCACATGCCAAATTTGGTTCCATTTACTTGATTAGTTCTCGAGTTATGCAGAAACTTGTGTTTCATTTGTATGGGAGCCTCCTCCCCCTACCAGAGAGAGGAGGGGTCTCAAACATTTCTTGCTTCTAAAAACTCTGACATGCTAAATTTGGTATCCTTTGCTTGATTAGTTCTCGAGTTATGTAGAAATATGTGTTTCATTGTATGGGAGCCCCCCCTTTCACAGAAGGGAGGGGTCACCCACTACCTTAAGAACTTTCCCCGGTCCCAAAAACTCCTGCATACAAAATTTTACGCTGATCGGTTCAGTGCACCGTAGACTCGGAGACGAGTCTATAAAAGACAGAGACAGACAGACAGACAGACAGACAGACAGACACCAAGGGTGACCATGGAGCAGTTCCACCAGATGCTGGATGCACTGACTGAAAAGCTCATCGGAAGAACGCCGGTCGTCATCGGAGGAGCCTTCAATGCTTGGGCTGTGGAGTGGGGCAGCAGACCAACGCTAGAGGGTGCAGCCTTCTAGAAGCTCTGGCAAAGCTGGAAGTTACTCTATCAAACGTAGGTTCCACCAGCACTTTTCGCAGGGACGATCGTGAATCCGTCATCGATGTTACCTTCTGTAGTCCGTCGCTGATGACAAATATGAACTGGAGAGTGTGTGAGGAGGATACCCATAGCGACCATCTGGCGATCCGGTATAGCATCGGCCAGCGAAATCCTGTCACAATACGAAGGACAAATTATTTGCGAGCGGAAGTGGAAGACGAAGGTCTTCGACAAGGAACTCTTTGTTGAGGCACTTCGGTTCGACAACGAGCTCTCGAACCGAAACGCGGACGAGCTGACGAATTCGTTAGTAAAGGCATGCGACGCAATCATGCCGAGGAAACTGGAGCCGAGGAACAAGCGGCGCCCAGCTTACTGGTGGAATGAGCAACTCAACATCCCTCGCGCTAGTTGTCTCAGAGCCAGAAGACGTGTCCAGAGAGCTAAAACCGCAGCAGAGAGAGAGGTACATAGGGTGATGTTCCGAGCGGCTAGGACCGAATTAAAACGAGAGATAAGACTAAGCAAGACAAACTGCTACAAGGAGCTGTGTCGAGCCGCTGATGTTGACCCCTGGGGCGACGCGTACCGTATTGTCATGGCGAAGATCAAAGGCCCATCAATGGCTGCAGAGCTATGTCCGGCAAAACTGAAGGTTATCGTAGATGGACTTTTCCCGACGCACGATCATACGACGTGGCCACGTACACCGTACGGCAAAGAAGAGAGAAGTAATGTTGAGGGCATGCAAGTCTCGAACGAGGAGCTCGTGGCAGTGGCGAAAGGGTTTAAGGTGAGGAAGGCACCCGGACCGGATGGAATCCCTAACGTGGCTCTGAAAGTGGCGATTCAGGCATTCCCGGAAATGTTCAGGGATGTGTTACAGAAATGTCTAGAGGAAGGCCATTTCCCGGACAGGTGGAAAATGCAGAAATTAGTGTTGTTGCCGAAGCCAGGAAAGCCACCGGGGGATCCAGCATCGTATAGGCAAATATGCCTATTGGATACGCTTGGGAAACTCCTGCAGAGAATCATCCTCAACAGGCTGACGAAATTTACTGAGAGCGAGCACGGGCTATCGAGAATGCAATTCGGTTTCCGGAAAGGGAAGTCTACGGTGGATGCCGGACTTCCCGGCATTCGGACAGTGGTCGAGACAGCCGTAAAGGCGTACAAACAGAAGGGGAGTGGCGATCGATATTGCGCTGTTGTAACGACCGACGTTAAGAACGCCTTCAATAGTGCCAGCTGGGTGGCTATTGCCGAGTCGCTGCACAGAATGAGGGTCCCTGATTACCTGTGCAGAATTCTAAACGATTACTTTCAGAACCGGGTGCTGATTTACGAGACCTCCGTGGGGCGGAAATCGGTTAACATCACGGCGGGAGTTCCGCAAGGTTCCATCCTTGGCCCAACACTTTGGAACGGGATGTACAACGGTGTGCTGACGCTGAAGCTTTCCAAAGGCCTAGTGATCGTTGGCTTTGCAGATGACATCGTATTATCAGTGAAATGCGAAACACTGGAAGAAGTGGAAATGCTGGCGACCGAAGCAATCGGCATAATTGAAAACTGGATGCAGGGGTCGAAGCTGCAAATAGCCCACCACAAAACGGAGGTGCTGATCGTCAGCAACTGCAAAGCGGTACAGCGAGCAGAAATCGTCATCGGAGGGCTCGCTATAGCCTCGAAGCGCGTGCTGAAGTATTTGGATGTGATGGTCGACGACCGGCTAAATTTCAACAGCCACGTAGATTATGCCTGTGGGAAGGCGGATCGCAGCGCTGGAAACCAAGCGAAACCGGGCGAAGTTGAACAGTTCGTTCAGGCTTATGGCCATGCGAGTCGTGAGTGCGTACCGAACTATTTCATCGGAGGCAGTATGCGTAATTGCCGGCATGATCCCGATGGGCATCACTATCGCGGAGGACTGTGAATGTTACCAGCGGAGAAATATCAGAGGAGTTCGAAAGCTGGTGAGAGCGGAGTCGATGACTAAATGGCAACAAGAATGGGACACGGGGGTGAACGGTCGATGGACGCACCTGCTCATACCGGATTTGTCGATCTGGATGAATAGGAAGCACGGTTCCGATTGTGTAACAAGAAAACGGGTTTTAGTGGGGTCAGAAGTCGGGCTTTTCTCAAAGATCAACCCTGACCACACTCTGACACAGTGCACGATGATCAAGTGCAGGCCTCTGTGTTAGGTCAGTCCATAAGGATTTCCCGAACCTTGTATAAAAAAAAACAGACAGACAGACAGGCAGAAATTCATTTATATTTATACAACGTTTACTATGTCCTAACAGGAAGTCTTCTCAGCCTTTTAATAAGCACCTTCAGTTTGTACATAGTTTCGACATTGACAACCTTCCCTAGGTTTGGTTTCTTACAAACCCCCTCCTTGCTGATGCTGAACTGCACATCGCTGTCTCTGCATATGATTTGACCACTTATTTCTCTTTCCCAGGACGGCAGCTCCGAGGAGCAGTGGCAGTGGATGTCAACGGAGAATCCCGAACCCATGAACGGTCGGCCCAAGCATCAGAACAATCGCCTGCTAAAAGTACAATCAGTGGTAAGCAAACACAAGACACAATGTTAACGACCTGACCTAATTCCCTTACAGTCAATTGAGGGCCGATCGGACGAGCGACCGTGCGTGTCCAAATCGCACAGCTTCGGCGGTTACGGAGGCTCAGCTCAGAATGCGCCGCTTCTGCGCGGTGACTCCATTACGTCCACCAAGAGCGCCAGTGGGCGCCTGTTCACCAAACAGGACTCCAACGCTAGTACAAACACACCCTGGCGGTTGTCTCCCTCCAGTAGTGGGTAAGTTCGGTACTGGCCCTACCTCACGGGAACCAGACGGTCGACAACGCAGCCAACCCATTCGTACTCAATAGTTCATACTTCACTTTCAGCTACAAAACCCAATCGATTCGATCGGACTCGGTGACGCCATCGCCGACCGGCTACGGAAGCGGCGATCACACACCCGAACCGTGCATACAATCGCCCTCATCGACATGCGGAGTCGTCTGGGCAGTCACAGATATGGCTAGCGTGCCAAAGGGAAGCGTCCTGATCGACCCACAAACGCTGCAACCAATCGTTAATCAAGATGGGTATGAAAGTGTCTCATAATCACCGCCATAGGCAAATCTAAAAAATCCCTTTCTTGCAGCACAATTTACCACTTTGATCCATCGAACCTTCCAGCCACGGCAAACCTACCGGGATCCGCTCCCAGGGTACAGAAGAAGAAGTTCGAAAAGCAGAAATCCTTCAGCAATCGAAACAATCTCAACAGTAGCAGCTCGCTCGAGAGTTCGATTGACCTGCCGCTGGGTGGCAAGAATGAATGTGGCCAACAGAACATAACCGCCACCACTACCATTGCCGAAGAGGTCGGCAGTGAACTGAACTACGATGGATCTACGAGCACGATTAAGATCAGCACCAAAGATAATCACGATATTGATGGTAAGAGTTTGCATGCGTGGCATTAGAAAATTAATACTAAACCTGGGTTTTCAATTAACAGAAAACTCTAGTCTTTGTGAAGAAATCTCCCAAACTACCAACGAGCTTGGTACACTCAAGCTGCAGAAACACCAAGCTACCAGTCCAATGCTGCAGGCCAGCGAACTGCAGCCCTTGGAGCTGAATGAGGTATGCATTCCCATTTCCTCCCGCTTACTGAGATCATTCCAACACGCTTTCCTTAACAAACAGATTCAGCTCAATGCCAACCATGACGAGCATGGTTCCCTGGCTGATACTGTCACTTCAATGGCGTCCGATCCTGAAACAGGCGGCACTTTGATGGTGGCTGTCGGCGGTGATAGTAGTAGTGTCAAACACGATAATCAATCCGAGCATCAACATGGCCTAGCTAACGACGATGCCAACGACGCCAACAGCGAACACTCCCAGGAGGTGGACAAAAAAGACGACACAGGCAAGATGAATGCGGTGCAGACAGTTCCTTTGATGAGTTACTCCAACTCGGCGACACCCAACAGTGCTTACACGGTCAACTACGAAAACGGCAGCGGCACGCCGGGAGCCGGAACAACCGTGTACGCGTCCGGGGCACCGGGAATGTCGACGACATATCAGACAGCGGTAAGAAGCCGGCAAGAGTCAACCCTTTGAACATCCCCTAAGCACCTTTACTTTCACTTTTTTTCATTAACCAGCCGGACGGCACTATCTACGCTGTACCTTCACCACTAGTTTATACATATCCTTCGGCAATGGATCCGGAAATGTCCGGATATTTTGTTCCTGTATATGACCAGCAGCGTGATCCGAACATGTGTACCGCAACAGGTGCGCCCGTCTACCAAGCTGCAGCAGCGGCCGCCGGTGCAGCCTCTACAGTATTACCCATAGCGTACACTCCAACGGCGGCCTACAGCGGTGCTCCTCTGTACCAGAACCCCACGGCAGTCATGTACTCGTCCGAACAGTTCCCCACTGCAGCGCAGGCAAATGCAGCAGCGGTAGCTGCTGGGCCACTTCCACAGTATCCCATTGGGTACCCAATTGGCATTGGCTATCCCTTCAATAGTAAGTGCTATGCGCATCATCGTAGTTGTGAAAGTCACTGTAACCTCTCTATCCCCCGTCTCAGGTACAGCTTATCAAAATTACTGGAATCAACCCATCACCTACTACGTTCCTCAATCATCGGTTCCATCAGCGGGAAGCACACCGATCATCATGCCGCCACCGGTGTCACAAACTCACGCAAACAGCAACATGATGACGGCGACGTCGTACTCCAGCAAACGCAACACGACGCCACCCAACCACGGTCACCAGTCGCATAATCCAGGCCAAAGCGCCTCAGTAACACCGGTGCCGATCTCTCCATTTACGACCAACATACCGATGCAGCTATCCGATCCGACCGGCGGTCCCATGTACGCAATTCCTCAGCCCATATACTCGAACATGCTTCCATTCACTGGTCCGATGACGCCCCATCCTCATCATTCGGCCGCCGCCAGCGGTGGAGGAGGTGGCGGCAGCGGTGGAACGATCATGAACTCATCACTACCCACTGCCACTGCAGCAGCCAGCACTGGTTATCATCATACACATTCGCAGTCCAACCAGGGTAACCCGGACTCGCTACCCTCGAGCAATGGGTCGGCCACCCACATCTACTCCAACACTAGTCAGAACAACAATGCCCAAACGCCTCAGTCTGCGCCAAGCACGCCGCTCTCGCTGCCACTATCGTTACCTCCTCACGGCAAAAATCCGCCACTCTTTGCCACACCTCCAATTCTTCCTAATGGTTACAATCCTCAGTTGGGCTCCGCATCCGGCGGAGGCAGTGGTGGTGCTGGTCATCACCACTACAGCACATACGAGGATCGGAAAGGTAGCGGCTCCAGTGGTGGCTACCAGGGAAAGCGATCGAATGCCAACAGTGGAAACTACTTCAATTACAGCAACAACAACAACAGCCGTCAAATGACACCCAACAGTGTTGGGGGTGGTGGCGGCGGAGGCTATCAGAACCAAAGCAACTCCGGAACCAGTGGTCCCAAGAGCTACGTCAACTCGAACAATACAGGGAACAATCAAAATTCTAATAATGGCGGCAACGGCCCACTGATGCTAGGGCAACCCCCAAAGAGTCAACCGCGATCGGACGGTCAGACAACCGTGACCAAGCCACCACTGATACCAACATTACCAACCAGTAACAATAACACTAGCAGTAATACCAACCCTAGCGATAAGACACGCATCAACCGATCATCCAAGCCACCAAATCTAGACTTAAAGCGGAATTACAACAATTTTAACGTAAACAGTAGAAATACGCCGAGCACAAACTCAACGGAAAGCAACAACTCACCTAACAGTATTACATCATCATCGGTGCACGAACATCACCTGCAGCAGCCACCGCAGCATCACCACCATCATCAGCATCCGCAGTCGCACCATCAGTTCGCCCATGGCGGTGGATCGAATCCGCCCCATCATCCCTACTACACGCCACAGCATCAGCATCAGCACCAGCAGCAGCAACAGCAGCAAACGTACTACCATCACAGCCAACGGGGTGGTAGCGTTGGTAGCAACAACGGCGGTTCCAACGTCACGCCTGGCAACAATGCCGCGGCAGCTGCAGCAGCAGCAGCGGCTGCCCACACGATGCCATCGAATGCCATCCAATCGGCGGCGGCAGTCGCTGCGGCCGCATGTGCAGCGGCCATCGAGCCGTACCACTCGCAACTGATTCCGCTGAATGCCGCCGGGATGTCCTACGTCAAAATCGGCCAGACGTACTTTACGCATGTGAGTATGGCTTAGTTTGTTTTTAATTGGTTGCATCTTACAACTTTCTGTACGCGAATAATTCCGATCGACGAAGAAACGGAGAGTGAACTGTAAAAGTTTGCATCCGTGCAACAGGAACAGATAAAACCCTGCCCAGGAAGCTGTACATCTGCTCTGACGTAGCTTTTGTCGTGCATTATCGCGCAGTCGAATTTCGTCAGCAGAATTTCGTTCAGCGCCATCCTTTGCGCCACTTCGGTTTAATCTGGTTCGCGTTTTCGGCGTACTGTGCTGTGGATCAGAAAGAAGTTTACGCAGTAGATAATAAGATTTAACAAACAACCGAAGTGGCGCTGAAATTAAGGTAAACATTTCGGCGCAAAGGGCAATATCTTGTTTTTCTGCGAATGAGATTGTTATAATGGGGCTTATAGAGGAATCCAACTTGAAAAAAAGAAGAAGACACCGAGTGGTGATAAATCTGACAGCTCCCATGTTAAAGTATAGGACGAAAATTTTAAAATGCTTCTAGAAAATTCAAATGAAATTTTAATTAAAAGCGGTTTGTTGTGTGATGTTTATTTTAATTTTATTTTTATTTTTCTGAAAATGTCTTTATTGAGTAGTTTTGGATTTTTCTTACATCATACAACAAACCGCTTTTAATTAGAATTTCATATGAATTTTCTAGAAGCATTTTAAAAGTTTCGTCCTATACTTTACCATGGGAGCTGTCAGATTTATCACCACTCGGTGTCTTCTTCTTATTTCAACCTGGATTCGTCCATTACGGTTGTCACCTTCACATTCACTTTCACTTCACTTGCACACAGGGTTGCCACATTATTTTTCGTTCCCATCTTAAAAAATTTCCAAAAAAATCTTGTTTATCTGTGTTTTACTGCAGAAAATCTTGGCAAAAATCTTAGCTTTAAACTTGGTGCTGTAAAAGTAGAATAGAAACTTTTCAGGTGCCTGCTTATGCAGTTATTTTTTATAATTGCTATTAAGTTGAATGCAAAATAAAAAAGATATATACTCATCAGAACACATTTCTAGGGTTTTTTTTTTCATTAGGGCGAATCTACAATTGAGAGATTCTCTCCGGGCTCGCTCTCTTTCATTCATTACAGCGCCATTATAAAACTTTCGAGGGATTCTTTTGTACAGATCGAAACACAACAGTGTTGGCTAGCATACTCTACAAATAGTAGAATGAAAAACGTAAAGGTGATTGGAATATGAATGAAAGAGAGCGAGCCCGGAGAGAATCTCTCAATTGTAGATTCGCCCTAAAGAATAAAAACCCTAGAAGTGATTAATAATCAACAACTATTGATTACCTTCTGCCATGCAGTCACCGATCGCATTGGAGGGCCCAAACTGTTGAGTTGGTCCGTGATCGACCACCACAACTACGTAGCAGATTCGCGATTTACGAATTTGCTGCCCCGAGCAACTTCCGGATGTGCCTCCATAAATGCCACAAGGCTAGCAAACTGGCGCTTGTTGGTTTTTTTCTTACTGGAATTATTAAATAAAAGGATTGAAATACTCAAACAAATAAAAATTTGCATAAACTACTTACTCCATTCTCCGTGGCGTCTTTTCACCTTCTAAAATGCAAGTTGTGTCACTTTTTTCAGTGGCGCGATAGTGCCGTGGCAACCATAATAACACCGAGTTGATTCGAATCGTCACTTCGGATGAACTCTCTCATATTTTCTCACTTGGGTGACATTCGTAATTAGGTTTTTTGTTTTCACTGCGTTTTCACCGTGCAGTGGAAACCGTAATAAACTCCTTAACGTTTTAATCTTGCGTCCCCTCTTTGTTTACAAAATCAGATACTTCCCTTCGAACAAATTGTCGAGATATGCCGACGTCTAGGCTGATATAGTACACTCAAAAAAATCGAAACGTTGTTTCCACGTGAAACGCACGTAATTTTCGTCCACTGCCATAACCAGTAATAAACACGTGGAATTCACGTAAGAGATACGTGATTTCCACGTAAATCCACATTCTACGTGAAAATTACATAAATTTTACCTGATTTTTTACGTATAATTCACTGACACGTAATGTTCACCTGATTTTACTGAAGAAGATTTGGTTACGTGTTCAGGTGAAAGTTACGTGAAATTTCACGTGGAAACAACGTGTCGATTTTTTTTTTTAAACCACATTCATTTTTAAACCTTTTTCAAAAATCTTAAAAAAAATTCCTTTCTTTTCATCCCAATTTCATCCATTTTTGGACGTGTTTTAACCCAATTAAAAAATTTTTTTTTCAAAACCCCAACCTTTCTTTCAATTTTTTAAACCAATTTTATTCATACAAAAAATTAACCTTTTTGCCATAAACTTAACAAAAAAAAATCGAAAAATTTAATTTTCCCTTCCCATTTCCACTTTGACACTTTCCCCATCCGACAAGTGTTGCATCGCATGTTTTGGACGTGTTCCGTCTTCGCCGAAAGTAGCATCATGCAAAACTCAAGCACCAATACGAACGACGTGAACCAACCACCTCTACTATCATCCATTAGCCCGTCCACCAATCAGAAACCGACACATCGAAGCGCACGGAGCGCTTCACCTATTTAAGCGGCACGCATTAGCGTGCACAGTATCAGTTTTATCCCAACCGCGCACCGTTAGCAGCAGCAGCAGAAGCAGTAAAAGAAAGAGACAGAGAAATAAAGAGTTGTTTGGTGTAGCTTGCTGTTTTCATCATTCCCGACCGTTTCCCTCTGTGATTTGGAACAACGTCAGTCAGCTCTTTTCAGAGCTCTAAGAGTTGATTGAGATTGATGCTTGATTCCTCCACCCTATACTGCCGAATACAGTCCACTCCGCCTGCCAGACCGTTCCAGTGCGAACATTTTCTGGTCCATCCCGAACCGGATCACGAGCCATTCCGAAGAAGTTTTCGCCGTGAAAGCTTGCCCAAAGCCTACCCCGCCAAGTGAAGCCGATAGCAATCGTTCCCGTTGAGTGAAAGCTGTACCGAGAAAAAATAACTGCTCTGCTCTTGCTGCTACGGTTGCGACTCGAGCGCGAAACAAAAATTGTCAGTGAGTGCGCGTTTATAAACGTTTGAAAAACCAAAACAAATTTGTGCGTGTGTACACGGTTTTGTGAAAACAACGCGTAGTGAGTAGAAAAAAGTGAAAATGCCGTTGCAACATTCGCCACCCCGCGACAGCCGACAAGAAAGCGCTGTGGGTGAGCAACAAGAAAACATTATTGACGAACAGCAAGAGGTCGTGCCCCAAGCACAAATACCGCACAGTTCTCCATCTTTCCACGGATTTGCCGACAGTGTAGTTCCAATGGATATCATCACTGTCAGTCAGTTGCAGGGATTTTACCGCCAACGGACTCAAGCCAAAAAGAAAGTGGTCCGGATCCAACGAACACTCATCAACAACGAGTCGCTTGGATTGGCACAACTGAACGTCCTCTCAGAGAGCCTGTCCACTACGTATGCCGAATACAGCGAAATTCACAACAAGGTGCTGGCACTGGTGCCAGACGAAGCCATTGACGACCAGGAGGAGGAATATGCCAGCTTCGAGGACATTTTCTACACCGTGTCGAATGCCGTTGAAGAGCTGCTGTTAGAGGCAAAAAATAATACAGCACCACAGCCTGGTCCAAGTGTCACACCGACGGTGGTCATCCAACAGCAGCCACTCAGAGCACCGATTCCAACATTCGATGGCAACTACTCTGGGTGGCCAAAATTCAAAGCCGTCTTCCAAGACCTGATGGCACATTCGGGGGATACAGACGCCATTAAACTGTACCACCTCGATAAGGCGCTCATCGGAAATGCATCCGGAGTGCTGGATACCAACGTATTGAGGGACGGAAACTACCAACAAGCTTGGACCATCTTGGAGGATCGCTACGAAAACAAGCGCCTGCTTGTAGAAACTCACATCCGTGGTCTGTTTTCACTCCGAGAGATGTCGTCCGAGTCCCATAAGGAACTGAGAACTCTGATTACCGAAGCTACTCACCACATCGAGAGCCTGAAGTTCCTCGAACAGCAGATCACTGGTGTATCGGAGCACATGGTAGTGTACCAGATTGTCTCTGCACTCGACAAATCAACTCGCAAATCCTGGGAAGGGACCCAGAAGAAAGGAGAGCTTCCCAAATACGATTCGACCATCGCCTTCCTGAAGTCGAGGTGCCAGATCCTCGAGAATTGCGAGACAGCGTTTCCAGCTAAATCATCGAAACTGAAGCAAGCCATTCCACCATCGAAGATTCAGCCGCAAAAGAGCCATGCAGCATCGACCAACCCATCACAATCGACAAGCGTGTGTGAAATTTGTGGCGGTTCCCATCGCAACGTTCAATGCTCGGTTTTGTCCAACCTCACTCCCGCCCAGAGAATTGATAAGATCCGAGCTGCTGGAATTTGCTTCAACTGCCTACGCAAAGGACATCGATGCCAGCAATGCCCTTCCGACAAGACGTGCCTCAAGTGTCAACGCCGACATCACACTTTGCTGCATGAGGATAGAGCACCCAGCCGAGGAACCACATCGAAAGTTTCGCTCCCTGCAGAGACGATGACAAGCCCGCCATTGGTTCCTTCCAAACTGAGTCAACCGACTGCGGTGCAGATGCCCAACCATTCGGACCCGCCAGTGTCTACAACCTGTTCGTCGAATTTCGTCCAATCCACGAAGACGGTGTTACTATTAACTGCAGTTGTGCAGGTCCTCGATAAACAAAATCAGCCACCCCCATGCCGAGTCCTTCTTGATAATGGGTCCCAAGTTAACTTCATGACGGTAGAGATGGCCAACCGCCTTGGTGTCACGAAGAAACCAGCCAATGTTCCAATCGTTGGCATCAACGCTCTGCGATCCCTAACCCGTGAAAAAGTAGTCGTAAAGTTTCGTTCCCGTGTGTCCAGTTTCCACGCAAGCCTCGAGTGTCTGGTTACTCCAAAAGTGACCGGTATGATTCCGACATCCCAGATCGACATCTCCAACTGGACTATCCCCAAAGAGGTAACACTAGCTGATCCCATGTTCCACACGCCCGATAAAGTGGATATGCTGATCGGTGGTGAGCTCTTTTTCGACATCCTGAAACCCGGTAAGTTGAGCCTAGCCCAAGGCCTTCCACAGTTGCGAGATACCCACTTGGGATGGATCGTAGCTGGTGTCATCATCGACCCGCCCGTGTCGAATGTTTCGCTCCAGTACTCCCACGCATCCGTTGAAGAAATCGAGGAGAGAATGCACCAGTTCTGGCAGATTGAGGAGGTGCCGGACGTTCCCAAGCTGTCGACCGAAGAATCAGCATGCGAAGCCCACTTCCTTTCCACGTACCAGCGAGACAAAACTGGACGCTTCATTGTGAAACTGCCGTTCAAGGATAATCTTTCGCAGTTAGATAACTGCCGCCCCCTAGCGCTGAAGAGGTTCCTGATATTAGAGAAGCGACTGGTCCGTGATCTTGAACTGCAGGCGCAGTACGTGAACTTCATTCGAGAGTACGAGGCCCTCGGCCATTGCTGCGAGATCAACGAATCCGAAGATCCAAACCCACAGCAAGCCTACTACTTGCCACATCACGCAGTATTGCGTCCCTCTAGCTCGAGCACGAAATGTCGTGTCGTGTTCGACGCAAGCGCCAAAACGTCACCATCGGAACGCTCCCTGAATGATGTACTGCAAGTTGGTCCTGTAGTGCAGAACGACGTGCACCACATTACGCTACGGTTCCGGAAATTCAAGGTGGCCTTCACCGGAGATATTTCCAAAATGTATCGTCAAATACTCGAAGCCCCGTCGGATCGCCGGTTCCTGCGAATATTTTGGAGAGAGCACCCATCGTTACCCATGCGAGTTCTGGAACTTTGTACCGTTACTTACGGCACAGCATCGGCACCTTACCAAGCAACGCGGTGTTTGGTGCAGCTCGCAGAAGAAGAAGGAAAAGACTTTCCTGTCGCTGCTCGCATAGTGAAGGAAGAGACGTACATGGACGATGTACTCTCTGGTGCAGACTCGGTGGAAGCCGCCATCGATGCCCAACAACAACTAAAGCAACTTCTTGGACGTGGAGGGTTTCCCATACACAAGTGGTGCTCAAACTCGCAAGAATTTCTAGAGCACATCCCCGTGGAAGAACAAGAAAAGAAGGTCGCGTTAGAAGAGCATGGAGTGAATGATGCCATCCGAGTGCTTGGCTTAGTTTGGGATCCATCAGCAGACGCGATGCTCATCGCCTATCGTCCAAATCCGCCAACGTCACATCGACCCACGAAAAGGATGATGTACTCGGAGATCGCAAAGTTTTTCGACCCCTTGGGACTGGTTTCACCAGTTATTGTGCTTGCGAAGCTCCTAGCGCAGAGGTTGTGGCATCTGAAGACCGGTTGGGACGATCCAGTGGACAACGATACAGCACAGCAGTGGCAAGAACTCCAAGATTCCTTGTCGCATCTTCACGAAATCGAAATTCCAAGGCGTGTGACATTCGACAACGTGGTCACATACGAGCTGCACGGCTTTTCGGATGCCTCCAACAAGGCGTACGGAGCCTGCATTTATCTGCGAAGCATCTTTGTCGACGGTTCTGCGAAGCTCCGTCTCCTTACCAGCAAGTCGAAGTTGGCTCCCCTTAAAGAGCTCTCCATCCCACGGAAGGAGCTGTGCGCAGCTTTGCTATTAACCCGGTTGGTGCAGAAGGTATTTCCAGCCATGGATATGTCGTTCCGGAGCATTGTGCTGTGGTGCGACAGTACGGTCGTGCTAGCATGGATTAAGAAACCCCTCAACCACCTGCAGTTGTTCGTCCGCAATCGAATCGCTGTAATTCAAGAACTCACCGGTGAATATCGGTGGGAGTATATCCGGTCCCAAAGTAATCCAGCAGATATCGTTTCCCGGGGTCAACTTGCTGAGTCCCTGAAGAACAACAGCCTTTGGTGGAATGGGCCTGAATTCCTACAGAGAGTAGAGTACAACGCAGATACCCCCGACGAGATTCCAGACGACGAGCTTCCGGAACTTAAATCCGTAGTAGCTGTACCTGATGTGAGTATGGATCTTATATCGTTTTTTCGCAAGTTCAGCAACTTCCGCAAGGTTCAACGAGTTGTGGGTTATATCCTGCGATTCGTGGCCAACTGCCGCATAAGGAATTCGTCCGAACGTGAACGAAGCCCTCATTTGACTGTCCGTGAACTACGCCGTTCCATTGAAGCCATCCTGCATGTTGTGCAGCATGTACATTTCGTCGACGAGATCAAGCGAATTCGAGCGAATGAGCCTTGCAAGAAACTCGGAAACCTTCGCCCTATGTACCAAGACGGACTGCTTCGAGTGGGTGGTCGGTTGGATCGCTCGCAGTTACCCTTCGAGAGCCGTCATCCAATCATCCTACCGGATAAGGATCCGGTGGTACGACTACTAATCCAACAGATGCACGTTGAGCTTCTCCACGTTGGGCAAACGGGCCTGATAAACGCTATGAGACAACGGTACTGGCTACTGAACGCTCGATCCACCATCCGGTTAATCACACGTCGGTGCGTGAGATGCTTCCGGACCAATCCAACAACACCCAACCAATTGATGGGAAACCTGCCAGCATCGAGAGTAGTGCCTTCACCTCCATTTGCCGTGACCGGTGTGGATTACGCCGGGCCTTTCTGGACCAAGCAAGGAACACGCCGACCAACTCTGGTGAAATCATACGTGGCCGTGTATGTTTGCATGGCAACCAAAGCCGTACACTTGGAAGGCGTATCCGATTTGAGCACCGATGCCTTTATGGCATCCCTTCGACGTTTTATCGCACGCCGTGGAATGGTCCACGAAATCCATTCGGACAACGCTACCAATTTTCATGGAGCTAACCACGAGTTGAATCACCTTTACCAGCAGTTCCGTAACCAGCAAGCCATTGAGACCATCGCATCGTTCTGCCACAACCATGAGATCGAGTGGCATTTCATCCCACCAGACGCACCTGAGTTTGGTGGCTTGTGGGAGGCGGCTGTGAAATCGGCCAAAACCCATCTCAAACGTGTCGTCGGCAACACCAGTCTGACCTTCGAGGAACTCTGTACGATCCTGGCCGAAATCGAAGCCGTTCTCAACTCTCGTCCTTTGTACGCTGTTTCCAACGACCCGTCGGACCCGCTGGTAATAACTCCGGCACACTATTTGATCGGACGACCGCTTACCGCCCCAGCTGAACCATCCCTGGAGAATGTCAAGGCGTATCGTTTGACACGCTGGCAGCATCTCCAACTTCTACGTGAGCAATTTTGGCGTGCCTGGAGCCGAGACTATCTGAACACCTTGCTACCTCGGAAGAAGAACCAAAAGGAAATGCCCAACATCCGTGAAGATATGATCGTGTTGCTTCACGATCGGAACCAACCACCACTGAATTGGAAATTGGGGCGTATCGTGGCCGTCTATCCTGGAGCCGACGGCCTGGTCCGAGCAGTCGACGTTAACGCGAATGGTACCACATATCGTCGGCCAATCAACAAAGTGTCCATTTTGCCCATCGAAGATAATGGTCAACCGCTTGATAATTGTTGAGTTACCTCAACCGTGGGGATTATGTTCCGTCTTCGCCGAAAGTAGCATCATGCAAAACTCAAGCACCAATACGAACGACGTGAACCAACCACCTCTACTATCATCCATTAGCCCGTCCACCAATCAGAAACCGACACATCGAAGCGCACGGAGCGCTTCACCTATTTAAGCGGCACGCATTAGCGTGCACAGTATCAGTTTTATCCCAACCGCGCACCGTTAGCAGCAGCAGCAGAAGCAGTAAAAGAAAGAGACAGAGAAATAAAGAGTTGTTTGGTGTAGCTTGCTGTTTTCATCATTCCCGACCGTTTCCCTCTGTGATTTGGAACAACGTCAGTCAGCTCTTTTCAGAGCTCTAAGAGTTGATTGAGATTGATGCTTGATTCCTCCACCCTATACTGCCGAATACAGTCCACTCCGCCTGCCAGACCGTTCCAGTGCGAACACGCAGCCCCAAATTTTTAAACCCCCCCCTTTCCCCCCCCCCCCCCCCCCTCTTCCTTAAAACCCCCCCCCCCGTTGCCCAATAACCTTCGATGGGGCCAAGCCGGGGGCAATTTGGTGGATTGATATTTTTCTCAACGAAATCTATACCCTTTTCCGCAAGCCAATTGAGAGTGGTTTTGGCATAGTGAGCCGACGCTAAATCCGGCCAAAACAGTGGAGGTGTACTATGCTTCTTATATAAAGGCAACAATCTCTTCTGGAGACACTCAGATCGATAGATTTCCGCATTTATAGTTCCGGTAGTGTAAAAAATGGTTGACTTCAAACCACAGGAACATATTGCTTGCCATACCAGTACCTTTCGACCGAATTTCTCCACTTGAATCGACCTGTCCGCATCGCTCACATCCTCCCCAACGACGGCAGTAAAGTATTGTGGACCTGGAAGGGTTTTTGAGTCCTCCTTTACATAGGTCTCATCGTCCATCAAAACGCATGCATCCGGACGATGCAAAAGACGCGAATACAATTTCCGGGCCCTTGTTGCTGCTCACTTCTTCTGTTCTGCACTTTGTTTCGAGATTTTCTGCTTCTTGTAGGTCTTCAGGTGGTTTCGCCTCTTGATACGCTGGATCATTCCGACACTCGTTCCTGCTTTTTTGGCCAATTCACGTATTGACATTGATTTGTTCTTCATGATTAGAGATACCACTTTCTGCTCCAGTTTCGGGTTGGAAGAACCGGGTTTTCTGCCTCTTCCTGGTAGCTCATCCAAAGAATAGTGTTCCCCAAACTTATTAATGATGGTTTTAACACTCGCATGATGAATTCCAAACCGCTTCGCCAATTTTCGCATAGTAATACCCTTCTCACTTAACCATGTGTCCAGAACCTTAATTTTCACTTCCTTTTCAATACGCGACATTTTGAAAACGCAGAATTTGAACCGCACAAACAAGTAAACAAAAGAAAGCTGACAGTCAAACGCACAGCATGCAGTGTTCAGAGCATAAAAAACCATCACAAATACATGCGTACAACGCAAATGTATGTGGATAGCTTATATTCGATACACTCCTTAGAAGGTATTTAAGTTCGCCTTTGCTGGAAAGCTTGAAGTATTGCTGCAGCTGTCTTTGAATCTGCTCGAACTCCTCCTCCCAGTTGCAAGCGTATCATCGACGTAAATGAGAATGTACAGGCACAAATCGGCATCCGACTGGTGGAATCGCCGAATTGTTGAGGAGGGATACCATTCGTGGATCGTGTTGATCGCCTTGGCGCGTTTCGATTGGTGTTGACGTCCTCTTCAAGTATAGGCTCTTCATCGCTGAAACCGCAAAAATCATCGTCCGACGTGTTCGCATCTTCGGCCGCCGAATCATATTTTTCATATTCTTCACCTTCCGATTGTTCTTAAGGTACGATCTGGGTCCATACAATTCTCGATGAACTTGACGTCGTGGCTTTATTGAGGAAACGATAGGCTTTATAGGCTCCAACGAACAGCCCACGAAAATCATTATCTATGCGGTGGTATTCAGCTTTTTCCTCTTTACCTTCGGAATGTGGACCCACGCTGGCCAGCCAAAAATTCACAGACGATTGACCTTGGCTTTCACGCCGGTCCATAGCTCGTAAGGCGTGACATCGAAGGGTTTAGTGGACAAAACGTTTTGGAGGTATATGGCCGTGTTTATCGCCTCTGTCCACTATCGCTGTTCTAGTGTTGAATTGAACCTCGTGCACCGTACCATTTCGATGAGAGGCGGATCAGGGCGGATGAATTTTAGCTTCCGACCGAAATGAGTTTTGGCAAAGACGACGTACTCTTCGATTCTAATTTCCTATAATTTGTATCATAAAATAATCATTTATGGTAAAAATTTCCACTGTTTATATAACAACAATATAACTGGGATAGGGGGGGGGGGGGGGGGGGTAGCCTAAGGCAGTCGAAGGATTTCTTGACTGGAAGACTCGCGGCCTGGAAAGATCACCGAGACAGTATCTGATAGTGGTTGAAAAACCGGGTACTAACATGTAGGACGCCAGTCGTTGCCGAAGCTACTACACATTGTTTCCAGATCTACCGGCAACCTCCGGCACTGGGGAAAGTCTTCTGGCCGCAGTCTTCTGTAGGTCCTCATTGAGATCGACTGACCCTGCTAAAACAAACCATTGGCTATTCTCTCGGGGCAACCTGCTGAGGATAGTCCTGCAGACGTAGGTAATCCTTGCACTGATCGTGGGTTCTTATCACATCACATCACATCACACGACGTACTCCTCGATTTTCGTGGCGTCCTCCGACATCTCTTTCAGCTCGAAGAGTACACAATATCGACAATATGGTCGTAGATCATCATCGTACACACATGTCGTAAGAATGTCGAACGACAGCCCAGTTAAAATGATTCTTGATAACGATCCGACGGGAACAAGAACAAGAGGCGGCCACGAGCAAGGCGGATCGATCAAATAGGAGGCGACCTGAGGATTCTTCGATGGCAAAGAGCTGCCTTGGATCGAATAGAATGGAGACAACGTTTGTATACAGCAGAGGCCACACTCGGCTGACACATTCTTTTCTGTTGAAAAAGGACACGCTGCCCATCTGCAAGTACTGCGGAACCGAAATCAAAGTGCGGCACCTTATTCTCAACTGCCAAAAGTACGAGAAAGAGCGACAAGAAATCGATATCAGCACTACGAGCCTACAAGATTCCCTGCATAATGTTGAAGGTAGTATGATGAAATTGCTGGCATTCCTGCGCCAAACTGGGCTGCTTGAACAAATTTGAGAAGAACGCAGAGCACCCCACGAATCCGGAAAATTGGGATAAACGGCAGGGGGATGGGTAGCCCTCCTTTGCCCTTGCCGTCGCCCTACACCAGCGAACATAAATTTTCCTCCTACGAAAGTGGAGTTGTCGACAAAACAGCACAAAGACTTTCCCCAGTGCCGGAGGTTGCCGGTAGATCTGGAAACAATGTGTAGTAGCTTCGGCAACGACTGGCGTCCTACATGTTAGTACCCGGTTTTTCAACCACTATCAGATACTGTCTCGGTGATCTTTCCAGGTCCAACCCAAACCGCAGCAGTTTCCCCAGCCGATCTGCCGACAGTTGTTACCACGCCATACAACTCCTCCACCTAGAGAAAAAAAAAACCGTCCAGAACTCGCTTCGGCTCTTGCCACCGGATTAGTCGCTACGGACTCACCGATTGAAAATGATGATGATGATGAAGAAGAAATGAAATGAAGTTAAGAAGAAGGAGATAAATGAGATTGCTTTCTCAAACCGCCAGATGGCGTTCAACTCTCATTAAAGAAACTCCGATAATGATAATGATAACGAAGAAGAGAAGAAGAGAAAAGAAAATATGATCTAAAGAAATCTCCGACACAAATGCACCCTTCTGGTGTGGTGTCGTAAATAAATAACCAAACAAACAAACATCTTCACCGCTAGCAAACCGTTTGTCACAAATTCACTTTAAGAGCAACACTTTCGGCGTGAAGCTGGTCTTCTGCCCGCTAAGAAAAAAGTACCGAACGGAGCAGTTAAGTGTGGGAAGCCAAAGTTGGGTAAAGTCATGTTTACCTACCGTTGCACAGTGGGAAAAAACGGACCCAAATTCCCACAGATGAGACGCCGCTGGATTGGCTGCTTGAAATATATCATTTCTTATGGGAAATTTGCCAAAAAATGGTCCCGGGAAATGGTCCATTTTACCCCATTTACCCCTAAAAATTTGTCTTTTTGAGTTGGCACACATATAACTAAAAACGCCGCTGAATTTTTTGCCCGCATAGAAGCATATTTCATATTAAAAACTCTTGGAAATCGAATGGTGCAAGTCATTCAGTTTCAAGCTCGGAAAGTGGCTTATTTTGCCCAATTTCCCCATTAATTTGAGATTTTCTTGTTCGTACCCTTTCAGCTACAATCGCTGCCAAAGTTTTTGACTGAAAACAGCCTATCTTACGAGAAAAAGTCTAAGGAATCGAATGGTGTTGTTTTCGTTTAGTTACAGAATCGGGAAACTGTCCATTTTGCCCCATTTAACCCTATCTTTGTGTGTTTTAAAGTTTTTATTCATATATCTACAATCGCCGCTGAATTTTCTACATGAAAAACACTATGTCGTACGTGAAAAACACTGAGAAATCGAATGGTGCCATTTTACCCCATTTACCCCTAAAAATTTATCTTTTTGAGTTAGCACCCTTATAACTAAAAACGCCGCTGAATTTTTTGCCCGCATAGAAGCATATTTCATATTAAAAACTCTTGGAAAGCGAATGGTGCTAAGTTTCAGAAAATTTTGTAAGAAAGTTCCATTTATCTGTTGGGGGGAATATGTGGGTTCCTTTTTCTTGGCATAAACTATGAGCATAAGGTATTTTAACTTACTTTTATAGGCAAATCGAGCCACTCCTTATGCTTCTCAAAGAACTTATCTTTGCAATGAATGTTTTTCCATCGACGTAGGAACTGCTTGATCCAGGCTTCAACGCAAACGAAAACAGCTTCTTCATTTGCTCCAGTTGAAGCATAAATGAGCTGTATAACACGTTCTTTACTTCTACTTGAATTGAGGTAAGCATTCGCAATATCTCTATTAGATAACATCCTGTATAACGTATCGAAAACTTTGAACGGCGCACTTCCGTCACAACTAATAACAGTTCTCAACAATCTCCTGAAAATTTTTGACGTTTCTTGTCAAGCACGGCATGCTGGGAAATTCACTGGAAAGATAAAAACTAAACTAAAAAAATCTAATGATTGTTTTAGGTGTTCCATAGTTAAATTCAGCGGCGATTGTAGTAACATAGATGCCAACTCAAATAGACACATTTTTAGGGGTAAATGGGGTAAAGTGGACCATTCCCCGGGCTCGGCGCAGGCTGAAAATGGCACCATTCGATTTTTCAGTGTTTTTCACGTATGATATGGTGTTTTTCGTGGAGAAAATTCAGCGGCGATTGTAGATATATGAATAAAAACTTTAAAACACACAAAGATAGGGTTAACTGGGGCAAAATGGACAGTTTCCCGATTCTGTAACTAAACGAAAACAACACCATTCGATTCCTTAGACTTTTTCTCGTAAGATAGGCTGTTTTCAGTCAAAAACTTTGGCAGCGATTGTAGCTGAAAGGGTACGAACAAGAAAATCTCAAATTAATGGGGAAATTGGGCAAAATAAGCCACTTTCCGAGCTTGAAACTGAATGAAACTTGCACCATTCGATTTCCAAGAGTTTTTAATATGAAATTTGCTTCGATGCGGGCAAAAAATTCAGCGGCGTTTTTAGTTATAAGGGTGCTAACTCAAAAAGATAAATTTTTAGGGGTAAATGGGGTAAAATGGACCATTCCCCGGGCTCGGCGCAGAATGAAACCAGCATCATTCAATTGTTTGGCAAATTTCCCATAAGAAATGATATATTTCAAGCAGCCAATTCAGCGGCGTCTCATCTGTGGGAATTTGGGTCCGTTTTTTTCCCACTGTGCGTTGGGTAAATACTTTTTTTAATATAAAATTTTATCCCCAAAAAAGTTTTTTTTTACCCCACGGGAGAAAAAAAAAATTATACCCAACTTTGGCTTCCCACACTTAACTGCTCCGTTGGGTACTTTTTTCTTAGCGGGTGGTGGTGATTCTGCAGGTAGTTTTGGCCGTCGTTGATGATTGTCTTCGATCAGCAGCCCGATGGTGGTCCTTGCCTTCGCATCTCCTGCATCCTTAGTTGCTTGTTCTACCGATGGCGGCTTCACTCCCGGTTCCACGTAGCACCAGAACTCTTCCTGCACGAGAAGCAACTCGACCTTGAAGCGCATGTTGCTTGTCGACCTTGTTGCTCAGCTTCTGAAGGGAAAAATAAATTCCTTCCATCGTATATACGCTTTTCGTGACAAATTAAACGCGCACGAAAGCAAAACTTTTGTTTTGAAAGATGGCGTCACTTTTTCACCGCTTCTGGGCCCATAACCTGTCAACCATAATAAAGGACAACTCGACGTGGAGTTTTCATATGGGCCAATGTCGCAAACGTAAACAATGGCTTCTTCCGCAAATTTCTTGAAAATGCAAACTCGCTCAAGTAAACTACCACTTCTATTGTAAAGGGGAACTCCTTTTCTGTACAATCATCGTGGTAATTGACTATGATTAAGTTAGCATTCTCGAGACATTTGCGGAAGAAGCCATTGTTTACAAATTCCATGTCGAGTTGTCCTTTATTTTCTCGGTCTAAGACCCTTTTCACCGTCCACCGACGATTGAAAATTTAATTTAATGTTTTTTTGCGACATTTGCACTTCGTAATGTTGCAACTGTCAAACTAAAGAAATCTCGAGTACTTTTTCAAACAGACGTATCGGATTTTGTAAACAAAGAGGGGAAGTAAGATTCATACCTAAATTTCTCAAAACACTCAGCACCCTCGCGGAAAGTAGCATAACCATCATGTTAGGGAAATGTTATTCCTTGTGTTGATGGTCCTAGTTTGCATAAAAGTGCTAAGAGTTTCAAGAATGTAATGTTTGAATTTTACTTCCCCTCTTTGTTTACAAAATCAGATACGCCTGTTTGAAAAAGCACTCGAGAAATCTGCTTCTTTTACTCACAGCCTACTATGATATGAATTATAGCTTACGTGCATTGTATGCACAGGTGAAAAGGGAACCTTATATGTACGATAATGCAAACATTGTCTCGCACACGGTATGCACTGGATGAAATCGTCTAGTCGTATTTACACGGTTGTGTAACCCGAAAATTACAACAAATCTCGCTGTAACGAAGAAACAACCGATAAAAGTTCAAAAATAGTTTTCTTTATAATATAATATTCCTTTTCTGTTTTGCAGCCATCCTTGGCGTTGCCCCCGAGTCGCCGGTCGCCTCCAAATGACATACGTCCAATCGCTGGAGTCTACCCAGCTATGAACATGGTGATGCCAGGTAAGAAGCTTTATGTCAAGAATTTTGAATAATTTTCTTTTCGGTCTAAGCAAATCAGCAAGCGCCCCGACGTTGCCAAAAAGTCCAATCAAGTGGCATTAAGGCGACAATCACCGACCAACCGACATGAATGATAATAGAAATCGTAAATTATCGTAAAATTTCTGATCAAAGTGTACTGCTGACATCTGTCCTCGTGTTCCCGTAAAACGTTAAGCTATGCCATGAAAACGCGAGCAAAATTTATGAATTGGTTTTAACAGTTGAATCGAACGTTGAAGATTTTTGATCCAAAATTGAATTTATGTTTCATGTCGGTTTGTCGGTGGTGATGTCTCAAATTTGTTTTCAACTTTGTTATTTCTCTTCTTCCCTCGCACAGCATCACGACAGTTCACACCTCGACCTCAGCACAGCAATTACAAGGGCAACAAGGCGCCAAGATAAATGCTCGCTAATTATCGAAGGTAGATACACAAAAAGTCAACCAGAAACTATGCCGAATCTAAGCAACAAGTATAAATAATTATTAAAAATAGACAAATGGAAACGCACTATTTAAAAAAAAAACGCTAATCGCTAAAACCAAATGATTAGATTCACTCACACAGACATACAGACAAGCAGAACTCAACAAGGAAGGAATAAAACAAAGACAAAAGGTCACTTTCCCGCTCGAATAAAGTCACGGAACCTGGAGCGAGATCGTTTTAAAAGCAAGACCCAAATTCAGCACCGACTCTTGAGGGCGTGGTCAGTGACCATAAGAAGAAGAAAAACAAAACACACAAAAGTCACGCGAGAACAAGAACGATCACCCGTGAGGACAAAATGCCATTTATTTTATTAACGATTAAAATTATTAATATATACATATGTATGATTATTATTACTACATTACATAACAGTGAAGCAACACTAGAGAAAACCGTATGATACCAGTTTATAACTGATAGAAAACTAAAAATTAAAGGAAACAAAAAAAAATCAGAGTGAAACTAAAGCAAAAAAAATTAAAGAAAAAAAAAGAATTAGTAAACGCTCTACCAGTGATTCAATCAACGCTATGCGAATTATTTCTAAAATAATTTTTAAACGCGGGATGTAAAGGACAGGACGGAGACCCGACGGCACAGCAATCCTGAAACAGTGATCAACAAACAAAGAAAACAAGCAAGGAAGCTAGAAACGAAGCATGTAGTTTGATAGTTTGGTTGTTGAATAGGTGGATAAGTATGTTGACTACCGGGAGCGAGATAGAGGAAGATAGAAGCGAAACTGCCGCCCACACGACACAACTCGAACTAAATAGCTACCACGAACTAGTTGAACCAATCTGGTGGCAGAGACGAAATCGTGGCAACCCGCATCCCACAGTTTACAGCGCCAAGGGAGAAGCAAGAAACCAATAGCGAACCACGAACGCATTCACACACACAGACACACGCAGAGAAATTATATCGTGAATCATGAAACACTATTATTATTAATTACAATTCATTAGAGGAAGTCGGATAACCAAGATCAAGCCGTTTACAAATTTATATGAAAGTTTATTTATATAACAATTGCAAACTTAATGCAACACACATAAACAAAAACAAAAGCATAGTAGCGAAAAATAATGATTATTTATTCATAAAAGACAGTGAACTATGGCAAACAATGCAAGCTAAACGACAAACATTATATTAAAGGAAGAAGAAGAAAAGCGTCAACAAACCAAGAAAACGAAGCAAAAAAAAATAATAAAATTGTTAACCCAAACATCTTGTAATGGATATTTTCAAGAAATTTTAACGATCTTTAACAGCAAAAACATTTCTTCCTTTCGATCGGTGATATTTGTTAGTGCAAGCAACGTTGGAAGCGAAGGGCGAGAACAGTTTATTACGGCGCGTAGGCCACTGATCAATTCCACTTATAACTGCTACTATCTGTGGTATCCCAGATTACATTAGAAGAAGAAGAAGAAGAAGAAAAAAACAAACAAACCATAACCATAGCGACTCATTGACAGGCTCTCTTTCTCTCACATACACACACTCTCTCGCAAATACACAACCTATACTGATTGGAACAGGAATATGAACATGTTGAAATATTTTCTTCAGGTTCAGAGGGTTTTCGACGGAATAATGATTATTTTGAACTGTTCTTGCTAAAATTCTAGAGCGATTTTTCGATAATTTTACCAACGACCAACTCGACCCAAGGCGAATGGGATTGAAACGTGGCATTCAAATGTTCGAAGTGGTAATGCAAATGGCCGCTTCCGCGACCACAGTTGTATTCTAGCGACCACTAAGGTCTTTTTTTACACGGGGGATACGTTTCACTTTTACTAACGTTTGCATTTAAAAAAATGGTCTTTTTTCGGATGGTGATAAAAAAAAATCTAAGACAGATAATTGCTTTTGATAAATTTCCCATGGAAGGTAATTATTTAAGCTTACTTGCAAAAAAAAATTCTACGCCCTTGCGAGCGGCCTTCCGGCAGTTAACCGGACCATTCGCCATGGCGGACGAAAACATGCGTGTAGGCATGTTTTTGAGTTCTTTCTTCGTTTTATTTATCAATTCCTCCTCAGTTTTCGCGACAAAATTGTTGGAGTAGATCTTACGCTTCAGGTTGGCCCAGAAATTCTCGATGAGACACAGCTGGGGGACGTTGGGCGGGTTCGCCGACGTGGGTACCACATCGATATTCAGCCGCTCCATCTCCTCCAACGATTGCTTCGAGTAGTGGGCCGACGCCAGATCCGGCCAGAACACCGCGTCTTCGCCCTTATGGTATTTCTTGATGAACGACGCAACTTCCGGCAGGCATTTCGTACTATAAATTTCCCCGTTCACGGTCAGTCCGGAGCGAAAGAAGAGCGGCTTTGACATCCTCTTCTTGCTGATTGTCTGCCACAGCAGCACCTTCTTGGGGAACTTGGTGTGTGAAATGAACTTCACCTCGGAGCTCACTTCCTTCGTGGGGGAAGTAAAATACGAAGTGCCCTGCCAGTCGTTGCCATCCAGGGTGAGATAGGTCTCGTCGTCCATCACCACCGCCACGTCAAGATTCGCCGGGAAAATCGAGTTAACACGTACGTCCCCAACCCCTCTGAAACAGAAAAATTCAAATTTAAAATTGATGAAACTCCATCGTTAGCCATCGGATTTTGATGTGGTTTTTTGCAATAGTTCACAAAACTATCCTTATTTATAGATCTTTACTGTATATTCCGAAAATTTCCATAGTTTCGGATTCCAAAGTGGGAGTACTAGGGTAAGTACCAGTCCAGGGATGGTGGACGAAATATTTGTAGATGCGAAACATGGGATGCGGCATATCAAACTTCATGATTTAGCAAAATTAGGTCATCAAAAGACATTTTGAGGATTTCTGGCCATACTGGCCACTAAAACAAGTGGGATTCGAGTTCCTCTGGGAAAGAGGCCATATTCAAATCTTTTCCAAAAGCTGGCTTGCGGCATATCAAACTTTAGGATTTTGTAAAAATAGGTCTTCGGAGAACATTCTGAGGGTATCTGACCACACTGGTCACTTAGGGTGACCCTCCGGAATCCAAATCCCTCCGGAAAAGTGGCCATATTCAAAACGTTGCCAAAACCTGGCTTGTAACCCATCAAACTTCATGATTTTGCAAAACTAGGTCATTAAAACACGTTTTGCGGATTTTGGACTATACTGGCCACTTGTGGAGGCCCTGCGGGATTCAAGTTCCTCCGGGAAAGTGACCATATTCAAATCTTTTCCAAAACCTGGCTTGCGACATATTAAACCTTATAATTTTGCAAAAATTGGTGTTCGGAGGACATTCTGAGGGTGTCTGACCATATTGGCCACTTAGGGTGACCTTCCGGAGTCCAAATTCCTCCGGAAAAGTGGCCATATTGAAATCGTTGCCAAAACCTGGCTTGCGACACATCACACTTCATGATTTTGCAAAACTAGGTCATGGAAAGACGTTTTGAGGATTTCTGACCATACCAGCAACTTTGGGAGACCTTGCGGGATCCCAGTCCCTTCGGAAAAGTGTCCACATTCAAATCTTTTCCAAAACCTGGCTTGCGACAAATCAAACTTTGTGATTTTGCAAAAATAGGTCTTTGGAGGACATTCTCCTGACCGTACTAACCACTTCGGGAGACCCTGCGGAATCCGAATCCCTCCAGGAAAGATTCAAATATTCCATATTCAATTCGTTACCAAAACCTGGCTTGCGCCTTATATAACTTCATGATTTATCAAAACATAGTCGTCAGAGGACATTCTTAGGGAGTGGAGTGGCCCTGAAAGATCCGAATTCCTCCGGAAAAGTGTCCAAATTCTAATCGTTTCCAAAACCTGGCTTGCGACATATCAAATTCATGATTTGGCAAAACTTTGTCTTTGAATCAATATGGATCAATGTCCCTTTCCACCTAGGCTGAATCCGGATCTGCGATGCGCATATTATCGAATGGTTTCAGTTTCAGTCATTCAAAATTTTTCAGTCATTCAAAATTTTTTTGGGGACGTACGTGTTAACACCATCTTATTCAGCCGCTGCCGCTGCTTCATTGCCAGCAGCTCCGAAACCAGTAGACGCGACTTCCGCTACCTGTATGTTCATGTTCGCCAGGTACTTTTTCAGCGTTTGGCCGGTTGAACCGACCTCCCGGCCAAGCGCACGCAGCGATGTAGCCACTTTTCCCTCGGTCTTCCTCTTCAGCATCCTTTGGAGCTTCTTGTCGCTCAGGGTCGTCGGCCGTCCGGAACCGGGCTTTCTTTCGATGCTCTGATTGTTGTCTAATAGTGACAAGATGTTGTAGATGCCGAAACGGGCGTATCCGGCGTCCACAAAGTGCCGCACGATGTCCGTTTCCGACGCGGCGGGGTGCCGTTCTTTGAACGCGCACACTTCTAAACGGAGTTGCTTCACTGTTTTTGCCATCACGGTTAGAGTTCGACTGATAGAGCTGTCCAATTTTTTCTGCTGAATGATGGGTTACTATGATTGATGCTGCATGGGTTGTTTAGTCAGTGCGGGTGAAGGTAAACCCATCAAAAATCGGCAATAGTTTGTCCATTTATTTTCTCATGTCACATTTTTCACTGAAAACATGCTACCTAGATCGTATACAAGGAGCAAAACTCGAAAATAAGGCCAAGCCGGTTCGCACTAGTACCGCCATGGACCATACATGAAAAACTGGTGCATGGACCATAAATGATAAATGAAGACTGGTGCATTTTTAGGTGTCAAAAAGTAAGTGAAAAATAATTATCGGCATTAAGGATTCACTGAAAAAGAAACGATTTATCAGCTACTCATGCTCTCCGAAAATTATAAATCGCTGTTGCTTTTCTCGCGAAAACTGCTGTGAGCGTTTCATAGTTTCTCGCTTCTCACATTCTCAGCTGTTTCTCCAAGCGGGTGAAAAAGGACGTTTCTCTTCTCAATTAGGCGAAAATTTCGGTCTCTGGTTTTTACAAATGATACATTAAGTCCCGAAATTGTAGTACAAACCATTTTAGCTGTTGTTGAGGCTATGGCTTCATTATTTGAGATTATTACGAGTACCAGAAAGTGGCCAGCGGAAAGACTTGAAGTTAATACCGGAAAACCTCTTGCAGCCTGCTGGCCCTCAGCATCGGATGATACTTGAACGCCATCTACGATGAACTGTATCAGAAACCGACTTACGAATGCGACGTGTTCTAGCCATAGCGCATGAAAAATTTGATCAAAACTAGTGAAGAACATCAATCAAACAAAATTCAAACAACAGAATCTATGTAAACTTTGGATATGCTATGAGCTTGATAATGAGGTAATTTGTTTTTGAGCTATTAATCACTGCATTCGAGCACTTGAAATGACGTTATTCTACCACTCGAATTTTCAAATGAATATCTTCAAACGGAATCAAAACAAACTACCAACATCGAAACCGAATCTTGTTTTAGCCTATTGCGCTGTTTACTTCAAGTTTGTACAAATACGAGTGGTGCCAGATCAACTGCTCAAATTTATGACATTTTTCAGGGTTGGCAGATTGTATGATTTTGCGTTGTCCGGTCTATATACAGTGTCTATAGTAGAAACCTGTTAAAGCCTGTCGGACACCAAAATAATAGCAGCAAAAAAAAAACATAATTTTTTTAAACATAATTCAACAAAACCGGTTGTTCATTTCCCAATAATTGAGTTATATCTACATTAGAAACAGTTGATTAAGATGTTAATTCTTCTTTCTGTTAAATTCTCGAACTTTCTGCATTAAGCTCAGTATCCAAGTTGTTTGAGGTGATTAATCTTCGAAAGCTAGAGCAGAGCGACGCGCACTATATTTCGCCAGATCAGCATGGATTTAGTCCCAAACGTTCGACAACTACTAATTTGACGTGCTTTACCTCTGTGGTACACCCGCCATCAGGTTCCCCGGAAGTTCTCCATCTTCTCTTGAAATCATAGGTACCATTTGCTTTCTTCTTAGTTTCGAAGAGTTTCCGCTTAACTAGAGCTCAGTACTTCTCTATTGGGCGAAGTTCTGGACAGTTTGGTGGATTGGTTGTTTTTGGCACGTATTAGGCCTCTTGTACCTTATACCATTCCAGGACCTATTTAGTATTGTAAAAAGAGGCCAAAACAGAGCTGAAGAGTCGTGGCTTCTGATAAACGGTAGCAACCGCTTTTGCAGACATTCTTTCTCGTACACATCCTTATTGATAGTGCCGGTAGAGACGAAACTTTTAGATTTTCGACCACAACTACATATGGCCTGCTAAATCAAATACTTCTTCGGGAATTTTAACTACTTCTTTGTCCGGAAATGCTCGGCAAAGGCGTTCCTTTGCATTGCGGTATAAAAAGCCTGACCCGAAAGCTGTGCCAAGTCTTCGAGTACGTATGTTTCGTCGTTCATTAAGATACAAGCAAATGTTTGCAAATAATTGGTGTAATGCTCCTTAGCACGGCTTTTCGCAGTGAAATTTTGCTTGTCATCACGGTTGGGCACCTTTTTCACTTTGTACGCCTTCAGTCCTTATGTCTTTTTGTACGTATGATCTTGACTTCCCAACTTTGCGAGCTACATTTCCCTCAGAAGGAGTGGGATTTTTCTCAGCAATGGCTACCAACTTCGTGTCCGTTTGTCGGGAGCATATTTTTCGATTTGTTCCACTTCCAACCTTCCGATCCACAGTCAAGCGCTGGCCAAATGATTTGCAAACACAAAACACGGTACTTATCGGTAGTTTTAGTTTCTCGGCAAGATCGCGTAACGATGAATTCGGATTTTTCTGCCGTTCGTACAAAATGCGTTTGCGCACTTCCACTTGATTCGAGGTTATTTTACTAAATGTAACAAGAATGAAAACAAGTTGAACCACTAAATAAAGTGGAGAGTTTCAGCTGTCATAAAAGTGAAACGTTTCAGCGATCCGTGAAATAATTCAAAATCTACACTGGAATAAAAGTGTCCGAAATTTAACATGGACGGGATTTAGTCAAATGTAGGCTCGATAGGTTCCATACAGAATATTCATTACTTCAACATCTTTCATTGGAACAAAATCACAGAAAAACACTTTTCAGTGCATAATCCTGTAACTGTAACTGTGATTTATTGAAAAACACGTCTAGTGTGTAGGTTGTAACAGAACAGAAGGATTTTATTAAACACATTAATTCAAGTCTTACTAGGGTATTGATCACTCTCCGTTAACCAGGAATTTGCGATAATCCTAGACCTTTTGTAGCTTCAATAAACTTTGCGGTCGGAACCGCCTTCGTGAATACATCAGTTTTCTGGAAATCCGATCCGACATGGTGTAATTGAATCGTGCCATCGTTCAGATTTTCTCTCACAAAATGATGTCGCATGTCAATATGCTTTGTGCGAGGTGAATAGCCGATCTCCTTCTCAGCAGGACACAATGCACTACGGCTGTCACAGGATATAGCCACTGCATCTTGAGCGCCAAATAGTTCTCCTCGTAGTCCACGCCACCATACAGCTTCTTGGGTCGCAGCAGCCAATGCCATATCTGCATTATTGGTATCTTGATGCCGTCAACCAGAATCACAGATAGTATTCGGTTCATTCACAAGTAGCTGCATCGTCACTCGCTCATGTTCGGGTTCCACTCCAATATTTCATTACCACTGTTCCGTCACTATCATTTGCTCCATCACTCAGACAGCTACAGCTATTCAATGGACAGAGAGTCCTGAAACGTGTCTGCCCAATCGAAATAAAATTACAAACACCGGTAACCCCAAAAACACAAAAACCAGCCAAGGTAAACAATAACCTAAATAGAAAGGTGAAGAGTAAAAAAAAAAAAAAAAAAAAAAAAAAAAACGAGAGAGTTGAAAAAAAAGCCGTGACATGACATGATTTCCTACGTAGATTTTTTTGTTTGTTGTCTCTATTTCACGAAGAAGTCAAAATAAAAGAAGTAGTCAAGAAAAAAAAAACGATGCCAGTGAAAAAAAAACCAGTTGAAAACAAAACCCGAAGGCAAATGCTAAGTCAAGCGGAAACGCGAAAAAAAGAAGAAAACAAGAAAGTTGATTCAATGTGTTATTATATATGAAAGAATGTATTTATTTTAATTTATATACACTGATGGAGAAAAAGAGAATAACTAATGAAAAACCGGAAAAGGCCGCATAAAATGAAATAAAAAGTGAAAAAGTGAAAAACGAAAAAAAAAACACACGCAGTGGGCTTTCTTTTCTGATAGTTCCGTATTGAGAAATCGTGGGGTGACTTTTTTTTATGTTCTTGCTTTATAATGCTTTTTCTTCTGATTATAGCAAATCTTTATTCTTCGAAATCTACATGCTTATCAAGGGTGCTCATTGAAGTTTTTTTTTTTTTTTGCTCTGATAGCTCAGTTTTTCGATTATGTGTTTATAATTGCAACGAGATTTTTTGTTTTGTCTTTGTTTTGTATTCATTAGGTATTTGCTTTTTTCGGTCAAGTGTTTTGTCACTCAAATCAAATGAATGGACGCACGCACCGTGAGTCCGACGTTGAGTACACTTGCTTTTCTTTCCATATAAAAGTAATAGTAAAAGTCAACAGAAATTACTTCTTCCGTACATATAAACGATCCACCAAGAGTGTATCATTCGGTTACACTTCGCATTAAATTGGTATTGGTATTGGTTTTTGTTTTCCCTCACTTTCCTTCCGTTTCGAATAATGAGATGTTGTGTTGTCTCATGTATTGATGTTTAAGAACGTTTTCGGTGTTGTTGGTTTTGTTTGTTTGTTGTTTATATGTTATTACTTCACTAGAGCAGTCCACTTTTTGGTAATTGGTTGTTTATATACTTATGCGCTTTTTGTTTGTTTGTTTCATCTCTTACTTATAACTCTCACTAGTCTTTGACGATGGAATATTTTCTAGTTTCTTTTTACCCTCTTTCAACGTGTTTCGTTTGTGGTATTTTTTTGTTTTTGCTATAGTTATTAGGTTCTCTGTACTGGTTTGTTTTACAAAAAAATGTTTGTTTGTTTTTCAGTTGCTTTGTTTCTCGGTTTTGCTTTGCTTCGTTATGTGTATTTGTGGTTTGCTTCTTATCGTTACATTTTCGTATGGGTAATTTTATTGGTTTTTATCCATTATCACAGATGTTCTCATTTGCACGTGGTTGATTTGAGTTTTGTTACGCTTTCGTCGCTCTTCTTGGGTTTAGCATGCTGTGCTTTTTCGCTACTGTTCCTGCCACTAAACGAGTAAACGTGCCAAGCATTTCATCACACTGAGATATAGAGCAATCATTAATGCTTATTTACAGACTCAGATTATTTTAAGGAAATCTATAAAATTTTACCGAATTCTCAACAGCTGAACGCTCGGTAATGTAAATGTTACCGAAATCCGTTAAAATTTTCACAGATAACTGTAAAATTTTACCGAAATGCGTTAAATCGGATTATCGAACGTTCAGCTGTTGAGAATTCGGTAAAATTTTACAGATTTCTGTAAAAAAATTTGAGTGTGTAGATTAATAAAAAATCAGAAAAGTAATTTCAATGGTCACAGTCCTCCCTTTGCTCAGCATGAGCATGATAATGATTGACCGCCCGAGGTTGCTACTCCGTTGTCACCAGATCAGTTGTTATCACCCAACAGCCAAAAAGATTTGGATAAACTAACCCCCAAACTATAAAAAAACGCAACCCAAGAAAAAAAAAACACAACCCCCCCACCAATTAGCCGTTTCGTGTTCCTCCCGATAATTGGGTTGCAGATAGAGCGGCGATGGTCGCGATACAATTGATGGGCAGATACAGTCTGTAAAATGGGAAGTGTCTGGTCTGGAAAAACATCTACTGCCTTGCACGAAAAAAACACGACTGTTCTGTGCTATTTTGGCTGGATTTGTTTTGAAGATGTGTGCGTGTAGCATCATGCCTCTATTTTGATTTTGAGATTAGCACTTCAGTTATCAAAATGTCGTCGAAGGAAGAGAAGCAACGCATCCAAATTTTGCACGTGCATGGCGAAAATTCAAACTACTCTCACGCTAATTTATCGAAATTGTTGAATGTGGCTACATCAACTGTTACCAACGTATTAAAAGTGTTCGGTGAACGTTTGTCAACAGCCAGGAAAGCTGGATCGGGGGGAAATCGAAAGCCGGAGACCACAGCGACGACAAAAAGAGTTGCCCGCTGTTTCGAGCGGAACCCCAACCTCTCCGTCCGAGATGTCGCAAAGAAGCTGGGAGTGGCACCTTCAACCGTGGATAGAGCTAAAAAACGAGCTGGTCTGTCGACTAACAAAAAAGTGGTGACTCCAAATCGCGACGATAAACAAAACACGTCGGCCAACGCACGATCGCGAAAGTTGTTCACGACGATGCTGACGAAGTTTGACTGCGTGGTACAGGGCGATGAAACTTACGTCAAGGCAGACTTTAAATAGCTTCCTGGACAGGAATTTTATACGGCAACCGGACGAGGAAAGGTGGCAGATATTTTTAAGCACATTAAACTGTCAAAGTTCGCGAAGAAATATCTGGTGTGGCAGGCCATCTGTACCTGTGACTTGAAGAGCAACGTTTACATTGCGACCGGAACCGTCAACCAGGAAATTTATCTGAGCGAGTGCCTACAAAAACGTCTACTGCCTTTCCTGAAGCGACACAATTGATCCGTTCTATTTTGGCCGGATTTGGCATCTTGCCATTACGGAAAAAGGCCATGGAGTGGTATGCTGCCAACAACGTTCAAGTGGTGCCCAAGGACAAGAGCCCTCCCAACACGCCAGAGCTCCGCCCAACCGAACAATATTGGGCCATTGTCAAGTGGAACCTTAAGAAGACTCAAAAAGCTGTTGTGAGCGAGAAACAGTTCAAGGCAAACTGGCGTTCTGCAGCGAATAAAGTGAACAAGGAGACTGTACAAAATCTTATGGCAGGTGTTAAACGAAAGACCCGGCAATTCGCATTCGGTTAAAAGGAAGCTCAGCTGAATATTTCTCCCGTATTCTGTATTAACTGAATTTGAAAAAGAAAAAGAATTTGACTTATTAATAAAAACTTTGATCGACTCACACACATTACTGTTTGACCAAATTTTGATGGGAACACCCTTTACCCCCCACCCAAACCAACCCACCCCCAATATATACACTTTTCCCCCCTCTATTTTTTCCCATTTTTTTTTATATTTCCCCCCACCTTTTTTTTCCGTGGTTGTCCTCTTCTCTATTCTACTTTCTCGCTTAAGGAATATATCACCCGAAAAAACCGATATCTTTCGGATTCAGAAGCCCCCACAAGTCCCCAACAGGTGGCGCGAATTCGTGACTAATACAATAGCTATATCATAGCTTATGATTGTTTAACACATACAGGGGATAGACAAAATGATCGGGACAAGCAAATTTTTGATCATCTTTGCAGTGCTCTAACTTCATGAAATATTATCCGATTTCAATTGTCCAAGAAGCATTCGACGGGGAATTCAATGTTATTTTATGTCTCGGTAACAAAATTGGCCATAGTCACCGGATACCGGGGTTGTTCCGGGTTTCCGGAGGGGCTATTTAACATGTTGACTTTGCGATGAATTTTCGTACAAGATGACGTTGTCAAACTTTTTTTTTCAGTAAACACACGAAAAAACGAAATATTTCCCAAGCGAATGAAAGGTCGATCATAGGAATCGGCCTAAAATTGACCGAGATATGGCCATTTCCGTGAAACAGGTTCTGATGAAGGGTCCTGGATGCGGTCAGTTCTTTATTTCACTCAAAACATGCTGTCACAGCTTTTTTTCTTGTTTTTTTCTTGTTTTTTACCACAAAGCTTATTATAAACGAAAAGTGGATCTTTGGCAATATTGGCCCCTCCCGGAACCACCGGAACAGCCCCGGGGGAACCTGTAGTAGGGGCCAATTACGATTTTAATCGAAAGCATGCCGTGCAGCAGCTCTATCTTCATGATTTTTCATAAATATGATTTTTATACACTTGAGAAGGACATTGGCTACATTGGCCCCTCCCGGAACCACCGGAACGACCCCGGGGGAACCTGTAGTAGGGGCCAATAACGATTTTACTCGAAAGCATGCCGTGCAGCAGCTCTATCGCAGAACACGCTGAACAAGATTATTAACAGATAGAGGGATGTTTACCCTCCACAATGACGTTCTTTTTTGCATGAGCAGTTTTTGGTTGGCGAGAAAAAAGGCTGACAAATGTTTGTTTACAAAAGCTTATATGCCCTTTTGACATATTGCTATACACTTCAGAAGGCTATTGGCTACATTGGCCATTCCCTGGACCACTGGAACGACCCCGGGGGAACCTGTAGTAGGTGCCAATTAAGATTTTACTCCAAAACATGTAAACAAGCTACCTGAACTGTCAAATGATGTCATGATGCAATGTTCTACACCAAATCCTTTTTACACGTATTTTTTTGCTCATTTTTTACGCGAGTTTTCGAAATAACAAAACATGTAAACAAGCTACCTGAAGTGTCAATTTTTTGCTCATTTTTTACGCGAGTTTTCGAAATAACACAGTTCACGATGGCTACGATTCTTACCGAGTTTCAACGTGGCCGATCCGGTTGGTGCGCGAGAGGCAGGAGCTTCGATTGCCGAAACGAGCAAAATAGTCGGCGTTTCGTAAACCACCGTTTGTCGAATCATGGCGGAGTATGAGGCCGGAAAAATTTCACCCGGTAAAAGTACTGGACGGAGACGAAAGCTTGGTAGTCGACAGCAACGGGCGTTGAAACGGATTGTTAAGGCGGATAGAAGGATTTCGGCTTTTAAAGCAACAGCAGCCCTGAACGACTCAATTGAAGAACCTGTATCAACAAGGACTGTCCGGAGGGAGCTGCACAGGATGAACCTGCGTGGGCGGGCAGCAATTGCCAAGCCGCTTATAAAGCCAGCGAATGCAGCGAAGAGGAAGCGCTGGTGTAAGCTCTATGCCGCTTGGACAGAAGCCCAGTGGAGGAATGTAGGAAATTCAGATGAATCCTCTTTCACGCTCTTCCCAACAACCGGGCGGGTGTACGTGTGGCGTTCTCCTGGAGAGGAGTACGACAAAGATTGCCTGCTCCCCACTGTGAAGCATGGTGGGGGATCGGTAATGGTCTGGGGCGCGATTTCCTGGCATGGGGTTGGTCCAATTGTCGCTGTAAAAGGCAAAATGAAGGCTGACCACTACAGAACTATATTGGATGAGCAGGTATTTCAACTGTTGGTGACATAATAAACACTACAAAGAGTTATTATTTTTAAATTTCAACTAGGTGCTTCCCATGATGCGATCCATTTTCCCAGAAGGGAACGGCGTCTTCCAGGATGACAACGCTCCCATCCACACAGCGAAGTCCATCAAGAAGTGGTATGAGGATCACGCAAGTGATTTCGATCACCTTGAGTGGCCTGCTCAGTCACCGGACATTAATATTATTGAACCATTGTGGTCAACATTGGAAGCAAGGGTGCGAAATGTTTTCCCACCACCTTCGTCTTTGAAGGAACTGGAGAAAACTTTGATCGACGAGTGGTATAAAATACCTGTAGACGTGATCCAAAACCTCTACAGCTCCATCTCAAGGCGGATTGAAGCCGTTCTTGATGCGGACGGAGGACCCACTCGCTACTAATAAAACCCACTATTCTCTATACTTCATCAAATTATTTCTTGCATATCCGAACCAAAGCTGAATAAATTGATCCTTGAAGCTACCAGGAAGCTGGTTCAGGCTAGCTAGTGAATCTTATAGTTCACATTTTGGAATAAAATCGTTATTGGCCCCTGCTACAGGTTCTTCCGAGGGCCATTCCAGCGATCCAGGGAATGGCTAATGTAGCCAATGGCCTTCCCAAGTCCATCGAAACCATGTTTACGAAAAATCATGAAGATAGAGCTGCTTCACGGCATGCTCTGGAGTAAAATCTTAATTGGCCCCTACTACAGGTTCCCCCGGGGTCTTTCCGGTGGTCCAGGGAGTGGCTAATGTAGCCAATGTCCTTCTCAAGTGTATAAAAATCATATTTATGAAAAATCATGAAGATAGAGCTGCTGCACGGCATGTTTTCGAGTAAAATCGTAATTGGCCCCTACTACAGGTTCCCCCGGGGTCGTTCCAGTGGTTCCGGGAGGGGCCAATATTGCCAAAGATCCACTTTTCGTTTATAATAAGCTTTGTGGTAAAAAACAAGAACAAAAAAAAGAAAAAAAGCTGTGACAAGGCTTGTTTTGAGTAAAATAAAGAACTGACCGCATCCAGGACCCTTCATCAGAACCTGTTTCACGGAAATGGCCATATCTCGGTCAATTTTAGGCCGATTCCTAAGATCGACCTTTCATTCGCTTGGGAAATATTTCGTTTTTTCGTGTGTTTACTGAAAAAAAAAGTTTGACAACGTCATCTTGTACGAAAATTCATCGCAAAGTCAACATGTAAAATAGCCCCTCCGGAAACCCGGAACAACTCCGGTATCCGGTGACCATGGCCAATTTTGTTACCAAGACATAAAATAACATTAAATTCCCCGTCGAATGCTTCTTGGACAATTGAAATCGGGTAATATTTCATGAAGTTAGAGCACTGCAAAGATGATCAAAAATTTGCCTGTCCCGATCATTTTGTCTATCCCCTGTACAACAGCCATGAAATACATAAGGCGTTTTGAGAAATTGATAATAATGACATAAGAAAATCATTTAGATGAACTGAGAAAACCATACTTGCTCACATTGATGGCAGAAAAGCTTTATGAAATCCAATAAAGTGGGTTCATGAAGTTTCATAAAACAAATCCCATGAATTTTGATAAATTTCCACATCAGTAATGCTTAGCAACTTCCAAAGTACAGGGTGCGGCAGAAAATAATGCGAAAATGTTCAAACTTGAGTATTGGGTTAATTCGTGTAGGTAGTGACTAATTTCTGTCGAAAGTGTATTTGTTTATGTTTACTTTCAAGTGCTGCATCCAAACATTCTATTTGTTTTATTGCAAATTCGTCAAAATGTTCGCGAAAGAAGTGATCACCAGTTTGTTGCTCGCCCAGAAGAAGCCGAAAGAGATTTCCAAGGTGGTAGGGTGCCATTTGGTAACAGTTTACCGCATAAAAAAGTTCTTGCAGGATGGTCCTAAGCAGCGGAAGCCGGGAAGCGGACGTCTGCACTTTGCACGCACGCCGAACGTGATCAAATCGGTCCGTGCAAAAATTGCTCGCAACCCGGTGCGTTCCATAAGAAAACTTGCAAAGGAAGAAACTATTTCGGAGAAATCCATGCGGAGAATCATCAAAGAAGACCTGCATGCATCTTCCAGAGCCAGAGTGAAACGCCACTTGATTACGGACCGGGTCAAGGAACTACGAGTGACTCGTTCCAAGAGATTGCTTTCCTTGTTGAAGAAGGAATCAATGATAATCCTGTTCTCCGACGAAAAGCTTTTCAGCATCGATGCTGTGGCCAGCAGCCGCACGAACCGGTTCATTTCACCGCAGAAAATGGAGAACGTTCCGGAAAAAGTGAAATTCAAATTTCAAACCAAACATCCGGCTGGTGTCATGATGTTTGGCTTGGTGGCGTCCAACGGTTTGAAAATGCCGCCTGTTTTCATTGATGCTGGAGTTAAAATCAATACCGAAGTGTATATCGTTATTTTAAAGGACCAAGTGCTTCCCTGGGTGAAACCCAACTTCTCCGAGGACCAAACCCAAGTAACAATTTCAGTTCTAATCCAGCCGTATAGCACTCCTCCCGGCTTTGTTGATGACACTACATTCAAAACTGTTTTGTCCACCAACACCTCCTATATGCATCTTTAAAGCCGAAATGTGTACAAAGTGGCCCACTCTATAGACGGTTGTGAAAACAAATTAATAAAACCTTTCTAAGACCATAAAGATTTTGAAAATGTTCTAGTGAAAGATGTTATGACCACTTGAGAACCATCATAAAACCTATTGGCCGCCATCAAAACCAGCATAGGGCTGAATGGCCACAGCTGTCAAACTTCACGGCGATATCGTGGTTGGATTTTGTTGTTTTGCTTTGTTGCTCTTCTGATTCATTCAACAGCAAATAATGGCTCAGAAAAAAGTTCTCCTGTTGCGGGAAATTATGATTGATAGCAAAATATATAAAACAAATTGAGTTTTTTTTTATAGCGTATCATGCTCCAAATCATATGCGCATTTAATTTTATGGTGAATATTGGCACGATAAGAGCTGAAAATTAATGCGCCTTGGAAATTATGCGAGTTTACAACAACAAAAACAAAATTGATAGAAATACATTCCGTAAATTAATCATGAAACTCCTGAAAATTGATGGAATTCAATAAGGTTATCTAAACGAATATCAAAGTTTGTCTCAGATTTACAGTTCAATTGTATTACATTTAAAATTTAATGTATTTATTTTTTCACATTTCAATTATTTCATATATTTCAACATGGCGATTGCAAGAAATCACAGTTTTGCCAAAAAGCCAATTTATCTTAGCAATGGCTACTATAAAACTATCTGGTCGCTTGGTAGCTTTCCTCAATGCCAGTAAGCCGTTTAATGCATTTACTGGAGGCAAAATGGTTTTAAAATGCTTTTTCAACTGACCATAATAAGATAATATGAATGAGTCCTAAAACGGCATTTCAAAACAGCATTTTATGAGTTTCTAAAGTCAAAATAAAACCTTTGATAGGAGTTTAGGGAATTTTAGAAGTTAAGGTTTTAAGATCGTTCTAAAGAAGCTGTGTAGGTTCTTATAAACCTGACTAAAATTTGAAACCTATTGGCATCTCTTGCTGCCATAATAAAGCCGAATTGATTTCTAGTGGCTTTCATAAACTTTAATAAAACTTAATAAAGCTGGATGGTTTTGGCAATGTTACTTGGGAACTTTTTCCCCCACCAGGGAGGGGGCCCCCGTCCCCCCGCCCGCCCAACCCCAAAAAGGGTAAAACGAAACCCCGAATTTTGGGCCGAGGGATTTCCGCCCCCCTAGCGGGCAATTTTTACGCTGGTTTAATTTGTTTGTGTGCATATGGTGAAACGCGCGCCCCCAAAACCACACCCCCTAGTGTGAAAACCCTGAAGTCAACCATAACACGCACATGGCAGTCAATGTCGGAGGACTACGTCCGAAAGGCATGCTCTGGCTTCCGGCGTCGGCTCGAGACTGTTATTAATAAAAATAGAGGTCACATTGAATAAATGTGACCTCTATTTAAAAGGACTTAAAAAAGATAACTGCACTCGAAAATGTTGATATTATTGCTTGAATTTGTTGAAAATGGGATTTGAAAGAAATAGAACAAATTTTCGCATTATTTTCTGCCGCACCCTGTATACTGCAAAATGACCTCGGATTCCAAGCTTTCAAGAAACGTAAGGTTCACGGAGTTTCGGAACCTTCCAAGCAGAAACGACTCGAAAGAGCAAGTCTGCTTTTGTCGCGGCACGGTGGGGAAGAATTTATCTTTTCCGACGAAAAGTTATTGGTCTTGCAACAATCCCACAATGTCCAGAACGACAGATTGTGGGCTCTCTCTTCGAGAACTGTTCTTGAGAGTGATAGAAATATTCCACGGTTCGAAAGTGCTGCGTGAGTGATGGTTTGGGGAGGAATTTGCAAGCGAGTCAAATTACCACTGGTTTTGATCGAAAAAGGCGTTAAAGTGAATGCCGTATATTATAAAACGGAAGTTTTGGAGAAAGTTGTCAAGCCATATGTACAAGAGGTATTTGGAGATGATCACTATGTGTTTCAGCAGGATGGAGCGCCATCGCATACTGCAAATCACGTTCAGGGCTGGTGCCGAGAAAATTTGACCGACTTTTTGGACAAGAATGAATGGCCTCCCAGTTCACCAGATCTGAATCCCTTGGATGCTGGCGAAGGTAAATGACCACAGGGCGTCTAATATGAACCAATTCAAACCCGTAATCAAACGAATTTGGGACGAAATGCCAATGGAAGTTGTGCGTGCCGCCTGTGAAGGTTTCGAAAAACGTCTGGAGCTGGTCAAGAAGGTTAAAGGCGGTGTTATTCCAAGACATATGCTGTAGTTGATCAGTATTATATTGCAATATAATGGGTAAAGTTATCAATAAAATCTGGATTATCAATTTGAAATAAATAGTGTTTTATTTTGTATGAGAATATATTGGACACGGTGTAAACACGAAAGGAAACCTATTAATTTTCCAATTTAAAAAAACACCTATTCCAAATCAGCCGCTACAAATAGCGCATATCGATATCGACGAATTTCGCGCCAACTTATCCAGTGTTTGGCAGCACCCTCCCGGAATCCAATGAAACTTTGTGGGTGTGTAGACTATATCTTTTCAAGCGACTTTGCATACTTTGTGTTTTCAAAAGGTATGTAGACTACCATTTGAAAAGGGCTTATTTTTTTTATCGGTTTTTTTTTTTAAAATCAACATAACTCAAAAAGGACAAGACTTACAAAAAAGTGATGTATGGGTGACTTTTAGAAAATTGTCTTAACTTTTATGAAAAAAAAATGTTAAATAGATTCTTACACGCTAAAATTAAATATTTCAAAATTTAAAGACAATTCGCAAAAAAGTTGCTATCTTAGAATTTGACAAAAGTTTTTTTTAATAAAGGCAATATAATTTTCTAAAAGTTTGCGATACAGTGCAAGATGGGCACTTTTAAGGAAAAAAAAGTTTTTCTAACAACACATTTTTCATGTCCTATTTTTACCGTGTATCGCGCCAACTCGTCTTATAATTTGGTCCTAAAACCCCAGAGAAGCCAATTAAATTTAATTATAATGACGATTTGGATTTTTTAAGGGTCTTTGAATGTTTGAAAAATCAAGACTACTATTTGGAAAGGACTTATTTTTAAATTAATATTTTTTTTAAACTTTAGTGATAATACAATTAAATCAGATGGCTGATCCTGTTTATTACCAAAACTTTGAAGTATACTACAAGAAGGACAATAAATTGGAAAACAAAAGCTTTATAATATCATAATATCTGAAGTATTGACCCAGGACTCAAAAGCAGTTCAGTTGTTTGTATCAAAATTGCTAGATTTTATGAACCAAAATTCAATATACAGGGTGTTTGGTTCCTTATTAAGAATCTTACAGAAGAAAATGAATTTTAACTCACGCGTAAGATTTCCCATCATTCAGTTGCAAGCCAAAGCAAGTGCAAACAACGGAATTGTTTGTCATTTCTCATACAACAGACGTGATTTAGGCGATATCTCGCATAACATTACTTGAAATATCCCATGAATTTACAGTGTGTCTCACAATAGTTGTCACCTTTTTTCAGTCTTGGTTTATTTCAACTGGGTAATTTTAACAGCGGAATTGATTATATCCGTTTTGAGTGTATTATTTTGACAGCTTATCGCTAAAGATAAATAAGCGATTCCGTTTGTTTATGTTTATCAGCTACCTTGGAAGCCATACGGGAGCAAGTTTTAAAATTACATTTGCAAAAGCTTAGACCGTATCAGATATTCAATTGCCTTAAGCAGTTCCGAATAATAAGCAATTTGTTTTTCGTACCTTGAAACGGTTCAAGGAAACTGGAAATGTCCTTACACAACACAAAGGAGGTGCCAGACGAACTGCCAGAACGAAGAAAAAGATCAAATATGTGAGGGAGCGAATAAGACGTAATCCGGCCGTATCTGGTCGTAAATTGAACAAACAATTTCAAATGTCTCCTGCTTCAATGAACAGGCTTCTCAGATATGATTTGGAATGCAAGCCGTACAAGAAACAACGGGTTGACGGAGCGTCAAATGCAAGCCAGGGTCCAAAGAAGCAGAAATCTTTTGGTTCGACACGGTGACTGCGAGATTTTATTTTCGGATGACAGTCATAATCAACAAAATGATCGTGTGTATGGCAAAAGTCTTGCCAATATTTCAAGAGATAAACTAGCTGTAGAACGCTATCAGAATGTATCGAAAATCATGGTATGGGGCGCCGTTTCACGAAAAGGAAAACTTCCTCTTCTTTTCATAGAACCTAACGTAAAAATCAACACTGAATATTATGTACATCGACCAGGTTTTGAAGAACCATCTGCTTCCTCATGCTTCAACGCTGTATGGGAATACACCATATTGATTCCAACAGCTCCAGCACACAAGGCAAAGAAGACACAAGCGTGGTGCGCGGAAAATTTGCCCGATTTCATCACAAGCGAAGAATGGCCTGCATCTTCACCGGATCGCAACCCACTTGACTACCTTGTTTGGGGTTATATCTTCAACATATAGGCCCTAAGAACGGGCTTTCTTTAGATCGATTCAAGAAACATTTGGGACCAAATTCCTCAGGAAATCGTGCGTGCCAGCTGCGATGGGTTTACAAAGCGTTTGCGCAAAGTTATCAAGGAAAAGGGCGAGAGATTCGAATTGAACTAATATGGTTTATTTCTATAACATGTATCTTTCAAATGAAAAATAAATGCTATGATTTGGTTGATTTGTATTGCTGTAATCCCATTTTGTTTTAGTGACACCTATTGTGAGACACCCTGTTTGCCAAATGTATGTAGCATTTCATATATGTGCATTAGAAAATTACAGGATCCTTTCAAACTGTGTACATCTTCATACGCCGCTTCCGTAGTAGCTCTGATCAATTGAGGAAATCCAAAGTACTTCTGATTGAGTAAACGTACAAGCATGCATGATTCGTCAGTTCCCAAGTAATGAAATGCTTGAACATCTTCGTTTCATCATCATCTCTCACTTCCACCGCCCGATGATTACTCCTCCATCTCACAAATTCCGTATTATCACGCACATTTTTATTCTCAATCGCTTGAATTCGCACCTGCTAACCAAAAAAAGGTAGTTCGACTTTTACTAACTCTATAACAGTAGTTCTCTTGTCTCTTTTGAAGTCTTTAACGTTCTCATGCTTTATAAATAGAGTGCTTTCGAGTTGTTGTACACAAGACTATTCGCGCTTGCTCCTAACGAGGTGATTTTCTTATCTCGCCTCAATTGTTTCTCTTTCTCTACTAATTAACGATGGCATCTTGTTTGTTTCTTTTTCCCTAGCTCGTTGTTATTTTCTCTCCCTCTCTCTCTCTCACTTGGAACGTTTATAAGCCAATTTAACAGGTATCTTCTTCTTCTTCTTTTTTTGAAAATAAAAAATCATCTTGTTCGTCTCCGCGACCAACAGAAGGGGGAAACCTACACACATCTACTTCAGGGAAATTGTTTGCCACTAGAGTAATGTATCTACGAACATCTATTCGGTAGCGATTATGCATTTCATGCCATTTGAATTTATTCTTGTTATTCGGTAGTGATAGTGTTTTGATTATTATGTTTAAACTCTTTTTTTCTTCTTCTTTTCTGTTGCTCAGTTTGCTTCAATACATCAAATACATACACGATTATCTAGAATACACTCTCTACAAGTATGTGTTTAACGCTAAATGTTCCATAACCACAGAAGAATAAATTAAATAACTGTACTTGCCTTACGAACTAAGAGAAGAAAAAAAGGATAAGAATGTTGCATTACCGTGTTCAGTGTTTGGATTAAATATCGCGCTTTGCTGGAGTGTGTTTGTCGAACCAACCCGAGGACTCGAGAAAATAAATAAACTGCGACGGCAAGTGTGTGTGTGTGTGTGTTGAGTTTAGCTGTCCATGCCGTGCGCTCTCTGGGTTCTCCGTCGGTTTTACACATTATTTCGATCGCACTCCATACTCGGTGTTTTCATATTCTATATCGTATTTTCTCGCTCTTTCTCTCAACACCATCAATCAGTTAGTTTTCGCTTTTGTGTTTTTTTGTTGTTTTTTTGTTTGTTTGTGTTGTTATCATTTGCGTACTTTGCACATTATCACAGATCTAATTTGTTGCGTTAAGGAATTGTTGTTATGTTCTTTGTTGTTTGTTTGTTGGTTTGCTAGTCGCATCATACATTTGCTCAATTGTAACACATTTTTGTTTCATACTGTTTTTGTTGTTGTTGGTTTGATTTTACTAGCTTTTCTCTAAATTCGCTTTTAGGCACGCCGTTGTAAGATCTTCTTGGTTTGCTTTTGATCCCTTCTGATGTTTTGGTTTGCTTTGTGTTTGTATTTCTAACATTGTTGTTTCTATCAAAAAGATCGATCATTTCCGGGAAGGGACGGTTTTAGCATTAAAAAATTTTCATCGCCGGCTCTGTATCATTTTGTGTTATTTTGTATCTTTGGCTAAAGCGTTCCGACTTACCTACGTACTTATAACACGATGGGATACCAGTTCGTTTTGTTTCATTTGTTAATGTTACTATAGCTTTGTCGTTCTACCTTTATGCTCTTCGCGCAATGTGTTAGTCCTTAATTAAGCAATCCTTAACTCTGATTTGTATTTCGTTTTTTTCCTTGCTGATATATACTTCTTGTTGGTTATAAGTTCTAGATTTCTTACCTTTAAAAACCCATCTTTAGATCTGGCTCTTTTGCTGACTAGGAAAGTAACGGGTGTCCTGTTGTAGCACGAAAAAAAAAATGTAAACTTAATGATCAGTTCCGAGACATGTTTATAAGTATAAAAATTACCTCCTTATATACATTACAGTGTGATCGTTCAGTAGCCTTTATCGATTTTTATTCCTTGTTTATAAGTTTAGCGATTGGTTATTTCTTTTGACAACAAATCCTCCTTATATTCTCGCGGTAATAAGGTACACAGAACGTTTCTTCGACTATTACTTAAACGCTAATCACTCTTAGCTTTCAACAGAGCTTCACTATAGGTATGTTCGATAAAATACCGTTTTGGGGTTGCATGCTGTTGGAATTTCCCTTCGTTTTGATTTGTTTCCTCTCTCATCTCAGATAGTAGACATCACTTCGTTTTGTGGATGTTCTCCCTCAGTTCTGTAAGATTTCTTCTCCTCTTCAATTGTATTGTGTGTTTCTTAAAATATGATCTATAGTCTTTTGGAAATAAATATTTTAGATTCGCTAACGACAGTTTCAGTTTTGCATACTTTTCGGTTTTTGTTGTATTTCAACTGATAATCACATTTTCTTTCAGTTTTTGTAACACATGTTTAATAAATTCAGATTACTAGTATTCAGAGAGATACTGTTTGCGGAAGGTTTGGTAAACTGTTTAGTAACTTTGCGGTAGACCGAAGGTTAGTTTGATGAAGTGAATTTGAATTTGGTGGGATCTCTGGTGATTTGTTACAGTCCGTTAAAACTAAATTGATCTAATTTGTTGTTCGTGTAGTTTGCGATTTGATTTGAATGAAAAGAATATTGGTAATCGAGTTTTACCAGCGTTTTAAGAGATTTTTGACATAAGGCTAGTGCCATATGACATGTAATAGTGCTTAACCGTTTTGACTATGTTTACGTCTTACGACACAAATCATATGTTCATATCTCTAATCTTCTATCATAATTAATTAATCTGCGAGCAAGAAGAATTTCTGTCTTTGCCGGCGCCGGTGATGTGGCAAGCGTGGTTGCCTCTCACCACACTCGATCTGGTATCAATCCAGTCGGCTCCATAGGGATTTTCTAAGACGAAAAATCTCCAATCACGTCTTGCTTTGGAAGGGAAATAAAGCCGTTGGTCCCGGCCTAGGTGTTGATGGGTTCGATATGTAAAATCCAGGTCGTTTCCTCGCGTGACAAACCAGCCTCAGGCAAAAAGTCACGTAAATACGAAACAACAACAACATCCCAACAAACATCGGTGTTGAATTAAAGCTTGTTCAAACAAATTTGGAGAAGCTATTCAGCTATTCTAGAAGAAACAGCTGAATAGCTTCTCCAAATTTGCTTGAACAAGCACTAATTCAACATCGATGTTTGTTGGGATGTTCTGTCTATTTGTTGCTTTCAAAATTCGCTCAACTTGAATTGTTTCCTGCGGGAACAAATAGGATTGTTTGGATGGAGTGAATTTATGGATACAGGAGATTGCAAAGCGCGAAGATTAAAGCGTTTTTAATAATATACAGTGACAGCCGTTATACTTGTCTTGTTGGGTTTCATGGTTTCATTTTAAAGGCTGGATCACAATAGCGCATTGCGTCGCGTTTGCCGCCACAATACACCCTCAGCTTTGAGGCATTTGTTATGATTTTGAAATGTCATAATGTTGTGTAGTGTTCGGCGTTTGGTTTGATATAATCTTGTAGGTAATCCAAAATTCCTAAATTTGATGTCAGCAGTTTGAACCGAGTGGCTTCCATGGGTTTTGTAAACAAGTCGGCCAGTTGATCACGGGTACCAATCGGCTCGATGTGCACCGTACCGCTCTCAACCAGATCCCGGATGAAGTGATGCTTCACGTCAATGTGTTTGGTCCTTTTACTTTCCAGGTTCTTGGCCATACCAACGCATCCTCGGTTATCCTCGTAAATCGTCACAGGGTTGGCAGCTACATTGAGGTCTTCCAGAACCCCGCTGATTCACACGGCCTCAGCTGTTGCTGCGCTGAGAACAAAGTATTCAGCTTCGCTTGACGACAACGAAACCGTCGGTTGCTTCTTGCTGCTCCAGGCTACGGTACATCCATATACTTTGAAAATGAAGCCGCGCACGGATTTTCGGTCCAGAAGGTCGGCCGCCCAATCCGCATCAGCGTAACCGACGAGCACTTCTGCTTCGCTGTTGCTCCGGTATTCGAGATTCATTATTTGTGTCCCACTCAGGTATCGCACCACTCGCTTCAGTGCAGTTCAGTGCACGGGTAAAGAGCTCTGCTGGAACCGGCCGAGATAACCGACAGGATAACATCATACATCCTGAATCAGAGCATGATGTACATAAGGCTTCCGAGCGATACTCGATATGGTTCTTCTGCGGTAGGCCCATCTCGTGGAAGTTGTAGGCCTTTTTCCATTGGAGTCCTTGACGGATTGCACTCGCTCATGCCGAAACGATTCAGCACCTTCACGATTCTGGTCTCCTGCGATAGCCTCATGGATCCCCCACTACGGTTGTAGTCTATCCGCATTCCGAGAAAATGTCGTAGTTCGCCACAATCGGCCATTGCGAACACGGAGGAATGTTTATTCTTTAGCTGGTTGATGGTGTCAAAGTTTCTTCCCGCAACCAGAAGATCATCGACGTATAAGATGATATACAGCTCGTCACCATCGCGGTGCCTGACGTACAGGCAGTAGTCTCGCTTCGACCGAACAAAGCCCATCTTCTCGATCTCACTGGTGAACTTCTGGTTCCAACACCGTGGCAATTGCTTTAGTCCGTAAAGCGACTTTCGCAGCATGCAAGTCATGCCCGGCGCTGATTGCACACCGTCTGGAGCACAGATGTAAATAGTTTCCTTTAGCTTGCCGTGCACGAATGCTGTCTTCACATCCATCTGGTGAAAGAAGAAACCTTCGTGGACGCCTACCACAAGTATGATCCTGATTGTCGCAAGCTTGGCCTCTGGAGCGTACGTTTCTTCGTAGTCCAGTCCCGGTTTCTGGAGGAAACCTTTCGCGACGAGTCGGGCATTGTACCGAACTGTTCGTCCTCCTTGACACGTAAAACCCATTTCGTTTTCAACGGCTTTATGTTGGTGGGGCATGGTACCAGTTTCCACACCTGGTTGCTTTCCATTGCTTTCAGTTCGTCCTGAATGGCTTTCAGCCACTCATCTCGATCGTCACGAGTCAGCACATCTTGTTAGGTTTGAGGAACATCTAAGGGGGGAAGAAAATGCGGCAGAGGTTGCTCGGTAACCAGATATATAGTCCAGAAATTTACCTGGAGTCCTGCGCTCCCGTTCACTACGCCTCGACGAATCGCCATGCGCTTCGCGTCTTTCTATTTGTGAAGGGAGCGCAACGGTTGTAGATCCAGTTGGCTCGTCCTGTTGTGGATCCTCGAAGATGTCTTCACTTTTGTCTGAATCTTCTTCTTCGTCGGTATGCTTCTCCGCTTTAGGCACTTGTGGTTTCGCTTCCCCCTCTTGCTCGTACGACGGTAACACCAATAACTGTTTCTCCTCTTTTCTAGGCACAGATGCGTACGGAAAACACATCTCATCAAAACGGACGTCACGAGCAATAAGCACCTTCTTGCTTTTCTTATTCCAGAGTCGGTACCCATTGGGGGCATAGCCAATCATGATGAGTTTCTGGCTTTTGTTGTCCAACTTCTTGCGGAGCTGGACAGGAATCCACGCATATGCCTTGCAGCCAAAAACCCTTAGCTTTGCAAGATCCGGCTTGGATCCAATCCAGCATTAGGCCGGTGTACTGCCTTTTAACACCGCTGCTGACGGACTGCGGTTTATCAAGTACACTGCTGTAAGAGCAGCTTCGTTCCACATTGACTTCGGCATTGATGAATCAATCTGCATGGTCCATGTAGACGACGGTGGCTTCAACCTGGATACCCTTTGTCCTGTAGAAATTTTTCTGCATTTTCGAGCAATATTCCCTGCCCCCCACCCTCCCCCCCCCCCCCCTCCCCTTTCATCCGATCGCAGCAAGCCGTGCTTCGAAACTGACGTGTTTTGCTTTTGCTGCGTCGTTTTCGCGAAAAAATCAATAGTAATTCGTAATTTAACTTGAACTAACAGTGAAATCATAAAATCTCCGCGTGCATTGTGTAAGCCGTAGTAAATACAATCGATTCCCTTTCGAAATGTTTGAGTGTCGGTAGTATTTCCCCGTTTTTTTTTTTGTTTTTGTGCTTCGCCCCCGCACCCGGAAGAAGAGTTACATCAGCTTAGTTTTGGTTATTAGTGGTAATATTGTGACACTCGGGTATAATTTATTAGTTTAGAGTGTTTTTCCGCTTTGTCGCGAGTGAATCGATGATTATTAGCAGTTTTGAAGCTCGAAATAGAATCGCCTCATTGCGGGGATTTGCATTATTGGCAGTGTGTGGAGTGAAAAAAAAAAGACGAGTGCAATGTAGAGAACAGCCATTTGCTGGTCAGAAGCAGCAAACGAAAACAACGCGCATGGACGGGTGAAAAGCTTGCACATAATTTTAGGTGCATTCACCACGGGGTGTACAGAATTTTGTTATGCAGGTTGCATATCTAGCGGGCGGTTTCGCAACGTTAATTTTTGCGCATATTTAATCGCGAGTGCAAAAAATTAATTACGAATCAACGTCGACATTTTTTTTTTATGAATGAACAAGATAGTGTGATTCAGGAGGCGGACATGGGTGAGATGTATCTGACTATAACTATATAACAATAATCTTATTTCCAAATAATACTAAATACGTGCCTGGTTTGGAAATTCAAAATTTCCAAATCTGGAAGTGTGTTACAGTGCCCTTATCCAAATGATATCGGTAATGTTTACATGCGGGGCTTATTGTATGTGAAAGTAACCTCGGAATGGGCGTGACTCTCCAGACATTCTGAAATGGGTTGCTGGATCTGCAGTAGAGCTATCACTTTCTAGCTCCCGGATTAAAGCTGCTTCCAATGGTCACTTGAATGATTATTGTAAACAGATTTCTTCCATAATACCATTGCCGGCCGATGGGTGTTAGATTGGACACACACACACACGAACACAATCCGAACCTCTACTGAGTGTAAGCGCTGGTGAAGTTCAACGAGGGAATAACTCAAATTCGATCCAGCTTCGCGTTATGTTGGCCGATTATTTGATGACAAATTGAATACCTATTAATAAGTATAAATAGTTTTTAAACATGACATGCCTGTCGTCTCTTTATGAACTTGCATTTCATCCAAATTGTTGGAGTCTTCTTCTCTTTCTTCAATGGCTCTACAATCCCACTGGAACTTGGCATTTCCAAAGTTATTAATTGAAATTGCACACATTAGCATTTCTACAGCTATTAGTTGCAAGCTTTTCTATGCCTGAAATGTGCATGAATATCTTGTGTGGCAAGTACAATGGATACACTAGACCCAGGGAAAGAGAATTTTTCCCATCCGAAAATAGCCTAAGACCGGACCGAGAATTTAACTCGCCATCTCCGGATTGGCAATCCAACGCCTTTGCTCGCAAGGCTAACTAGAGACCCCGTTGGATCGGTGGAGTCATACGTCCCAAAAAACATGTTGTGTGGCGTGTCAGATTCCATGTATAAGAAGGGTGTTGTATTTGTTTCTCAGGAGTTTCTCAACAGCTTTCTCCAGGGTTTCAACCAAGAATTTTATCAGAAATCTTCCGGAAATTCCTCCAAGAAATATACCATAAATTCTTCCAGGAATAGTTCGAGAAATTTCTTCAGGAATTATTCTGCAAATTCCTCCAGAAATTCTTCCAGAAATACCTCCTCCATGAACTCCTCCAAGTCCCACTGGGAAGTTCCCCTACTTTGGGGGTTATTCCAGCAATTCCTTTGTTAATGGGAAATTTTCTATCTTACGTGGGAAAATTTCTTCCGCGAATTCATCTAGGAATTCTTCCGGTGATTCTTTCAGGAGTTCGAATTTTCCATGGAGTTCCGCCTAATATTTCTCCTGAAGTACAACCAGGATTTTCTCCTAGATTTCCTGCAGTTTTTTTTCCTGGAACTCTTCCTGGAGTTCCTCCACGTTTTCGCAGGAATTTCTTCAAAAGTTTCGCCTTGCAGTTCTGACAGGAACACCTCCTGGAGGAACTCCAGATTATTTATTTATTTACATCACAATACTATAACATATCCTGATACACAATATCCCTCCATAATGCCCGATTCGTGGCTGCTCCTCTCCAATCCCTTGGGCACCTTGTACCCCCTAGATCTTGCTCCACCTGGTCTGACCATCTTACACGTCGTCTTGTACCAACCGGATTCCCGTCGAACACCATTTTTGCAGGATAGTTGCCCGGCATTCTCGCAACATGTCCAGCCCAGCGTATCCTTCCAGCTTTTGCCACCTTATGAATACTGGGTTCGCCGGCGAGTTGCGCGAGCTCATGGTTCATCCTTCGCCTCCATAGTCCGTCCTCCCGTACTCCACCAAAGATGGTTCTTAACACCCGTCGCTCAAAAACTCCGAGAGCTCGCAGGTCCTCTTCAAGCATTGTCCACGTCTCATGCCCGTAGAGAACAACCGGTCTTATTATCGTTTTGTACAGGATGCACTTCGTACGGGAGCAAAGTCTGTTTGACCGTAGTTGCTTGTGGAGCCCATAGTAGGCACGACGTCCACTGATAATCCACCTCCGGATCTCACGGCTGTTATCGTTGTCCGCAGTAACCAGTGAGCCGAGATAGACAAATTCATCGACTACCTCGAACTCATCGCCGTCGATCGTTACACTGCTGCCCAGTCGGGTCCTGTCGTGCTCGGTTCCGCCTGCCAGCTTGTACTTCGGTTTGGACGTATTTATCTTCAACGCACTATTCACTGCTTCGCGCTTTAGTCTGGTGTACTGTTCTGCCACCGCCTCAAATGTTCTGCCGACAATATCCACGTAATCGGCAAAGCAGATAAATTGACCGGATCTGTTGAAAATCGAGCCTCGCATGTTAAACGCCGCTCGTCGCATAACACCTTCAAGAGCAATGTTGAACAGGAGGCAAGAGAGACCATCACCTTGACGAAGCCCCCTGCGGGATTCGAATGAACCCGATAATCCACCCGATATCCTCACACAGCACTGGGTTCCATCCATCGTAGCCTTGATAAGTCGGGTCAGCTTCCCCGGAAAGCTGTTCTCGTCCATGATCTTCCATAGCTCATTTCGGTTAATTGTATCATATGCGGCTTTGAAGTCGATGAATAGATGATGCGTTGGGACTCTATATTTACGGCACTTTTGGAGGATCTGCCGCAAAGTGAAGATTTGGTCCGTTGTAGACCGTCCTTCGATGAAGCCGGCCTGATAACTTCCCACAAATCTATTTGCTAGTGGCGACAGTCGCTGGAAGATGATTTGGGATAATACTTTATAGGCGGCATTAAGGACAGTGATCGCACGATAGTTTTTACAGTCCAGCTTGTCGCCTTTCTTATAGATTGGGCAGATAACCCCATCCTTCCACTCCTCCGGTAGCTGTTCGGTATCCCAAATCCTGACTATCCAAATCCAGATATTCCTCTTTAAAAAAAACCCTGCTTCCTTCAGCGGAATAATAAGTATCTCATGCTGCTTAATTTTGTTTTTAAATAGCACGTGCTTTCAAAATCCTTTTTTTCCCTGAAATCTTGATAATTATTTATAAAAAAAAAGCCGGAAACCAACGCGTCGATTATGATTCTTTCAAAAACAAAGCACCTGACGCGCGTGACGCGGTCAATTTAGAACATTTTCACAACATTAGTATTATGGTTTCAGTTGAAAACCGAATTTATCGACTAGCGACAATCGATTTTACTCTCGTTCTGTAAGTTATACCTAATGTCGGAAGTAGTGCGCTGTATGGCGCATCTGGTGCGCTATACAACGCGCTGCTTCCGATATTTGTTACGACGTATGGATCGACAGTAAAATCGATTGTCGCTAGTCGATAAACTCGGTTTTCAACTGAAACGATAATAGAATGACGCGAAGCGCGCGACGCGTCTTTGCTTTTTGAACTTGTATTGAGTAAAGACAACTCCGCGGTGGGTGAAAAAATTGTTCGAAAGCACTTGCTTCCATGACGGCCAATTCGAAGCGACGAGAAATGCCACGGAGCATAGGTGTATTGAGTTTCGTGCGCCTGGAGGACGCAGGATATCGGTTGTCGACGGCGGCAAGGGTGCACCCGGCCGGTAAATGTGAGTACTTTGGAAGAAATCTGAATCTGCTTTTGTAAACAAACATTTCAATCGCTGATTTCTTGTGAAAATTAGTTCAATCTCAAAAACATAATATACCAGATCAAAGAGGAATCATTCCTCTACTTGATTGTAATTTTAATTTTTGGAACTGTGCTTATATTCGGCAAATGTGCGAAATCGGCGAATGAAGTGTTAGTTTACAAAAGCAGATTCGGCCTTGGCACGAAGTTCCTCGGAAATTCCATGTATTGTGACGGCGGCTGAACGCTGGAAAATCTGTCTACCAAAATGCAAGTGAATTGTACGTAAAAAATCACGTAACATTTATTTGATTTTCACGTAGAATGTGGATAGACATGGATATCACGTAGCTCTTACGTGAATTCCACGTGTTTATTACTGGTTTTAACAGTGGACGAAAATTACGTGCGTTTCACGTGGAAACAACGTGTCGATTTTTTTTTTGAGTGTACGTTAGTAAAGAACCCACGATTTCATTCCATGGCAACTACGATCAGAAAATATGACTAAAGAAATTAATCCACCGAAAAGTTACTAAACAATCTCTAACCTCCGCATTTGTTGATTCATATTCCTAAACTAATGTCCAATAAATATTTAAAAAAAAACGGAAAACAAATATAAACAGAACAAATACTAATCGATGTTGTAAACACACCTGAATAAGACAAAAAAAATGATGAATAAATCCCCAAAATACATAAATAATTTAACCGCAAAAAATATAAATCACAGATCCGTTGTTATTGTTTTCACATCTTATCAACCTACACACGTACGTTGTTCTTCCTTATGACCATTTCTAAACATATTAGCAACTCGCTGGCCGTTTCTTCGCGATTCGTTTCTCTTCTCTAGCTATATGCGATAGTAATTCTCTCTCATCCTAGTACTTAGTAAATCCTATCCTTCGCTAACAAATATCCCTTCACTTTAAATAAATTCATCTACAAATACACGGTGTTTTGCTTCCTTTCCCGAATCCTTTCCTTTGCTAAAACAATTAAAAAGAATCATCCGTGCATGCAACGTGGTGTTCTACATTTAAAAACAAAAATTGCACTATATTCCTATGAGCGTGATTCTTCTCCTACGTCGATCAAACGCACGCGCGATGGATGAAGAAAGTCGACCTTTTCAACGTTGGCATGAAAGGGAGGGGGGATAATGCAACCCTTTTGCTGTTCCGGTTCGATCTTGTTCTCTCCCTTATTTGAGCTAGACAGGGTCAAACTTTATGTTCGTTTGATTTGTTTTGTTGTTTGTTTTTTCGTCTCTTCCTTAAAATATCTAAACATATACCTATAAAAATATAATGAACAATAATGATGACTTTTCTCTTCGCTTTGAGTACTTTTCTGCCGTTGCTGCTCGGTTCGGTAATTTCCTACTGGTAAAGCAAGGCTATTTTCTGTGAATGTTTTTTGGGTCTTGAACTAGAGCGAACTGATGATGGCGACGGTTGATCTGGTTGGTTTCCGTCTTTTCAACAATTGCAGCAACTAGCGCACTATTGCAGAACATTCTATGTGGCGTGGGGTGTACTTACTTGGTGGCTCACTTAAGAAGCAATGCTGCTGCGGATGTACTGGAGAATGTACTGATCGCGGACTTCGTCCGCCACCGGATAGTATCCGAGTGCGGGTGGTAGGGTCTTCTGCTCCAGCGGAGCCCACTTTTGCCCAAGTTGGGTGCGTATTTCCTTTTTGAGGGAGAGAAAGTGGAAATGGATTAAATCTTGTTGAAAGTGTATATTACCTCGGTTAATATACCTGAATGAATGGAGCCGCCATGGAGGATGGCATCGAGATGTCGAGCAGGGCAACCTCCAGCACCTTCAGATCCTTACCCCGTAGACGCGAAATTCCAACCAGATTATGTGGATCCAGCACATAACCGTGAATGACGATCTCCTCGAGTTTTTTGCAGCGCCAGGCCATCATCACCAGCGGGTCTTGATTGGTACGCACCATTATTTCCATGATATTGCGGTACCCTTCCATACGCTGCAAAAGAACGACTCTGTTAGCTGTATGTTTTTGGATAAGATATTTCACGAACGTACGCTTGTCATGGAATCAACCCAAATCATGCTTTTCAGCGTTTCCTTGTAGGAACGGGAGAGATATTCCAACGCATCGCAGTTGATCTGTGGAAGGAAAATGAGATCCAATCAGATCGCAGTTTTTGGCAGTTCCGACAGTAATGAATTACCCTCTCGCAGAAGAGCACCTTTAGGTGGGACAGCGGCATCGATGGGCGCAAAAAATGGGTGTGTAATTGGTCCACCGCCTCATAGGCACAAACCAGAGTTAGGTGCAGCTCTGCCTGCGGGTTCCTGATTCGAAAACTTCCCCAAGCGGATTCCGTAAGGCCTGGATGTTCCTGGTCTAGTCCGTGGACGTGAATTACCAGCCGCTTGAGGGGCAGCAGTTGCAGAGTTTGTAAAAACTCATCGCACATGATGTCGTAGTCCAGCGACAAATACTGCAGGGCATTACATTTCTCGAACAGGTTCGGTTCGATTGTGTTTAGCGCGTAGTTGCCCGGGTCTTGCTTGACCGAGGCAAAGCCCAGCTGCCTCAGGAGCTGGGGCCGGGGGCAACACTACGGGATAAGAATTGTCAATTTCGTTACGCAAAAGCTATCCGAAAGATACTCACATTGAGGAATTCGGCAGCATGTAATGTCAAAATCTCGGAACATCCCAGATCCAGTTCTCTGAGCGGTGGATTTTTGCGCCCCATTAGAGTCTTGATAGGTTCAACAAATAATCTTAAATAACACAAACATAGAACACATTCAGGTTATCGATCAGCTATTTCAAAAGTAACAACAATCATACTTGTAGATATCTTCCTCGGAGTAGAATCGTCCTGGCGTGACCAGGGTGGCAAACTTCGGCTGCAATGACAGACTTACTAAACAGGAGCTTTTGCTGAGTCTGCAGATAAAACCAATTCTTCAATGATCAGCTTCCCATAAATAATCATGAAATGAAACCTACTTGTAGAGGATTTCCGTGGTTAGATCCACATCGTACAGGTTGCAGGAATCGAAGGAAATCTTCGCCTCACTAACGATGTGCGCCAAAGACTGCAGAAGGAAATTGTTCTTCCTATTGTTCTCACGAGCCACTTCGAAGTGAATCCCTTTGAAAAATCTATGGAAAAAAATAACATTCAAAATCACAAACCCCCACATCTCCTACATATTTAAAAGGCGTCCGAACACATAAACAAACTTCATGTGAGGAATTTGCATGCAATAACAACAAACATTGGCGACGACGCAAGCAAATAGAAAAGGCATTTTTTCCATTCGATGAGCGACTCACCTCGGTTGAAAGATAACAGATCGCCAGTGCCAGCATACGGACGAAGCCTGTAAGCGGTCATGGTAGGGCAAATACTGGAACACGTCCGTCAGGACGAGGGCAGGAAGCTCGCCCCAGCTTGGGCCCATCGCATTCATGTTGGCGGCTGGCTGCTGCGGAGCTTTCGTAACAATAACTACGCAAAAGAGAGATCGGGGAGCGGACCGCAGGGACGGCGCTATTTTCACCTACGAAATAACTTCGATTTCTTTTTTCTTCAGCTGATTGCCTCTAGGATATGGATTTTTTTTCTCCTTTGTTATGTTGCAGGTGATGACTTTCTTTTTTTTCTTCGACTAGTTTGCAGGAATGAGGGAGTCTATATTTGCAATCTTCAACAATTTTATCGAGAGACTTACCTCCTGCACGAAATCAGCACGAATACGACGTAAAATGGGTCTTAAATTGGAATAATTTTGAGTTTTTATCGATGAGTTGCGAAATAAATACGTTTTGTTTTTGTTACGTCTGTCATTGTTGTGGAGAAAATCACTTTCTGTCATCTGTCCTTGTCAGTGGTGTCAGATATAAAGCGTTCCTTTTCCGAAACGTTCCATTTAAATTTATAGAGATTATCCAAGGGACTGGCGGGCAGTCATGTTTTTAATTCTAAACAAAGAAAATATTCTTGTACACAGAGAAGAATTTGATAGTCAATTTTACCATTATTGGGGGTTATGATGACTATTGCAGTATAGTGATTTTGAACCGACTATGATCATGGTCAAAACGACCATTGAAAATAGTTGATCCAAGATTTGCCATAATTCGACCATTTTCATGGTTATTGTAACCATTATATGCGATAGTCATCCTGACCATGATTTAATTGTCGATAAAATTTTTCTCAGAGTAGTAACATAGACTAACTCTAAGACCAGTAGGTCCCGAACAAATACGATTTTTTTTTTTGGCTCAGTCAGTACTAGCACATCGGTCCCAAGCTCGGTCCCAAGCTTAATAATACGCCCCTCATAATGAACTCACACGAACACACTCTCAAATATTCTGTCAAAATAACACAGCAAATCAAAACAAAGGCGCAAATATGTATAGTAAGGTGCTGGCTTCAAGGTGTACTTCGGACCAAGGGGTTCTACAACAGTGAACCAATTTCAAATCGCTAGTTGCATATTGATTGTTGGTAGTAACAACTACCATTTTACCCCAAACAAAAAATAATGATTGTTAGAATTAAAAAATCCATTGCTAAAATTGAAAAGTTGCGTTGGTTCTTTTTCGTATAAAGCGGTTAGCTTTCCCAACAAAAACGTTCAAACGGTCAAATCAAAATTGTCCTGCTTGGTACATTTAAAAGTTTAAACTTTCAAAACAAATTGTAGAACTGTCAAATCGAAACCGAGGCATCGTTGGAAATAAAAGCAAATTATTTTTATTTCAAAATGAACTTTTAACCAGAAAGTGTCGTACAATTCAAATAAAAGTAAGCTGTTAAGAACGAAATAGAAAACAGTTTTAACATAAATTGTTTTTTTTTTCAGATGAATCATTATAACTTTTAATAAAACAGCTATTTGTTTGAAAATCATTTGATTTTAAATAAAAGTCGGATATAATTAATAAAACATTATTTTTTCGTTTTGCAAACAAATATTTCTTGTTACTGGTATTTGCATGTAATGTGTAATTTGCATGAAAAAATCAGACATGAAAGTAGTCACTGATGCCGGTGATTTCCAGTTCGCACATCGAAGGCGTCTTCACTTCTGTTTTGGCCGGAAGAGTGTCGGACCCGGTGTCCTCCGTCGTTGTCATGGCGGTTGCCTCGTGCACACCTGGCGTCGTCTAGGAATCGGACTTCGAGAGGGAATCGTTGGACGATGGACCGGCCGTCGACGGGGTTTGCTCGGACGGATTCGTAGTTCGCATCCGATTCGCTGCCTGTGAGAGTTTTGTAATTGGAAGAAAGTCGACTGTTGCTATCGTTCGTTGGGGTGTTATGCTGCTTCATTTAACTTAAAAGGTTGTCCGGCGAGCTGGTGTAATACAATATAATAACAATACAATATAATACTATATATAATACACCACCGAGTCTCACCTCAAAATCCTTGACAAATCCCTTCACTAAAAAAAACGTAAAACAGAAAAATATTCGTGAGCAGCTTGAAAATTTTCCCGGACGGATGAAAAGAACAGGATGATTTTGACAGGTAAACCAAATTCTTTTTTTTTTCTTACTTTTTGTGTTGGTGGATTTGACAGTTCTACAATTTTCAAGGTAAAAGAAATCACTTTTAAATTTACACACTGAACCGAAACATAACACTTTCAAATCAAACGAAGAACTTTCATTGTAGATAATTTTACTTTCAATTTAATAAAAAATAAACACTTTTCAGAAGTAAAGCGCAAAACTTTTGAGAAAACAAAGATTTATTTTTGACCATGCTTATCCTTAAAACTACCATTAAATTTCAGTCAAATTTACTACGTTTATGGTAAAACCACAGACAAACAGACATAACACTCGAAAACACAATCATCGTACGCCCTAACAGTCGTTTCAAATTATGTTTTGCTTGGGACTGTCTCCGCACTCCCCTTAGTGGCGCCACTGAAGTGTTCAGTAAGTCAGCCAATATCGAAATGTCATCTGTTTGTTTTCGTTTACCCGGCGATTGTAAGATCGGGCGGAAATGCGAATTTGGTTTGTGCTCAAATAGAGCAGGTGAAGCGACAGGGAAAATATTCCATTTATTCCCAAAGCAGCATGAAAAGTATGTATTATTGATTTAATTAATTTATTGTATAGTTCATATTTGAATCGTGTATACTTATAGTTTCGCCTTGTGGGTGCAATTTTGCTGCTCTGACAAGCTAGCGTAAGTGTTTTCTATAGGAGGTGAGGCCGCAGTTCGACAACGCCTGATTTGTTCGGCTCATTTCCTGCCAGAGGCGTACAAGAATCCACTTCTGCCGGAAAAAGGGTAAGCAGGATAATGATCTATTTGCAACTATTTGTTAAACTCGAAACTTGCAGACTACGCCCAAATGAATTACCTACCGTTGGTGAAAGTTTTTATGAGCTAGAGGTAGCGGTTAACAACACCATCTCTTTAACCAACGAGGATATAACGATGGATCAGGAGCCAGAAATAACGCCGATAACTGCCACATCGGAGCTCAGGGACATTCGTACAAAAAGTCGTTCGTTTCGAGATCCGAAATTCGGCCCCAGGTCTCGATCACACGAGTTTCATGCTCGTACACTGTGACCAAGGTGTGCAAAGCTGTAGGTTTAATATTTCGAATTTCCGAACACTTCTCCCACAGTTCTCCGACATTGCAGTCTGCTTGAAGTCGATCTTTTTGAAGCATTGTCCTGCCGTTTTGAATCCGGACTATCATAATGAGTTGATGTCGGTTGAGCGATCTGCAAACGCATCTAAACTTTGTTGGATTGAATCGATTGCAGCTCCATCCTGGAGCAGATCGATATAAACATCCAACCAAGAACTGTTCCACGATTGGTATTGTAGTTATGCTACGTTATGCGTCGCGTATTCAACAAGGATGATTTTACAGATCCTTTAACAAAATTTTTTGAGCAACATGAAAGGTTCGGTAGTTTTAGCCTTAAACATCTTAGGGCTCTTCAATATATTGGAAATTAACTTCTATTTCAAACGTTGATCAATAAATAATAAAAATACTTTCCTCCTAAAAACAGGTGAACATAAAAACCACATTCATATACAGTAAAACGTAAACGCACGTTATACTGACAAATTTATTTACAGAAATATATTGAACAATTTGTCCAGTTGTCGGAACTGCCGATAGACATCGCTGAACACAGAACTTTGTCACTTTCCATTTTCAATTCCCTTAGCTCCGGAGCTGCGTTCCTCTTCCACTTCCGCCGTCGCCTTATCCGACTGCATTGCACACCAAATCGTGCTGATAAGCCTCTGATAGAGAAATGATTGTCTACAGTCCGGCTTGCTCAAGTTCAAATGATCTTCCCTGGTCAGATAAAAGTCAGCCCCATCGATTCGGGCGGATTCGTTACTATGTGAAGCGGCAGTTTGAATGATGTCAGCACGGTTGGACTACCCTCGCATACGGTTACAATTTCCGGTTTCTTCTTCAGCTGACTGATAGTTTTCAGGACAGTTTTATTCAAGTGAAGCAGTTGGGTGGAGTTTTCCTCCAATTCACGAACTTCAACCGATGGCCATACAAGAACGGATGTGTGCTGCTTTAGCTTCGCAATGACACTGCCACGGTGAGGCGTTCCAAGGATATATAATACTTGATTTTCTGAAGACAGAGGCTCATCCTCCTGGAGTGCTTCGATAAGCTCTTTGGTAGCTGTGTCACTGATCGATGGGTGTGATTTTGGCGGTGTCGGCTGTAAGGTAAGTAGTTCATCTTTGTACTATGTGATGCCCTCTGGAAAGTGGAGAAAGAGAGATACAAACATGATTAGAATGCGGTGATATTACTTTGGGTATACTTAGCTTATAACATTAAAGGCAATTGAAAGGGGTAGAGAAGGTTTCCGTGAATTTTTTCAACTTTAGTATTTCCTAATCTCGAAACTATCTAAAGCAAATATATATATAAATATAAAAATTATCCACAACAATCTATGTTAATATGAGCAGGAATTTTTTTGTTAAAAGCTCTTCTAATTGCAACGCAAGGTGAAAACTATCAAGCCACTTTTTCAAAGCAAACATATTATAACGAATAAATCCTAAATTTCAGTAGGTCGTACTTGTTGAAGTAGGGTACGCTTACCTCCTGCGCTGGCCTCGGATTGTATTACATCGTCGAAGGAAGACTTTTTGGCAGACCAATTGAACAGTCGTCGTCTAATCAAGGAAGTGGAAGCACCCGGCGTAGATATCGTCTCTGTCGTAATTTCGCTAAACTCACTACCACCATCACCAACAACAGGATAATCCTTTCTAGTTTTGGCAAAAGTGGACACAAAATTTACGGAAGAATGTTTCTTACCTAGCAGACTGGCCGCCTGCGGTTTGAGATTCTTCTGTCGCTACGTCACGAATACTCCTCCTGCGAGAAATTTTAGGTTGTAGAAATCATGTTGAAAATTAAAAAAAAACGTAAGAACTCACCCAACATTACATGAATGAATACAACATCCAAATCTGATACAGCTGATACGCTGGCGCACTGAATGTCGTAAACAAAAGGTCCGGCAATGTGACTTTTTTTTTATTTCGCCGTTAGCAAGAATATGACATCACACGCTCAGAGGGGGAATACAAGAGATGAAAAAATCGCATTGCCATGCCTGTTATCCATGACATTCTGATGCACTGACGTTTTGATAGAACGGGGGAAAAGCAGTTGACTAAAAACTTTTTTGTACGAGGGATGCACCGGTTGTAAATTTATGCTTCGGATTGTCTATAATAGAGGGTGTTAGTGTACATGCAAATTATGCCTGACGATATTTTTAAGAAGATTTTATTCTAAGAGTTATGTCTGTTTGTCTGTGGCTAGACCCCCCCCCAAAAATTTCTTATCCACTTTTCCCACATTTTTTTCTTATAAAAAATTTTTACCTTCCCCAAAAAAACCCTCCCCCCCCCCCATTCCCCCCCCCTGCCCACCCCAACGCACCTCTCCCCCCCCCCCACTTTATTTTATACATTTATAATTTTTCCCCCCCCCCCCCTTTTTTTTCCCCGTTTACCCGCTCCCCCCGGCTCGCTGCCCCCGTTTGTGCGTTTTTCTTTCCTCCCCTGCCGCCTCCCCCCCCCCCCCCCCCGGTTCCCGGGATTTTTTCCCTGTCCCCCCGATAAAATTACTTTAGTTTGGGGAAGCCTTGATACTGCGTACTATGAAAAAATAATATCATTTTTAGGTATCTGGATGGTGGACCTTTTTTTTCGAAAGGTACCCAAGTAACCACAAGCATTATATTATTGCTCTTATTCAACACAAAATCAACATCATTAATGCGGGATCGCATCAATTCAACAGTTGTCAAGTAATGAAGCGTTAGATTAGCTTTAAGAATGTAATGATGCATTACCAATGCAATGATGCATTACCAATGCAATAATGCTACTTGAGCAATGTCTCATGGCATTACAAAAGACATAGCATTAGTTCGATGTTAGTGGGGCCCTTTTCAGCTTTAATCCAATTTCAATGATGCACTAGACGTACAGGGTGCAGCAGAAAATAATGCGAAAATTTGTTCATTTCTTTCAAATCCCATTTTCAACTAATTCAAGAAATAATATCAACATTTTCGAGTGCAGTTATCTTTATAAAGTCCTTTTAAACAAATTTATTAAATGTGTCCTCCATTTTTATTAATAACATCCTCGAGCCGACGCCGGAAGCTAGAGCATGCCTTTCGGACGTAGTCCTCCGACATTGACTGCCATGTGCGTGTTATGGTTGACTTCAGGGTTTTCACACTAGGGTGTGATGTTTTGCAGGCTCGTGCTTCAACATATGCCCAAATTGAATAATCCAACGGATTAAGAGCTGGACTGCTAGGGGGCCACAAATCCTTCGGTCAAAACATCATGTTATCGTTCAACCATTGTTGGGTTCGATTGGACGTGTGACACGGCGCTCCATCCTGCTGTAGGACAACGTTTTTGTCCTCGGAGAAGTTGGCCTTCACCCAGGGAAGCACTTCGTCCTTTAAAATACCGATATACACTTCGGTATTGATTTTAACTCCAGCATCAATGAAAACCGGCGGCTATTTTCAAACCGTTGGACGCCACCAAGCCAAACATCATGACACCAGCCGGTTGTTTGGCTTGAAATTTGAATTTCACTTTTTCCGGAACGTTCTCCATTTTCTGCGGTGAAATGAACCGGTCCGTGCGGCTGTTGGCCACAGCATCGATGCTGAAAAGCTTTTCGTCGGAGAACAGGATTATCATTTATTCCTTCTTCAACAAGGAAAGCAATCTCTTGGAACGAGTCACTCGTAGTTCCTTGACCCGGTCCGTAATCAAGTGGCGTTTCACTCTGGCTCTGGAAGATGCATGCAGGTCTTCTTTGATGATTCTCCGCATGGATTTCTCCGAAATATTGGCTTCCTTTGCTAGTTTTCTTACAGAACGCACCGGGTTGCGAGCAATTTTTGCACGGACCGATTTGATTTTTCAGCTTTAATCCAACTTCAATGATGTACTAGACGTAATACATATGCACTATATATGCAAGCTATTATAACCTCGTGGTTACTTGGGTATATCACATAACATTGCGATTGGTTGAGTGAGATAACGAAATCATTGGGTATAGGGCCAACTCTCCCCCGGTTGGTGCTAAACCAATGAGCTTGGACATCAATAGAAGCATACAGTTGCCAGAAGGCACGAAATGCATCTACGCACTCTTATTTTTACCAGGTCCCTTAATCGTCGCATGCTATTACAGCCTCGTGGTACCGATGTGTAATTTTGTGCGGTTTTCGGTATTTTTTACCGACTTTTCCGTATTCTTGTCTTAGCGTGTACAGGGAACATCGGAAAACGAAGCGAATGGCTGTATCACAACAAAAAAACAAAAACGCAAAAAGTAAAGTGCATGGAAGTCATCGTTTGATGGTAGCTGAATCATACATTTTTATTTCTTATCAGTAAGTCATAACTTATTTTTCTGTGGATTAAATCTCCAACGAAATCCATATTTTTCCTCACATATAACTGCTCGTCACTCCACAGTCACGCATTGAACCTTATTAGAAATGATACAGTTTGTGTTGTTGGTATCTCTCTGCCTGTTGGTGCTGAGCGTGGACGGAGCGGAAGCTTCCGGCATGGGCTTTGCTGATACGCTAGCACTAATTCTTGGCCTCGCCATAGGTACCGTCGGCATCCTGGCCTGTTTGGGACGCTACGCTCGTCGACTGCGGGCCGAACAGTTCTAATCCGAATCACCGTCGCCATAGGATTAGGATTAATCTAGTTTTTAAGCAAAGTTATTGAAATACCAAAATCAAAATAAGTAAATCCCGTTATGAATATTCTGCGTTCAAGTATGAGGCCGGCGATTATGGTTCGTCCACTGGTTCGAGTGGATAGATGGAACCAGTCGAAGCGATACATTTCTATGGAGAGCTCAGTGACCGGTTTGTGGGTTTCGATCTCGAATAGCACTCCCGTGGCGTACTGCCAGCAGGCTTTGGTAGAAATACACGATTTCAGCGGACTGCCATGGTGGGCTTCGGTGGTTCTATCTACCGTCCTGATGAGAACAGTTGTCACACTACCGCTTGCTATTTATCAGAATAAAATTGTTGCCCGATTGGAGAAAATAACTTTGGAAATGCCGGACATTGTGAAGGAACTCAAAAAAGAGACGGCGGTGGCCATGAAGAAGTTCCATTGGAGCGAGAAGGAGGCTCGGATTATGTATAATCACTCGGTGAGAATTTATTGTGCATGTAATATAAAACGAATTCTTTAAACAAACCTACACATTACAGCTGAAGAAGCAATGGAACGATCTGATCGTTCGGGAAAATTGTCATCCAGCAAAAACGATGGTTCTCTTGTGGGGTCAAATTCCGCTGTGGATTATCATGTCGGTGTCGATTCGGAATCTGGTCCACATGTTGCCAGATCCGAGTTCCATCGATGCTCAGATTACCTTCACTGAATTGACCCTGGGCGGATTCGGTTGGATACCGAATCTGACGGAGGTGGATCAATCGCTGATCCTGCCGGTGGCGATGGGATTGATCAACTTGACGATCATTGAGGTGAGTGTCGTTTGTTAGGTGTGTGATGGAATTTTAATCAAAGTTGCTCACAACATTAGATCCAAAATGCAACTAGACAGCGTGAGCCATCCAAGTTACAGAAAGTGTTCACCAACTTATTCCGCGGCCTTAGTGTTTTGATGATTCCGGTTGCTGCCACAGTTCCTTCGGTAAGCCATGAAATATTTTCGGTTGCTTAAGAATATAAACCCTTCAATTTGCAGTGCCTCTGTCTGTACTGGGTAACTTCGAGTGCTTACGGATTAGGTCAGAATCTGATGATGATGTCACCGCGCTTCAAACGACTGGTTGGCGTCCCTCTAGTGCCCTCGGAAATCGCTCGGCCCTATCAACACATAACAGCAACCTTTTCCACTCGATTCAATGGTTTATTAACAAAGGTAGGGTTAGGTTCTAAATAAAACAGCGTTGTGAAACGAAAGTCATAGTTGTGTAAAATAATAAAAAAGTTATTTTTATTCATATAAAAATGGTAACATCCTGTAGGCCTTCTTCTTGTTCTCTATTGAGTACTCCCTATAAATTTGAGTATTTTACTTTGGTATATTAAGGTACATCAACGCCCGGCTACACTCCGTACATGTGTAGTGACTGCTTCAACTTTTGTTCGATCCAATCCAGGTAATGGGCCACTTTCACGTAGACTCCCGGCTTGTTGGCATAGCCGCAATGTAGGCCCCAGGAAATGATTCCGTACAGAGTATGACCGCCTGGAAATACAAAAAAAAAACGACTGGTGAAGTCTTTTGCTCGAACTGGGATCAGAGAAATTCTTACGTTCACTGTTGCACACCAACGGTCCTCCGGAGTCACCTTCGCAAGCGTCAACACCTCCATCCAGGGTGCCGGCGCAGAACATTCCCTCGGTGATGTTGTTACCGTATACTTCCGGCTGGTTGCACGTGGCATTCGAAAGCAACGGAACCTTAGCGGCTCTCAGCTCCAGAGAGTGGACTGCAATACATATTGAAAGGATTGAATTCTAAATGGCTAAAACGGCGAAACTCCACTGAAACGGATCTCTCTGAGAGCATAATGGAGGCGGATGGTTAATTGATGTCAGTAAAACCCCGAAAGAAATCGTTGCAACGGATTTGTTACAAGTCAGTTGAAGTTACCGAAATTCTACCCACCGACTTACCTGACGAGCCGGACTGCGTTGAACCCCATCCTGAAATCGTACAATTCATGCCCTCTTGGTAGGGCTGGTTCTTCATCGGCAAGCAAACTGGTTGAACGTATTCGCTGAATCTGATCGGCGTCTTCAAGAGTACCACAGCGATGTCATTGTTCATGTGATGTCCCACTCGGAAGTTCTCATGAATGTAGTAATCCTCGATGAAGATATCGATCTCGGCTTGCTCCAGCGCCTCCGTGTTGTAGTCACCGATGCGGATCATGTACGCCCCCTTCGGATAGCCGATCAAGCAGTGAGCTGCCGTCAGGATGTGATGCCTCGAAATCAACACTGCTCCACACCAATGTACTGACTTTCCCTGCTTTTTTGCCCGCAAGGCAGCTTGCCACGGATGATGTCCATAAACCGTTTCTCCGCCATGAACAACCCGTGAACCGTACGTTGGTTTTACCATGTTTGGATCAATCTGCAGCTGCCCGCAGCTATCCGGGTAGATTTTGCTGGACTTTTCAACAAAGTCAAACTTGAACGATTTGGCAGAAGCTCGAAGTTGTGCTGATGTCGGCCTAGGCGTTTGTGATAGTCCACACTTAATACCCACATCCTCGCCATGACCACAGTTGTGCTCTCCCCAATGCCAATGTATGCAATCATCAATTGAGGACTCATTACCGCTGCAGGCCACCTGATCAAGCCAGATTTGACCCGTGCCCTGTTTGTATCGGTTCTTGCGTACTTCTGCCGTCCCGTTGAACCCGAGCTGCCGGCAGATTACCCGTGCTTCGTGAATTCCAAAATCATCGTCACAAATGGTGCCCCAGATTCCTCGGTACTTCACTTCAACACGCCCTTCCTGCTTCGTTGGACCATCCATCAATCTCATCTCCAGTGGAGCCTGTGAACAAATGTCAAATTATCACAAAGTCTTCCTCATCTCATCCAAATCTACTTACATTACAATGGGTTACACTCTCGTCCGAACCATCGGCGCAGTCGTTAACATTGTCACACAGGAAACTCACCGGAACACACTCGGCGGACGTATCGCAGAGCCAGTAATCGATCGGGCAGGTCATTACCGGGGTCTTGCAAACCACGCCCAACACTTCCTCGGCATTGCAATCATGCACACCCCATCCGGAAAAGTCGCATTCCTTCAACGAACTCTCATTGCCGCTACATCTTACTTCGTCCATGATGAATATCGGAGTGCCATCATTCTTCATCAAGGCGGAATTCGCCGGGTAGAACGAATGCGGTTTTAGCTCCAGGGCACCTGCTTCGTAGCCCAGCTCTCGGCAAAGCACATTGCCGGCGTCCAAACTGAAGTTATCGTCGCAAACGTAGCCCCACTTGTTGAAAACCTTCACTTCCACTCGTCCGTGATGTTTGTTGGACAGCCGCACTTCGTAGCCAATGTGGCTACAGTTCCCTTCGTCGGCTCGTGTTCCACAGTCGTCCTTACCGTTGCAAACCTTCGCCTGTTCGATGCATCTACCATTACCACAGAGGAACTTCCCCTCGCATGGATCAGCAGTCGTCGTGGGGCGTTGGGTTGTTGTGATGGTAGCCATTGGTCGCCACTGGGGAGAACCCTCTCCAAAACGGCTTCTAACAGCGGGAGATGGTGTTGTATTCCGCGGTCGGATGGCAGGATAAAATTGTTGTTGTTGCTGTTGTTGGGGTACGAATGGTGCTGCGGCGTGCTGGCGGTTGAAGTTCGGATTGAAGTACGGGGGTTGGTATGGGACTGGGGGCCTATTAGTTGGCATTCCGTAGACGACAGACTGGTAACCACCTAATTGAGAATTGATTTCGTATGGTGATGCAATATATGCGGAAGTCTTGGGGCTATGATTGATTCCCAGAACGTTCAGGTCAGTTGGTTGAGTAGATGGAGTTGTGGTCGGTTCAATCTTGGCATGAAGACCGGTCATGTTCATGTTGACATCCTTGTTACCCATGTACGGTTTGAGCAGCATTTTCAGAGCTTCACTAAGGGGCAGTTCAGTAGAGGCAAGCGATAGCTCGCGGGGGTTGGGCGTAACTCTCGATTGGTAGTAGGATGGGTTGAATCTGGTGTTGGCCTGATTCATTCTTGGAGTTGTAGGGGAAGCTGTGGTGCTCGGAGGTGCTACGTAGACAGGTCGTATTTCACTAGGAGCCGGTCGCTGATAAATGGGTCTTGATGCTTGGAGAGGAATACTTGGGGCAGAATTTGTCAGTGGCTGTTCGTCTTCCCGGAAACGAACATCAATGTCGTATGTCACATTTTCTACGTCTATCTCTTCCGCATCCGGGTTGGTGGGCTTGGTTGGACGGTGGTGAACTAGATTTTCATTTCTGTTACAGTCTACGTTGTGGATGTGATCGCACACGGAGATCATTGGATTGAATGCCGTTCCTGGTCCACAGTCCTGAATCGCGGTAGCTCCGTTGTTGCAGTTCAAGAACTTTCTGCAATCAGTGGGATGAGCTCGTAGTCCTATTACGTCTGGTGGACATCGGATCTGATCTGTGTTCGAAGGTTGGTAGAAAGTATCATAATCTTCCTGTTCGTAGGCTGCCAGCTGAGCATTTTTCGGTTTCCTTTGCCTGGTCAAGGTCTGATAGCCGTCCATCGTGGAGGATGTGATGCAGTTGACCTTGGATGGTTGATCGCATTGTCTGGTGTCCGGATTGAACAACGTGCCCGGTGCACAACTCTGTATGTAACCGCGACCTTTCCAACAATTTAAAAACTGTCTACAGTCCATTATGTAGACAAACTGGCCCGACTGTAGAGGTGGACATTGTAATCCAGAGAAGCTATCGCTCGAGTCGGTTGTTTGCTTATTCCTAAGTTTTGGATTGCTGGCATCCAGGATAGCGTTTTCGTTACCGTAACCGTTGTTTGGAGATTGTAGTTTTTGCGCACGGTACTGTTGAACCGGAGGTTCTGTACGGGCGGTTGTTGAAGAGGCGGGGACATACACAGGATTGTGTTTCGAAGCAGACGAATGATAGTGTAGATTGTGGTCACTTCTGGCGTAGTTTGGTTCGTATGCGCGAGATTTGTGAGTGTGCACCTTACTGTAGTCACCATGAACTTGGGGCATCATGTTTACATTCGGGCCGGAGTTGGTTCGTGGGTCGTAAATCTGTGGTGAAAACAGGTGATATTATAATATACCATCATATTTAGTCAGGAATTATGAAATCTGTCCATTTTTTATTTGTTTGTTTTGATTTATTTATTTATATATGACTGCTTATGCAAACAAGAAGAAAGCGCTGCAAAGTTTGGCAAACTTTCCCGCTCACGGTGACATCCGCTTCCGAAGCCTTACCGCAACCGGGCAGCTCCAAGCGGCTGCGCCATGATGACGCCGGTCCAGCGGACCCTAACGCTCGACTACTAACGAGCAATAAATTTGCCGTGCTTCCGGTACAGGAGGTGCCAAAATGATAAAGGTCCCCCACTCTCCACCACGTCAAAGGACATCGCTGCACTCAGGACCGAGCTTGCAGCTATCCAAATTCATCCGCTGTACAAGCTGTGCAGTACGGGCACAAAAATTATGTGCTCGACGGAGGCTGACTAACGTGCTGTTGGCGCTCACCTAGTCGCAAAGCAACACGAGTTCTACACTCACGACGCACCCGGAAGCAAGCCGCTGAAGGTGATTCTGCGTGGCCTTCAGGAACTCACCCCGGAGGAAATCTTCGCCGAGCAGCAAGCGATGGCACTGAAGCCTCGGAAGGTGTTTCCTATAAGACGCCAGCAACAGGGAAATTATCGGGACCAACTATATCTGGTCCACCTTGAGAAGGGTTCCGTCACGATGGCGGACCTGATGAAAACGCGGGCCTTATTCAACATTATCGTCGAAAGGACCGGTATCGCACAAAGCAGCACGACGTGACGCAGTTTGGCAACTGCCTTGCGTTTGGCCACGGAACTCGAAACTGCCACATGAAACCACGGAGTGGCAAGTGTGCCGGTGCACACGTCACCAAGGATTGTGCTCCGATGGACGAAGCACCCCACTGAAGTGCTCCAACTGTGGTGCAAACCACGAAACCAGCAATCGAGCCTGCCCCAAACGTGCGGAGTTTTTGGCAATCCACAAGCAGGCATCCACGAAGTCCAAACTTGGTCTACGCCGTCCGCCACCTCCGATGAACGAGGAAAATTTCCCGAAGCTTCGGTACCAAGTGTCAAACCTACCGCCGATCCCATTAAATCACCGCCATGCAAACCGCCCGCTAGCCTCCGTTCAGCATCGATTCGCGGCAGCCGCCGCCAACCCCACGCCGGCTCCTCCTCCAGGCTTGGCCAATCCGAGTAGCAGTACCTCCACGCAACCACCCGCCGATGGACTCGGAGCAAATGGTCGAGTTCGTTCAAGAGCTCTACCGCCAACTACGTTCCTGCCGCTCAAAGGAAGAACAGCTCAAAGCCGCCACATCCGTGACGATGAAGTTCCTGTGCAGGCATGGGCCGTAAACGCACCATCAGCATCCTAAATTGGAATGCTTGTTCCATCCGGAATAAAGTCATAGAGCTCGGTGACTTCCTCAACAGGAAGGATATCGACATCCCTATCGTCACAAAGACGCACCTCAAGCCTGAATTGAGCGTCTCCATCCCAGGCTACCGGTTTGTGCGACTTGATCTTTGCGGCTTTGATGGAGGAGGAGTCGCGATCGCCCTACGTAACAACATCAACTGCCACATGCTTCCGAGCTTCCAGCTGTAGTTTATCGAAGCCATCGGAGTTGAGGTCGAATCTGCCGTCGGTCCTTTCACCATCAACCCAAGCAAGCCAACGCCGCTAACGGAACAACAACGGTCCTACGGAACGACATTCGCAAGCTAACTCGGAGGCAGGGGCAATTTATCATCGCCGGCGACCTAAATGCGAAACACGAAACTTGGGGAAACACCCGGCGCAACCGGAATGGAATAATTCTGCAGGAAGACCTGGAAGAGGGCCATTACACAGTCGGATACTCCCACCCGGTTGAGCAGATCCTGGGTCCATTCGACAATAGACATCTTCCTCACCAACGTTGGGAACAACATCGCCCAGCCGATCGTACACCAGGAGCTCAGCTCGGACCTCTATCCAGTGGTGGCCGAAGTTGAATCCTCGGTCAACCGGCATCGAATCACCAGACGGAACTACCATCGCGCCAGATGGGAGGGTTCCGACAACACGTAGACGACAACATCGATTTCGACATGCACCTTGAGTCGGTTGACGACATCGAACAGCAGCTGCAGAGCATCGAGCAAGCGATCTCCCAGTCCCGGGAGCAACATGTCCCAGTGATAGATCAGGTGAGCAACTCTGAGCCCATTGATAGACCCACTAAAGAACTGATTCAATTGCGCAACGCCACCTGAAGGCAATGCCAGCGAACTAGTCTGCCTACTCTCAAAAGTCATAGTAATCGAATGACAAAAATTATTAAGGCCAGAATGGTGGACCTCAGAAATAATCATTTTTCTGACAAGATCCGCTCTCTCCCAGATTGTGCAAAGCCGTTTTGGAAATTGACAAAAAATTTAAAAACTAAACTAAGGCCCATTCCACCGTTGATCGGATCGCTTGATAACTCCTACAGAGATTGGTCAACACTTCGTCAGCTCCCACAAAACATCGTCAGTCTGCACGAAGCTGCCGTTAGCGAGCTTGTAAACAACATCCATCTAAATCCCAACGACTTCTCGGAAGAGTTGGAGGGCTCAGCTGACGAATTGTTGACCTAAGGTCTGTATCCGCAATAATCCGGAAACACCTCAAAACATGAATAAAACCTAAATTTCGCATTATATTTCCGTCGTAGTTGTTTATTTCGGATTCATGGGATGTGTTTTAACAATTCGTGAAGACAAAACATAGTTATTCGGTATTTGCATAAAATTTTCGAACTTTGCGCTTAACTCCGTCCATTTGGGTTTGTACAGACTCTTCAGAAATCGTAGAAGCCGTCTTTGTCCTAATTTGCTGGAAGTGTTTGATGTCTTTGATTACTTGCTTCTTTCCAGAAAGCTTCCGCTTCATCAGAGCCCAATATCTCTCGATTGGTCGTAGCTCTGGGCAATTTGGCGGGTTTGAGGTTTTTGGTACAATGTTCACTTGATTTGCTTGGTACCACTCCATCACAGTTTTAGCATAGTGGCATGATGCCAAATCGGGCCAGAACAAAGGTTTTTCTTTGTGACTTTTGATGAAGGGTAGCAATCGCTTCTGCAGACACTCTTTCTGATAGATCTCCTTGTTGATTGTGCCTGTAGTGACGAAAGATTTACTCTTTTTTTCCACACGTGCAAATTGCTTGCCACACAAGGTATTTTTTTGGGAAATTTCGATGCCTTCTTCGTTCTGAAATGCTCAGCTGTAGCATTTCTGGCCATAGCAGAATAAAAAGCCAGCCCTGGAAGCTGCTTGAAATCCTCCAGGACATAAGTTTCATCGTCCATAACAACGCATGAAAACTTCGTCAAATATTTGCAGTACAAACGTCGAGCCCGTGATTTTTCCAAGTTCTGTTTGTCGTTGCCATTTGGAACTGTTTTTACTTTATACGACTTAAGTCCCAAACGTTGTTTTGATTTTTGGACAAAACCAGGCGACATCCCTATTTTACGAGCCACCGTTCGAATGGAGAGATTTGGGTTTATCGTTAATATCCGTTTCACCTTTCGGTCCATGACAGGATCAGCGCGTCCAATGTTTTTGTCACTTCTCGGTTTCCACTCCACCGTCAAACGTTCCGAAAATGATTTGAGCACATCGTGAACAGTGGATTTAGGCAAATCCAATGTTTTTGCAAGGTCCCGTATTGACAAGTCAGGATTTGCCGTACGCCCGTACAAAATTCGCTCGCGCACTTGTTTTTCTTTCGTCGCCATCTTGAATACTAAACATGAAATGTAAACATCAATCATAGTCTTTTTCATCATAGACTCTCAGCTATACCACAGTGAAATTTTTCATTCCTACGTGCAATATTTCAAAAGTTACAATGATTTGAAGGTGTCCGGATTAATGTGGATACAGACCTTATATCATAACGTCTAGGAACATTAAGGCCCCAGGTTTCGATAACATCATGAACTTGGAGCTCAAGCAATTGAGCGCCCAGTTCTACGTTCATCTGGTGTTGATTTTCAACCAATCCCCTCGTGTTGGAAGTCAGCCAAAGTCATCCCCATCCAGAAACCTGGGAATGATCCTTCCTCTTCCAAGAGCTATAGACCAATCAGCCTTCTCTCAGGATTATCCAAGCTTCTTTCATCTGCCGACGAGCTGAACATCTTGCTCGACGAACAATTTAGCCTTCCGACGTAATCGTTCAACAATTCACCAACTTAATCGAGTCATTAACATCCTCAGACGGAACCAGTCTGTTTCTAAATCATCTGCCATGGCACTTTTCGCCATCGAGAAGGCCTTTAACGTGATAACGTGTGGCATGATGGCCTGGTGTACAAGCTGAAAAGATACAATCTGTCCATCTTCCTGGTGAAGATAATTAAAAATTATTTGTCGGACAGGACATTCCGTATTTCGCTGCATGGTGCAGTTTCCGATGCGCAAGAGATCTCCGCTGGCGTTTCGCAGGGAAGTATACTAGGTCCACTTCTGTTCAACCTTTTCACTTCGGACATACCCCCGCTCCCTGCAAATGGATCTCTGTCGTTGTTTGTCGATGATACTGCAGTTTCTCCTCCCTCCCTACTCCCACACCCCTGTGTGTGTGTGTGTGTGTGTGTGTGTGTGTGTGTGTGTGTGTGTGTGTGTGTGTGTGTGTGTGTGTGTGTGTGTGTGTGTGTGTGTGTGTGTGTGTGTGTGTGTGTGTGTGTGTGTGTGTGTGTGTGTGTGTGTGTGTGTGTGTGTGTGTGTGTGTGTGTGTGTGTGTGTTAATAATAAGGTTGAAAAAAGCTTCAAAAGCCTGGCCTGCAGTGTAATTGGCACTGTGTGGGACTCACTCAAGCGGTAATGGGACTCTCTTCCGTGCCTAACCACTACAAAACATTCCTTATTTCTCTTTGCCTTCTCCCCCCGGGACCACGATGAAGCGACTACTTCAGGGGGCGGCTGTGCTCATGCACTTTTCTGTTGTCTTGGCTCTTGCCGACGTTATTTTGTGCTGCTTTATGTGTCCATCGAGACGTGTACCGATATGGGGTAGCCGACCGTCATAACGTGCTCTCCTTCATTGTCACCCTCGTGGGACACCGACGCTGCTTGACCGCTGATGTTCCCTCCATTCGCCCTGCAACTCAGTCATAATTTGCGTCACTACACTATTAACGGCATTCCAGGTGCTCTCCTCTCGACACATTTCCTCGATGATGTTCTCCGTATTAAGCACTGGCATCTCCCTCCGAACTACCTCAAACCTTGGGCAATCGAAGATCACGTGCTCCGGTGTTTCTTCTACGTTTCCACACACTGGACAGACAGGTGACGTTGCGTGTCCAAACCGATGCAGATACTTTCTGAAGCTGTTTTCTGTTTGTCCAAGACGACAGAACCGGTATAAGCCAGTGTGTCCACCTACCGTTTCTCGCCGTGTTCCACTCCTGCTGCCATTTCGCCATCGATGCCGCTAGCACGATCTTCCGAACACCTTTGGTTTCCTTCCTCGTGTAGCACTCACTGTCCTCGACCAGGATAATGTCGATAGGAATCATTCGGGCGATAACACATACTGCTTTCAAAGAGATGGTCCTGTAAGCACTCGCAACTCGCATGGCCATGAAACGATACGTTCTGTTTAATTTAACACGATTCTTCTTGCTTTCCAACGCTGAAATCCAGGCTGGCCCACCGTACCTAAGCATTGAAGAGGAAACGCTAGCTAATAGACGCCACTTACTACTGGTAGGTCCGTAGCTATTCGGCATGATTCTGGCTATCGCGTTAATAGCCTTTACCGGTTTTTCGCAGGCAAAATCGACGTGGCTGTTGAAGTTCAGCCGATCGTCGATCATCACTCCCAAGTACTGCAGTGCTCGCTTCGAGGCTATGACATGCCCTCCCACGACGATTTCCGCCCGTTTCACCGCTTTGCAATTGCTGACCACTAGCAGCTCCGTTTTGTGGTGTGCTATCTGCGGTTTAGCTTCGCGCATCCAGTTCTCAACCGTGTCAAACGCGTCAGTCGCCAACATCTCCACTTCCTCTAGCGTCTCGCCTGAAACTGTCAGGACAATATCGTCTGCAAAACCAACGATATTGACTCCCGTTGGCAACATCAGTTTTAACACACCATTGTAAAGCTATATGTCCATTTAGAATCCGGAATAATAAAATCATCTGTATCTCGGTAACGGATTGACTTAAAAATAAGTTTTATACATCAAAACAAAGTTAATTCACTGTACTTTAAGAAAAAAAAATATCAATACAAATCATCTCCCTTCGTTTCTAATGAAAATTCGCACTTTCTTCTTTATTCCTCCCATCAAACGCTGCACACCACCGGAGTCAACTTCCTTGGCACATTTGTTGCACATTTTGGTCATCTGAGTCGCGCGCGCGCGCGCGCGTGTGTGTGTGTGTGTGTGTGTGTGTGTGTGTGTGTGTGTGTGTGTGTGTGTGTGTGTGTGTGTGTGTGTGTGTGTGTAATCATGTTGGTAGCCATCTTTTGGTAAGGCGCCAATTTGCAACGGCTGAAATAACCTTCTAAAGACCGAGAAGGTTTAAATTCAAATCGATCCTTTTCAGGACTACCAACTCTATTTTGAAAGAGTTCGTTTGATTTAAATTTATCCAACATTACTTTCCAAGTTCATACCAATTGGTAGACAGCGGTGTCTTAAACAATTCTAGTTTTCTCTTCGTTGCATACCTTCAGTATTGTGTACAATTTACAAATGGCTGCCGTCACGAAAAATTCAAACACCGGACGCTAATAATTCGATGGTTTCTTGATTAATTTATTTTTGAGATTTCTGCTCTAATGTTGAGGTTTTTACGGTTGCCATTTTATTTACTCAAGTATTTAACATTTTACCAATAAAAGATGAATATATTTTGTGTACATATTCATCCATCGGTGTTGGGAAATTTTAAAGAATGTTGCATTCCGCCAAGTATCAAGAAATTTCCTATCACGGACAACATTTTGATTTGCTAACATGATATTCCGAATTAAAATTCTCGGCACATTCCAATTATTACTGTTAAGAATAGTTATTCTGTTGTGTTAACGATTATCGTTGGATAGAGTTTTACCAGCGGCTGGATAGTCATGAAGAAAACGAATATATTTCTTGGCTCAAGAAGTACTAAGGACTGTATTCGATGAAATTTGGACACACGCAATTGTTCGTAACTTTTTAGCGTGTGGGTAAAAATTATTGAAATTTTAACTGAATGTATTTCATTGTGTTGTGTCAATTGTGTAATGAGTTTCGTGAAAATCGGTCGAGTGATTTCAGTGATGGCTTCGAATGAAGAAATAGTGCGCCAACAAATTTTGGTCACTCACTTCGAAAACCCAAACGCTTCTCATCGATGGATCGGAAAACAGCTCGGAATCGCACATTGAACCGTATCTCATGTGATCAAAACGTTCAAGGACCGTAAGACAACCAAGCGGGAAAATGATAGTGGCAAAAAACGTGGCACATCAAATCCGGAGAAGGCCAGGATGGTATTGAACCAATTTAAGCGTTATCCCAACATTTCGATCAGGGATGTTGCGAAAAAGGCGGAAGTTTCAGTTTGTTTTGTGCAGAAAACAATGAAACGTTCTGGATTACATGTGTACAAGGTCCAGAAGGCACTGAACCGGAGCGATAAACAGAACTCGGTGGCCAAAACTCGCGCAAGAAAACTTAACAGGGAGTGGCTCACAAAACCGTTCTGCATTGTGATGGACGATGACATTAAATTAAATCCGACACCAAACAAATGCCAGGACAGGAACACTACGTAGCCACCTCTAAGTTGGCCGTTCCGGAGAGTGTACGGAAGAAGAAACTGTCGAAATTCGCCAAAAAATTCCTTGTCTGGCAAGCGATCTGCGGATGTGGCAAAATGAGTCAGCCCTTCATCACCTCTGGGACCGTCAACGGACAAATCTACAAGGATGAATGCCTCCAAAAACGACTTCTGCCCTTCTTGAGATCTCACGATGGCCCGACACTGTTTTGGCCGGATTTGGCATCTTGGCACTATGCCCGGCCCGCCTTAGACTGGTACAAAGATAATAATGTAGTTTTTGTACCAAAAGACGTCAACCCTCCAAACACTCCGGAACTTCGCCCAATTGAAAAATGTTGAGCAATCATGAAGGCAAAGCTCGTTAAAACTCCAAAACTGATAGAAAATGAACTTGAACTAAAGAAAGTGTGGTTAAAAGTAAGTAAGCAAGTCATTGCCCAAAATTTGATGAAAGGGGTCAAGGCAAAGGTGCGGGCATTTGGGTTGGGAGACGAGGTTCAATAAACCAATGATGTCAAAACTTAACCATTTAGTAGTACTTTATTTCCAGAAAGTTTGAAAAGAACCGGGTTCAAGGAAAATTTTTGGTGACCTATTTTGTGTGTCCAAATTTCATCGAATACAGTCTTTAGCACACCGGTCCCAAGCTTAATGATTCGGCCCTAATAACGTAGCTCACACCAACACATCCTCAAATATGCTGTCAAAATAACATAGCAAATCAAAACCAAAACAAAGATACTAGTACCGGAAGGTACCGAAATGCGCAAGAGTACATTGCAAGGTGCAGACTGCAAGGTGTATTTTGGACCTAGGGATTCTACAACAGTGAACCAATTTCAAATCGCTAGTTTCATATCGATTGTTGATTTTACTTTTAGGAAGAAATAAATTTTGAGAAACTGTGAAAGTGAGAATAAGTGTAAAGCCTTATCGTTTTGATGCCAACCGTATGCGCAAATTTTGGAACCGTATTAATACCTAACATACGGAAAATCCTCCAAAACGACCATTTACCGATGCCGAATGAACTTGTGATTATCGGGTGAAACTGAAAGCATCCAGATGTAATGCGTTGCCAACAACTGATTGAGACGCTGGAGAAGAGCCTGCAACTGGAGGCCGTATTATCATTTAAATCAAATGGCCCTTTTTACGGCCACCAATTGCTTTCTAAAGAGTGTACAATACAATTTTCTAACATACTTACTATCTAATGCTGGTCTGACGATCTATTAGGACCACATCTACGTTATTACATTCAAACTACGCCTTACGGAAAATTTGAAAATAACTGACACAGTTTGAACGCTAATAGCTTCATCATTTCTTGATAGGTTTTCGAGATTTTTGCTTCGATCAGTTGGAGATTTTTTCGACTGTCAACTATCAAAAATATCATTGATTATTGACTTTAAATTCCCAAAAAGACTCAATCTATGAAGCGATAAGGTTTACATACAGTAGCTGCGTTGCAGTGTTTCGCTACGGAACTAACGAAAGTAATCAAACGGTTTACCGTGGTATAAAGGTTGTACGGAATCAAATTACATCACTTTTAAATGGCTGTAACTTTTTACCCGTTGGGTATTTTCTATTAAAATTTTGGGTGTACGTTCAATGTGTATTTGTTTACGCTGTGTAAGTTTCACTAGCAGATGTGCAATCGTTGCGAAGATGGAGTCGGAAGAACAGCAGCGGCACAAAGAAATTTTGCGCACGTACCTCGAAAATCCGGATCTCATCGTGCCATCAGCAGGTAGCTGGGAATGGTACATTCTACGGTGTCTCGTGTTTTAAATCGGTACCTTAAACGTTTGACCATCGACCGGAAAGAAAAAAGTGGCAAAAATGGATCTCCGCATAGTGTTAAGGATCACAAGCGGGTAGTTCAAGCTTTCAAGAGGAATCCCAACAGTTCAGTTCGAGATGTGGCGAAGAAACAGAATCTAACCAAAACTTTCATGCAAGATACGAAGAAACGTGAAGGACTACACACGTACAAAGTCCAAACGGCACCTAATCGCAGTGAACGGCAGAATACGGTAGGTAAAACACGTGCACGGAAGCTCTCCACCCAGATGTTGACGAAACCACATTGCCTCGTTATGGATGATGAGACGTATGTAAAAGCAGACTTCCGGCAGCTTCCGGGGCTCCAGTTTTTCACTGCTCATCATAAATTCGTTGTCCCTGAGGACGTTAGAAAGCAGAAGATGTCAAACTTTGCCAAAAAATATATGATTTGGCAAGCAATTTGCTCGTGTGGAAAGCGGAGCACCCCATTCGTGACAACTGGAATGGTCAATGGGCAGGTGTACCTAAAGGAATGCCTCCAAAAGGGCTTCCCAACAAACATCGGTGTTGAATTAGAGCTTGTTCAAACAAATTTGGAGAAGCTATTCAGCTATTCTAGAAGAAACAGCTGAATAGCTTCTCCAAATTTGCTTGAACAAGCTCTAATTCAACACCGATGTTTGTTGGGTTACTTCCTCTTCTGAGGTCACACGATGGTCCTACGATTTTCTGGCCGGATTTAGCCTCGTGCCATTACGCGAAAGGGGTTTTGGAGTGGTACAAGGCTAAGGAGGTTAATTTCGTGCCGAAGCATCTCGACCCCCCCCCCCCCCCAACCGCACCGGAACTGCGGCCAATTGAAAAGTACCGGGCCATCATGAAACAGGCAGTTCGGAAGCATCCTAAGGAAGTGAAATCAGAGGAAGATATGAAGAAAAAATGGATTGCCACGCAAAAAAAAAATGGTCCAAATGTTGTACAGGGCCTTATGAGTCAAAAGTAGTGTAAAGAAGAAGGTTCCTGCATTTGGATATGGAATTGAAATTGAATAAAACAAACATGGGAAAATATTCATAAGAAGATGATTGGTTGAACGGGCGAATTTTTCCGAATATTTGTGTGAATCGAAATTTGATTCCGTACACCCATTACGTCAACCGGTCGTGTGTTAAACACAACCCCACTGTTTTTTTTTCTCTCAAATTCACTGTGTAATTTTTTAAAAGCAAACCATCGGAACAACAGCACCGCCTAGTCTAGGTTTGACCAAACTAAAATTGACAGTCAACGACTATGAAATTTCGAGGCGCGGTGGCGCCATCAATATAAGATTCGCCAAAACTAACGGAAGTGAGCTGAAATTTTAAAATGGCAGTTACGAGAATTTACACACGGAGGGCACTCCAGCTTGGATGTCTGTTCTCTGTACTTTGGGTTCCCACACTGAAATGCCGAGATGAGTCAAAAGACCTTAATTATAGGTATTTTTTTTACCGTGTGCGTTTTCAATCAAGGTTACCATGACATCGAGAATATTGTTTGGTCTAGTGGCGAGTAACAGTTCCTTAGTAAACACTCCCGAAAAACGCCCCACGTACATATTCGCTAGTCAAGATTTGAAACGAAAGTATTACAGGGAATGCATTTAATAAAAAACTACAATTGTTAATTGTGTCGTTGTTAAAGTTGTTAAGCTGATGCAGTTTTCCTCAAGAAATGATAATCGTATGTTTTATGTTGTAAATTTTTTCGAAATACAAAGTTAGTTGTTCATGTCATTTTTAATCGTATAAATTCCATCCATTATCAGCAGGCAGAATTGTATAAATCCCATTCATTATAAGCAGGCAGATCCACTGCATTCACACCTTTCTGGGCAACGAACGATCAAGGTTTGCTTATTCCAAGAAGTAGGTCGAAGTTTCACACACATTTTGCCTTCGACAAGTCCTCCGCATGGATGATAATGAGTTCAACTGTCCACATGTTCCCCGCAATGATAGCGTTCTAGTAGAACGCACGTCCAAGTGTCAGCCATGTTGTTGTAGAACATATTAAGCATCACTTTTCAAAAAGACGTAACTCGCCAAAGTAAATTTACAAGATGTCCTATGTGTTACTCTCCAATAACCGACGTTTTTGATACGACTCAAGTAAAAAACAGTTTACTAAATCGATGTATCTGAGTGAAAATGTGGTTTAAATTGGTGAAAAATTAGCATTACACATAATTTTTATAAAGTTCGACCTTATCTTAAAGATGTAACAAAGTGATGAAAGTAACAAATTAATTTTCTTAGTTTGTTTAAAATGTTAGATACGTCTATTTGAAAAATTATGCTTGAATATAAAGAATCAAAGTTTGTAAACAAAGGACTAGATCGTTTTGAATCAAAACATTGATAATAGATCACTTCCTACGACTACTCGAACGCTCCATAACAGTGTGCACAGAAGTTATCGCCCAGAGCGTTAGAATGAGGGTCACTTCGAACCGTTTACACATCCCCACAGTTTTATCTCGCAAAAAATCCTAGAAATGTGATGATTCACTCAAACTTCTACAACCTCAACGTCATAAATATGTTTTCATTCTCACTGCGCATCACTTGATCTCGTCCTGTATTTGTTTTCCCACAACTGAATTCGGAACTGATAACGTTCGCTCACAGCTCAGCACATCTTTGAACTTTACTTCACGAACATTGAACGATCGTAAAACTTACGCCACACGTTTGTCGAACTACGACCAGCACGATCAGCAGGGTCCAGGTGATCCTTAGATTTCGGAATGCCATTGCATTCGCAAGTGGATCCTTTCCACCAGAGTTAAAAAAAATCACCAACAAAACACGCGTCCTTTACTTTCGAAGCGAAAAGAAACGAAACGTCCACTCCGGTCGGATTCGCAAAACACATTGAATTGAGAAGAACCGAGTGAGTGGCTCCTATCGGTATGGCACTCAATTTGCCATCATCCAGCAAGCAGCTGTAGCTTCATGATCGTCTTCCTTCTACTATTCGTTATCATCACTTTCTTCGGACAAACCATCGCCTTCGTCTTCGTCGTCCGCTTATCAATGAGATGTTCCGAGAGTACGCAGGAATAGGGGAATTCTCCACGCTCAAATTCGAGACATAGAACAGGCTGCTGGCTGGAGTAATTGCACAGACAGTAGTTTGGAATTTTCTTGGGAATATCCTAAACAGTGACGCTTTCTGTGACATCAGCTGATAGTTGGATCTTCGGATTGTCGTTTTTTTTTAATGAACAGAAGTCAACTGAAAAATTGTTGGATGTTAACGACCGCTATCAAACCGTTCAACTGGAATTAAATTAGCGCTAATTGATGCCATCGTCTCCTTGCGCCTTGCTACTGGTGCAAAGAGATACATAGATACGTCCATCCGCAAGGGTTTTGCCTACGAGAATTTGTTTGCTGTAAAACACTTTAATAGAGCCAATTGAGCGACACAATTTTAACTGAGATGCGCATGAATATGCTCATGGGCTGTGTTATTCCAAGGAAAACAATTTGATCAACTGCCTATCGAATGGAATCAGTTGTTTGATGATAGATATGAAGATACATAAAATGCTTAGGATCGAACAATGGCATAAGTGATGAATCAGTCAGGCCCGTGACCATGTTAGATTACCGGTTTGACTATGGCTAGGGAATATTTTAACAACTTACGTGGACTCCCATAGTTTGAGTTTAACTTCTCTCTAATTTCGTTAAGAACATTTCTCTTAGAGAGCAAATTTTAAATCGAAGTTTTCCACTTAAGATTTGTAAAACTAAGTTTTCAACTAACAATTGAAACCTACAATTACACTAGACAGTCGAATAGTAGTCGAAAATTTGGTGGTGTGTGCGCTCCGAATAGTATTTTGACTAAACATTAAATCTTTTAAAATTTCAAATTCAATTTAACGATTAGTTTTCAAATTTATTGGGTGCTTATTAGTAGGTTAATAGATGCTTAGATGTGATATTAGAATGCTTAGTTATGAGCTGAATACAAGCAGTTTGATTTTATTTTGTAGCGTGTGTTCAACGATCGCATGGTATCCTAGATAAATGTTGAACTACACACTAAGAAATTATTAGTTTTACACGAGACGTAATTCCTCTTTGTAAAAAGTCGGGGAACGTAAACAAAGACTTCGTGTAAAATTTGGTCTCCTGAAACTGACACATTACAATTGACATAAGGTGTGTTTGGTTGAACTTATTTTCTCATCTCTTTCAACTCATTCTTATGTGCTAAAGGACGCTTGCATGTGTCGGTCGCAAGGCAACTAAATTTACATGACATTTTTATTGTAGACCTTTACCACATTATTACAAATAAATAAAAAAGTATCCCACACAAACCTCCAAAAAACACTACAAAAAATGACAAAACAACGAACCCTTCACAATTCCAATCCAAAAAAACTAAAACAAACTTACCTTAAGCAAAATTTTTTAAATTTATCACCAACACCCCACTTTCCCCCTCACAAACCCTCCTTTTCTCCCATCCCCCCCCCCTTCCCCCCCCTGATTTCCCCCTATGCCCCTCCTTCCCCCATTTTTTCCACCGCCTTTGTCCCCTGCGTGTCGGGCTCCCCCTGGCACAAGAGACCCCCTTCGCTTCTTACCACTCCAGGACAACATCTGAGTAGTGGCACGAAGCTAGATCCGGCCAGAAGATCGTAGGGCCCTCGTGTTGCTTCAACAGAGAAAGCAGACACTTCTGTAGACACTCTTTGAGGTAGATCTCCCCGTTTACATTCCCGGTAGTCACGAACGGCGCACTACGCACACAAAAAACAAAAAAAAAACCGGGGAAATACTAACGACACTAACACATATCGGGAGGGAAATACTACCGACACTAACACATATCGGGAGGGAATCGATTGTGTGCACTAAGTCTTACGCGAAGCACGCGAAGATTTTATGATTTCACTGTTAAAGACTGTATTCGATGAAATTTGGACACACAAAATAGGTCACCAAAAATTTTCCTTGAACCCGGTTCTTTTCAAACTTTTTGGAAATAAAGTACTACTAAATGGTTAAGTTTTGACATCATTGGTTTATTGAACCTCGTCTCCCAACCCAAATGCCCGCACCTTTGCCTTGACCCCTTTCATCAAATTTTGGGCAATGACTTGCTTACTTACTTTTAACCACACTTTCTTTAGTTCAAGTTCATTTTCTATCAGTTTTGGAGTTGTAACGAGCTTTGCCTTCATGATTGCCCAAAATTTTTCAATTGGGCGAAGTTCCGGAGTGTTTGGAGGGTTGACGTCTTTTGGTACAAAAACTACATTATTATCTTTGTACCAGTCTAAGACGGGCCGGGCATAGTGGCAAGATGCCAAATCCGGCCAAAACAGTGTCGGGCCATCGTGAGATCTCAAGAAGGGGAGAAGTCGTTTTTGGAGGCATTCGTCCTTGTAGATTTGTCCGTTGACGGTCCCAGAGGTGATGAAGGGCTGACTCATTTTGCCACATCCGCAGATCGCTTGCTAGACAAGGAATTTTTTGGCAAATTTCGACAGTTTCTTCTTCCGTACACTCTCCGGAACGGCCAACTTAGAGGTGGCGACGTAGTGTTCCTGTCCTGGCATTTGTTTGGTGTCGGCTTTAATGTAGGTCTCATCGTCCATCACAATGCAGAACGGTTTTGTGAGCCACTCCCTGTACAGTTTTCTTGCACGAGTTTTGGCCACCGAGTTCTGTTTATCGCTCCGGTTCGGTGCCTTCTGGACCTTGTAAACATGTAATCCAGACCGTTTCATTGTTTTCTGCACAAAACAAACTAAAACTTTCGCCTTTTTCGCAACATCCCTGATCGAAATGTTGGGATAACGCTTAAATTGGTTCAATACCATCCTGGCCTTCTCCGGATTTGATGTGTCACGTTTTTTGCCACTACCATTTTTCCGCTTGGTTGTCTTACGGTCCTTGAACGTTTTGATCACATGAGATACGGTTGAATGTGCGATTCCGAGCTGTTTTCCGATCCATCGATGAGAAGCGTTTGGGTTTTCGAAGTGAGTGACCAAAATTTGTTGGCGCACCATTTCTTCATTCGAAGCCATCACTGAAATCACTCGACCGATTTTCACGAAACTCATTACACAATTGACACAACACAATGAAATACATTCAGTTAAAATTTCAATAATTTTTACCCACACGCTAAAAAGTTACGAACAATTGCGTGTGTCCAAATTTCATCGAATACAGTCTTTAGTGTAAATTAAATTACCAATTATTTTTGATTTTTTTTTCCGCGAAAACGACGAAGCAAAAATAAAACACGTCAGTTTCAAAGCACGGCTTGCTGCAATCATCTCGTTTCCTAAACATGGATTTTGTACATGAAAAAAATGTCTCGTATATTGTATGGAACATTCATATTGCTTTTTTTCTGGTGAAATGCTATCATTACACATTTTTGTATAATTCACGAAATGGATTTCGTGAAGACCAGCCAATCGCTGCTTCTCTTTTATCGTACTCATGAATGTTGGTGTTGCTGCTGGGAAGGACGGGAATCATTTATTTATCCTAAAATAAAAATTAAAGCGCTGTCGAGTTTGATAACTTCATCCTCATTAATCAAGTATCCATGGCCTAGTGAGATCAACCACGGATTCACCGGAATTTCGACCAATCGAAAAATACTGGGCAATTTCAAAGCAGCGACTTCGACGAAGCGGCGAGGCACTTAAGGACACCCAGCAAATGCGGAAAAAATGGGAGAAATGCGCTGATTCCGCGTCCATTTCTACTGTGCGGGCGCTGATGGGCTCCATCAAGAGGAAGGTTCGAGATTTCGTTCGAAGTGAGAAATGTAACCATCTAATGCTGTAGCTTTGAAATTTTAATAAGAGTCGATGTGACAAAAGGTTGTCTTCCTTAGTATTGCCAGACTACGTGATCGATGCCGCCATAACCGTTTCCACACCGGCAAAGTTTTCTGTCCACGAGACTAATTCCATAGAGATGTAGAGATAAAATAGGATTTTCTTTATGTTCGGGAAAAAACCTTTCTCGTGATTCTGATAAGATAGATAATTCTAGTCTTCGGTAAAATTGTTCAGACGGTCAAGGGCATTCAAAAAGTGGAAAGCTTAGTTCGGAACTTCATCAGTATATGGCGCTAGTAAGCATGCAAAATTGAGCATTTTCAACTTGTTCTACCTCGTAATTCTGATCAGAGGAAAAGTTCTCGTCTTCAGCAAAGTTGTTCAGCAGGTCAAGGACATCCGAAAAGTAGATAGTTTGGTTTGGAACTCCACCACTACGTTGCGCTAGTAAGCATGCAAAATTGAGCATTTTCAACTTGTTCTATCTCGTGATTCTGATAAGATAGATAGTTCGAGTCATGGGTAAAGTTATTCAGAAGGGACATCCGGATGGTGGTGAAAGTTAAGGCTGACCCACAATTGATACGTTGCGGATGCGTTTGCGTGAATTTGACAGTTTTTCCATAGGTTTTCTGTCAAATTTACGTCAACGGAACGCAAACGTATCTATTGTGGGCAAGCCTTAAGTGCATAAAAAAAGTAATTTTTGTTCTATCAGAAGTTGTTTATTTCAAACATCAAAAGAAAAGGTAAGACATTTTATGTAGTAAAATGTGATGAGTGCAATATAGATAAATGCCTCACCCAATTTCAAGTGTGCGTCTCCTGTTTCAGCAGAGCGCACACAAAACGAACGTGTGAGGGATTTCGTAGCAGCACAAGAGACGAAAAGCCACACATGCACTTCCTTTTTTTTTTCTTGATTATCGAGATTTCGAGGAAGATGGTTCATCTCCCGTCGTAGTCACTCAAACACCACTTTTGGGCATTTTCGTAACTTGTCCGGGGGTGAGATTCGAACTCGTGACTTTGGCGTGAGAGATATGGATGCTAACCACTACGCCGGGGTCGCCCCCCCCCCCCCCCCCTCATGCACTTCTCTTTCAGAGATAAAGAGTAATGCACTGTGCTTTACTCTGTGCTTTGGCTCATGCTTTGGTTAAAGGTATCTGTTGGCTCCAATGCCAACAGTAACGGAATTCGGTAGATTGGATCACTACGTTGGCTCCTCATGCCAACATTTGCAGCAGGAACGACAGCAGCAGATAGCCACCGATCGAATTTCCAACACCAAGATTGCCGAACAACTCAGGGAACCTTCGGCTTGACCAAACACTCATCGACATGCTGAACTATCTATGAATCTCAGTGTATTACCTTCCCAATGACCAGTTCTGAAAAGAACTATAGCTCAAACAACTCTTCAATTGGAAGGTAGCGAGAGATACGCCATCAGATAGTAGCGATAGTAGAAAGGTCCTCCGAGCGACACCGGAGAACGGGATAGCAGCGACGTCCAAACAACGGCGGAATTCAAATCAGCAGATAGTTGAGCACCGGATTGGTTGCATCCCACAGGGCTCGGTGTAGAAATAATAATCGCTTTGGTACGATTTAACAACTTGTTTATTTAATCTTCACTGTATAAACTACAAAAAACTTCTTCCGTGAACTGCGTGGATACACGTCCCTTTATACTCTTTTTGAGATAGGATAGTAGGAAAAAACCTCACCCGATTGGTCCACCAATCAGGGCAAATTGCGTTGCAAAAAAAAAGGAAACACAAAAGGAAAGGAAAGACCGTTTTCCCGCGGTCGTCTCGGGGTTAGTAAGGGTGTTTGTGTGTGTCATGGAAAGAGTGGGAAAGGAAACAAAAAATAAAACACTGTGTAATCCAAGGTAGTACTGCGGTGCGTGTACTGTTGCTTCCAAAAACTCCGCTATCGCGGACAGTATCAACATGGAAATTTTTGATTCTAGTAACAAAAGGGCATTATAGGGGTTTATAGAGGGAAAATTTTATTAAAATCTTAATTCACAAACTAGTCGGGCCGTTTGAAAATTATGTAATACTTTATAGCACTTCAAAAGGTTTTTGTATGCAAACTCTAAAACTTATTTATACACCCTTTTGCTCTGCCAGACCCTACTTAGCATATCGTTACATTACTCATGGGTGATTATTTTCATTGTTACCCATGGATGGTACATGAAATTATCAGTTTGTCAGTTGTCTAATAAAATGCTCGATTCTACGTACATAATGGGCCCTTAGGTTATTGCACAGAACATTATAAAACATGTGAAGTAAACAGAAATTTGTGCAGGTCCAATCTAGAGTGCCGCCGTGTCTGTTTTTAACACTTGTGTTTGCACAGAGACGACAAGGGAGAGTGCAATCGTTAACGCCCAAAGAAACGAGAGCGTCTCTTCACGTCTCTTTGAAGTTTAATGTGCTGTCTCGTAGCAGCCTGTGCTGCACTCAAAGAGATTTGAGTCGCACTTTATCCCTGGTAGGCACTCTCACAAGTGTTTATGGTTCTAGGGACACATTTTTCTCGTGTTTCGGTCTAGCTTATCTCATAGCAGTTCGATTGGATTTAGATCCGGTGATTGCGGCGGCCAATCCATGTCGGATAACGTTCCGTTTTGGTCCAAATCTCGAACCAACCCTGACTAAAATAAAGCTTGCTTCAGATAGAATTGGAACAAAAACAATTGCCTGTATTTCAGTTATTTATTATTGAATTCAAGATCTTTTTTTATACAAATGTAGCGTTTTCTTCATACTTTTAAGAAAAAATACGGATAAAATTATTCGTCACGGTTTCGAAGGAATTATCGAATTTTTCCTGTAACACGGCTCATTAGGCGGCGCACACCTTCTTCGTCCATCGTTTTAGCTATCTTATTCCACCAGGTCTTCATCTGATTGATGTCTTTGACAACCTTTCCCTTTGCCTTGAGTCTCCTCTTCATGATTGCCCAGTATTTCTCAATAGGGCGGAACTGGGGGCAGTTGGGTGGGTTAAGGTTTTTCGGAACAACCTGGACCTCTTTCTCTGCATACCATTCTTGAACGACTTTGCTGTAATGACAGCTTGCCAAATCTGGCCAAAACATTACGGGATGGTCGTGGGATCGAATGAACGGCAAAATTCGTTTTTGGAGACACTCTTTTTGGTATAGTTCCGACGTCATTGTCTTATTTGTAACGAAAACATTTGTTTTTTTGCCACAGCTGCAAATGCCCTGCCAAATCATGAATTTTCGTGCAAATTTGTCGGCAAAAACAAATTTAAATTTGGCTGGAAGATCCCCCCGAGCCGTTGCCAAGTAAAATTTTTGACCTGGGATTTGCCCGAAGTCAGCCTTGACATAGGTTTCATCGTCCATCAGAAGACACTATTCTGTTTTATGGTCCGATTTGACTGTTTGCTAGCTCGATACGACTTGATTCCTTCCCGGAGTCGAGCTCTCCTCACGGTACTATGGGCAGCACCGAAATTTCTGGGCAATTTCAGCTGTTTAGCTAGCCTAGATGCAGACCACAATGGATTTTCCAAATAACTGTGCACAATTTTTTCCCTTCTTTCGGCTTCCATGTTGATTGTTTACAAAGTACAGTCGATTTGCGGAATGTCAAAAATACATACGCGTAGCTGACAAAATTCCCGACACGTGGGCACCAAGAACTTCCAAATCCGTCCACCAGGAGGGCCACAATATGAGCAAAAGTTTGTTCCAATTCTAAATGAAGCAAGCCTTATGTAGTGAGTCATCCTTGAATCACTTGAATATGAATTAAACCAACCTTGATTCACTTGAAAAAGACAGGAACTAGACCTGCACCACTTAGCTATGAAGTGAACCAGACTTCGAATGCGTTGTGGTTCAGTCCTGAATCACTTGAATTTGAAGTGAGTCCTTCCTGAATTACTTGAATATGAATCAAATCAGGCCCAAATCTTTTGAATGTGAAGTATATCAGGCCTGAAACACTTGAATATGCAGTAATTCAGCCTTGGATCATTTGAATATGAAGTGAATCAGGCCTAAATTACTTGAATATGAAGTAATAAGACCATAACCACATGAATATGAAGTTAACCAGACCTAAATCACTTGAAGTTGTGATGAATCAATCCTAAATCAGTTGCGAGTCCTGCATCACTTGAATATGAAGTTATTCTAACCTGAATCATTTAAATTTGAAGTGAAGCACTTGAATATGAAGTGAATTAGGCCTGAATAACTTATACATGAAGTGATTCAGCCTTGAATGACATAAATATGAAATGAATAAGACCTTAATCACATTAATATGAAGTGAACCAGGCCTAAACCACTCGAATTTGTGATTAGTCAGTCCTGAACTTGAATCACTCGAATATGAAGTGAATCAGGCCTGAATCACTTAAATATGATGTGATGCTAGACTGAATCGCTTAATTATGAAATAAATCAGCCTTGAATCATATGAATATAAAAGAAATAAGACCCTTATCACATCAATATGAAGTGAATTAGACCTGTATTACTCGAATGTATTGTGAGTCAGTCCTGAATTATTTGAATTTGAGGTAAATTAATCCTGAATATCTTGAACAATCAGACCTGAATCACTTGAATACGAAATGAATCAGATCTAAAAAATGAATAAATACTTGAATGAGAACTCAATCAGTCCTTAATCACTTAAATAGGAAGTGAATCAGGCCCAAATAACCTCTTCTGAAAAACTTTCACGAAGACTCGAACTTTCTATCTTATCAGAATCAAGAGACAAAGGTAGAACAAATTTGAAATGCTCGATGCTGCATGCTCACTAGCGCCAGGGGGGGGGGGAAATCCAAACCAAACCCCTCCCCATCCGGAGGCCCTTTATCTTCTGAACAACTTTTCAGAAGACTCCAACTTTTCACCTTATCAGAATAACGAGGAAAAACAAGAACAAAAAGCCCCCCAGTCCCCCCCCCCCGGGGAATCCCAAAAAAAAAAGTGGGTTTTTTGAAAGCCCTTGACCTTCTGAACAACTTTGCCGAAGACTGAAACTTTCCATCTTATCAGAATGATTTTATTTTTATTTTATTTTTTATTTATTTTCATCATCTGGCTTGGTGCCTTAATGAACCTTTCTCCGATGAGGAAAAGCCCGTTTGAATTGGGCGTAAAAACCTCATATCTTTTCAGCAAAACATTACATGACATGAACATACATTAAAAAAAGGTCTAACAAAATAAAATACAATTCAAAAAGTTAATAAAAAATAAAACATAGAACTATGTCCATATCGGTTGGAAACAAATCGTTTGAAAGGCAAATCGGCGCGTGACGGTCCAGGCATCATTTCATTTAGCTCCAGCAGTCGAGAAAAAAGATCACAGGTAGCAAAATTAATGACTTCATAGAAATATTGGACAAGGACTCACCTGTTTACATATTGTAGAAGTCATCGGGTCAGTAATCTGTGCTGAAATGCAGTTGCGGAAGAATTGAAGTTGAACAAGTGGTAAACTTCGTTAAATCTTGCCGCCATGAATCGGATGGGGTCATGTTGACCATACTCGGCGCGGCGGGCATCAAGGTATAAGAAACTTCGCTGTCGTAAGGTCCTCTCAGGTGCGTAGACATTGAGTTGTGCTAGAATTCCGGCTGCATCAGTTTCACCTAATAGGATTTTTGCCAAGAACATAACTTGTCCAGAGAATCTCCTACGTTCCAATGTATCAAGTCCAATTAGTCTGCATCGTTGTTCATATGGTGGTAAATTCGTGGGATCTCGCCATGGAAGGTTGCGGAGGGCATGTCTCACGAATCTCTTTTGTACTGCTTCAATTCTGTTTATCCAGATGGCCTGATATGGACACCATACGACTGCACTTGACTCTAAAATTGAGGGAACTAGGGCGCAATAGAGAGACCGAAGGCAATGAGGGTCACGGAATTCATAAGTCACTTTAAATATGAATCCAAGTTGTCTATTGGCTTTTGAGATGATGCCATCGTAATGGAGCCGAAATGTGAATCCAGTATCAAGGATAACACCTAAGTCACGTATGTGATCGACACGAACCAGAGGTTGGCTGCGAATGCTGTAGTTATGACTGATTGGGTTAATTTTCCGATGAAATGTTATTACATTGCACTTAGGAATACTAATCGTTAACATGTTTCTAGTGCACCACTCTTCGAATCGGTCAATCAGTTTCTGTAATGTATGGCAATCCTGGATGCACTTCACGATAAAGTATATCTTTACATCATCCGCGTAGAAGAGACGGCATCCCTGTGGCAGTATTTTTGATAGTTCGTTGATAAAAATATAAAAGAGAAGTGGGCCCAAGTTGCTCCCTTGTGGAATGCCCGAAACGCTGGAAAAACACTCCGATGTTACAGATCCTATTTTTACGCAAAGCCGACGATTCGTAAGGTATGATTCAAACCATGTAATAAGATCTCCAGAGATTCCCAATTTGTCAAGCCTTAGAAGAAGTATCCTATGATCAAGTCGGTCGAAAGCAGCTTTCAGGTTAGTATATATAACGTCAACTTGTGAACCGGCATCTATGTTACGCAAGCAAAATGAGGAGAACTGCACAAGGTTTGTAGAAACTGATCGCTTGGGGTAAAATCCGTGTTGGTCAGCTGATATATAATTTCTGCAGCTGGAAAACAGCACATCATTGATGACAATCTCAAACACCTTGGAACAAGCACACAATGAGGTAATGCCTCGATAGTTTTCCACATTCTGTTTATCTCCTTTTTTGTGAACAGGGAACATAACGGATAGTTTCCAATTCGTTGGGAATCTGCCTTCTCGCAAAGAAATGTTGAATAGTATTGCCAACGGATGGACCAATACGTTTGAACATCGTTTCAGAACACAGGATGGAATTCCATCTGAACTAGCTGATGTAGAGTACTTCATTTTCGAGATAGCAGATTCTACCTGTTGATGGTTGACAATAATGTTTCTTAACGCACACACATTCCTTGGTGTATCCCTGGACGCATTTGCTGGTTGTTCAGAGGATGAGGTGGCAGTGTTGAATGCACTTTTGAAATGAGTAGCGAAAAGTTCACATTTGTCTGAAGATGATCGAGCAACATCATTTCTCAGGAACATTTCTACGGGCAGACCGTTTTCTTTCTGTTTAGATCTAACAAAAGTCCAAAACTGTTTGGAATTTCTCCGGAGATTGTTTTGTGTACGTAGACAGTAACGTTTGTAAAGAAACCGGTTGCAGAGGCGATAGTTATTGCTGGCACGTGTGAATTGTTGCTTGGAGAATGGGCAACGTATTTTGAGATAATTCCGAAGGGTTCTCGATCTAATCCGTTTGAGTTGCCGCAAACGAGCATTCCCCCAAGGTGGTTTTGAAACAGGACTGCGTGTTGGGACATGATGCGCTAACGCAAATGAATCACGGCTTCGTCAATGTTCGGTGATAATTCCAGGGTTAACCAGTTCGTTTGATACAATACTTCAGTCAGCGTCTCATAATCAGCTTTATTGTAGTCTAGCTCTGATTCGTTTGAAAACTGTTCAAAAATAGGTAGAGTTGGCATTTCAGATTCCAGAAGAAAGGCAGGATGATCAGTGTCTATTGGAGTCAGTTGTTCAATAGCCTCATGTAACTTGCATTACCCTATTAATGAACCCGTGACATGCGCTAGGTCAAGAATTCGACTATTTCTATTCAACAATCCGTTCATTTGCTTCAGTCCATTCAGATTAAATCCGTCAAGCAGTGCAGCACATGTAGTAGAAATGTGTGATTCCATAACATCCACGGTAACGTATTCGGAAGTGGTGGATTTCCATACTAATCCAGATTGGTTATAGTCTCCTAATAAAAGTGCGTGATCTAATGTTCCGAGGTTAGAGAAAATAGCACTGATAGATTCAATGTGTTTGTTAATACTGGTCATGTCAGTTTTACGATCAGGTGGTAAATAAAACACACCAATGCTAATTTGCGAATCAAACAATTTCAAAGTCACCCAAAGTTGTTCTAGTGAATTGTCAACTGAAGTGCGGTCAATGCAGCAGCTTAGCCGAATTGAAACGGCAATAAGCACACCACCACCACGTATTTTTTTGCTATTAAGACGATTTAGATCATTTCTAAATACATTATAAGAGCTTCCAAAAAGCTGCGATGAATAAATTTTGTCGTCGAGCCAAGTCTCAGTGAGGACTATTATATCGTAGTGTGATTCTGAGACCGCAAGGTAGAAATCGTCAACTTTTGTACGCAGACCTCGTACGTTATGATAGTAAATCGTCAATTTTGTTTGTGCGGTTGTAGCAATATCAGACGCCAACAAGCGAGGGAAAATGCTATTTCCAATAGTACCAGCCAGTTCGCTTACCTGATCCGTGATACCTAAATCTACCGAGAGTATTGTGTTCGGGGTTGCCTCAGCAGAGCCATCATTAGAATCCGGCATTGACATTGTCTGGAACGGTTGAATACAATTGAGAGAAGGTGCGGTATCCGCGGATGCTTCGGAAGGACATATACTCAAAAAAGCATTACCTGGACCAGCCAGTTCGCTGAGCTGGTGAGTGTTGACAGAATCCATCGACGACAGATCGTACGAAGTAGCCTCAGAAGAGTTGGGATCAGACTCCAAGCTTGTCTGAAAAGGTCGAGGTCGATTGGGGGAGGGTGCGGTATCCATAGTCGCTTCGGACGGACATATATTCAAAAAAGTTTTACCTGGACCAGCCAGTTCGCTGAACTGGTGAGTGTTGACCGAATTGATAGACGACAGATCGTACGAAGTAACCTCAGACGAGTTATCGCTGGGATCAGACTTCAACCTTCCCTGAAATGGTTGACTTCGATTGAGCGTGGGTGCGGTATCCGCAGATGCTTCGGGAGGACATATACTCAATGAAGTATTACCTGAACCCCCCCCCCGCACCAAAAAAAAAAAACAAAACAAAATATATCCCCCCCCCCCCCCCAAAACAACCACTTTCCCACCTCCCCCCCCCTATATATTTCCCCATTATCCTTATTTTTGCCCCCAATTCACCTAGTTCCAATCTTTTCCAAGCGAGTCCGTACTTATAACTGGTAATGTAGCTATTTCACTAATGATTTCGCATGTTTCCAAAAAAAAAGTCGACAAATACACCGCAATGCTCGAGCATCATAAAACACCACTCGCCTCCATTGAATCCTTCGCAGCATGCTTTCGCCATGAAACACCCAACGACTAACCTTTCACCATTTCCAATTTCACTATGTAAGCTCACCGCTTGTGGTGAATATCGTTCATGAAGCTTTCCTCCATATTGGAAAATTCGCTCTCATCCCTCTTAGTTCTGCGGCTCGCAAGCCAGAGACAACATGCGCGTGTTTTTGTGTGAGAAAATCTAGGCTTTCGCTCTCGCTCGCTCTCCCTGGAGCATGTGTCTAAGTGTTTGCTTTGGATACCATGCATCTGATGTGTCATCGTCAGGGATAGGTAAGCAAGTATGTAGGTAGGTACAAGGTGCATCTCGACTCTTCGATATAATCAAGAGGTGCTGTGGTGAGTAGAGAGCACAATCTTGACTCTTTGACTGTGGTGAGAGACAACGGGAGCGAGAGTCTACAAGTAATAAACTGTCACCATCATCATCAGACAAAGTTTGGATATAGTGAGCGAGAATCGCGAATTGGGCTGGTTGTATTCATCAGTGTTGAGGTTGTGTCGCACAAATCGGTAATCGAGTGTTTTACTTTCGGGCAAAATTTTTACAGAAAAAGGGACAAAACAGTTTTGGAGTTGGTTGTGTTTGAGACGAAGGAAGATTACTGTGTTAACATTGTACTAACTAAATCCGGTGGTGTTCAGTGAATTCCGGTTCACGTTCGATTTTAAAATTTTCTCGAAGAACCTGTGAGTATCCTTTGGTGGTGTGGTGATGGGGGTGGAATTACACAAATTCAGCTCTAGCGCACCCGAAAAACAATAAGGGAGGAGAGAAAAATTCTCCGGCAATCCATTTGATTACATCACAAGGCACAACCCGTGTACGTGCGCGTGGTGGCGGAATGCATCGAAAATAGATATTGGTCACCAGCGTGACCCACTGATAATAGATTTTCCTCGAATATTACTCATCTCGTGCTCGACTCTGTTCTCGTATATCCGCTAAAAGTGACTGACCCATATCTCGAAACTTAATCTTGCGTCAGCAAACAAACGCGTAGCTTTTTTTTGAAGATAAACTGTTGTTTTACGAACAATCGGGTCTGCTCTCCCATGGCTTCCCCCGAATTGATTAACGTTTCTGCGATGGAACCTATCAAGGGTTAGACAGACAGTCAGTCCAGTAATTCGAAACCGTTTGCCATTTCAGCCGGTCAATTAATTCAACACTCTTTGAATCACTTATCCAAACCATAAAGGAAATACGCCAACCATGACGCGTATGCGGCATTTCTCAGACGGTGCACCATTCATTACTACTTCGCAAAAACCGAGCCATGACTTCATCCCACCTCTGACGCTGGGTGACCTTCGGCGCGGTGTTGGAATAATGGAACTTTTCCTCGAGTGGATGTTGGTTCCTCTTCCATAGGTAGTTAGAAATTTGAGTCGCTGTTAGGTTGTTTGTTCAAGTTATTTTATTTTACGCACACGGAATTGAAACAAAAGGCTGTAATTAGATGAGAATTCCAGAAATCCTGATAGCTGAATTGAGATTGAAGGTCGAGATTGAATGAAGTTTTATTAATGGGGATGGAGTGAGAAATGATCGATTTAGCGTAGAAGCACAGTTTTTGAATATCAAAAACAATCTTTTCATTGGCCTATCGTAGGAGAACAGGAGCTGCCTTGAACGTAAATTAAATTAGTGTGGTCCTGTTTTTTGTAAAGTAAGAAAATTTAGTGCTGATTAGAAATGAGCGTTCAATCATGGTTTTCAAAATATATGAACCAATTACCAATTAGTTTAGTTTACGAAATAGAATTATCATCCGAGTTAATTTAGTGATGCAACCTATATTTATCAGAAACAGTTACGCCCAAAGTAGAACAAGTAGATCCGATATCAGTAACCAATTCATACACTCAAACATATATTTTTAACATCGAATATAAGACTATCAACATCGCAGAGAATGTTAGACAATAACCCAAAAGGCGATGTTATGAGTTTTTGCCTTTTTTTTTTGCGTTTTATATTCAGTCTTTCACCTACATCGGCAAACGTTTTAAAAGCTTGAATCACTCAATATCTGGACGCAAAAAATCAACTCTATCTCGGGATTGTTCTGATGATACAAAACATTTGAGCAGTCAAAATTAAGGTTTTTTTTATTGTACTTTCAGGAAAAAATATCAGTCTTTAAATACCTCGCATCATACTAGGTTAGTCGAAAGGTTTAGAAAGCAGAAATTAAAATACATTTTTTTTTTCGGGAAATCACTTTTATTGCTCAGCATCTTTACTGGACTTTTTTTCGGATGGTGATAAAAAAAGCTAAGACAGATAATTGCTTTTGATAAATTTACCATGGAAGGTAATTATTTAAGCTTACTTGCAAAAAAATTCTACGCCCTTCTTGAGCAATTAACCGGAACATTCGCCATGGCGGACGAAAACATGCGTGTAGGCATGTTTTTGAGTTCTTTCTTCGTTTTATTTATCAATTTTTCCTCAGTTTTCGCGACAAAATTGTTCGAATAGATCTTACGCTTCAGGTTGGCCCAGAGATTCTCAATGGAACGCAGCTGGGGGACGTTGGGCGGGTTCGCCGACTTGGGTACCACATCGATATTCAGCCGCTCCATCTCCTCCAACGATCGCTTCGACTAGTGGGCCGACGACAGATCCGCGTCTTCGCCCTTATGGTATTTCTTGATGAATGACGCAACTTCCGGCCGGCATTTCGTACTAAAAATTTCCCCGTTCACGACCAGTCCGGAGCGAAAGAAGAGCGGCTTTGATATCCCCTTCTCGCTGATTGGCTGCCACAGCAGCCCCTTCTTGGGGAACTTGGTGTGTGAAATGAACTTCACCTCGGAGCTCACTTCCTTGGAAAGTAAAATACAAAGTGCCCTGCCAGTCGTTGCCATCCAGGGTGAGATAGGTCTCGTCGTCCATCACCACCGCCACGTCGCGATTCGCCGGTAAAATCGAGTTGACCATCTTATTCAGCCGCTGCCGCTGCGTCATTGCCTGCAGCTCCGAAACCAGTGGACGCGACTTCCGCTTCCTTACATGTATGTTCATGTTCGCCAGGTATTTTTTCACTGTTTGGCCGGTTGAACCGACCTCTCGGCCAAGCGCACGCAGCGATGTAGCCACTTTTCCCTCGGTCTTCCTCTTCAGCATCCTTTGGATCTTCTTGTCGCTCAGGGTCGTCGGCCGTCTGGAACCGGGCTTTCTTTCGATGCTCTGATTGTTGTCTGATAGTGCCAAGATGTTGTTGATGTCGGAACGGGCGTATCCGGCGTCCACAAAGTGCTGCACTATGTCCGTTTTCGATGCGGCGGGATGCCGTTCTTTGAACGCGCACACTTCTAAACGGAGTTGCTTCACTGTTTATGCCATCACGGTTAGAGTTCGACTGATAGAGCTGTCAAATTTTGTCTGCCCATGAGTCATGGGTTACTATGATTGATACTGCATGGGTAGTTTTGTCAGTGCGGGTGAAGGTAAACACATGAAAAATCGGCAATTTTTGTCCATTTTTTTTAAATGCAAACGTTATGGTGGATGCTGCAAAATTCGTACCCCAACTCGTGATTTTTTTTTTTTTGAAAAAAGACCCGGTTTGCAGAAGAAAAAAAATCATCTTTCATCAAAACAATGCACCTGCTCACACAGCTCAAAAAACCATCGCGAAATGATTTTTTGAGCTGTGTGAGCACGTGCATTGTCTTGTAGAAAAATGATTATTTTTCTTCTGCAAACCGGGTCTTTTTTCAAAAAAAAAAACATCCAACCGGTTCGAAAGGTCACAATAATAATCAGAGTTGATTGTCTTACCAGTTTGGAGATAATCTATCAATAAAATTCCTTTTGTATCCCAAAAACTGACGCTTACACCTTCTGGGCCGATTTCTGGACACGAACTCGCTTCGGAGCCGAGGTGCCTAGTTCACACCACTCCTTAGGCTCTTGTTTTGATTCAGGATCATGGTGGTAGACCCAAGTCTCACCCATAGTGATGAATCGACGCAGAAAATCCTTTTTATCCTTTCGAAATTGCTCCAAATGTTGCTCAGAAAGTCACATTCGAACGGTTTTTGTTGCATTGTTAGCAAATGTGGCACCCATTGTGCACACAGTTTTTTGAAACCCAGAACTTCAGCCAAAATATGCCAAGTTGTTTCATGTGAGACGCCTATGGTTGTCAGCTATCACATCCACAGCCGATCGATGATCTTCCGAACCCATATCCTGTATTTTCGCTTTGATTTCTCGTGTTGATGCACTTTTTGGACGTCCTGAGCGTGGATCGTCTTCGACGCTTGTACGGAAACGTTTATACTCCAAAACCCGTCGGGGAACGGTTGGAAATGAAGGAAAAGGCTCCTTTAATACTTTCACCATCTTTGCATGGATCTCAGTAGCCGATAAACCTTCCAAAACAAAGGATTTAATCACTGTACGATATTCGGATTTTTCCATTGTTAAAAAATACACTGACACGTCAACTTCAAATGACTTGTAAACATAGAATGAATTGACAGATCAAAATGAAATTTTGAGTACATTCTACTCAACTGCTCCATAGATGTCGCTTTCCAAACTTTTTGACTAACCTAGTAGTTTAGACACTATCCATCTACTCGAGCGGCAATTTTATTCCACCACTTCTTCTTCTCTTCTGCCCCCAGTCATTTTTGCCAGTCTTTTTAAGGTTCTACTCAATAATCAACAATAGACCTTTCTCTTTAGACCTAACACCCATTTTTTGTATTTTTTCTTTAAAGACAATGAACTTTTTTTCCCATGCACTCCTCATTTTGTTACAAAGGCTCTCAATTGTTCCTCCTTTTTGTATAACTATGTGAAACAAATGCGCGTTTGGTAACTCTTTAAAGTGGTGAAATCATTTTCACTACGAAATAAAAACTTTTCTTGGCAGCACTGTTTCTTTTTTTTTCTTTTATGACATATCTATGACAGTATTTTCGAAGGCGTGGCTTTTTTACGCAAAGATTATAATTTTTTACGAGAATGTCCGGTGGAGTGACTAAAAAAAAACCACCACCATGTTTCACGCAACCAGTGACTAGACCTGTGCGCCGGTCTGTATTGATTCGGCGGCAGCGTGTAGGGTATTTTCAAACCGGTCGTCCTTGGCGACGACGGCGACGGCGTGGATCGGCGCGGACATAAATTATCCCCTCAACATTTCCTTATGCTTATCCTTTTTAACTGTTTGGCTGTCTCGTGCACTGTAAAGACTATACGATCACTCCAAGTCTTATATTTTAATAGAAGGCCCAAATATCCATAGTGTAATATGACTCAGGTCGATGAATTGACGTGTGTATGTGTGTATCTATATGTGTGTGTGTACAAAGATATGAGACTTAACATTATTTGTTCATAACAAGTCGACGGGGAATTCGGAGTCGACGGGGAAGTTTTCAGCGCTGACAGAAATCGAATACGATTTCACGGGGAATCTATTTATAATAAATTAACGAATGATGATATATTCAATACATAATATTTTACTGAATACATATTACAACAGAAAAGTAGATTATAAAATTCTGATTAGACATTTTATTAATTTTGTACCCTAATTTTTACTGTACCGTAGAATAGAACACTCTTGTGATATAAAAAGCGCAATGGATGGAGCAAACGAAACATCTTTCAATTGATGAAGTTTGTCAGAAGTAGATAATTTATCATCTCCATGCGAAGCGCTAGGAGTGGACGGTAATTTATTGCTAGAACGAAATAGACATGAAGAGAAAGTGTATTGATAGTTCCGTATAGGGCAACGGCAGGCTTTGAAAATTGAAAGATCAAGTTTGAAAACGAGCGGAGGGCATTATTGAACGGTTAATCTAAAAATCTAAAAATCTAAAAATCTAAAAATCTAAAAATCTAAAAATCTAAAAATCTAAAAATCTAAAAATCTAAAAATCTAAAAATCTAAAAATCTAAAAATCTAAAAATCTAAAAATCTAAAAATCTAAAAATCTAAAAATCTAAAAATCTAAAAATCTAAAAATCTAAAAATCTAAAAATCTAAAAAAAAAATCTAAAAATCTAAAAATCTAAAAATCTAAAAATCTAAAAATCTAAAAATCTAAAAATCTAAAAATCTAAAAATCTAAAAATCTAAAAATCTAAAAATCTAAAAATCTAAAAATCTAAAAATCTAAAAATCTAAAAATCTAAAAATCTAAAAATCTAAAAATCTAAAAATCTAAAAATCTAAAAATCTAAAAATCTAAAAATCTAAAAATCTAAAAATCTAAAAATCTAAAAATCTAAAAATCTAAAAATCTAAAAATCTAAAAATCTAAAAATCTAAAAATCTAAAAATCTAAAAATCTAAAAATCTAAAAATCTAAAAATCTAAAAATCTAAAAATCTAAAAATCTAAAAATCTAAAAATCTAAAAATCTAAAAATCTAAAAATCTAAAAATCTAAAAATCTAAAAATCTAAAAATCTAAAAATCTAAAAATCTAAAAATCTAAAAATCTAAAAAAAAAATCTAAAAATCTAAAAATCTAAAAATCTAAAAATCTAAAAATCTAAAAATCTAAAAATCTAAAAATCTAAAAATCTAAAAATCTAAAAATCTAAAAATCTAAAAATCTAAAAATCTAAAAATCTAAAAATCTAAAAATCTAAAAATCTAAAAATCTAAAAATCTAAAAATCTAAAAATCTAAAAATCTAAAAATCTAAAAATCTTAAAATCTAAAAATCTAAAAATCTAAAAATCTAAAAATCTAAAAATCTAAAAATCTAAAAATCTAAAAATCTAAAAATCTAAAAATCTAAAAAAAATCTAAAAATCTAAAAATCTAAAAATCTAAAAATCTAAAAATCTAAAAATCTAAAAATCTAAAAATCTAAAAATCCCCGGGACCACCTTTCGGTATTACATCGGGGAGGGGGCTATTGTACTTGTTAAGCACCCACTATGTCTAACTACTTAGGGCTTTAGTAGTTAGGTGGTCTCTGTGACCTGCCGTTGGTCGTTTCGCCATTTTTGTTGGAGATCAAGGACAATTTCATTATTAATAAAACTTACTTGCCGAATGACCTATCGATTGCAGGATTGTTCTCAGTATCCCTGTCCCGATCCCTGTCTTCCTGCAAATTAAGACCAGCATTTTGTTTTGCTTCGATTAGACATGCATTGCAAAACATTTTGTTAGGAAGCAGATGATGAGTGAAACATTTTTTTTACATTTCGCTAGAACGAAACCACAAAGCTGATCACCGTCTCACACGCACCCCCCTGACATCGCATCGTGCTCATATACTGCCAGTGCTCAAACGGACCTATCAATACTTTCTCTTCACATCTTTGTTCTAGAAAAAATGCTGTCTAATCCTGGAGCCTCATGGCAATGAGAAATTATTTCCTTCTTAAATAACATCATCATAGATCATTAATCCGCGTATGGGAGATGATGATGATGATTATGTAATACTACCATCTATTGTAACAAGGTAACTTTCCATAGCAGTTGAATAATCTGAAAAACGATTTGATCAGGATCCTATTGTTGCTTGTGATCATCAAGCTCCTGTATGAAGGGCCAAAAAGGATTGGGTGGGCAGAGACACTAACACAAAACCCACGAATATAGGGAAGAGAATCTCCTTCCAAAAGCAAGTTCACACTCACAGCACTAGAATCGAGCCCTCGATTGACAGAATAACTTTCTTAGTGATAATCCTGAAATAACGTTCGCATTAAAAAAAATGGACAAAAATTACTGATTTTTCATGGGTTTACTTTCACCCTCACTGACGAAACTACCCATGCAGCATCAATCATAGTAACCCATGAGTCAGCAGACAAAATTTGACAGCTCTATCAGTCGAACTCTAACCGTGATGGCAAAAACAGTTAAGCAACTCCGATCAAAAGTGTGTGCGTTCAAAAAACGGCAACGCCGGATACGCCCGTTCCGACATCAACAACATCTTGGCACTATTAGACAACAATCAGAGCATCGAAAGAAAGCTCGGTTCCGGGCGGCCGACGACCCTGAGCGACAAGAAGCGTCAAAGGATGCTGAAGAGGAAGACCGAAGGAAAAGTGACTACATCGCTGTGTGCGCTTGGCCGGGAGGTCGGTTCAACCGGCCAAACAGTGAAAAAGTACCTGGCGAACATGAACCTACATGTCAGGAAGCGGAAGTCGCGTCCACTAGTTTCGGAGCTGCAGGCAATAACGCAGCGGCAGCGGCTGAATAAGATGGTTAACTCGACTTTCCCGGCGAATCGCGACGCGGCGGTTTTGATGGACGACAAGACCTATCTCACCCTGGATGGCAATGACTTTTCCCCTCGAAGGAAGTGATCTGAGGTGAAGTTCATTTCACACACCAAGTTCCCCAAGAAGGTGCTGCTGTGGCTGACAATCAGCGAGAAGGGGATGTCGAAGCCGATCTTCTTTCGATCCCGACTGGCCGTGAACGGGGAAATTTATAGTACGAAATGCCTGCCGGAAGTTGCGTCGTTCATCGAGAAATACCATAAGGACGAAGACGCGGTGTTCTGGCCGGATCTGACGTCGGCCCACTTCTCGAAGCGATCGTTGGAGGAGATGGAGCGGCTGAATATCGATGTGGTACCCAAGTCGGCGAACCTGCCCAATGTTGCGTCCCATCGAGAATTTCTGGGCCAACCTGAAGCGTAAGATCTACTCCTACAATTTTGTCGCGAAAACTGAGGAGAAATTGATAAATAAAACGAACAAAGAACTCAAAAACATGCCTACACGCATGTTTTCGGCCACCATGGCGAATGTTCCGGTTAACTGCCGGAAGGCAGCTCGCAAGGGCGTAGAATTTTTTTGCAAGTAATCTTAAAAATAATTAGATTCCATGGGAAATTTATCAAAAGCAATTATCTGTCTTAGCTTTTTTTTGTTATCACCATGTTATCCATTTGTTTAATGTAAACGTTAGTGCTCCACTTGTGCACGTTGGCACGACGTTTTTCAACGGGAATCTTTCCCATCTCTCGAATGTGCGTGAAACTTTGCTGTGAGTTGTGTTCAGTTTGACGTTTAAGTGTGAACCATGAGATGGAGCCGACAAACTACCCCAATAAAAATGTATGTTCTAATGGCAGCGTTAGAAAAGTGTGCCCTTATTTGCTGGGACAGTCTATATAGTGGGCGGAATTATAAGTTGACATGCATAACTCAATGTAGATGTCTTCCTGATTTTGTTGATCGCCAGGCAATCGAATTTTATCACTCGTGAAAGTAACTCATAATCTACTCATATTTTCGTTGTCACGTCGTAGGACGTTTATATAAAGGCACTAACGACAAGTGAGATACTGGCGGGATGTGCCGTAATTCACTTTTCAATCCTTCAACGTGCAATCTAAGGGAAACGACTAATGGTACAATTATGATTATTGTGGTAACTTATGTTGTTATTAATTCGTTTATGTTATGGAACGAATAACGAAAATACCTGGTTTTGTCATGGTATATTAACTGATTGCACCATTATCGAAAAGGGTGACTGTTTTGAACATAGTGAATATCGGACTTCGAAATGAAGTCCATAGTCACAGAAAAGTGTTGCTTAAGATTGACGACAGCAAGTATGTATATTAGAAATAGAATGTGGAAAAACCATTGGAAGCAGTGAAATAGACCTTTTCATGTGGTTTATAACAGGGTACGAATGAACAGGGTTCACGTTATAGGGTCATTGTTTTCATGTTATAGTTTGAGTAGGAACAAGTGTTCTACATGCAAAACAATAAATAAATAGAAAAGGAACACAAATTAAATATAAACCCGCTAGATATGACAACATGAACAATTCTTTCTAAGCGTCAGATTGGTTTGGAACTGAAGTATTGTTCAATTTGGGATGCATATGGTTATTAGATCCCAAGCTTCTTCTTACATCATACAACAAACAACTTTTAATTAAAATTTTATTTGAATTTTTTAGAAGCATTTTAAAGTTTTCGTCCTATACTTTAACATGGGAGCTGTCAGATTTATCACCACTCGGCGTCTTCTTCTTTTTCAAGTTGGATTCGTCTATTGAGTTCATCCATTTCATACACTTCTGAAAATCGGGTCAAGAAAGAGGTCAATCCGTAGTATCACTTTTGGAAAACTGATGAGAGGTAAGATGGATGGCAGGAGCAAACAAAAGAAAAGCTGAAAAGTGTTTAACACCCACATTTTTTTCAATAAAAAAATTATCCAAATGGGTAATATTTTACCCATTTTCATGTTTTTTTTATTTACCCATTTTTTGACAGCTGTATAAAGCTTTAAAAAAAACTCGAACTTTCAATAAAACTCGATTCATTGCCAACAAAACAAACAATGACAACTGTAACAACACCGAATACTTCATCATTTCTCAATAGTGATGAAGTAACTCGACATGCTCTAAACAAAGGATACGGGATATACTACAATAGATCAAATTACTGGTCGCAGTGGTTTATGTCCCGAACAGAGGAAAAAAAAAAGCTTTAAAAAATGGGTGAAATTTTACACTTTAACGGGTTTTCGATTCCTACCGTATAAATAGAAGACTACTTCTTGAACGCTCATTCGGATTTACCCAAAATTGAATAAAGAATCATAGAAAATGGAAACTACTCAAAATTGGGTAAATCCACAATGTATTTGATTTTGGTTTTGTTCTACTTATTATTATAAAATGTGGTTTTTATGGAAATTGAGTAAAATATTAAAATTTAAAAAAAAAACTTTAGGTTACTATAGTTAAGTTTTTTCTTTTTTATTCTTTTGAAAAAAAAATGGACTACTGAACATCCATAGTAATGTCCCGTGAAGTCAAATTTTCATTCAAGACGTATTAGTTTCTCATCTTGGTAGTTTCATTATTTTATTTGAGGAATGGTTATATATGCTCAATTTAGTTCAGCTACGATTACAACTGATTAAAATTGATTTATTGGAAGTAAAGCTCGATTCAAAGTAAATCTGGACGCACGGTTTAATACACCACCGCGTCCCTGGTGGTTGGAACAATAAACGTTTGACAGGATTTTATGTTTTGGTCGGATCTAGCCAGCTGCCACTACTCTAAGGAGGTACTAGAATGTTATGCTGCAAACAATGTTAATTTCGTCGTCAAAGAGATTAATCCTCCGAATTGCCCTGAGTTCAGACCGATCGAAAAATATTGGGCAAATATCAAGCGAAAACTTCGAGGGCTTGAAATGGTGAGTTGACAACTTCGAAGGAGGATGCGGCCGACCTCTCGTCCTCACAAGTTCCTACCTCACCCCTCCACGAGTCATATGATCACAAAAGACTGCCAGCTGAAACATGGAGATATTAAATAACATATAACGGGGAAAGGGAGGGACCATCAGGGCACCCAAGTGAAACGATTTGGATAGGGAGCATGGGACTGCCTCCTCCCTATTGTTAACATTTCGCGGAACGAGGGCGGGCTCTTCGACCCCATCTATTGGGTTTATTCTGTCAATCGAGGGCTCGATTCTAGTGCTGTGCGTGTGAACTTGCTTTTGGAAGGAGATTCAGGAGCTTGATGATCACAAACAATATTAGAATCCTGATCAAATCGTTTTTCAGATTATTCCACTGCTATGGGAAGTTTCCTTGCTACAATAGATGGTAGTTTTATATCATCATCATCATCAATATCAAGCGAAAACTTCGAGGATGCGGTAAAGAAGTGACAAATGCACAACAAATGCGTTTAAAGTGGAATAAGTACGCCGGTACAGTGTCACCAACAATCATTGTGCAACTAGCGATTTGAAATTGGTTCACTGTTGTAGAACCCCTAGTTCCGAAGTACACCTTGCAGTCTGCACCTTGCCATGCACTCTTGCGCTTTTCAGTACCTTCCGGTACTAGTATCTTTGGCTTTGTTTTGATTCGTTATGTTATTTTGACAGAATATTTGAGAATGTATTGGTGTGAGTTACGGTCTTAGGGGCGAATCATTAAGCTTTGGACCGGTGTGCTAGTACTTCCTGAGCCAAACAAAATATTCGTTTTCTTCATGACTAGCCACCCGGTGGTGTCACCAGCTACTGTGCAGATCATGATGGCATCGATCACAATTAAAGCAACAATGAATGTGCAATTTGCGATTTGAAACTGGTTCACTGTTGAAGAACCCCTAGTTCCGAAGTACACCTTGCAGTCTACACCTTTCTATGCACTCTTGCGCTTTTCAGTACCTTTTGGTACAAGTATCTTTGCTATTTTGATACAATATTTGAGAGTGTATTGGTGTGAGTTACGGTCTGAGGGGCGAATCATGAAGCTTGGGACCGAGCTTGGGACCGGTGTGCTAGTACTTCCTGAGCCAAAAAAAAATTATCGTTTTCTTCATGACTATCCACCCGCTGATTAAAGTGCGACAGTTCGTTCGAAACGGTGAAATGTAATAACTTGTTAAGCTGAATAAATACCCTTTTGTTTGACGTTTTGATCAACCGTGTATGTTGTTGAATTCTTGAGTTATGATCACTTGAATGCGTCCAAATTTACTTTGAATCGGGCTTTATTACTTACCAATATTGGGCCGCAGTTGGAAAATCACGTTCATTCTCTCATACATTCATAATTGTTTCAAGTATACACACATACACACATAAATATATAAATACAGCGAGCGATTTGACCAGGTAGTAGCTCAATATCTGCTCGGCACCCGCCATCGAGATCAACGAAGAGTAGCTCGCCTCCAGCAGTTGATCCTCGGCAAAACGCATCACGGTGTCTAGAATCCGGCGCTGGTGTGCATCGCTCACGCATTCCGGAAATTCCTTGGCCGTCAGTCCGATGAGCTCGCAGAGGCTCTGCTGGAAGCGGTTGGTTAGCGCTAAACAGCTGCGACATGTAAAAGTGTTCATCCCGGAACTTGTAAACCAACAGATCCTGGATAACGGCCGTGGCCAGTACGCTCTCCCGGGTACTTACCGACGTCGACTGCACCTAATGAGTGCACTCGCCAACGATCTTTTCGACGTGCTTTAGAACGAGTTGAGTTGAGCTTCTGTATAAGCTTCCGGAACAAATCGAAAATTTCCTCATTAGCTTTCGGGAAGCGTTCGGAAGCTTTGATGGAACGCTGTAGGAACGCAAGCGCTCTGTTGGATAAGTTTACAGGGGAATCCACATAGTATTCTGATTCGACAGACATTTGGCCATCATCGGCGCTACTAAATCCGAGATGGTTCAGGTTGCATTCCTTTGCCTTTGCGACGTGCTGCGAATCGATGCACCCTTTTAGAAGAAAGAGTAATTTCTCCAACTCCGTTGCCATGTCCGGCTTCTCATTCAAACAGATTGCACAAAGTTCACTGAATTCTAAAGTACTAAACGTTTCTTTTTAAAGGCTAGTATGCAGCTCAAAAATAATGAGCATTTGGATAGGACAAGTAATGGTCAAGGAATGCTTTTACTGTCGGAATTACTTACCTTGTATGCAGCAGAAAAGGAGGGCAAACTTCGTAACGTTAGTAACGCCTGCCCATGTAATCTAAATGGGGCTGTCACTTTTCCTTGCGGAATAATATCGTTCGATTATCCCGAAGAAAAACTGACATTTCACCCATACTAAACCAGTTATCACAATTACTTCGGTAGAAATAGCAAAAATTACGTCTTTACTTGTCAGCTGCATACTAAGATTAGTCTGGAAATCTCCGCTTGAAAAAGTACAAATATTTGTCCATTGTACAAACAGTAGACTAACAGCTTAAGGATTTAACCAGATTTATGAAGAACTGAGTAAGATTTACCCACGTTCTTAAATCGCTTTACCCATGGCTTGCGTTTCAGCCTGTTCTGTGAAAATGGGTAAAAGTTACTCAATTTTGAGTAAATCCGAATGAGTGTGTTCAAATCAACTAATCAACCATAAACAACCACTCGAATCACTAAAATTTAATTTTAATCTAATTTAAGTTAATTTAATTTAATTAAATGAAAACAAAACTACACCGCCAACTCTGATCTGAAACGAGACCCTTTATTGGAGATTATTAAAATCGATCGAAAGCAGAAACAAAATGCTTGATGAATCGTCATTTTCAATTCGACGACTCCATCGTTCTCTAAACAAAACATAATCCAAACTATCAAATCACGATGCTGTCAGCACAAAACAGAGTTTTTTTTTAATGTCAATCCAAAATCGTTCTCACCGCGGTCGGTTGCACTCCAATATGGTATGCTCAATCAATAAACAACCCGTATCCTTGTTACGCTTCTATGGCGTGTTGTGACCTACAATTTCCAAGGTATAGCATTATAGAGCTAGGTGCGTGCAGCAGACCGATGGACGCCACTATTTTTCCTGTTAGATCGACTGTATTCAATGAGTTATCCGCTCCACCCCATTTTTTTTAACTGTCCTGACTAGGAAGCAAATTCCATTCCCGACCTTTATCAGCAAACACTCAGGTTGTTTGCTCGAATAAGGAAGACTTCCCATGCCCGAGTGGGTGGTCGGGAAATATGCCAGAAGCCACTCCACCGCGATTGGCCGGTAGAGTTTTGCTTCTTGATTATTTATCAGCTCTTGTTGGTCACGTGTCTCACCGTCCTGCCGCCACCGCACACCGTCTGGTTTAATGGCCGTTAATTATCGCTGGGCACTTTAATAGGTTAAGATGGCAATTAGCGTCGTTCTTTGCTGTTTCATTGGTGAAGAATTTCCTCCCGTAGCATTCATTCACTGAACAGTTTTCATTTGTAGACTAGAGTGATTTATTTATAAAACTGATTGAATGGTTTCCCATTATCTTCTTCAATTCCAGAGAATTTTTACTCAAATTTATACTCATCCCTCTAGTCGCCATGTTCGCACTTTGGTACTTTTCGCTCGCGCTGGACGAAGTCAGGTAAGTGATACGAATTACAACTTGCAATCTAATCAACCGCTCAAAGCCGCTAATCCTCTTTATAATGCAGCCATGCGACAGTTGTAGCAATGCTTCAATACTAGCGTTCGACTGGGTCGTTGTTTACTAAACACACATTCGAACTGTGAATCATTCCGTGCTGAGACATTTTATTCGACTCACACTTGACACCACCACATTGCTTTCACTGTGTGGAATGGATGTGGTAGATAGTCATCATCGTTGTCATCGTCATCATCGTCAACCATTTCGGCGCCGCTGCCGTCTGCTAGTCATTCGTCGCATCTTTGTCATTTGGCGTCGTTTATTGCCAAGTCACGTGATACAAATCGAGCCGGCGAAATGACGGTACACATGTATTTAGGCACTTTCCGTTGCTGCTGCAATCTGAGTTCTGAGATTTTCGGTCGTCGTGCACAAGCCGTTTGCATCATCGTCATCGTGATATTTGGGAAATTAACAAAACTATGTGAATTGTTGAACCATGGATGCGCGGTTTAGGATTGTTCAAAGCTGTCAAATGACAGCAACATGGTGGATTTAATCTGCGTTCAATTTGAAGGGTCTCAAAAGTTTGATAAACGCCAGTAAGAAAACACCCTAAGTTGGTGGGCCGTGGCGGATTTGAGATCGACTAGTCAATGTTGTTTTTTCCGCACCAATATGGCTCGTTTAAACGGCGAATTTTCAGAAACAGTTGATTTGAAGGTTTGAATCTCAATCTGGTATAAGATATTTTTATAGCATACGGATGTTCGGCATCAATACGTTAGGCATAGAGTAGTGCGGGGCAAAAGTTCACACCTATAACTATTGAAAGAAAAGCACACAAAGTTTGGTTTGGCTATCAAGTAATACCTTATACAGTTACCTTTAAAACGTACTGCATGATCTGTGTGTAGTCCAAAAAAATATATATATATTATGAACACACGTAAATGCGAACTTTTGTACCAACTTTTGTACCAAATCACGCCGGAGACTTGATAATATCTGAAACACCATGCGAGGACGTTAAAATGTGGCTTGAAAACGCCCTCCGGTGAAACTGAGCCATCAGTGATCCCTCCAAGGGTCCTTTTATTGGGAAAATAAAAGGGAAAACCAGCCGATTCGAAGACCTCCCCACCATTAGCGAACAGCGGATACTATCACGGCTTACGAACGGGAAACAGCAGCTTATCGTAAGGGCTGACTAAAAGTAAATTTGTACGCACAAAAAGACCTGTAATTCGTGATTCAATAAGTTTAAAAAGTCCGTTAATGGGTGCTTTACAATACATTTATTAAAATTTATGGAAACGGACACGGAATCAGCACTTTTTATCCATTTTACCCGCATTTGCTGGATGTCTTTGACTGCCTCGCCGCTTCGTCGAATTCGCTGCTTTGAAATTGCCCAGTATTTTTCGATTGGTCGAAATTCCGGGCAATTCGGAGGACAAAATCGATCTTGTTGGCAGCATACCACTCCAGAACCACCTTGGAGTACTGGACTTTGCCTCTATGCTTGCGGATGAACGGCAATACACGCTTTTTCAGGCATTCTTCGATGTAAACTTGGGATGTCATCGTCGAGGATGTGACGAATGGTTCCGTTTTCAGGCCACAACTGCAAATCGCTTGCCAAATCAAGGCCTTTTTCGCGAACTTTTCGGCAAACACGAACTTGAATCTTCCCGGCACATCCCCACGTCCAGTCGCGATGTAAAACTTTTGACCGGGAAGCTGCTTAAAATCGAGTTTGACGTATGTTTCGTCATCGATTAAAGTGCAGCCCTTGTGTTTCGTCAAAACACGATCGGACAAGAGCCTTGCACGCTTCTTGGCCACGGAATTCTGCTTCATGTGGCGGTTCGGATGTTGGCTTTGACTGGCTTTGTACGACTTGTATTCTTCCCTGGCAAGGATATTCCGCGCTGTTTGAAAGTTGGCGTTGTACCTTCTGGCCAAATCTCGGATCGAAAGACCGGGGTTGGCTTTAACGCACCTCAACACGTTGCTGCGCAGCTGACGATCCTTGGTTCCAGTTTTTTCGTAGGTCCGCTTATTCCTTTCCACACTCAGGGTTTTCTTGTAGATTTTTAGCACTCGACAAACTGTTGTTTTCGGCATCTTCAACACTTTAGCTATCTTAAATTTTTTTTTTATTCTTTTGAGTTCCATTTGACGTTATTTCTGAACGCGATCGACTACTTAGATCAAACTTGCGCCAGTTGTTCTCTATAGAAGTGTTAACAAACCACTGTCAAAGATTTTCGATTTCCAACACTAGAGGCGTGCTAGCGGCGCGTGAGGGGCGTGCTAGCGGTGCGCGTACCAATTTACTTTTAGTCAGCCTTTACATGGACAATGGACCGCACCTCATCACCTGCGACGTTGGCAGGACACACAACTCGGTAGAGGACATTATCTGTGTGTGCTCAAAATATGAAAACCTGCGAGTACTCCACGGTATTTCGGGCAGCATCCGAAATGTACTTGGCGACGACATGTTTAGGACATTCACCCTCTTTCGCTTTTTAAAAGATGCCGAATTGATTTTCCGGGTGTAAAATGACGGTGGATGAAAAAAATTGAGCGAAAACCAATCGACTTTTCCACGACAAACTGAACCCCTCAACTAGTATGGAATTCCTCCTCCTCCCCGAAGGCGAAAGGAGTTCCGTGGACACATAGTGGCCGACCCTCCCGCCAATGGCTAGTAAGACCATTCGTATTAACAAATTGAATTCTTCTAACACATCCCCATTTTTCACACCTTTTTTGGGTGTGACTGGGAGACTTGAAAGGCCATAGAAGAAAAAGAAAATGTATGAACAGAATCGATTTGGATACAGCAACCGAAAAGCGGACACATTTCGTTAAGGCAACCGGAACTCTTAGCACGCAGTTTGGCCCGAAACGAAAAAAAAAACGGGGTTTGGGGTTAGGGTTAGCATTTTTACTTACCTAGCCGACCCCCGAGCTTCTTGACAGATGGGCTTAGTTTCACGTACCCATCTACAAATTGTAGATGTCTCTACCGTGCATAAACAAAAGGGCCATCCATTCTCGATAATACCGCTTTTTAGCTTTGGAATACATGTTTTCGTTTCCTTATATATGGATGTTAAATGCAGTGCAAGAACAAATTTTTATTAAGGAGTAATATGGATGTGGCTCTCTTTCCATTATTTTGATTACAATTGTATCGATGTTGATTTATTATTGCTTGAGAATGGGAATGAGGGAAAGAGAAACAGAGAGAGAAGAGAGAGAAACACAGAGAGAGAAAAACAGAGAGAGAGAGAGAGAAACAGAGAGAGAGAGAGAGAAGGAGAGAGAGAAATGGGAGATAAAGAATGCAAAAGAGGAGATTAATTTTAATTAATGTATGAGTTTCTCTTTTATTTAATGTATGAGTTACACTTCTGTCAGTACCAAGGATAAAACTTGATGAAATTTATTGACCTTTATGTTTCAAGAAAAAAATTCAATCCAATCCATCATGTGTGCTTGAAAGAGAAACGAGAGCAAGCTCTAATTTCCATTGCTCCACGGAGAAAAAAACAGTTCCGTTTGAAACTACAAACTTGTTTGTTGACATCCAAACTGAAAAACTAGTTGTTTTAAACCAATATATCATGGTTGTTCTAAACTAAAATATTTGTTGTTTCCACCTTGAAAGGGATTTATTATTACCAAAACACAGGTTGCGTTGATTCAGGGGAATAAATTAAAATTTTAGATTGATTCTACTAAAGCGGCGGATAAATCAAACTGATATTTTGTTTGGTGAAAAGATAACTTAAAATTTAGTTTGAAAGAAACTATTTATTTTTGATTATTTTATTTTCCGTCATCCAGTTATTTTATTTTCCGTTATCCAGAAATTACATGCTCTGAGTCAACAATAGGTGAGAATTTAATATTTTACTTAAAAAAAACTGTAAATATTAGAAAGGTTAACATTTGCAGATTTCTCTTACAGTGAGAGAATGTAAATGTGCACTTTTCTAATGTGTGTTAGCATTTTTATCAAATAATTGAAATTACAGACGAAATGTAAGGTGATTGTAAACGGATTTCTTTTGTTCTTTCAATAGCTTTTGTTTGTTTGCTTCAAACAGCATTTCAGTTAAATCATACATTTTTTTTTAAATAAACAATAAGCGTTGGTAGAATCAACCAACAAATCTGTTTGTTTTCGTAGCTGTCACAATGAAACAATCAACATAATGGTAAATTCAAACGCATGTCAGTTGAACTTAACTGCTTAAATCCCGAAACAATAACTCAAAATTTCAGTTTGTTTAATCATCGTAGGTAGTCAAGTAATATGATGTTTTTGCCCAATTCAACGTGAAATTCCTGTTAAATGAAACTAGAATATGTTTGCGTTTACCAATACTTTCTCTTTGTACTCTTAGCAAAGCGATTTTTTTTTTTTTTTTTTTGCTTCGGTGGCTTTCCATTGTGCTGAAGGTTTCAGAGCGTCACACATTGAGAAGTATAGTGCGCCATTTAAAAGGGAAGTATGTTGCCATTTTATTCACGCCTTGCTAGCTTTCGGATATTTTTCAAGTGCTGTAAATTTCGAAGTGTTTTTATGATTACGGTTTTTAAATAATTCAATCTTTTGCTAGCAGTCTAAGTCTCGAGTGTGTTGATGCTTCAATATATTCTCTGTAAGAAGGGTAAAAATATCCACCATTTAACATTTAGGAAAAATTACCACATATCGTCAGCATTATATTCATCAAGTACGAATATGAGCTCCACAGCTTTGAAAATAACAGTCGATGTAAATTCATTCAATTGATAATTTGATCTTGGATTCATTCGATTTGACAGCACCAGTGAGCCAAGATTATCGGGGTACATCTTTACTCTGGAGCTGTCAAGTTGTTACCGGGTTGGGATTAACATAATTTTGATTGATGACACAAACTCAATCAACAACAAAAACATAATGAATTCAGCCAGGTGTGCGGATTTCGATACAGCGACTGCGACCGATGGATAAAAATAAATCTTTCTGGGTTAGTTTGAGCAGCCGTGATGACCATTCGCATCATTACGCCAAGATGTATGCATTGCCTTCGTTGCGGGTGACAAGGCGTTTCTAGCTTTTCATGCACGGAAAATGCAAAACACCCGAAGCTAAGCTTATCTGACTTATTCCTTCAAATGGAGAAAACAAAAATAAAATGAGTTTCGAAGAAATTTTTTGAATGAGAGGAATGTTCTCAAAGAGCGAGCAAATTTTCGTTTTCATGCAAAACGCTTTCATCGTCCACTTGTATACAAGGAAAGCCGCTTTTATCAACTACACTTGAACTGACGGGAGAAGTTAATATAGCATGCTGTTTGTAATGTGTGATGCGTTCATTAAACAAAGTTTAATTAATTTAGTTTTGTTTTTATGTTTTTCTTGAAGCTAAGCTGCCGTTATACGCATGACTGTCCCATGTTCTATAGGATTACCTGTATAAATGGGATAATTTTGCTTATAACGGCAGTCAAGTACCTGTAAACGCGATGAATCTGAAAATAAAGTTTGGCTTCGTTTGTAGAATGAGTTAAATTTTTTTTTCTTGTTTTGTTAAATAAAAGTTAAAAGTTGGTAGATGGAATATTGATAAAATTTGAGATCTTACTTGTTCTGTGAGGATGGATTCATTGTTTTATTAGGAAAAAAAACCCCGTAATGTAAAAGTTATTTTTTTCTTCATTTATTTTGATGATTTAAATATGAATGAAATGTTAACAACAATCGTAGGATACACTATAAATAATTTACGAGAAAAAATAAACTAAAAGCAATGTGATGAATAAACCAGCCAACTGGTAAACACTAATAAAAATAAGAACGAGAAAGAAGCATTCAGAGAAGATGGTGGATAATGAATAGAAATATAAAATGGGATTTGCAGATAATAAACGTAACATTGATAGAACAGCTTACAGTCTTACAGCAATAAACGTATACGTTGAAAAAGACAAACCAAATCTAAAAATGAAGCGTTCAAAAATAGGGACTCATGATTAACCGATTACGCAGCTAAGTCAACGCAAAATCATTATCAGTTCATTTAAAATGGCACCAACATCCGATAACACATTTGGCGGTGCATTATTTTCCCTCGAGATAAAGAAAAAAAAAACCTGCGCTTGAAAACAACCGAGTTCAAGGCCATGACGGTCGATTTTCCCACCAACTAAAACCCGAGAGCGAAAAAATGACTGCCTGTCGCATCTCAACCCAAATTAGCGCAAAAACCACTCAAACCAGATGTGTCTTCTTGGTTTCGTCCTGTTGGCGAAGGATTTTCATTGAACGATATTCATGCCCACTAACATCTGCATCTTAGTGGGTTCTGCCGTTGCTTGGTACCCCACATACCACAGCTGACAGGGTGACAGTTTTTCTTTGTTTCTGTGCATGTTTCCAATGCCAATTGTCACTGCTGAGTGATAATTGAATGCTCTCTGAGCTGTATTTTTTGCACTTTCCTGTCGCTAAGTACATACCTAGCTATTCCCGAACTGATTTGCTGGTTTCTGTTTTTGGCAACGATTTGTTACGCGAAAGATATGAGCGTTAATGGTACAAGGCAAAAAAGAAAACAGCTACCAATAAACCATAAATCAAACGGGTACCGGGTCCGTGTTATTATTTTCGAGTAAAATTACTCGCTTACACGCTTTGCTCCTACTTACACACTTCGAAATGAAGCAATTTAAATGATTATCTAACATTGAAATTGAATTGATGGCAGAAGTGTTGTTTATCTCTCGTTGTTGATATTGGAGAGAAGCTGAGCGTCGTGTTTACAAGTGAAGAAAGAAAAAATGCTCCCATCAGCGTTTGCACAATGGCCGCAGGAACATATTTTTGGTGCTATCGAACAAACAAAAAACGACAGAAAAAAAAAATCATTATCGTTTGGGTGAAAAATGCGATATTGTGTTGCTATAATTATAAACTCGACTCGAACTGGCAATGTTCATGACGTCCACCACGTTGTACACCTTTCCTGCGGTGCTGTTCTCTAGATGTTTCGATTTTTTTTTTTCGACCGGTGAAATTCTGCTTCACAGCAGATGTTGCCGGTTGTGGCAATGTCAAGTTCACAGCCATTGGCTAATATCTTTCACGCTGATTAAATAAGGTGGGATGATTTAATGCAAGATCCGTCACAATTGTTGGTGTTTTGCACCAGTACAAAAGGGGGGGTTTTTTTATAGAAGAAAAAAAAAAAAGAGAAGAGAGAGAGAGAAAGAGAAAGAAAACCCCCCCCCCCAACCATTTTCCACACACAAACAAAAACAAAAATAACATACACGACAAAACAAACCCCCCCCGCCAGAGAGTTTTTTTCCCCCCACCGCGAGGGCCCCCTTATCCCCCTGTTGTTTTTCTTCCCCCCCCCCCAAAATTTTACAAACCCCCCTTTTTTCAACAACAAGAAAAAACAAGTCTACGCTTTTTCCAGAATAAAAAACGATTTTAAAAACTTTCGATTTTTCCCATGTTTTTAAATCAAACCACATTGAATGTCAAACATTTAACGGGTCATGTTGGATTTTTGTATAGAATAACCACCGAATTTGTTAGCAGTTTGTACTGAAAATGTACTTTTCATCCGCGACCCTCTCACCCAAAGCAACACAGAAGAAACACCGTTTTTTACTTACCATGCTCACACCGATTATATTTTTTATATTTTTTTAATGGTTGTTCAAATAATAAGTGATTAGCTTTTAACAAACATACATTTTGAGTTTTGGTGGTTTATAACTCATGGTTTGTGTCCCCTTTGCTTACCTTTAGTATAATTATTTTATCTGATATTTTCTAAAAAGGAACATCCAACATAACCTTTTAAAACGACGTAAGTCACAAATGTAAGCAAGCTGTGTTTTTTTGTGCTGAATTGTTGCTACTTGCATTCTCAACACACGAGTAGTTAGTAAATAATTTAAGAAATTTTATTCATCAATGACGAAAAGAAATTTATATGCGTTCCAACAGCTATTCCTCAATATTTTAAAAATAATTTATATACACATCTGCATCTGCGTTTTGAAATTTGAACCGATTTATCTGATATGATCCAACTGAAACACGTTCTGTCGAAACACGGTATATGTAGCAATCATGTGTATCTGAGTAGTATGAAACCAAAACGGTATATCATTGAATTACATTAAAATTGTTGTTCAAATTCGAGAAATACAACCATATTGCATATTTTTCTATTCGTGGTTATTTCAGCTGCATGAAAAAACATTCGTTTTGTTTTGTTTGCTTGTTTTTTTTTTTAATTACATGCTGGAAAATATTATACTTACTTTTGAAAAACTTTCGAATGTCCATTTATGGTACTTCGGGATAAAATGAATCAAATAACTGCTTCAGACTGCTTATAATTAAAAAAAAAAAACCGTATGTATTTTACCCGATGATTCGTTTTGTTATGAAGGTTCTTCTGTTTATAAACACGCGCAGAACCATCGCTTATTCTTCCGGTCTTCCTCTAAACTCTCCACCGATTGCTTGTCGATCTGACAAACTTGGAAGACATCTGCATGGAGTTATCTCAAATTATAATAATCCGTCCAATCTATCACAAAACGTTGCGATTGGTTGAGCGGACTGGAGATAATGAAATCCATTTGTATAAGGCCAAGTCTCTCCCGGTTGGTATTAAACCGATGAGCATGGATATCAATAGAAACATAAAGTTACCAGAAGGCACAACATGCATCTACGGACTCTTATTTTTACGAAATCCCTAAATTTCAATTTTTAATGGATTAGCATAGATTGTTCATTAGACACTTCAACTTGATTGATACAGTTATTAGTTACAGCAGTGCAATAGATTGTAGAATACAGTAGTAAAAATTGTAAGTTACGAAAAAAGAGTTTGGTTTGAGCATCGGCTGTGAAAGGTTGTGTCGATGCTTTATTACGCACTATTTTCCTATCGAGCCTGGCACGTTTCGTGTTGTTTCGGTTATCTTTAATTCGGTGTAACGAGTGATCGAGTGAGCACAGTAAGAGAACAACAAAGCGTCTCTCAAGCGTTCATAAAATTATCCTTGTTTTCCTAACGGAAAACCACCATCACACTTTGTGAGTGGCTCCAATAGCATCCTTATTATTGGTTTAACTCAGATCAAATCGGATTTCCAACATTATAAAAAATCACCTTGTTTTTCCGATGAAAAAACACCATTACACTTTGTGTGTGGCCCCAATAGCATCCTTACTGTTGTAATCGGTTCGAATCAGAAATCGGTACTAGTATTTAAATATTTTACTAAACGAAGCGTGAATTCAGCTTATTGTTTACCAAAACGAACCCTGCTGCCACCCAATCTTGTCATCCAAAATCCCAGTGATTTCTCGTGGAAGTGCGGCGGTGGTCTCGGCTTCCAATAAAACGTCCAAATAAACGTTAACGCATTCCTACCCTTTCCTTATTTGACCTGCATTCGGGCGAGGCCAGCGCCGGTATTGCCTTAGTTTGGGATCACCAGTTTTACACATTGAGCATGTTTGCATCATCTGTTGATCTTCTGAGTAATAACAGCTGAACTGGCAGTAACGGAATAACAACTTCGGGCGGTCAATCATGCTCATTATCCTGCTCATGCTCATAAAAACGGATAAATTCTTTGAATAGGATAAGACAACTGCAACTTCTCGCTCTGACTAGCTTGCTGTTCTGCTTCTCACACGCTGAATCAAACTGTAAGATATGATCAACATATATTCTCAATACTACGAAACTACAGTACCCTAAAACGGGGAAAGCGGGGTAACGGGGCGGTTTGACCCATGCCATGAATAGTTCAAATAAATATTTTTCGTTGATACTTTTTCTAACTATCAACTGTGTTTCTTAATCTAGTATTATTTGGCTTCTGAAAGCTATAGCATAGGTTTGAATATTCAGTTTTTTCATTAACCAAGAACTGAACATTTTACTGAGCATAGCTGCTTCAACTTTCAGCTAGCGGGGAAAAAAATCAATCAATGCTTATCTAATAGCAAACATTACAGATTAAGAGATATTTCCCTAGTAGCACATTTGTTTCAACCCAGTAAAGGTGACTGCTCTGTGACTCAATTAAGTCACAATAGAGCTGCTGAAACCAGTTTTGACTGTTGTGTGCTGCTTGGGGTTTTTAGATACTTTAGGCTACATAGGTTGGGTTCTAGGTTAAAGGAAAAATATTGTAATAAAATTGTTACTCGTTACTATTTAAAAACTATTATATAATTACAACTTTTTTCTCATGGATGTCAATTTTTTACGCTTTTTTGCTACAACTTGTTACAAAATCGAGGCAACTTCGCGTAATTTGGCTTTTTTATTTAGGCAAAGGAGCAATCTGACAAACATCCCAAGCAACACTAAATCGTCATATTTGGTTACAGTGACTTGATTGTGACTTAATTGAGTAGTATTGGAGTAACATCAACTGTATTGCAACAAGTTTCCTTCAACCCTCTAGAGATAAAAAATAAATAATAATATATTGAAACAAATAATAAAATTCTAAAAATAAAATCAAAACTTAGGGGGGGGCAACGCCCCCCCCTCCTCCCCCCTGGCTACGCCTATGTGTTTTGCTAGAATGATTTTAAGATGAGTGATTTCAATTTGAATTTGAATCATTTAGTGTCATTGCTGGGGAATTGCTAACACATGGAAATAATCGGTCTGAAATTCGTCAATCCACGAATCACGAAACAGGTCTTTGTATTTCTTTTAAGAATATACACCATAATCAAAAACCATGGAAACATGTAAATTGATCACCAAAGCAAATGATAACGCCTGCGTAAAGGCTCGAACGCAGTGATAAGGAAAGCGGAACGGCAACGGCAGCGGAAGAGCCCAATCTGACACAATCTGCTTGTCGAATAGATAACTGATTGGATCCAAGTTAATTCCAATTGGACATATCGACGTCATTTGCGACAACTGTCAAACTTGCCGTTTCCGTCCACATTACGTTTGGGCCTTAACTGTGCTCCACGTAAAAGTGTACCCGCTAAGAAGAAAGTACCCAGCGGAGCAGTTAAGCGTGGGAAGCCAATGTCGAGTACAATCACGTTAACCTATCGTTGAGTACAAATAATTTACTTTTGGGTAATATTCTACCCAAAAGTAAGGAGTTTCGTACCCAACTGTGGGTAAACATAACTATACCCAACGTTGGCTTCCCGCACTTAACTGCTCCACAGGGTACTTTTTTCTAAGCGTGTAGAGAACAAACGTCACGGAAACGAATACTTTGTTAAAGAAATCATGACTAAGTTCTGGTAATTATGATAAACATTCATGAAAAGTACGTTTTATCATGATTCTATTCATGAATATAGAAACATAATTCATGGATTGAAGTATTACAGATCGAACATGACTTTAAATGTTTTATAAGGGCATGTAGCAAGACATAAAACCATAGAGTCATGTATCAAGACATAAAACAATAAAAAAATCACCGCTGGAGCATGAAAGCATGAGCATGAGCATGATTGACCGCCCGAGGTTGCTACTCCGTTATTGCCAGATCAGCTATAATTACACAGAGAACCAACAGATGATGCTTGTGACTAGCATACATTCTCAATGTGTAAAAACTGGTGATCCCAAACTAAGACAATGCCGGCGCCGGCCCCGCCCGAATGCAGGTCAAATAAGGAAAGGGTAGGAATATGTTGACGGGATACTCGCTTTATTGGAAGCCGAGAACACCTCTGCACTTCCACGAGAAATCACTGGGAAGTTGGATAAAATGGTAGGGTTTGCAGCGGGATCCGTTTGGGTAAACAGTGTGCTGAATTCAACTGACTATTTATTTATTTACATGGCATAACGTCACAATACTATAACATATCCCTCCATAATGCCCGATTCGTGACTGCTTCTCTCCAATTCCTTGGGCACCTTGTACCCCCTAGGTCTTGCTCCACCTGGTCTGACCATCTTGCCCGTTGCACCCCATGTCGTCTTGTAGCAACCGGATTCCCGTCGAACACCATTTTCGCAGGATAGTTGCCCGGCATTCTCGCAACATGTTCTACCCAGCGTATCCTTCCAGCTTTTGCCACCTTATGAATACTGGGTTCGCCGGCGAGTTGCGCGAGCTCATAGTAAATCCTTCGCCTCGATAGTCCGTCCTCCTGTACTCCACCAAAGATGGTTCTTAACACCCGTCGCTCAAGAACTCCGAGTGCTCACAGGTCCTCTTCAAGCATTGTCCACGTCTCATGCCCGTAGAGAACAACCGGTCTTATTAGCGTTTTGTACAGGAGCTAAGTCTGTTTGACCGTAGTTGGTTGTGGAGTTGTGGCTTGTGGCCGGGAAGTTCATGCACCGTTGGCCGTTATCGTTCAATACGGTATGCAGGCTTCTAGGCCATATTACCGATCTGTACATTGCCTCCCGTCCTACCTGAGCATTCGTGTCGCCAATGACAACTTTTACGTCCCGCTGCGGTCAGCCATGATGCACTTGCTCTAGCTGCGCATAGAACGCTTCTTTTTCGTCATGGGGTCTCCCTTCGTGTGGGCAGTGTATGTTGATGATGCTGTGTTGAAGTAACGACCCTTGATCCTCAGTTTGCTCATTCTCGTATCACGTATGATCTAACTCGTAGTATCGATTGAACAAGATTCAAGACAGCAATAGATGAAGCCGTAACAACGGTAGAAAGGCTTCCACCGCTGGAGGAATATAACTTCCTCTCCAACCTGATTTTGGAAAACGCTCAAACTCGACCAGTTCAAGGAACGTCATTTCGCAGGAAACCTCCTTCTCCATGGTGGGTTCAGCAATGCAGCGAGGATTACCGTAAAAAGTCCGACGCGTTTAAAGTTTTCCGTAGACGTGGAACACCTGAGCACTTCGAAGTATACACGACTCTCGAACGCGAACTCAAGAGCCTCATCAGGGCCAAAAACCGTGGTTACTGGCGACAATTCGTGGACGGGCTATCGCGCGATACGTTGATGAGTACTCTTTGGAACACGGTGCGAAGATTACGTAACAGTACTACAAACAACGAGAACGAAGAGTACTCGGACCGATGGATCCTCAAGTTCGCGCGAAAAGTTTGTCCAGATTCTATGCTGGCACGAATCATTCCTCGCGAAACCACGAATTCGATAGACGAGATCAGCCAACCCTTTTCAATGGTAGAACTCTCTCTCGCACTCCTTTCGTGTGGCAATACGGCTCCAGGGGCTGATAGGATCAAGTTCAACTTGCTTAAGAACCTTCCAGACGTCACTAAGAGGCGCATGTGGAACTTGTTTAATCAGTTTCTGGAACTAAATATTTTACCGGATGATTGAAGACTGTTGAGAGTTATTGCCATTCAAAAACCCGCGTCCAATCACAACTCCTATCGACCTATCGCTATGTTATTTTGTATTCGAAAGTTGTTGTAGAAAATGATCCTCTTCCGTCTGGACAAATGGGTTGCTGCGATTCCTGGTTTGGTTTTAGAAATGTTTTGCGTTATTTTTTTCTGGCTGGCCTTGACATTACTATTAATTAGACCACAAAAAAAAAGTTAATTCAAATGATTTACCTAGTTCAATTTTTGAAACGACGAGATGAATTTGTTAGAGTATAAGAGGGGAAGAATGTGGTAGATGTAATAGTTCAATGATTACCATGGAAAATAAAAATAACAATAATAGTATTTGAATGGTCAAAAATAAATGAAAATTGTTATATATATTTTATTTGAGTGATTCGCCATGAACGTAGTAATAACTCTTAAGAAGGTTATTCACGTAGCAGCGTGTTCAAACGAAATCGTAGTAGGCCCAAAAAAAAAAAAAAAAAAAAAAAATTAAATATACATCACAAATAACGCCCCCCCCTGAAATCCCCCCAATAAAAACAACAAACTCCTATAAAAAAAACATAAAATAAAAGCAGTACAAAAATGTTAATTAAAAACAAACTTTAAAACCAAAACGAAAATTTATTTCAAACAATCCACCAAAGTTTTCCCCCCCGTATTTGTTTTTGTTTTGTCAACTAATAACCTACAAACTAATGGCATCAAAAAAATGGAAATCTTTCCGGGTGGATAAAAACCGATTAGCTTGATTAACTGAATTTTTTGAGCAGATTTCTCGGGTTGGATGTGGGACTTGGGCCTCCAGTAACGTTGAGCCGTTGGGCCTACAGTAACTGATTTAAATAACCAATGTTAACCAACTGGTGCTCTTTTTCAAAATGGTAATATTTCGACAATGATTTTCATTACGGCCTAACTGACAAACGTAAACAATGGCTTCTTCCTTGAATTTGTCGACTTTGTAAACTTGCCTCAAAAATCTACCACAGCCACTTCGAAGAACAAGAGTCCTTCTATTCGATAGAATTGGAAGCTTACATGGGTAGATTGTGTATTACGAGAAATTTACGGAAGAAGCCATTGTTACCGTTTGTCAGTTAGGCCCTAATGAAAAATCTTTGTCAATTTAATCTCATATAGAAAGAGAGATCCGATTTACTGCCATCGATTAGTTCGACCATCGAATGTTGTTGTTTGGTGAATTTAGACTAAATTGAGGGCAAAATTTTCTGCATATACACCTCGAAAACACATTGGTTGTTTTGGGAAAAAAAATATCACACTGAACACAAACAGCTAAGTTTTTTCGGGATTCGTGGAAATGTTGACATCATAAAATGACAACACAAAATCGCGCCAAAGGAGGGACAATAATGCTATGTATAGAATTCTCTCACACAACTTGGACTAAGTTTGAACTTTATGAAACGTTAGTATAGCTTTTATACCATGCGACATGTAAGCCCCGTGAATGATAAAAATGTTTACTTTTTAAACTATCGACGATTAGAAAAATCTCTGAGTGTGCATGTGCATGATCGATTCAGTTATTTGACGGATTTTGCAGAGCACAGATGTGCTGGCGCGAGTCCAGAATGTCGCGAAGAATGAAGTCGAAGCCCCCAAGTCCTCGACCAGGTCACGACAGTATGTTGCCACTCTCGGATCGGTTTACAGAATTGTCTCTCCGGCTCCTCACCAGGTGTGAAGTCATGAACCCTCAGGTAATCGAAAACTTTGAGAAGCTCCTTGAGTTGAATCCTCAAACTCGCTTCATGACTTTGTACCCCCCCCCCCCCCCATGGGCTCTTTCCCCCCCCCCCTTTTTTTTACCCCCCCTTTTTCCCCTCACCCCAACCCCACGCATCACATTTTTTCTTGTCCTGAGCATCGTGGTCAGTCTGCCATTATGATTCCCTTCGGGCTCGAGGTAGACAACCCAATGTACCGGTTCGAGATATTTTGGCTGTACGTGATCTGGAGTTGAGATGGGCATCCCGCTTCTGAGCTGTTCCACTGAATCGATTCATTTCAGTGAGCAAATGACAACCAGCTCTTTAAAAAAGAATCGCAGCTCACCGTTCTCACCGTTCTCACTGTCCGCTCTGCTTTCCTGTGAGCTGAACAATTCATCGACTGTCAAATCAAAATGCAGAAGAGAAAAAGAGAAGAGAGCTGTGTAAAGTGAACTGATTCCCTTTTCTTTTTTCCACAAATCGCCGAACCGGCTGTCACTTTGCGAAGCACAATCTCACGCAACGCAAACAGGAGTAAGTTTCAAAATAGACGAATCCAACTAGTTCTACTGTGTTGGTGCTAGTATTTACTCTAAAGAACCTAAAATCCATTTCATTTTCGAATAGTCATTTAAAAATAAAGTCGAATCCTTTTGTTAATTGTTTAACTCAATGATAAATGCATGTCGAATCTCACTGAGTGGTGCATCAAACATCTCTATTATAGTTGTTTAATTGAATAAGTAAATCTTGCAATCTTGTACTTCACGTGATCAGATCACATATTCAAATCGATTAGACTAAAAACAAGTTGTGAAGTATTTTCTTTGCTAAAGCTTAATTTTATCCACAATTGAGACCAATAGTAACCTAGTATAGTCACTTTCACACTTGTGCGTATGTTGCGTCACAAAAACAAGCGCTGGTCAAAAGAATCGATTTATTCCGATGAGCTGATTGGCTCAGATCAGAGGACTGAAGAAAGCGTTAGTTTTTGAAGCCTGCCACTTTTGGCTTGGCGCTAGTGACGACTTTAACATCTAAAGCTCGATTTACAATGGATTATTTTTTTTTACAATATTTCTTCTACCAAACAACTAGTATCAGTAATTTAGATAAAACATTATAATAGCTGGCTGATAAACAATGAAAAAATACAATCGTCGTAATAACCACTGCACTAAGTACTACACGGAAGATTTTCCTCTCGAATCAAATTAACGACAAAACACGACAATTTCCGCCGCGAATATTGTGTTTGCTGCATATAGCCTCCAAGAATACCGAGCTGTCAAATTAGCACCACACCAACAATCAATATGCAACTAGCGATTTGAAATTGGTTCACTGTTGTAGAACCCCTTGGTCCGAAGTACACCTTGAAGCCAGCACCTAACTATACATATTTGCGCCTTTGTTTTGATTTGCTGTGTTATTTTGACAGAATATTTGAGAGTGTGTTCGTGTGAGTTCATTATTAGGGGCGAGTTACCGATGTGCTAATACTGATTGAGCCAAGAAAAAAGTAGTATTTGTTCGGGACCTACTGGTCTTAGAGTTAGTCTATGACCACACGCAGCACCAAGTTTTCGGCTTCATGATTGTTGTTCGTGGATGACAGCCGCTTCATTCCTGTGGCTCAGATCCGCTCTTCAAAATTAGCTGAATTGCCCATCTCTAATCTGGAGTATATGAAACTCAAATATGCGTTTTAACTAAAATTAGCCTTAGATTGTAGTTTGTTTAACCTGTATGTTTACAACAAGTTTTTTCTTTATCTGAGTATGTGTGTGTATTTTTTTTTTCAAAAATGTTCAAGTCAGAAGAAAACCATAAGTTGTATACTTATAAGTTTTTAGACAATTAAAATTTAAAATTGATGTGTAATGTAAACTCTCGTGTAATGTAAAGTCGCGAGTAATCGGTTCTATCCCCTTAACTTTAGTTTTAAGATAACCGGTGTATAAAAAAAAATTTCCGTTCCAATAAATAAAAAAAAAAAAAACACAAACAAAAAAAAAAAAAAACAGCAAAATTTCACCCCACACAAAAATAAGCACCACCCCCCCAAACCAACCAAAAACAGACATAGATGCCCATACACCTTTCCTAAAAAAACGTGGGTAAAATTAAATAAAGACACCCGATAAAAAAACCAAAAGCAAAAAAAACTTTTCAGGTTATGTGCTAGGCTTTTTATTGAAAAACATTGACATGACTGTTAAGGTGCCGCCACACGGTGCTTGAAATCTATGCTATAGTTCACTATGATATAGCCGTTATAGATATCTATTTCATAGTTCTATGAGATTCGAGAAACGGTTTTGCAAAAATATTAGCTATGAAGTAATAGAAGCTATGTAGTAGAAATTAACTTGTTTCGTTGTACACATGATCGATTTCTATTTTGGTCACATTTATTCAGTTGCGAGCTTTTTAAAAATAAATTTGGGAAGTACTTTGGTCACATTTATTCAGTTGCGAGCTTTTTAAAAATAAATTTGGGAAGTAATCATGGGCACATTCGACAACTATGGGCAAAGAATGAAAAATTGCTGCAGTTGCTTCTTCTTCTTCTTTAGCATTTCAAGCTTATTGATTTCACAATTACCTTATTGCTTGCTCTCAACTTAGTGTTCAAAATGCACTTCCACAGTTATTAATTGACAGCTTTCGATGCCATGTACCATTTTTGCATTAGTATGATTGTGCGGCAAATACAATCACACGCTATGCCCAGGCAGTCGTGAAATTTTCCCTTACGAAAAATTCCTAGACCAGACCGGGAATCGAACCCAGCCACCTTCCAGCATGGTGTTGCTTTGTAGCTGCGCCTTTACCGACTGAGCTAAGGGGGAACCCAGTTGCTGAGTACATCATATTGAAAAGGCGGATAAAACGAAAAACTCGCAAAGTCTGGACAAAATCGTGGATTGCTCGTCCTGAAGGCTAGGGAATTTAAGTTAATCTGCTGAAGGAGCTGGGTTATGAAGATCCGGATGATTAGTTAAGAGAAATTCTTCAGAGAAGCTCAGAGGAGTTCTTCAGAGAAGTTAATGGAAGTTTGTTAGAAAAATTCGGTGAGTTTCATTAGAGAAGTTCAGGGAAGTTCTTCAGAGATAATTTTTCAGAGAAGTCTAGGGAAATTCTTCAGAGAATTTTAGGAAAGTAACTTCAGGGAAGTTTTTCAGAGGAACTTCAGGGAAGTTCTTCACAGAAATTCAGGGAAGTTCATTATAGAAGTTCAGGGAAGTTCTTCAGAGAATTTCGGGGATGTTTTTTTGAGAACTTCGAGGAAGTTCTTCAGAAAACTTCGGTGAAGTTCTGCAGAGAACTTTGGGGAAGTTCTTCAGAGGAACTTCAGGGAAGTTCTTCAGAGAACATCAGATAATTCTTCAGAGAAGTTCGGGAAAATTATTCAGGGAATTTCAGAAAAGTAATTTCAGGAAATTCTTCAGAGGAATTTCAGGGAAGTTCTTCACAGAAATTCAGGGAAGTTCTTCACTGGAAGTTCTTTAGAGAAGTTCAGGGAAGTTCTTCTGAGAAGTTCTTCTGAGAAGTTCAGGGAAGTTCTTCAAGAGAAGTTCAGGAAGAAATCGGTTAAATTCATTGCTTTGAGGTTTCAAATTATTCGTACCGGTGCTTAGAGCAGCAGAAATTAAATGAAATTGAAATAACAGCTTTATTTAAAATACGTATATTATTCACAAGAGGATGAGGCTGACAATTTCACGTGATTTTGAAGAAAAATGGCAATTTTCCAATTGTGTAGGAGCGTTAGACGGAAAGCACGTTAGTATGAAAGCCCCTGCAAAGAGCGTCAGGGATTATTTAAATTATAAAAAGCAGTTCAGCATCGTTCTAATGTGTATGGTGGATGCTGAATACAAGTTTACGTATGTCAACATAGGAGCAAAAGAAAGGATCAGTGATGGTGGGATATTTCCCGATTGCTGTTGGGGAATCTGATGCAGGATCTTTAGCTCCTGAGATGCCTGTTTCGGCTCCGATGGTGGGCAAGTTGTATGGCTCATGTGACGCGAGGACAATCAGCTGCTCTTGAGACATTCTGAAAATTATTTTTTCTTCATAGAACTGCTCAAATTTGTTATTCAAATTCCTTAAAGCCATCGAATATTTGTTATACAAGGCAGTCTTCAGCCCACAACGTCTCCAGCAATGAGTTGGTCGATTTACCCAGAATAGTGACCCGATTTTTGGTTTTTTAAGTTCCGTGTGTTCGGACACGATTTCGACGCAGTTGGAGAGAAGCGCCATCTCATCATATGATGACTTTTTACGCTTCAAATTGCGCACTGCTGGCTTTGGTTCCGATCCACTCGGATTTTCAAGTTTCAAAAAGGGGTGATTGTACGTTGGAGTCAGGGATCAAAATCAAAGGTTGAACTTCGGAACTGGTAGAATCGTAATCTGCCTCTCAACGTTATCATCTTGAAAATACTTAGTACTTAGCTAGGTATCAATATCCCTTGGTCTAGACTTTCTAAGGATGAGGAACTGCAAAGCAGAATAATACACTCACTTTGAAGTATACACTTCCACAGGTGATCGGGATTAGTTGGGTCCCACAACACCGGATGTTGCTCACACAGCTCAATAAAGTAGAATTTCTTTTCCTGGTCCATTTTTGCTTTAAAAATACCGCGAAAACACAAACTAGCAAAAAATTCAAAAGAACTGTCAAAAATCTTCGACCAACGAACTATGAACTATTCCGTCCGGATGGAATAGTTCATAGCCTACTACTATAACATAGAAACTATCGCTAGAGTGTACACACGACAACGGGCACGCTTCTATATCATAGCGTAAAACTATCGCTTGCAAGTCAAAACTATGAGCTATCACTACATAGTTTAGGTGTTCCTATGAACTATTACATAGTTTTCTAGCATATAGCTCACTATATACTAGAAATAGCCGCCGTGTGGCGGTACCTTTATCGCATAACTGCAGCGCCGCCTATCAGGAGCATAACGACATACATTTGAAATGTCGGATTAAAGTTTTACACAAGTAGCAGACCGAAGATGAACGGCTGTTCTCTGTGCCGAAACCATGTCGCATGCTGCTTTTCTATGATCAATATCAGAGCGTAAAGGGCGATACGGTCAAAATTTGGTCAATATCAACTTGACGTATTTCTTTCAATTTTGCATTTAAAAAACCTGAACACCCCTCATTTTGAAAGTGTGTGTGTGTAGAATGTTGCTCCTATTTTGATTTTGGAATTCACTCTTCAGTTGTCAAAATGCCGTCCAAGCAAGAAGAGCAGCGTATCAAAATTTTGCTCGCGCATCGCGAAAATCCCAGCTACTCGCACGCAAAGTTGGCAAAATCGCTAAAAGTTGCCAAATCAACCGTTACAAATGTAATTAAAGTGTTTGGGGAACGTTTGTCGACAGCCAGGAAGTCTGGATCGGGGGGAAATCGAAAACCGGAAGCCGCTGAGACGACAAAGAGAGTTGCCGGTAGTTTCAAGCGAAACCCTAACCTATCTCTCCGAGATGCCGCAAATAAGCTGGGTGTATCGTCTACAACCGTGCATCGAGCCAAAAAACGAGCCGGACTATCGACTTACAAGAAGGTAGTGACTCCAAATCGCGATGATAAACAAAATACGACGGCCAAAGCGCGATCCCGGAGGCTGTACACGACGATGCTGACGAAGTTTGACTGCGTGGTAATGGACGACGAAACCTACGTCAAAGCCGACTACAAGCAGCTTCCGGGACAGGAGTTTTATACGGCAAAAGGAAGGGGAAAGGTAGCAGATATTTTCAAGCACACGAAACTGTCAAAGTTCGCAAAGAAATATCTGGTTTGGCAAGCCATCTGTACCTGTGGCTTGAAAAGCAGCATTTTCATAGCTTCCGGGACTGTCAACCAAGAAATTTACGTGAAAGAGTGTTTGAATAAACGTCTGCTGCCTTTCCTGAAGAAACACGGTTGTTCCGTACTGTTTTGGCCGGATTTGGCATCTTGCCATTACGGTAAAAAGGCCATGGAGTGGTACGCCGCCAACAACGTGCAGGTGGTTCCCAAGGACAAGAACCCTCCCAACACGCCAGAGCTCCGCCCAATTGAGAAATACTGGGCTATTGTCAAGCGGAACCTAAAGAAGACCAAAAAAACTGCTAAGGACGAGCAGCAGTTCAAGGCAAACTGGCTTTCTGCGGCGAAGAAGGTGGACAAGGTGGCTGTACAAAATCTGATGGCAGGGGTCAAGCGTAAGGCCCGGCAATTCGGATTTGGAAAAGCGGAAGCCTAACTGAATATTTTTCCTGAATTTTATACTAATTGAACTTGAAAAAGAAATTTAATTTGATTTTTTAAATAAACGATTTCACCGATTTACACGCGTTTTCCCTTGACCAAATTTTGACCGTATCACCCTTTATGATATATGAATCTCTTGAGCTATTTTTTCAGTCATACAGAAGGCCTTGCCAAGCTGAGCAACTTTGCTGAAGACTCCAAAACGCTAGGTAATTTTGTCCAGTTAGATTTACGATCTGGCCCACTGTGCGTAACGTGCAGATGGGTGGCGAACAATCGTTCATATGGACATTTAATTTGCCATATCGCATAACAGGTGATGAAACTCGAATACAAACTCAGCGCGCTCCGTCATCACGTGTTGCGGCGAAATAATGGAATCTTATCGTCATTATCAGACGTCGCACTTTTGCCTACGTGACCTGCGTTGTAGGTGGGTTTTAGATTTTTTTTTATATATATATATATATAGATTGAGTACAGTGGGAAGAGGGTATCCGGAATTCATCCACCAACGCGCGATCTGAAACTTCTTAAACAAGGGACGTCCCCGGCGTAGTGGCTAGCATGCATACTTCTCACGCCAAGTTCAAATCTCACCCCCGGACAAGTTATCAAAAACACCCAGGAGGGTGTTTGAGTGACTAAGACGGGGACCAGCCCGTGGCTAAAAAGCGCTATAATACAGAAAAAAAACCATCACACAGCAGCCATATTTTGTCAGCATCTTCTCGTAGAGCTTCCGTGCCCGAGTTTTAGCCGTCGATTGTTGCCGCTCATCGCGGTTTGGGAAGTTCTGTACCTTGTATGTATGTAGTCCAGCTCTCTTCTTTGCATTCTGGACGTAGCTCTGCGACATGCCGATCTTTTTAGCCAAATCACGGCTTGAGACGTTGGGATTTGCTTTAATCATCCGCTTCACCTTTCCCTCCGTCTTTTTGTTCTCCGGTCCCGGTTTTCTTCCAGCTCCTTTGCCGTGGTCCAACGTCAACCGCTCCTGGAACCGCTTCAACACTCTGGAGACGGTTGAATGGTGAATGTTCAACATTTTTCCCAACTGCCGGTGCGACAGGTCAGGAAATTCCAGGTGTTTGGAAAGAATTTGTTCTCTCGACTCGCGTTGGTTCACCTCCATTTTCGTTGAATCGAAAAACACGACTTCGAGTTTGACAGCATGTAAATAATACACATCAATGAGAAAGTGTGCAAAATTTGATTGATTTTTACCCAATGGTAAAAAAGTTATGCCCTGTTGAATGTGTCGCAATAATTTCGTGTTCGCCCTTTAATCCTGGGAAATCCAATATGGAGCCATTAATCTGAGTTTTCAATCATAATGTAATTTGACATAAATTTAAATTTCCTAGTAAGTAATACTCTATACCACTGTGCCACGGCCATGAGCTCCATCGACAGCAATGTCAAGTTCGAGGTGGAAAAATAAATGGGCAAATACAAATTACTGGAACGGCGATAACAAGCTGTGACAATGTCTCTGATGAAGTCAGACTGTAAAGGGGTGGGGTGCCTCTTATCTTAATATGTATTTGTCTGATTCGGTGGATTGTGATGTGTCACTTGCTTCGCTAATCAATTCAATTGGATTTGCTTCTACGTGTTTAGATATGAGGTGTTAGGTAACATTAGGTTCGAGTGTTGACGGTTTCTCTTTTCTCGTGTTTACAAGCCATTGTTCCTATCGGTAGGGATTAGCAAACAAGTTCACTAGTACACTAATTTGACGGTATAGCCAAGGAGAATGGACGATGACGTTCGGTCTTGAATGTTCCAAACAGACTGTTGTACTTCATAGTTGTTTTATCTACTATTGATCAGCAGACCGATTTAGTTGTATTGGCATTTGACATCATTCTAATAAGTTGAATGACAGACAGATATATTACTCATTAAATGGTATTGTATACAGTTGAGGATTTTGATTGGGCTTCACCAATCAGCCTACTAGAAGCATAGAATGAAAGATGCTCTGGAAAACTGCAAACCGAAGTAAGCGACTCATTGAAGGTGCAGGAGTTGTGTAGCTTCTCTGCTGAGAAATGCTTAAAAATAGGCTTTGTTATAATTATTAGGATGCAAGAGATGAAAATCAATTTTAGGTGAAAGATTCCTCTCCCATTTAAAGTTGAAAATTGAAGATGTCACACCGCTGCTGTCACCAATAAACCCTTTTAGCCGTAGAACTGCTGCTTACGCTGATATGCATTGCCATTATGATTTTATCTTGAGTTGTTCTAATTTCTTTTCATCCCAATAATATATTATACCCTCATTCACATCACACACAAACAAATTATGCTTCATTTATCCGTATGTTTCTTTTGTTCAGTTCTTATGAGTTCACTTTTGTTTCCTTCCTTTCCAGAAAACGTTTAAGTTTCTTAGACCGAATTATTACATTTTTCACTGGCAATGCGGTACCAAATCAGCAGCAACCGGCGATTGAATCGGAGCAGTCCGAGTGTACCGAACCGGCCGAACAGGATGTTCCCGCCAAGCCTGAACCGGTGGTACCTCCCAAGGACACGCCACCTACTCCCCCGAAGGACGCACCTGCTCTTCCGCCGACACCGGTTGAAAAGCCCATCGCCAAGCCTGCCCCGGAAGTGCCAGCTGTTAAACCTGTAGAATCAACGAAGCCAAAAGTTGAGACTCCCCCGCCAGTCCAAGTGAAACCTGAACCGAAGGAACAACCGGAACCGGTGCCTGCTCCCAAGCCAGTCAAACCACAGGAACCAACCACCAACGGTCAACCGAAGGTGACCGAACCAGCCAAACCGGCACCACCGAGTCCGGCTGTCGTACCGGCCAAAGTGTCGGAAGATGATAGTTTGCGCTCACTTCTGCCAGCTGCGTCCGCCGGTGTGGAACTGCCCACTAGCAACGAGGACAGCTTCATCATTGTCGAAAGTCAGAAACCAAAACCGACCACCACAGCTACAACGAACGCGAAATATTCGACCCTTGCTTTTCTGAAAGCCGAAGGTGGCAGTGGAGCAGCCGCCGCACCGGCTAAGCCAAGGTAGGAGCGACAATAAATCTTTTAGTAAACAACACAACTACCTTACTCATACATGTCGGCACGAAACGAAATGGCAACAGCCGGTCAACTCGATTTAATCCATCTCGAAGATGCTACTGCCAGCCGATGATGGCGATGGCCGCAAGCCAACGCGTTGTTGCTCAATCGGTATTTTTGTTTCGTTCAGAGAAAACTGCCAATAAACCGGACTATTCCGGCTGTCTGATTTGACTTTTTTCGGGATAAAGTAAGGGAGCCACAATGGTAGTTCCAGTTCTGACACACCCCCATGTCCCATTTACGGTGATGTATCATAGTTTAGCCAGGGGGGGGGGGGGGGGGGGGGGCAATCATTAAGGATTTCGCTGTAGTTCACATGGATTTCAGTAATCAGTATATATGGTTAGGATGAATGCATCAACCTGTTCTTCCCAACAATCAAAACTTTCATATGTGCGAATCGTCACGTCATTATAGCACAGAGAATAGACGCCAAGTAACATTGCTAATACCATCCTGCTTTATTAAGTTTTATTAAAGTTTTATGAAAGCCACTTCAAATCAATTTGGTTTTATTATGGCAACAAGAGGTGCCAATAGGTTTCATATTTTAGTCCGGTTTATGACAACCTACACAGCTTGTTTACAACGATCTTAAAAACTTGTTTCTAAAATTCCTTTTACTCCTATCAAAGGTTTTATTTCGACTTCATGAACTCGTAAAATGCTGTATTGAAATGTCGTTTTAGGACTCATTGATATTATCTTATTATGGTCAGCTTTAAAACCATTTTGCCTACAGCAAATGCATTAAACGGCAAATTGGCATTGAAGGAAATCACCATAAAACCAAAAAGTTTTATAATAGTCATTGCGAAGAAAAATTGGTTTTATGGCAAAACTGTGATTATTTTCCAATCGCCATATTGAAATATAAGAAATAATTGAAATGTGGAAAAATAAATGCATCAAATTTTCAATGGTATGCAAATAAACTGTAGATCGGAGGCTTATTTCAGCATTCTTTTAGATAATCTCATCCAATTCCAAGCACTTTTCAGGAAATTCATGATTAATTTATCGAATATATTTTTTTAAATTTGATTTATGTTGTTGTAAATTCGCATAATTTCCGAGGCGCATTAATTTTCGGCTCTTATCGCGCCAATATTCACCATAAAATAAATGCGCATATAATTTGGAGCATAATACGCTGTAGAAAACACAATGTGTTTAGGATATTTTGCTATCAAACAAAATTTCCCGCAACACTAGACCTCTTTTTTACTGCTTAATGAATCAGAAGGACTCTTGTTTTTCGAAATTGCTGTGGAAGGTTAATGTGGTAGGTTTCCAAGGTCGAAAAATTCATGCAAGAAGCCATTTTTAACATTTGTAAGTTAGGCCTTATAGATCATTGCACCGAATGTATTAACCTCACTTTTTTGACAGTTCAGGGAGCTTGTTTACAAGGCGTTAGAATTTGAACCGCTCCAATAAAAATTTTATTGGCTTTTTCCGGATTCTGTACGATTAGATTCAGGAAATGATCTAAAAATAAGCACTGGTGTCTGGTTTTCGGCAATTTTACTTCAACCGTTATAAATTTAGAACACAAAATCTAAAACCGATATTACCGAAAATATTCCAAGTCCACGTAAAAAAGCTTCCTGAACTGTCAAATATGCATTGATGACGCCATCGTGCAATGATCTATTGAAAAAAAATTGTCGATTTCAGTTGTCAGTTGCCCGAAATTGTCAGATGTCCAAAATTGTCAAAATCATGTGAACTATTTGGCTTTCTGACGTTTAATCACCTTTCCCTTTCTGGCACATGCAGAGGAATGATGGTTTGTTTCCTCCAATTGATTTTCCTTCCTACTTGCACTACTTTGATCTAACTGGCGCTGTAGCAACGATTCTTCTTTGGCTGTAGTGTGCGTGCGTGAAACGTCACTAAGCCTAACCCGGTGTCTCCACTAGCATTTTCTATCTTGACAGATCTGTCTTAACATTTGACAAACAACCTGACATTTTTTCAATGCTGCTCTGAGTTCCACAAAAATTTCAGTCGTTAACATTTTTGACAATGTCAAAGAATCATGGTCAAGTGGATGACACATATCGCATAAGTTAATCAGGTTTCAATAACTCATGACAGAAATGGTAGAATTATACCACGTTCATGGCAGTTTTGATACTATGATCATGGTCCAAAACAAGGCTTGTTTTACTATTCCATGACATTATGGAAAATGTTTTAAGAGACTTCATCAATGCTCAAGATTCTTCGGAATCGAGTACTGCATTTGTTAAAATTTGATGAAAATGTCGGTTAACAAATCTCTTAGAGCTAAGCCCAGCATCGCAAAAATGTCAGGTTGCTTGTCCCATAATGGTAAGACAGATCTGACAAGACAGAAAATGCTAGTGGAGACACCGGGTTAGCTCAAACAGATTGTTTAAGACATTTTCATCAAATTTTAACAATTGCAGAGCCCAAACCCGAGATTTTAAGGATCTAGAGCAATGATGAAGTCTCTGAAAACAATTTTATGGAATTGATTTCTTTTTTTAGCATTATTATGGATTTCGTCATGCTTATTTAAAAATAAATGTCTGCTTAAAAGTCTAACATTTCTGTCAAGAAATATATTTTAACCATTGGCGTACCTAGCCCTTTTCTCTAGGGGGGGCTGAAGCCCCCTAGTTTTTTTTCTTAATTTTTTATTTTAGTAAAAGATGCAATTGTATCTTGTTTTAATTATTTTTATTGAACTCATTATATCAGGAAGTAAAAAACAGTTGTGTTATTCATCAATTAACGGAGTAAGATACAACAAGAAACATTTTCTTCAAAAATTGGCATTTTGGAACACTTGTTATTCAAAAGGAAAGCCTACGATTTTTGGAGCCAAACTCCTCAATGATTTTCTGTTTATCAATCTCTTTCATTAGACCTGCTTCAATATGTAAAAGCGACAGTGACGAAAACCGATCTTGTTCCATGGTAGATCTCAACCACGTCTTTATCCTCCTCATAGCCGAAAAACTTCTTTCGGCTGCGGATGACCCAACGGGAATGGTGATTGCAAACTTCAATCCTTTCGACAAATTTGGCATAATCGTAGCATCCACATTACTCCGAATGAACTCTGCATCCCACTCGGACTCCTTCTTCTCAGGTAACTCTTGTAAACTCGTATCTCCGCTTCCAGCACCGTCGTGTCGATGCCAGCTTCATCCTTATAGGTATCGATGAACAGTCTACCTCCATCCATATCAAGTAATTGAAAGCGATCAATACTTTTTGCAAGATCCAAATTGTTGAATCGTTTCTCCATCGCTTCAACTAAGTACAGCATCGATAGCGGTCTCATATACTTTCGTACGCCAGTAATCTTTGTCTGTCATTTCTTCATCTGCAATATCAACACCATGGCTCCCTGTATTTTCCAACACGAAATCCTTCAGAGCAGAGCTTCGAATACTCTTACGCTTTTTCGATGCCCTTGGTGCTTCCAGTGATAGGTCATGGTCAGCGGAAAATTCTTCCACAGCAGCCCAAAGATCATTGAATTAATTCCGCTTTTCCTTTAGGGTATCCAACGTGTCTGTTAGAAGTGTCACTGAGCCTCCAAGAGTAGCATCTTGATTTTGAAAATAGTTGGACAGAACATTCATCAGAGATAAAATGTAACCCATGGTGAACAAGCAAACCACAAACTCAGGTTTCGAAACAGAGGCAAGAATGCCAATGGCAGTTATTACGTCTTTATCTTTTCCATGCTTTGCTTTTTCTGAAAGAGTTTCTGTTATAGCCTCGTAGTTTTCAATCAAGCATCGGCAATTTTTATGTCTGCAGTTCCACCTGGTAGTACTCAGACTTCCCACCTCTTTTTGCTTGACACCAAGCATTTTTTGAACTTCCACATACTTGGAGTGGCTACTTGGTTTGTTGAAGTGGATGTAAATTGACTCAATGACATTGAAAAATGAAACTGCCTTCGGAAAACCATTGCAAGCATCAACTATGACTAAGTTGATTCGATGCGCCATGCTGTTTCATCTTCATCTGAACTCCATTATGCTTCCCTCGCATTACCGATGCCCCGTCGTATGATTGTGCAACAAGCAACAGATCATATCTAGGGTTTTTTTTTTCATTAGGGCGAATCTACAATTGAGAGATTCTCTCCGGGCTCGCTCTCTTTCATTTATATTCCAATCACCTTTACGTTTTTCATTCTACTATTTGTAGAGTATGCTAGCCAGCACTGTTGGGTTTCGATCTGTACTAAAGAATCCCTCGAAAGTTTAATAATGGCGCTGAAATGAATGAAATAGAGCAAGCCCGGAGAGAATCTCTCAATTGTAGATTCGCCCTAATGAAAAAAAAAAACCCCTAGATATATGCCCAGATCCTTGAGCGAACGAATAATCTCTGTAGCAAGACTTGTTGCGTCTCTTGCTTCAGAACATTCGATGAATTTGATGAATCGTTCACAAGGTCGAAAACTTTCTGGATACCGAAGAACTATCGACATTTGTTCTTCCTTGAAATATCGCGCTTCATCAACAATAATGGAATACATGCCAGCCAAGCGAATTCTTTCACGAATAGCACGCTTCATAACTGTCCCCACTGATATAAGCATCTCATTCTGAAGTTTTGGACTTGTGTAGCTGATTTTTTGGTTTAGATGGCTTTTAAAAGAGTTGTCATAATTGCCGAATTGTTCACAAAGTTCCAAGTAATTCCCCTTGTTGGCAGAATTTTCCCCTTCTCTGTGACCACGGTATGATAATCCTTGCTTACCCAAATACAACACGATGTCAAACAACTTCGTGAGGTACGTCATTGTGCTTTCCTCTTTCAGCTGGTTTTGAAGAAAAATTTGGTCAGCTACGGAATATGCTTTCGTTTTGTAGGACAAGTATTTTTCGTGGCTTTTCTTGTGTAAATTTGAACCCTCGTGTGCTGCAAGTGCTTCGGTCAGTTTCCTCCACTTGTTAAAACCCGAAACGATAAACTTTTCCCGCTGCTCTCGAACTTCAGCTCAACCGTAAATAACCTGCACCAAAAGCAAAATACGGTGTCCTCAATAACGCTGTACTCCAACCACTGATGCGTAGAATAGTATTTGCCGGAGAACGCACGAACGAATAATAATTGTACACTTTTATCACCTTCCGATCATACCACTCGCTCCGGGTGTTTACGTCGATTCAGTATGAAGAAAAACACTTTTGGATGAATAGAGGTGACCCAACCGGCGAGTTGTATTTGTGTTAGTGGTGACTTTTCTAATTGCTTCATGCTGTCTTACGTCATCCTGGCAAACATCTTGTGGCGTGCACATACAAATTTGATCAGCCATAATTTAATTATTCTGAGCTATTGGCAAACGAACGGATGCTGTTTTGTTTTATGATCTTCAATTTGTTGGTTTATTGTTTTCACACGGTGTCAAACATATTATGCATGTTTAAAAAAAAAAGACTGAGCATTTCCATCATATTTTAATTTTTACATAATTACATTATTATTTCTTAAAAATCTTAGGGGGGGCTAAAATATTTCTATGGGAGGCTAAGCCCCTCCCCTAGCCCCCCTCTATTTACGCCAATGGTTTTAACATATCTGTCTTAACATCTAACCCAGTGGCTCCACTAGTATTTTCTTTCTTAACATTTGTGTCACTGTCAAAGAATTTGTCAAGTGGAGACACATAAGTATTGGCCTCGTACCACTCCATCACCGGCAGGAAGTCAGGTTCGTGGAACCGAAGGTAGGGCAGCAGGCGCTTCTGGAGGCATTCTTCTTTTTATATTTGGTTGTTCATGGTGCCGGTCGTTATGTACGGTTTCCTGAATTTGCCGCACTCAAGCGGCAAATTCAGCAGACGATACACCAAGTACTTCTTGGCAAATTGGTTGACATTCTTCTTCGGGAACTTCTCCGGAACATCCAGGCGGGACTTTCCAGCGAAAAACTCCAGGCCGGGGATCTGCTCGGCGTCCACTTTAATGTACGTCTCGTCGTGCATTACGATGCATTTCGGCTGCACCAACCACTCGCGGTACAGCTTCCTGGCGAGGGAATCTGGCCACCGTATTCTGTTTATCGGTTCGGTTAGACGCCTTTCTTACATTGAAGATATGAAATCCGGCCCGCTTCATTGTCTGCTGGACGAACCAGACGGAAGAATTGACCGAGTGGTTCGGATTGCGCTTGAAGTGGGAAGACCTGGATTTTCCACGACTGCGCCCATAATTTTTTGTCGAAGAACTTCTTGCTTGGAAGCCAACTCAATAACCACTTGACAGATTTGACGTGACGAAGTTGTACACATTACACTCTAAACTAGTTTTACTCATAATTTCATCAATTTTCATAAAAAGTTATACACAAAAGAAAGTGTTGTATTTTTTTCGAGTACAATCTTTAGAGCAAAATGATGCATCCTGAGCTGAACTGTTGGGATTATTAATCGATACATCGTACAATTCGATGCAATCATCGTACAATCATCGTACAATTCGATGAAATCAAAATGTACGTTATATTGATATCCAGCTGTATTTCTACGATACAAACTGGAGAAGCTGAGTGCGATATCCGGTTAGGACTAGATACTAGATTTTACATGAAAGAATCAATTGAAAATCTCGACCGTTCGAAAGTACCTTAAGACTCGTGTCCAATCTTCTTACGCGAATCTTGGTCCACCAAACAAAAGAATTATTTTCAACAACCCCACAGATCCGGCAAATATTCTCGAGCAACCAGCCAACGACAGCTTGGGCATCATTATTTCTATCATATCTTATGAAGTGCCACTGCCGCTGATGTAACAGCTTTTGTGCTCTTACCATCCCGTTGTATCGTCCATTAGACATAGGAGGCGACGACGGTTTTGGATGGGGCAGTGCGGCTGCTGACAGATGTGTTTGTTTCTCCTGTGTTGTTTTTGCAATAATTAAAGCTATTTTTGTCACCGTGGTTTCGCGGCGGGGGTATTCAAGCGAAGCACTGCCATTGCTCGCCGTCCATGTGGTGTTTGCTGATTTGCTCACGTACCTATAAAGAAGAACTGCATCTATCGGTTTTCGCTTTCAAGAATATGCCTGCATCGTCGACCAACGGTATATCAGGCTCGGAAAATGAGCCGACTTCGATTTGAAGAGGGAAATAACATCGACAGGATGTCGTTCACGTTTTTTTTTCTTCAAAAGTCGTCAGTTTTCCTACGTTTTTCATTTTGACGGGCGTTCGTGATCACCGACGTTGACTGACAAACCGGCTTTGAATGATAAAGGAAAAGTCTTCTAACGTTTGTTCCAAGCCATTAGCCGTTCCCAATGTGATAATGAATTACAGCATCTTGCAATACGATGCAACAATATTGCATTTCGTAATTTTCGACTCGGAGACTATCCGGCCAAAGTTCTACCGGTTAGCTACCAAACACCGGCTTATGGCTTGGGTTTCCGACCAAAAATGACTAATTTTAGCTGCAATGCGATGGCGCACGACAACGGCTGCTTCAGACATTCCCATCAACATCAACAGCCGCGGTGCAACCGGGTGCATCATGATGAAAGCGAAAATAAACTGATACTTGAGATAGGAAGAGCCGTGTGTTTGGCTGCACTCGGTGCACTTGACATTTTGAAGATGAAATTGCTCCGTGTAGAGGGATTACATGTTTACCAAGCAAGGAATTATCTCAGCAGTTTACACAGGGATGGGATTTTTTTAATTTGTTATTAGTCAGCGTTTGCTGAGATTTGTAGGAATGGTTTCTCGAATTGTCTACCATCAACGAACTATAAAGAAGCTAAGTATATTTTTTGGAGGTTTTTAAGGGACGCTTTAAGAGAAATTACATTGAAAATTGTTAGTCAATTTTTTTGATGAATTTTCAAACTATTCGCTGATTACCTACTATCATTTCTTGCACAGTAGTACTGTCAACATGATCGGCTATCTCTATCCAAAGCTGATGTTTTAATAATTTTACCACATTTCTATACCACATTTCTCCAAACTTGCGCTGGTGACAAATTGGTGAGAAATGCGGGTTTTAATTCATTATTTATTGTTGGATATCCAAGGAGAACTATTTTGTTTATTTCGGAAAAAGTAGTCGAGATTGAGAGAAGCCAAATTGATAAAAGGAGTATTTGTTGGCTCTCAAATTACCAAACTCTTCAAAGACGGCAGTTTTCCAGCAAACTCTTAACGGAACAGAGTTACGAGCATGGAATTCTTCCAAAACGTTTGTGCTCACTAACCTGGGAAATGAAAAATGTCCGAATTAAGTATATGTCATTCAAGTACTGGTCTATTTGTATGCTGCACTGTGGTGTAATATTTCACTAAAATTGCACTTTTCGTATTCTCATCTGGACTTCGTCCCAGAGAATATGGGAGCCGTCTAAGATGAACATGGAGAACGGTCTGATGAAAACATCGCACAAACTGAGAAGAACCTCACCGGCAAATAGAGCCCAGAAATGTTAGTGGACTACTGCTAGATGCTACAGCGACAAACACCTTTGGAGAACTATAAAAGGGAAAAGAAGACAAAGTGAATGTTAGTTGAAAAGTAAAAAGAAAATTTCAACAAACGCACTTGCTAACTGACTGACTGACTGACTGACTGACTGACTGACTGACTGACTGACTGACTGACTGACTGACTGACTGACTGACTGACTGACTGACTGACTGACTGACTGACTGACTGACTGACTGACTGACTGACTGACTGACTGACTGACTGACTGACTGACTGACTGACTGACTGACTGACTGACTGACTGACTGACTGACTGACTGACTGACTGACTGACTGACTGACTGACTGACTGACTGACTGACTGACTGACTGACTGACTGACTGACTGACTGACTGACTGACTGACTGACTAGAGCTATGTCCATTTAGAATCCGGAATAATAAAATCATCTGTATCTCGGCAACAGATTGACGTACAAATAAGTTTAATACATCAAAACAAAGGTAATTCACTGTGCTTTAAGGAAAAAATATCAATACAATCCATTTCTCTTCGTTTCTGATGAAAATCTTCTTTATTCCTCCCATCAAACGCTGCAGACCTCTGGAGTCAACTTCCTTGGCACATTTGTTCCACATTTTGGTCATCTGAGTCGCGCCTCGAGCCGTTTTTCCACTTTTCTTAAGTTTCCGCTTCTTTATTGCCCAAAATCTCTTGATGGGCCGGAACTGTGAGCAGTTGGGTGGATTTATGTTGTTATCGATGAAATCTACGTTATTATCGCGGTACCACTGGATGACTTCCCGGCTGTAGTGGCAACTCGCCAAATCTGGCCAAAACTTCACGGGACCTTTATGGGCTTTAATGGAAGGTAGTACGCGCTTTTTGAGGCATTCTTCCTTGTACAGCTTCGATTCCATCGTCTTATTCGTCACGAACACTTTGGTCTTTGCTCCGCAGCTGCATATCCCTTGCCAAATCATCAGCTTTTTGGCAAATTTGTCCATAAAAGCAAACTTAAACTTCGCAGGAACATCTCCTCGTGCCGTCGCCATGTAGAATTTTTGGCCAGGAAGCTGTCCGAAATCCATTTTTATGTAGGTTACATCGTCGATGAGTAAGCATCCTTGGTACTTCGTCAAAACCTGCTGGTACAATTTCCGAGCTCGAGTTTTGGTGACGAAACTTTGCTTCAACGTTCTGTTTGGTTGCTAGCTGGCTCGATAAGAACGATATCCTGCTCGTAAACGAATTCTTCGAACGTTTCTGCGAGCAGCAGCGTATTTTTGTGCGATTTCATTATCTGATAGTCCAGGGTTTGCTCTGACGGTTCTCAACACCTTCTGGTTCAGCTTGCGGTCATATGTTCCACTACGACGCTTACATTGAGGCACTCGATCCACGCTCTTTTGCTCCCTGAAACGTTTGAAACAGCATACACGGTTGATTTGGCGATTTTCAACGTTTTTGCGATTTTTATTGCGGACCACGTTGGATTATCAACGTGGGTGTGCAGAATTTTTTTCTCTCCTCTCGGCTTCCATCTGTCATTCTTGCATCGGTCACTCTAAGTGCCGCTGCAACACAATAATTGATTCCGGATTACTAACTGGACAGAACTTTAATCGATTCAGGGAGGTCCATTCCATAAAATCCAAACCCATCATTCAAGGGCATGGCAGTTCTGAGCTCATATTTCGATTCAGCGAGGCAAAACCTATAAAATTCTAGTGTTATCGAAGATGGCGTTTCAAGGAAGCTACAAAACCAATCGCTCCTAAGATAATTCAACACCTGGCGTTAATATATTTTTGTGTGGAAATAATTGTTTTTGTACTTTATGTTTATATGGCTGCATTTTTTGCATTTTTTAAGTCATATAAAACTAGGAAATAACGTTATAAGAACATTCATTGATTACTTGCATTTGCCATTTAACAGTAGTTTCATTTTATAACAAGCTGTATTGCTTGGTCATTCACTTGAGAGCAAATTTATCTGCAAAAACTAATTTGAACTTATCTGGAGCATCTTCTTTATGTTTAACCAGGGATTGGCAGAAAACTAGATGCGGTAGTAAAACTCCTCTCAAACATTTGTGAGCGTTTCCTACACGGCCACCAATTTAACTAAGTGTGCGGATCAACTTTACTCACTTGCATGTAAAGAATGACTCACTTTTATAAAAAAAAAAAAAGAAGAATTACTCAGCCGTCGAGGGACTTCCTTTTAACGTAGGATTTACGTCTATTTTTTCTATTCCTGTATAGGGACGACGTTCTGAAATTTCTGAAATTGACCGCGTTACGTTTCGAGCGGAGATGTTGAACAATTATATCTCCTTTATGGCTCACAGAAATTTTACGATAAGTATTTCATTCGAAAGGTAAAACATCTACGCTGAATCTTTGTTGCTATCATAATTCATTACATATGTTTAAACTAATTAAGAAGTACCTATACTATGTTATGTCTAAACGCACAATCGGTCTAAAATGACATCTTATTTGCGCCACACTCTGATTAGTTCACACTGCCAGGGTGGGTGTCAAATGAAAATCTGAAAATGGCTACCGTGATGAAATATCGTTACAAATTGGACGCTTAATAAGCCAAATTAGACTTAATTAATGCTCGATAGATGTTCAAGATGTTTACATCAATCGGTTGGAAATTTTCCCGCGTATCCATTCAATTATGAACAATTATCGTGTAACATTTGTAAACTATTGAAAATACGCAAATAAAAGGTCTTATAATTCTATTTTACAGGTTAAATTTACTAAATGCACGGTACTTTCCAATCACAGATTTCATATGTGAGGTGTCATATGCAGCAGTGAACGCAGTGAAATATATAACCAGTACACCTTCGCAAATGTTCTCATGAGCCAGTATTATGCCTGGGACAGACATACAACGTACAGCGTTGTACTCCTTTAGTCTAGTACGTGTTTTTTGGTACTGGATTAAAGTATTTGACAGTTCGTACAACGGTCAGCGTTGTATGTCTGTCATAAGTATTAGATGAGCAGCTGCAATGAGCCAGTATTAGATTGGCAGGGTGCACTCGCGAGAAACTATCGATTTGTTAGTTGATGGCTCAGCAGGCTGCTAGCAAGCCGTTGGCTAGGCAGCCATTGGTGTATTTGTAACAAGCCGGTGAGCGCAACCACGAGCAGTGAAATAAGGTTCTCGTGTGTGATCCTGTTAGTAGCCATCTTTGAGTAATGCGCAACTTACAACGAATGAAATAACGTGCTTCTTCGGAAGACGAAGAAGGTTTAAATTCAAATGCGGACCATTTAAATCCGTCCTTTTCAGAGCGATCAATGCAATTTTCCTAGCTAAAGAGTTTGTTTGATTGGAATTTATCTAACATGCCCTTCCAAATTCTTTCCAATTGCCAGTTAGTCGCGGTTAAAATAGTTTCAGTTTTCCCTTCGTCGCAAAACTTAAGCCCTAGGTTCTCTATAGTATTCCAAAGCGAAATATAAAACACGCTCACGGCAAGAGTAGCATGCCAAATAAAAATTTAAAAAATGCTACCGTCACGAAAAATTGAAACTCCGGAGGCAAATAACTCGATCGTTTCTCGATTGATTTTTAAATAAATTAATATTTTAATTTAAAATAAATAAGATATTTTTTTTTTAAACGTGACCTATGCGCAAACCATTGTGGGTTCTCTAATCTTCTTATGATTGACCCGTGAGATAGATAGTTAAAACCAAATATAGAAGAAATGCACTCAAAGAGGGTTTCTGTATCGTGCGATTCCTCACGCATCCAGAACATACTAGATTGAAGCCTTATGCGTGAGCTCAATCTGGTGAAAAACAAAACCAAAGGCATTCTACTAATAATGTTTTTTTATACTCCAAGCGTGAAGTACGTAAGTAATTATAATGTTTTGAAGGATATATCTTCTCATCAACATGAGACCCTAGGAGTAGACAGAAATTTCTGCTAGAACCAAAGATATGAAGAGAAAGTATTGATATTTCCGTTGGAGTACGTCAGGCTGCGAAAATTGAATAGAAGCAGTTGAAATTGAGCGGAGGGCTGTTTTGAAAGACAGTAAAGGGCGAACACGAAATTATTGCGACACCGAAAATGTCATGCCAATTTTCTTATAATGTTTAGAATCAAACCAAAATTTTAGGGTAGTTTTATACATATATTTACTTCAAAAATCAAAAGAAAAGTTAATCGATGGAGCCTTGAGTGTAAAATTGAACGCATTTCCGCTTGATGCCCTCCATCAAAGTCTTTACAGTGTCATCCGGTACCAGTTTCTCAGTTTTTTTTTTCATTTTCTTAACATGTCCTTCTCGTCTATGACTGTCTTCTTGCTCTTCCGAAGTTCCCGCTTCATCATTGCCCAGTACTGCTCCACCGGGCGCAGCTCCGGACAGTTTGGCGGATTCATGTCCTTTGGAACAAAATGGACAGAATTGGCCTCATACCACTCCAGGACACTTTTAGAATAGTGGCATGATGCCAAATCTGGCCAAAATAGCGGAGCTTCGTCGTGCTGCTGCAAGAACGGCAAAAGGCGCTTCTCGAGGCACTCAGATTTGTAGATCTCGCCATTCACTGTGCCCTTTGTCACGAAAGGCTCACTCCTCAGTCCGCAAGAGCAGATGGCCTGTCAAATGAGATATTTGGAGGCGAACTTCGACATTTTCTTCTTCTTAAATTTTTCGTCCACATAGAACTTGCTCTTGCCGGTGAAAAACTCCAACCCCGGAATTTGCTTAAAATCGGCTTTTATATACGTTTCGTCGTCCATCACACAGCAGCCATATTTTGTCAGCATCTTCTCGTAGAGCTTCCGTGCCCGAGTTTTAGCCGTCGATTGTTGCCGCTCATCGCGGTTTTGGAAGTTCTGTACCTTGTATGTATGTAGTCCAGCTCTCTTCTTTGCATTCTGGACGTAGCTCTGCGACATGCCGATCTTTTTAGCCAAATCACGGCTTGAGACGTTGGGATTTGCTTTAATCATCCGCTTCACCTTTCCCTCCGTCTTTTTGTTCTCCGGTCCCGGTTTTCTTCCAGCTCCTTTGCCGTGGTCCAACGTCAACCGCTCCTGGAACCGCTTCAACACTCTGGAGACGGTTGAATGGTGAATGTTCAACATTTTTCCCAACTGCCGGTGCGACAGGTCAGGAAATTCCAGGTGTTTGGAACGAATTTGTTCTCTCGACTCGTGTTGGTTCACCTCCATTTTCGTTGAATCGAAAAACACGACTTCGAGTTTGACAGCATGTAAACAATACACATCAATGAGAAAGTGTGCAAAATTTGGTTGATTTTTACCCAATGGTAAAAAAGTTATGCCCTGTTTAATGTGTCGCAATAATTTCGTGTTCGCCCTTTACTCGATCAAGCATAGAATCTAATAATCTTTCAACTGCTTCTATTCTATTTTCACAGCGGAACTATCGCTTCGTAGGTAGAATATAACTTTCCGCTTTCTGTAAGGTTATAAAAAAGATCTGTTCTGCCCAATTGGGCATCAGTAAGTGTGCGTGTTTCGAAGTGTTAGGATATCTCATACCGAAAAGAAAACCGTAATTTGAAGAGACGAAAAATGTCAATGTCCACTTAAACATGTCCAAAACACTTAAAGACGTGCTATGACAATGTCCAAAACACTTAAAGACTAATATGATATGCTTTTCTTCTACGGAACAGAACCAATATCAACGCCCACCCATTCGACCGTCTACCAAATCATCACCTGGTACACGACCATTATCGGACCACTCCAGGAACAGCAAATAACGAAATACCAAACAGCCCTTTTTAGGGCCATTTCAAAAGTTATAAAGAAAATAGAAAACCAATAGTAAAGCCACACACACTAAAAGCACAGGGTTTCATGGTACTTTAGACTGAATAAAATAATAACATAAAGAGTAATTTCTTAATTCGATGACATCAATTTCTTCACAACAACAAGGAGTCCTACGTCAACTTTGCAGTTATGTCACTGACATAACTTACCCTTTTTTCAAAACTGAATTCCAGTTTTTTTTTTAAACTGAGTTCCCATGCTGTCATACTTTTCATCTTCCTAACTATACGGAAAAAAAATTGCTGTAGAACCTAACATTTCGAGGGTTAAATTAAGCGCAAATCCCAACAATTTACACCTGACTATAAATGCGTTTGATTTTACCGTGCCTGCGATTGAAGTCAACCATGGTGGAGTTGATATCAACATGAGATCTGTCAAATATACCACACATGTTGGAGACTGTACCATCAACGCAGTAAATTTGACTGAAATTTCATGGTTGTTTTGAAAATAGGCATAGTCGGGTAAAATGATAGTTTTTACTGCAAGATTTTTTTTCAGTGTTTGCTTAGCGCTGAGTACTTTCTTTAAAGGTCGGTATCGTGGTCGAATGAAATGTTTTATTTCTATCCCAAGCCCATGTTTAATTCCGTTTAGTGAAACGGAAAAGTAAAGAATCGAAAAGAAATTTCCTCCGCAGTATCCACCTGAAAAGAACGAAAAATATAATTGGAATTTGTAAGGTTTCCACGCAAACTAATGGGAGCTGTCACTTTTACTTTCGGAAAAATATTCCGCTCGATTATTCCGTAAGTGAAGGTGACATTTCGTTCCATGCAGATCAATTGTCAAAATGCCGCTTGGTAATATTGAACAAAATTCCGTAACCTCTCTACTTTTTAAGTCGATACTGGCCTTTAGAAATTTAACACTGTTTCGCAAAACAGCAAAGCAAAAGTATTCAGCGTTGGGTAAATGGTTACTATATAAAAATACTCAAACAGACTTAGAAAATAAAACCGAACTCTGTTAAATTTCAACCTAGTTTTTATCTGCTGAACGCTCGGTAGTCTGTTCGGTCCAAAATGGAACATCCGAGCTCTCGTTAAATTTTTACTTTCTGTCAAATTTACCGCAAAAATCGGTTGACAAAAATAAATCCAATCAGCAATAACCGAACGTCAGTGTACTCAAATATTACCGAACGTTGTCAAACAAACCTACTTTTTTTATTGCAGTTACGGAATTCGGTTCTTTATGGCAGAGCTGGAATTTTGGTTGAAATAGCTTCGAATTTCATAGTAATAAAACCAGTTTTGTCAGTTACATTGTTTTTTATTGATGCAAACAATACTCATACATTACTAAATGTGCATCCTCCTGTTGTAGTCTCTTGGTATTTTTTTCCATTTTCACCTGACAAAAAAACACAGTACGGAGACATTGTTCGCGCACACGCGAGATAAAATGGCTGACGATTTTTCAGGCCTTATCGAGTCAGCTAAAATAACCGAGTTTTTCGGTAGACATAGCCGTCGCGGAATTGACTCGAAGAGAAGTGTTTGACGTTTAAAAATATTCATAGAATGCTCGGTTTAGTTTACCGAGTTATCTTGGTTTTCGTGTACCGAACTCTTGAATATCCCTGCTTTACCGTACTGTTTGGTTCATATTTAATTTTTATTTGTCAAATATATCATATAGTAACCAAAACTCGGGTTTGACTCTAAAAATACGCCCAAAAACAGAATATATAAACGATTTATTCGATTTCTTGTTGGTAACCGATGTGGTTCGGTAGAAAATTAGAAACCGATTTCGGTGTTCTTTTCTAAGTGTGTACATGTCGATCGTGCGTCGGACCAGTATCAGACTAGGAAGATGTCGATGTCGATCCAATGTCGTGATATCTGGTCAAATTTGAGTTCATGTAAGGCCATGTAATATAGTAATTTAAAGATACAATGTATGAGTTTTAAAATTGGGAATATTTTATCTACGATAGAGCCCATATAACATACCACTCTTGAGTCCTAAGCTGGAAGTCATTTATAGTATGTATTTGAATAAACTGTTTTATTTGCTGGGTGAGATCAGTTTGGATGAACATAATAAAACCGCGGGTAACATTGGAGGATAATTAGGTGAAACTCGTTTATATATTATTATCTTACCGGAAAGCACGTCTCTTTTCTGTTGATAAATCGGTTCAAATCGGCTCTCAAGCATAATTTAAAACTAAAGCCTGTCCACGTTAAGTTTCGGACAATTTTCTTTCAGTGTAGATTTTAAATTATGTCACGGATCGCTGAAACGTTTCACTCATATGACAGCTGAAACTCTCCACTTTATTTCGTGGTACAACATGTTAACATTCTTGTTACATTCAGTATAATGGCGTCGAATCAAGTGGAAGTGTGAAAACGCATTTTGTGCAAACGGCAGCAAAATCCGAATTTATCGGTACGCGATCTTGCCAAGAAACTAAATCTTAAGACCAGTGCTTGCCTGTGGATCGGAAGGTTGGAAGTGGAACAAATCGAAAAGTATGCTCCCGACAAATGGACAAGAAGGTGGTAAATTATGGAGAGTGTGAGCTGTTTAGTGGAATACCTGTAACTAGAAAATAAGAAGAATGATTAGTAATTTCCATTTAATTCCAACTACCTTTATTGCTTATCTTGACAGATACGCGTATTTCGTCTATAATGTGCAGACTTCTTCAGTGTCGAGTATTAGTACACGACACTGAAGAAGTCTGCACATTTTAGACGAAATACGCGTATCTGTCAAGATAAGCAATAAAGGTAGTTGGAATTAAATGGAAATTACTAATCATTCTTCTTATTTTCTAGTTAAGAGGGTGGTAGCCATTGTTAAGAAAAATCCCAATTTCATACGTACAAAAAGTGAAGCAGAGGTGAGGACTGAAGGCATACAAAATGAAAAAGGTGCCCAACCGTGATGGCAAGCAATATTTCACTGCACAAAGTTGTGCTAAGGAGCTTTACACCAATTTTTGGCAAACATTTTTTTGTATCATAATGGACCACGAAACATGCGTACGAAAGCCCTCGATTTAAACAGCGTTCGAGTCTGGTTTTTTACACCGCAATGCAAAGGATCACCGTTGCCGAGCATTTCCAGACAAATAAGGTGTCCAAATGCCTGAAGAAGTATTGAATTTGGCAGGCCATATGTAGTTGTCGTCGAAAATCTAAAAGTGTCGTCTCTACCGGCACTATCAATAAGGATGTGTACGAGAAAGAATGTCTTCAAAAGCGGTTGCGACCGTTTATCAGACGCCACGACTCTCCAGCTCTGTTTTGACCTGATTTGGTCTTTTGTCACTGTGCGTAATCCGTTCTGGAATGGTGAAAGGTACAAGAGGTCAAATACGTGCCAAAAACAGCCAATCCACCAAACTGTCCAGGACTTCGCCCAATAGAGGAGTACTGGGCTCTAGTTCAGCGGAAACTCGTCGAAATTAAGAAGAAAGCAAATGGTATCGATGATTTCAAGAGAAGATGGAAGAGGATACCGTACGGAACCTGATGGCGGATGTACCACAGAAAGTTTGAGAATTTTACAGAAAGAAGGATTAACATCTTAATCAACTGTTTCTAATGTAGATATAACTCTTCTTCTTCTTCTTACTTAGCATTTCAAGTTTATTGCCTTCACAATTCGCTTGTTGCTTGCCCTCAACTTAGTGTTCTAAACACTCGTCCAAAGTTATTAATTGAGAGCTTTCGATGCCAGGTGCCATTTTTGCATTATTTAGTATGATTGTGTGGCAAATAAGGTCTGTATCCGCAATAATCCGGACACCTCAAAATTTCATGGGATGTGTTTTAACGATTCGTGAAGGCAAAACATAGTTATTCGGTATTTGCATAAAATTTTCGAACTTTGCGCTTAGCTCCGTCCATTAGGGTTTGACGTCTTTGATTCCTTGATTCTTTCCAAAAAGCTTCCGCTTCATCAGAGCCCAATATCTCTCGATTGGTCGTAGCTCTGGGCAATTTGGCGGGTTTGAGGTTTTTGGTACAATGTTCACTTGATTTGCTTGGTACCATTCCATCACAGTTTTAGCATAGTGGCATGATGTCAAATCGGGCCAGAACAAAGATTTTTCTTTGTGACTTTTGATAAAGGGTAGCAATGGCTTCTGCAGACACTCTTTCTGATAGATCTCCTTGTTGATTGTGCCTGTAGTGACGAAAGATTTACTCTTTTTGCCACACGTGCAAATTGCTTGCCACACAAGGTATTTTTTGGGAAATTTCGATGCCTCCTTCCTTCTGAAATGCTCAGCTGTAGCATTTCTGGCCAAAGCAGAATAAAAAACCAGCCCTGGAAGCTGCTTGAAATCCTCCAGGACATAAGTTTCATCGTCCATAACAGCGCATGAAAACTTCGTCAAATATTCGCAGTACAAACGTCGAGCCCTTGATTTTGCTGCCAAGTTCTGTTTTTCGTTGCGATTTGGAACTGTTTTTACTTTATACGACTGAAGTCCCAAACGTTGTTTTGATTTTTGGACAAAACCAGGCGACATCCCTATTTTACGAGCCACCGTTCGAATGGAGAGATTTGGGTTTTTCGTTAATATCCTTTCGGTCCATGACAGGATCAGCGCGTCCATTGTTTTTGTCACTTCTCGGTTTCCTCTCCACCGTCAAACGTTCCGAAAATGATTAGATTAAGGCAAATCCAATGTGTTTGCAAGGTCCCGTATTGACAAGTCAGGACCCTATGCTCAGAGAGAAATTTTCCTTAAAGAAAAATTCCTAGACCAGACCGGAAAGCGAACCCAGCCACCTCCAGCATGGTGTTGCTTTGCAACTGCGCGTGGACGTGGCTTTACCTTGTCTTTCCAATAAAAAATACACACACACAAACAAAAACACAAACACAAACACACACACACACACACACACACACACACACACACACACACACACACACACACACACAACACAAACTCAAAAACATTCCTTTTGGTGGCTTAAATCGATCCAAATCGGCTCTTGAATGTTTTTAAATAACCGTGCCAATGAATATCCTCCATTACATTTCGTGACAGTCCACAGCAGCATCCTTACTTTTGATATAAAACGGTCGAAATCGACTCTCAAGTGTGAATATACGAAAAAAACTCGTCTGTGTCTTATGATAAACCGCTATCACACTTTGTGAGTGTTCCCAACAGCATCCTTACTGTTGTTTTAAATCGGACCGTATTGGCTTAAGAAGAATTTCAATAGCAGTAACTATGCATGTACAGTGGTGGAAAGCATATCTTTGGACAGCAATGCCCAGGACTAGCGACATATATAGAAATGGACGTGGACGTATGATTTTTGCACAGCACTTTGTTTTGCTATTGTCTGCTTTTTATAAGTCTTTAGGTCTTTAGCTTCTTGATTCTTTGTACCATTCCGACGGACGTACCAGCCTTTTTGGCCAGAACATGAATCAACATCGATCTGTTCCGAAGGATGATTTTGACTACCTTCCAATCCAATTTTGGGTCAGCTGGATCTGGTTTCTTGGCAGCTCATAGAACGAGTTGTGTTCCCCGAACTTGTTGATGATAGATTTTACGCTGTCGTGATGAATTCCGAAACGTTTCGCTATTTTGTTAATCGAGACATCCTTCTCACGAAGCCACGTGTGCCACCACTTGAGTTTTAATACTTCGGTTCGCTTCAAGCTTCCAATTTACTGAGCTGAAAGCAAGTGACAAGCTGAATGTGAAAATAACAAGAATTGTTTGCATAAAAACAAAAGCAGATTACAATGTTCCGATGCACATATAGTGGTTTAACTGACGTTATAATCTTGCAAAATAAAAATCAGTTCTCTTACAAAACTTGAGCAGAGCCTGTTTTGTTCGAAAAAAGCATATTTAATATCTTAATATGATGCAGCAAAGATTGGATGGACCAAATTTCGAATAAGTTTCTGCTGGTCGAAAAATCAAAATTGAAAATAATATTGTAATATATTCGAATTTACCTTCATTTTGAACATCAAAGGGCTGTTTGGATGGATCTTTCAAATTTGTGTCATGCATTGGATTTTACAACGTAACGCTTATAACTGTTAGTAATAGTGTTCGCACAACTTTACAAGAATACTATACAAAAAAAAACTAAATAAAAGCGCACCACACGTGCAGAGTTCATCTTCCGACTCCCAGATTGATTCGGCCAAAAATAAATCTCTTGAGAAGACCAACGTGCGGTGCAGCTCTATCTTTCCGAATGGTGAAAGACAACAAGTCAGAGCCCGCAAGAGGACGGTGCGTGGTGACGTGTTGTCAGTATTATTCGCTTTCTTCTCGGGAAAATGGTCAACGAAAATAGCTTGAGATCGTTAACTTTTGAGCGGACGTGGACTTGGACGCCACACCACACCGCGCTTTTATGCAACCGAGGACCAAAAGAAAGGTGCGCGGTTGGATGCTTGATGTGGTGCCGCTGATGCGTCTGCCAACGAAGAAGTCGACGCTCGTGTTCTAAATGCATATCACTCAATCCCATTTGCGCGTAAACATAACACACATAATTTTCAACGACGACGGCACGTCGCCCGTGTGATTGGGACAAATGACATTTGTTCTAATGTGAACCATCTGAACTCTTTTACAGCATATTTTCAAATATTTGAAATCTTATCGTAAAATTAATTCATGCTTTTATTATCTCTCTTTTTACAGGTAAGTCATCGACGATCTACCATTTACCAATCGCGAGAATAAACGGAGCATTCAATGTGAAAGGATCCAAGCAAAAAAAAAGGTTTCATTGAAAAGAATCACTGCCAAGGTTTGTATACGACCATTCCCTTGCAGCTCAGCTGGTTGTTTTCCTTCGGAAATTGTCTCTCTCTCTCTCTCTCTCTCTCTATCCGTCATTCACCAGCGGGCGGACGACCATACAAGAGTGCGAACGGGGAAGAAAAGCTAAAAATAAAGCCTCCCCTATTGAAACAGATTTTCCGCCAGCTGTTGGTACCCAGCCTACTTGGATTGGCGGGTGGATGTGTGTTTGCTTTCCGATAGGATTGTGTTTCGGCTCGTCAAGTAATGGGAAATTTCCGTCATATTTTTTTTTTTTTGCTCTTTCGTTATGTCATTGTTATGTAATAAGCGAAAGGACGTTTGAAGTGGTATGTTGACGATATTTATTTGACATTTAAAAAACAAAACGTACGCAATCAACCGATATACAGTTGAGCTAAGTGGCCTGAATTCTGCATAAACTAGCATATAATATTAATTAAATGTAGGGCATCGGGACGTAATGTCAGCCTGACTCCTTCATTCGGCCTATATGTCATATGTCTTAATTTCAGCAAAAATCATGTTGGCATGTTATTGATAGATTTATCAGTTGAGAAGTTATTCATCAATTAAAAGCTATACACTTGAGCGAGATTCTCGAATTCTCATATATTTTGGCTATCAAAATTTCACTGATTAAGCTGACAGATTACCTTCACGATCTTTAAATGACCTAAATTTGGCTCAATTGGATCGATGTACTAAGTAATGAAAATTGTCACACGTTATGAACTAATTTTTCACATAAAAACATGAACAATTATTTAACAAGAATGACGAAGACCCAATTTTTGGAATATTTTTTTTCCTATGGCCTAGTGTATTTACTATAGATGTAGTAAAATGTGTGTATTGCTTAAAATTTAAATGGAAGTATATTAGTAAGTGGATGTGAATTTCCAACTATCCAATAGTCTCTGTACTATTGCTGTAAAAGAGTGGATGTTGAAATTTTGTGTAGCTCACTCTTGATTTTATCGAGCAGATGCTTCCACAAGCGGATTTCCTGTCAGAGGTTTTGATATGTCGAATGAAAGTTACAACCTATACTGCGACTTATTACAGCTGCAACGAAACCCTTGCCCCCCTTTGCTTTGCTCCAGTTAGACCTCACCTTATCAGTCAGGTCAAGGCCTGGGTGTCCGCTACTGTATACAGAAGTCATCTCCAATTCACTTGATTCGTGGTTGCACTTCGCCAGCCTCACAGTCTGGAAGGTGTGTAAATCACAGGCTCCTGCCAGGATCAATATAAAAAAATAACGCCTGTTTCCAGGTTGCTTGCTCGTTAGGAACGATGTTTTAGTATGAAACTGACAGATAATCGCTATTCGAAATTTGACATTGGCGTCACACGATCAAATCTGGTTAAACAACACTGACTCCGCCTTCAAGTAAATCGAATCGATTAAAGTTTCTCCAATCACTTGACCAACTATCAAAAATTGTTTGACTGCAACGTTTGGTATGCCACAACTTGCATATTGTTAGTCAGTTTGTCAAACAACTGACTCCGTCTACCAACGGTCTGAGCAAAATGGAACTGGTTTGCTTTTTACCAACCGATTCGTCAAACAGAAAAATCGTTTGAACAAACTGTCAAATTGTTAACGAGCTGTTTGTTTGGTAATTGTCAATCTGTTTGATAGACCGCAGTAGACCAACGTAAAAACAACACAAAGTGTGTGTGTGTGTGCTTTTGATTGAAAAGTGGTCGCCGGATCTGTAGACAATCTTCCATGAGAGTTTATTGTTTCTTCGTATGCGTAGTTGGAAATATACACAGCCCCAAATGGGGACCATTGATCTTCAACGAACTCCGATAACTTGTCAACCCCAAAGTCCCTAGCAGCACAATTGTTGCAAATCAGTAAAATTAACTACAATGTGACCCAAATAAGTCACAATTAGGTAACTGCAACTAATTATGACAGTTTTGTGTTGCTTGGGGTGATGCACAACATTGTCACAAATAGGGCATGAAATTCAAAACCAAAAAGTTGTATTTATGTGGGTGTGTATATGCATTCGATCTTCCAATGACTGTTGATGCTTTTAAGGAAAAAGCATATAATTTATTTATTTGGTTAACATCTATACAGATAACACCGAATCAACCATTTCACGCCATAACACTCGATACGCGGCTGCACCTCTCCATCCTCGGCTGCGCCCCACACTCGCCAGATCGTTGAATACCTGGTCTACCCATCTAGCCCGCTGCACTCCACGCCTTCTTGTACCAGCCGGATTTGAACCCGACGATGTTCTTAGCTACGTTGTTTATGACTGCTTTGACAGTACTCCAGCAGTCCTCGAGAGGGGCCCATCGAGCTCATCCTCGTCCGACAACGCTGCCTCAAGATGCTGCACGTACGCAGTGGCGACATTCGGTTGTTTCTGTTGCGCTGGATCGTACCGAGGCAGCTGGCGCGCCGTTCCGTAAATTTTGCTAAATTTTGTAAAGAATGCTAAGATGGAACAGTTGGTACAAATATGTTTTTCATTTCAGTGTCCTTTTCAAAAATTAAAATCGGTCCCTTTCGAATGAGCACTCCCCAGTAAACGGGTTGGCAGATCTTGTTATGCTCATGCCGTTCTCTCGTTCTGCAAACAAAGACCAAAGTACCTTTAGAACAAGGTAAAGCATGTTGCCAGCTGTCATATTATTCTCACATACACGCTCATTCGAGCTTACTCAATGTTGAGTAACTCTTACTCAATTTTATAAATATATATACGTCAAACGCTGAGTAGTCGTATTTTATGAATTTGATTTATTGTTATTCCAAACGCAAGAAAACTGCGCCAAACTCAATTTTGAGATAGCTACATATTTTTTTTTTTTCAATAACATAAAATGAGTCGGATAATGTCTTTGTCAATTTGCGCTTCGGAAGTTAATTTAAAATTTAATTCGTATTCGAAAATTAATAACCAATCGTAACATGGAGCAGAAAGCAGCCACTTTAGATGCGGAAACGTATCTTAAAAAAGCTAAGCTGTTTTATCTTGACTGGGATTCGTTGATTTTTAATAGTATATTACATTACAGATAAACCAAACATTTTCGAAACTCTTTCTGGCGTTTGAACCGGTATGAATCGAAACCAGACTTATTTGCAAAATGGCTTTTATACAATGTGGTTAAATTTCTTGGTGTTGAAAATGGTAAGCAAGCATTTCATCACCCTTGCCTTGTCGTTTGATTTTACAAATGTAATAATCGATCCACCAACTCTTTACTATTAAAACATAATATACATGTTGAAAACAATGACGAGAGACACTGGCACCGGTCTTTCAACAGGCCAAATGAAACACTCAGTTGCAGTATTTGCCACATGCTACAAAGCTAAAATATTTGGTTTTTATTCAACTCGTAATACAATTAAAATTAAACTAACAACTTCGGTGTATTTACTCCTAGGGTAACGTTTTACTATACCTAAGTGCCCGTGCCATCACGTTTGCTTTCACTGATCACAATGCACAATACCAACCAAACAAAAAAAAAAAAAACTCATTATAATAATTTTTTTTTTTAATTTTTAAGAATAAACACAACCAAAAAAAAAAAAAATAATAAGAGAAAAATTTTTTCTCTCACACACATGGGCCCCAACAAACAAAAAAAAAAATTTTCCTTTTCTAAAACCCCCCCCCCCCCCCCCCACAAATTTTTTTTTTCCAAAACTCAAAAAAATTTCCCCCACCGTCCAAAAAAAAAAACAAAAAAAACCCCCCAAATTTTCCCCCGGGGGGGGAAAATTTCTTGGATAAGGCCAGTATTCAGCTCAAAAATTATGTGCATTAGCATACACGCTAAGACTCAATTACCCATAAAAAGGTAATTGTTTCACCCATATATGGGTAACTGATGCAATACTCATAATATGGGTAAATTGTACTCACAAAAGTGGGTCAACTTCACTTACAATTTGAGTTAAGTAATATTACCTAAATATGAGTAAATGCATATTACCTATATTTGGATGAAAAAATAAACATTGGCAGTTCGTAAGCTTCATTGTATCGAGTAGGTTGGTTATCATTCCATCTTGCGATTCAACAGATTGAGGTCCATTACGAAAGTTGGAATTGCGTAGTAGAAGATGGAAGAACTGAAAAAAACATTTGGATCCGGATTCGTTCCGAAAATTGAGCGGTGAGAAGGTTGTGGCAGAGTTGTGACCTTGGAATTGTACAGAGAATACACTACGATGAGAGTGAGTGGGAAGAATCACAACATCTGAAAAAGTAATGCCGTTCTTTTTTTTTAACCTGATGGGTTCAACCATTCGATCAATAATTGTTTTGATCAACTGTTAGTCATTTCCTTTTAATCACTTCTCAGCAATATTTGTATTACTTGTTATGGAACAAACAATCAGCAGTTAGTCCAATTGCTATAGTAGTAGTATAATTGAAGCACAGAGAAATCCATATCCATATCCATATTTGCGTCTAATTTCAATATAAGGTTTTAGATTTACCTATATTTGCTTGAAATTTACTTTAAATTGGTTACCCATAAATAAGTAAACATTACCTATATTATTAGTTAACCATGTGTACCCAAATATGGGTAAACTTTACTTTACCCATAAAATGAGTATGTGCACTTTTCCGCGATTATGGGTAAAGTTCACTCATATTTAAGTAAACTGATCTTAGCGTGTAAAATTTTTTTTTTTTTTTTTTTTTTTTGTTGTTGTAAAAAACCCCCCCCCCCCCCACCAATTTTTTTTTATATTTTTTTTTTTTTTATTAAAAAAAGAAAAAAAAAAAAAAGAAAAGGAAACATAACACCACTCACCCCCCCCCACTGGTGTGTTTTTTTTTTTTTTCTCTCATATTTTTTCTTCCGTTCGGTAAGAAATGGTAGTATTGCTTTTTTTTCTTTCCCGCCCGCCGGCCAGCCGCCCGACCAACCGAAAACCCACTCTTTGTTCTTCCCCCCCCACTAAAAAACACCCCTTTTTTTTTTTTTTTTTTTTGCTTTTGTCATAAACATTGCAGCGACTATAATACCTTGTACTTTATATACGTTGGAAACAGACATCACACTGACGTTTCTCTTTGTCAATCTTGACAATTTAAGATGTGTTCAAAAATTACGATACGGCAATGAAAGGGACCGAGGGTCAATCAAAAATTAAGTTTGCGATTTCTGAAAAGCACACGAGCGTGTAATCGTTTATTGTTGATTTAACCATCACCAGGAAGTGATCAGAGTCGATGTCAGCGCCATGATAGGTTCTGACGTCGATAATATCCATCCTGAGTATTCAGGTCTCCTATGATAAACTTGTACTCGCCTTCAAGCAAATTTGTACGTATGAATTTATTTATCGAATCTTCTCTTGAGAGTTTGAGTTCCGTGGTTGTTAACATCGACATTACGACATGGAGTTTTAATAAGAGCCAATGTCGCAAACGTAAACAATGGCTTCTTCCGCAAATTTCACGAGAATGCTAAATTAATCATAGTGAATTACCACGATGATTGTACAGAAGGGGAGTTCCCCTTTACAATAGAAGTAGTAGTTTACTTGAGCGAGTTTGCATTTTCAAGAAATTTGCGGAAAAAAGCCATTGTTTACGTTTGCGACATTGGCCTTTATGAAAACTTCATGTCGAATTATTTATATTCACTTGCTTTGTCGCTTACTACTAGATTTGGGTGTAGTCAAAGGCCACTCTCAGCACCAGTATCCAACAGCACGGTCGCAAGTTCTACAGCCAACACTAACAACAACAGCATGCAGCACCACCCGAGCAGAAGCGAATAACTTGATAACTGGCCTTGGTATTTATGAGCTCAGATTAAGAGGTAAAATACCTGAGGATAATACCATCAAATTGTTCCCACAATGTCATGCGAATACCGAATTGAGGTAAGACAATACCAAAATAATACCTCTAAGGTGACCAGATACTTACCCAGGTATCCGGAATATCAAGTTTAGTTATTCTAGAGACATTTTGCTTGCAATTCTTAGGTATTTTGCTAAGGTATTTTACCTCTTAATCTGAGCTCTTTAATACCAAGGCCAGTTATCAAGATCAAAATTAGGTATTTATATGCTTTTGTGTTCTGCTCGGGCAGACGTCAATTCAATACTTCCTACGGCTCCTATACAGCATGGCTCGCTCGAAATCCTGAGATACAATCACTACAAAATTTGCAATTTACTATGCAAACAGTAAGCCGTTGTCCCAAACAAAAGGGCAGTAGGCAGTGAGTGTACTATTTCCACCAGCAATAGGCCTCAAAGGTAGATGACACACGCTTCACTCCCAGCTGGCTTCTAAGGTCAATGATTCTTCTTTTGACTATCCGCACAACACGCGAGTTTATAATACGGCAGTACTGCCCTGGGATGCATAGTTGACGTAACCACCATCATGCCGATTGTTGGGAGAACGCGTTTTTCCGGGTGCTGAAATGCAATGTATACCAACAATTATGGACAAATGTTCTGTCCATTTGATGAAGTTTTATTAATGAAAGTTGGCCAGCAAGATAATTAGAATAGTTTCATTTTTTTTATCATCTTTAAAACGCATACGCCAACTTATGTGAATAAACAGGCATATTACTGAACGTTTATTCTCATACTTTGGCGTAAAAACCAGGCTGCTAAGTTCTGAATAATGTGTCGTACATTCACGAATCGGGAAGCAACTGGACGCGTGTGGTGAAACGTCAGATTTTTTTCCGAAAAGTCAGTGATTGACAAATAAAATTCATTTGAAAATTCATTTTGCTGTCCTATTCAAGTTCAGATAACGACGGTGAGAGTGATGCAGATTTGACGGTGGAAATTCCCGATAATCAGCCGATACCGCAAGGACAACAAGGTAATGATCCTGAGGCTAATGATCCCGAGAAAAATGTGCTCGAAGTGCCGGCCGACGCAAATGTTCCGGAAATACCGCACGTTGATCAGCAAGAGGTGCAGAGTACCGCCAACTCATCAACTCGACTATGATTGAAACTGCTCGAATTAATTTGAACTATACCTTGAGCCTGGGCATACTTATATGTCAGCGGATTCATTTCATGCATCGGTTGAGCGCACGACGAGAAACGTTCCTCGAAAAGAATTTCACAATTTTCCACATTTTGTGAGAAACTCAGGGGTTGGCATTAAGCCACTGGTTTTCGGAATAGAGCCGTCAGATTTCTTTGAATGTTCTTTCAAATTCAAGCAATCTGTTCTAACCAAGCTTAAAGACAAACCGAAGATGGCAAACATCAAACATGCCATCTTCTCCAGAGGCTCCAAACCGTTCTTTTCAATTTGTCTCACAACTTTTCGAAGAAACTTTTTTTTTTTTGTGCTTGGAGGCAATGTATTATAGGGTAAAGAATGCAAAACTATGCATCCCAGGTCATCAAATACAACCAATGCACAATTTTCATCGCCGAACACTCCACACTTAGGTGAACCGATGAAAACAACGAATCCACCATCCAACAGTAAAATCACTGTCAAAATGTTGTCGCGCGGTAAGAAACTGATTCTACCACCTTTGCCACAGTTGACTAAAATTGCTTTGGCAGGCTATGTCGAAGGGTACATTTGCTTGCTTGGTTAATGTTGCTCAATCAATTGCTCATATCTCGTTAAAAAAAATATCGTTTTACTATTTGTACCGCAAAGGGAGACTTCTTATCTTGCCACCACAGTAACTAGGGAAACTGCCCCCATATTAATCTCATTGTTCCTATATTCATCCTACGATGAATCAAACAATTGGGCAGTTGAAGGATCGGTTTCGTTTTCTAATAATGTTTGCTTACGATAAATAACTACAACAAACATTACTAACTAATCCTATTACGTGTATATTGTTTTATTTCAAGTAGGATGAATTGCAAAGTGATGATATTAATATAGGTACATCTTCCCTATCTGATATCTCTGCCCCGATGGTCTGGAATAACCCTCATTGGCATATAGTGTCTACAATGTAGGTTTTAATACAGGAACGTCTAGAATCTAAACTTGAGCCAACCGTTGACTGCCACGCAAGACCTCTACAATTTCTTCAGTTCCGCACTTCTCGAGGTCAACAACAATAAACCCTTTCGAACCAGTTTTGGGCATTCTTCAGCCATGTTGTGAATTGACAGGTTCCTGGACTACCTCAACGTGCGGAGTTTGAAAGTACGATTCTTACGTGAAAGGCGATGAAAGTTATTCCTGTTACTTTCGCTACATTCGATACCCGTAGAAAATTTTATCATTTCACGTTTCATGTTTGAGCGTAAGAGACAGTTTCGAAAATCGCGTGATTCGTTTAGTAGATTCTAACAGTGGAAATGAGTTGGAAAAGTATTAGATTAATATTAATGGTGTTGTGTGGCAGTGCAGGTGGTCCAACTTTTGTGGATAGTCGAAAACTGCACTATAATCGTTATGGGCCTGGGGTACATGAGATATTTACATACTATCCTGGTGCGGCTGGTGTTGGGATTGTTAACGCAATTGTAACAGATTTAACTGCTGTGGAAAATAGTGGAAATGGATTGACAACTGGCATGGAAATCAACTCGTTAACATCGGGAACTGAAGCTAGTATAGCAGCAATTACTGACTTGGTTGTTACAGTACCCACTAATGGCACAACAGTGCCTAGTACCGATAATGAAATGGGAACTGTTTCGATTGATGGGCTAACTGGAACAGTCACAACAAGGAAACCTCTAGTAGACTTTGGTAGTTCTGGTTTTGAAACGGTTCCTCCAGGAGGTGAAAGTGAAACAGGTTCTTTTGGTACAACAAGTGTCGGTTCATCAGAATTAGCACCTTTAGGATCACTGTCTGGCACAGAAATGGAGATAGGTGGAACGGTTCCAACAGTAGGCACTGATTCAATCGATACGTCAGCAGGAACACCAATGACAAGCAAACCTCTAACTACTTTTGGAATGCCTGATACTGGGACGAGTGCGTCAAGTATTGCAGGAGGTGAAACCGGTGGAACAACGACTGGCGGTTCTTCCGTATTAGAATCTATTGTTTCTGGATCCACATCTAGTACTGAAATTGGAACGGGTGGAAGCAACCTAACATCAGAAACTGGCTTAATCGATACAGAAGTTGGAACAATCACGACTAGGAAACCTCTAGTTGGAGTCCCTAATATAGAAACATCGGGATCAGAAGATCCTGAACTAGGTTCTGCTGGAATAGCTCCAGGTGGTTCTGAAGGGTTACATTCCATTGATGGACCTGCAGAAACAGCCACTACAAGAAAGCCGCTTGGTGCTTCAGCATCTGAGCCAACAGGCACAGAAGTAGACTTTTCTGAATCATCAATTGACGGTTCGGAACAATCACCATCGATTGAACTTGGATCACTCTCTGCAATGGAAACGGATTTCATAATCCCGACATTAGCAAATGGTTCAGTTGATTCGACAACTGAAACAGTCACGACAAGAAGACCTCTAGAGCCATCTGGCACACTTGGCGTAGAAACGAGTTTATTTGGATCAACAGGAGCTGAAACGGATTCTTCTGGATCAACAACTAACGGTTTATCAGAACTGGCATCTATACACCATGGATTGATAGCTGGTCCCGAAATGGGGACAATGGAAACTAATTCAATTGACACGGAAGGTGGGAATGTCACCACCAGGAAACCTCTAGTGCCTTCTGGCTTTCCCGGCACAGAATCGGGTACATCCGAAATAGGGCCAACATCAGTATCTTCGGAACCACCAACAAACAGTTTGGTAGAATTATCGTCTATTGTTCTTGGATCCATATCAGGCCCTGATCCAGCTATGTGGACTACCCGTCGACCTCTCCTTCCTTTGCATTCGACAACCCTTGACCCTGGCGTTCAAACTGAATATAACCAACCGACCGAAGCCAACTATCCCGCGCCATTAGAAAAACCAAACTTTGCCGTTCCACAACTTCCACCTTCGTGGAGCATTCCTGGAGTAACTTCAGATGCATCAAAGCCCAATATCCCGTTAGGTTCTTTGTTAGAACTTGCTGGTCAATACTCCCCACAAAATACCACTACCACCAGAACTCCATCTCAAGTTAGCAGTTCTAGCACAATTTTCACCAATACCAACATCAATCAAATGCAAAGCTTGCTATCCTCTCTACAAAGCGTCCATTCGACGCTGGAGGCCGTCAACCAGCAACTGGAAAGCGACATCAACTCGGCGAACCTTCTAAGCGTTGAAACTCAGCCTGACATCAGTGAGGGTTGCCACGAGGAAGATTACCAAGGAGCACAACAATCACATGCGGGTTCCTTTCCAGAACCGCCGTATAACAATGACAATGATTACTATCGCATCACGAGAAGGATTCATACCCAAGTAACATCCACCCCCTTAATTAATTTATTAAATTTTTATAAAAGCCACTAGAAACAATTCGGCTTAAAGATATGGCACATTGATGCGCGGATAGATTCAAATGTAAAGTAAATAACCACACACCTTCTTTACACTATTAAAACATTACTTCTAAAATTCTCCTCCCCCCCAAATTTTTTTTTTTATTTTATTACCTAAAAAATTTTTTTTAAATCCATTTTAGGACTCATTCATATTATCTTATTATGGTCAGTTGAAAAAGCATTTTAAAACCATTTTGCCTGATGAAATGCATTAAACCATTGCTACATTCTTATGAAATATATGAAATACAATTGAATTCGGAAAAATAAATACACCAAATTTTAAATGTAATACAATGAACTTTGATCTATGCAAATATTCGGTATTCGTTCAGATAACCTTATTGAATTCCATCCATTTTCAGGAGTTTCATGGTTAATTTACGGAATATATTTCTTTCAATTTTGTTTTTGTTGTTGTAAACTCGCATAATTTCCAAAGCGCATTAATTTTCAGCTCTTATCGTGCCAATGTTCACCATAAAATTGAATGCGCATATGATTTGGAGCATGATACGCTACAAAACAAACTCAATTTGTTTTATATATCTTGCTATCAATCATAATTTTCCGCAACAGTAGAACTTTTTTCTTAGCCATTATTTACTGTTGAATGAATCAGAAGAGCAAAAAAGCAAAACAACAAAAACCAACCACGATATCGCCGGGAAGTTTGACAGCTGTGGCCATTTAGCCCTATGCTGGTTTTGATGGCGGCCAATAGGTTTTATGATGGTTCTCAAGTGGTCATAACATCTTTCACTAGAACATTTTCAAAATCTGTATGGTCTTAGAAAGGTTTTATTAATTTGTTTTCACAACCGTCTATAGAGTGGGCCACTTTGTACACATTTCGGCTTTAAAGAAGCATATAGAAGGTGTTGGTAGATAAAACAGTTTTAAATGTAGTGTCATCAACAAAGCCGGGAGGAGTGCTATACGGCTGGAATAGAACTGAAATTGTTACTTGGGTAAAGGAACAAGAAACTTAAAGATATGGCCATTGATGCGCGGATAATAAATGTAAAGTAAATAATCACAATTTTATGTTGAAAAAGAAATATCCTGATGAAAATTAATCCAAACATTCTTAGGGTGAATTCGACATGAATTTTTCATAAGGGCCAATTTCGCAAACGTAAACAATGGCTTCTTCCGCAAATTTGTTGAAAATGCAACTTTGCTCAAGTAAACTACCACTTCCAATGTAAAGGAGAACTACTCTTCTTTACAATCATCGTGGTAATTCTCGATAAGTTTGCGATAAGTGCACATTGGCCCTTATGAAAACTCCATGTCGAATTTCTGCTCCATGTATTTTTTTTCCTTTCTTTTATCTCTCTCTCGCAAGCTCACCTTGCTATTTAAAACTTTTATATCTCGATTGTTAGTGAATGGACATCGAATCGAACTCCATCAGATTGCTCAGAGCAATTATGGCTATTGTGTACTACTGACTGTATCGAACATAAGTCATACCCACAATTTTTGTTTTGAATTTAATTGGGTAGATTGAATATTAAAGGAAAAGCATTATGGCAATGAGAAGAAAGATTAGTAATTTCTATTTAATTCCAACTACCTTTCAACAACTACCACTCCAGAGTGAAGAAGAAGTCTGAACATTGTAGACGGAATACGCGTATCTGTCAAGATAAGCAATAAAGGTAGTTGGAATTATGCCAATATATTTCAAAATATTTGTTTTAGGCTTACAGAAAAGACAAACATGAATCATGAATTGTTGGAACACCTGTTAGCTTAGATTGGATTCCTCTTTTGAGGTTATGGAAATTGGTTTGATCAAACTTTCGGGACGCAGCAACCAAATTATTATTAATAAGATCAAAGTGTGCTGTGGTCACGAGTTGACGTTTTTGTTTTCTATTCTATCTGATTTAAGTCGATGTTTTAGATATGTCGACTTGTCAATCCCAGTTACATTTACTCATATATGAGTTACTCCACTTTTGGCGACAATTAGTCAAAAATGACTCAAAATTGAGTAAAATTGGTGCTTGTGCAGCGATAATGTTGAAATTGACAGAATCAGTAACCTTACCGCTAGAACGAAGAAAATACAATGGCGTTGCTATGTATTAGAACGTATTGCTATGTATTGCGTATTGCGCGTTGCTATGTATTAGAAAACCAGAGCTGGTAAGATTCCCGGCCATCATGTGACAGGCCATCTCACTGTCACGAGAAGAAACGAACTATGGCGAGCTTTCTTGTAATCCTCACACCATCATGCAGTCATGAGAATTTTTCTAATACGATTTTGTTTCAGAATTTTCTAACTACTTTACTTTGCCAAGCAATAAGATGTTATCGACTGAACTCACAACATAGGCGCCAACTTGGGGGGGGGCGAAGCACTTTTTGAACACGAATCGTATACTTGGTGTAGCCATGGAATCCAAAACGAAATTCTCGATCTTCTTAGCCATACTCTGCTTCGGAAACTCCTTGAGTTGGTAAAGTTAGCTGTTCACTATGCTATTATGTGCGACGAGACAGCGGAGATTTTAAGGAAGGAGCAGTTTTCATTTTGCAGCCGTTTTGCCAGAAATCCTTTGGAAGCCGAACAAATTTTCCTTGGTTTCTATGAAGTGGAATGTACAACCTCCGCCACGCTTTATTCCGTCATCAATGATATACTTATCCAGTTTGATTTGCCGCTGTGTAGAGGGCAGTGTTATGGCGGACCAAGGAATATGGCTGGTGGCAAAAATGGAGTGCAAGCTAAGATTCTTGGTGATGAAACGAGAGCTTTGTTTGTCCACTGCTTGGCTCATTCTTTGAACTTGGTGGCGCTTCTGATGCTGGTGCAAAAGCTGCTGGGTTTTTGAGAATGATGGTGAAATTCGACTTTTACTTTACCTTGATGGTACTAGTAAAATTAATCGGGTACATTGACAAGGTGAACACGGCGCTCCAAAGAAAATCGTTGCGTCTGGAGGAAGCATACCGAATGATCGAAACGTTGAAGGCAAGTTTGAACTTCTGTAAAAAGGAGTTTGTCGAGGTTTGGAAAGAGTATCATCAGGCAAACCGGCCGAGGTAGGATCTCCAAAGTTGCCACGAAAAAGGAGGGTGCCAAATCGATTCGATCCAGACGAACAATCCCAAAGAAGAGAATCAATCGCAGGGTGGGTTGAATAGATTCATAAATCGCAGTATCAGGAAATTATCGACAAGATTCTGGAATCACTTGACGCTCGATATAAAACTGAATCGTTTGAGTTCCTGTTGGAAATTGAAAAATTTTTGCTGGGAGACGACGCAAACAAAGCAAAAATTCTGAGTTTTTATGAGGGTGATGTCGATCCGGAACGCTTGCTGCTGCACCGGAAAATGTTTTTGCAAACTTTGAAGGAAGCTGACAAGTGTGTTGAGAATATCTTAGCTTAGCTTAGCTTGGCTGACTGCACGTATCAATGGTTGCTACTCCGTGATTGATCAGAATCAGTGAAATTGCACAATGAATCAACTGAAAGGGGCTGAGAGTAACCGGCCATTCTCCCTGTACACGTTTCAGTGACTCAATTTATTTAATAATCAATAACGGCGCGGGCCACGTCCTTGCAATCAGGTGGGAATAAGGAAGGAAAGTTAGTGTGACCTTTGCTGTTTAGGGACTGTGTTTACCTCTGCATCCCCACAAATGTCACATGAAGGAGTTCTATGTTAGTAGGGTAGGGCTCGATGGATCAGGATTCACCTTGATAAGTGATGTGATCATATAATATAGTTCAGATAATTCAGGGGACAAAAAGGATAACAATTACCTGTTTCGTTCCGCGTTTTTGAGAGCACTTACCACCTCTCAATTGTCTGAAAATCCTTTGCGGGGTCCGACTGGTTGGCGTTCTGCTTCTTCCAAAGCATCCAAACCCCCATGCTTGCCCCATATGGCACCATATGGTGAACGAAAATTGCATAGTATCTCGTACTTAACTCCTCCAATCCATCAACATCATCGCTACATTTTCGTTTTATTAAGAATATCCACCTACTCCGGCGAATGATACAGTTCCAGTTAAGGGTCATACTTGAATTACTCCGATAAGAGTTGTTTTGTAATATCGGAAAACCCAGCGGAAAAAATGTACGTCAAACTTGCTACAAAGACCACCTACTCACGCATTACAAGCACAGGTTCACACATCACAAACATATTTTTCCACAAATGCTTTAAAAATGCATCCGACGTACAGCAAGTTCAAGCTAAATATCCAAACTAAGGCATAAAACCAAACTGAGAGTCCGTTTTCTCCGGTTGCGGAGCGGAGCACCAACAATATAAGAAACGGAAGAAAACCCGCCAGTGCACAAGCCGAAAAAGGAACCACGGCAATCACACAGTTAGGACAAGATTCGCTGCCAAACACATGATTGTTTACTACAGCACTGCGATGATAATATAACTTCACGTTATTCTGATTTAATATCACAAATTAATTTGAATGTTGGATTTCGCGAAAACGATCCAGCAAAAGAAAAACACGTCACTTTCAAAGCACGGGTTGCTTCGATCTTTTTCCTGACAAGTGTGTTGAGAATATCTCAGGTATTGTTAACTACTTCAAGACAGAACAGCATTTGATTGAACTTCTATCAGAGTTTGGAAAATTTCTGAATATATTTGTGACAATTCCGACATCTTCTAAAACACCAGAGCGGTCATTTTCGGGACTTCGAAGACTGAAGACATACTTGCGCTCCACCACGGGACAACAGCGGCTGAACTCTGTGGCCATATTGCACTTCCACAAGGACATGGCGAAAGATCTGTGCATGGATGAAGTTTTGAATGAGTTTATTTCACGAAATAGCCAGAGAAAAAATACTTTTTATATGTAACAAGTGGAGTGTTTGAAGCCTGAACGTTTTTGTAGAAAGAAATCGTAATAATACAGAAATGTACAACTGAAAAATGTTTGTTTTCGTTTTTTACTCATTGGAATAGGATTTAAAGACTATTGCCCTCTAAAATACTGATATTTTTATTTTTGCATTATTTGAAGAAAAAATTTGCAAATAATTTTCTGAAGTTAGCGTTTCTGACTAACAATTATATCAATAAATCGACAAAGCTTTTTCATTGGGGCCTAACTGACAAACGTAAACGATGGCTTCTTCCGTAAATTTCTGTTGGCACAAAGGCTACCCATGTAAGCCTACAATTCTATCGGATAGGTGAACTCTTCCTCTTCGAAATGACTGTGGTGGATTGATAAGGCGAGTTTTCAATGAAGAGAAATGCGCGGAAAAAGCCATTGTTTACATTTGTCAGTTAGACCCTGATGAAAAATCTTTGTCGAGATGTGTTTGCAATAGAATGACCAAAACACTGTCTCGTGCTGTTATGATGAAAAAATCGAAGACACTTAGAAGAAAATCTCTATCATCGTTTTCTCGTCCGATGAGATTTTTAGATGAATTTCGGTAAAATAAGTATGTCACGGGGGCGACCCCGGCGTAGTGGTTAACATCCATACCTCTCACGCCAAAGTCACGAGTTCGAATCTCACCCCCGGACTAGTTACGAAAATACCCAAAGGAGGTATTTGAGTGACTACGACGGGAGATGAACCAGCCTGAGGCTGAAAATCTCGATAATCAAGACAAAAAAAAAAGTATGTCACTTTTGAATAGAACTCAAGAAGGGGTGATAGGTTTTTTATCTAAACTTATTTCTTGTTCTCTAATCCAATGATACGTATGTAATCGTGAAAAAATTGGTAATCATTTGTTATTAAATTATTCCCGTGTTTGTCCAAAACTGAGAGAAAGGAAGTGCAGTGATTGCAATAAGATCAAAAATTCTATCGATTTTATATAGGGTTGTTCTTTCTTAGTAAATAAATGATTCGGCTAGATAAAACAAAAGATGATTTAATTTAATGTTTCTAATGCGACTTTTAATTAACTTTTAATTAATGATATTAATTTTCAAACCCAGCTCAGGTTCCGTTGATCCCGCTGTCCTTGTTCCTATGTCAGTAATATTGGATTCCTTGTTGTGATTGTTCCAGATACCGTATCCATTGAATCGGCCCCCATTTCAGTGCCAGACATCGACCCCAGAACTACAGATGATAATGTACCCAAACTTCCAGAAGCCATTAGAGGTTTCCTTGTTGTGATTGTTTCAGCTTTCATATCAATCGGATATGCTCCTATCGATCCAACAAGTGTAGATGGCGTTGTTCCCATAGTGCTACTCGTCAATCCATGTTCAGCTTCAGATGAACTTGTCCCTATTTTAGTGGTGTCAAAATTAACTAGCGGAATCCTTGTTGTAGCTGTTCCGTTTGTCGAATCAATTGAACCAGTCTCCATCGACCCGAGAACTATAGACGATAATGTTCCCAAACTGCCAGAAGCCACAAGAGGTTTCCTTGTTGTCACTGCTTCAGCTGTCGGTGCTATCGAATCAGGTGTCGTTGGTGATATGACATTCATCTTTATTTCAATGTTTGATATCGGATCAAAAATCATAGGCGGCTTTGTTTCCATAGTGCTACGTATCGAATCGATCAAAGTAGTTTCAGCCTCAGTTGGTCCCGATTGTACGTCAGAGGTGCCGAAAGCTGCTAAAGGTTTTCTTGTTGTATCTATCATATTGTTTGAGTCAGTTTCCACGACAGGTGGCATGACGTTACTAATTTCCATTTCAGTGCCAGACATCGATCCGAGAACTATAGAAGATAATGTTCCTAAATTGCCAGAACCTGCTAAAGGTTTTCTGGTTGTGACTGGTACAGCTGTTTTATCACTGGAACCAGTTCTCATTTGTGTCTCCATTTCAGTGTCAAATAGTGATCCAGGAGCTGGTAGTGTTCCCTTACTTGTTAATCCATTCTCAGCTATAGTTGCTTCAGATAAATTTGCTTCTATGACAGATGTATCCAAATCTACTAGAGGTTTCCTTGTTGTGACAGTTTCAGCTATTCCAGCAATCGAGTCAGTTCCCATTAGTGGTTTAGTAGATGAAAATGTTGCTAAAGTGCTTCCTGTAGAACCAGTTTCAGTTTGAGGTAAGAAATAATTGGCACCAGAGCCTACAACTAGTGGTGTCCTTGTAGTGCCTGTAGCTACAGTGACTGATGCAGATTCCCTTCCAGTTCTAGAAGCCATTCCCATTCCCATGCTATATTCTGTGTTTTCATCAACTCCATTACCGTCAACAACATTCGTTAAATCTCCTTTACGATTTTGATGGTGAACCATCCTCGATTGCCAAACTATTTTACTGTCAGCGAAAGTTGCGGCACAGCAGCACAACATCAACAGAACTAATCTAACGTACTTCAAACTCATTTCCACCGCTTGGTCAAATTTACTTTCACGTATCTTAAACGCTTCACTTTCTCAACATACAGTTGAAGAATCCACTGAATGATCGCACGTCTGCAACATTGGAACACGAAAAACGAAATGAGCGAAATTCATGCTTAAAATTGAAAAACTGGCGAAAGTCACAGGATTTACTTTCATCCCTTTCACCAGCTTTCTTGCCAGAATCATAACTCTCGAACCCGTTCGTCGGGGTAGTCCAAGAATCTGCCACTCTTCAACTGGACCAGAAATACTTAAAACTGGTTTGGGACCTGCATGTGGTCGACAAATTGAATTGCCTGTCGATCGCATTCCTTTTTCTTCCGGAGAATGTTTAGCCTTGCAGCTTGCTTCCAAAAAGACGCTTCATTTCGGGTTTGATAAACTTCCTTTTCGCTTTCAGAAACCACGTGAAGGTGGTAAACCGCTGAGAAAACACTTCTCTCTTATTAAAAACACTTTTACAAGCGTATCAGAAGAACGATTGTATATTGGAAAACTAGGAAAATTAAAAACTAAAACACTCGAGCACTCGACACTGAAGAAGTTTGTAAGTCACAGACCAAATAGGCCTATCTGTTTTTGCAATAATAGATTTAAATCTCACCATCTCGCCTAAACTTTTTAACCTTTTTAGACTTAAATCCTCCCATCAAGGTTTGGATAAGTTTCTCCTCGGGTTTTGTAAGCTTTTGTCCACTTCTTCTTGAAATTTGGAACCGATCAACCTTCATTATTGCCCAAAATGTCTCGATTGGTCGGAGCTCTAGACAGTTTGGAGGATTAATGTTACGAGGTACCACAATGACATTATTTTCCTCGTGCCATTTTTTCGTCGTCACTGTTGAGTAATGGCAAGATGGGTGTTTTGAGAATGCTGCCTAAAAAGTGGCAAAAGGCACTCTGATGCAGATTTCACTGTTAATATTCCCGGTTGAGATGAGTAGTTGGCTGATTTTACCGCACGTACAGATGGCTTACCAAACGAGATTATTAGTCCATCTTATGTTCTTTAAACTTAGACACTTGGCTTTTTCTGTTCTTCGTAGTGTTGAATTTATTAAGGCCAGTATCGACTTAAAAAGTAGAGAGGTTACGGAATTTTCTTCAATATTACCAAGCGGAATTTTGACAATTGATCTGCATGGAACGAAATGTCACCTTCACTTACGGAATAATCGAGCGGAATATTTTTCCGAAGGTAAAAGTGTTTTTCGTTCTTTTGAAGTGGATACTGCTGCCGAAAACAAAAATCTATTCTTTACTTGTCCGTTTCAGTAAACGGAATTTAACATGGGTGTAGGATTGAAAAAGAAATTTCTTTCGAACGCGATACCAACCATTACCAGCAATTTATGAAAAGTCAGCCTTCATTTATGTTTCATCGTCCTGTACGAAGCCAAACAAGTATGTTTGGTTAACAACGAATCATATTGCTTTCAGGCCCGACTTTTCGCTTTTTCAAACCCTTTATCATCTCCGCGAGGTTTCTTCTTGGCTTTGATTGACCTCAGTCCACATCTCACTTTAATATCCTGCACAGTTAACTTTGCTACATCCACTTTTCTAGCAACATCTCTGACCAACATGTTTGGCCTCCTCTCATGTTGTTTCTCATCATGTTTGTAGCGTGTTCCCCTTTTCGAGTGCTTGGTTGGCTTCCTCTGAATAGGGATGCCAGATACTTTTTTCAAAAGTCTGTATCAATCTCATTGAAATGTCTGTATTTGTCTGTATATGGGTTTTCGTTTTGTTTTTTTGTTTCTTGATTATCAAGATTTTTAGCCTCAAGCTGGTTCATCTCCCGTCGTAGTCACTCAAACACCGCTTTTGGGCATTTTCGTAACTTGTCCGGGGGTGAGATTTTCGTTTTGGATTAAGGTGCTTCATGGAATGTTGGAAACCGCTATTTATCAATGCTGACAAACGAGTAGAGGTGAGGTTATGTTTTGTAAACATCGCAAAAACAAAAATCTAACGCAAAAGATATTGCAATTTCAAGTTTTATATTTAGATGTCAACTTTCATTTCACTTCCATACATATGATTAAATCACTGTCATTTTTCAATCACTAAATATGAATGAAGCAAAATATTTTGATCTTTTACATTTGATATTTTGAAAAATTCTAGGCAAATCGTTTATTATCATCATTCATAAATTAAAGAAACAACTCACCTTCACTTCACTTACTAAAATTCTTAATATTTAAATTTTTATAAACTAAATTTTTTTTTTTCATCATGTCCAGTCGAAATTGATGCAAGTGCTCCATGCTTAAATTGTCACTTCTAATGTATTCGTTGATCAAGGCCTGCACATCGACACCTTCGTACAGTTTTTCCAACTCGCAGAAGTGATTGGGGATCAGGTTCACAAAGCCATGGTTCGACAATTCTTTTAAATATCCTGGTTTCAAGAAACAATCCAATATCAAGAATATCAATTTGCAAGTTTCTGTTTTCAGCTTGTACACCATTGGCTTTTCAGATTGAAAAAAGTTGATTCAACCGGTTGATTTTCGGTAAGATGTGGTTAATTGCGATCAAGTACAGGTGGTTTGATGGATCGCTGAGACGCTCGTAAACTTTCTTATTTTTTTCATCCTGCTGATGTATCGCGAACACTGAAATATACTTTTAAGACTTCCAGCTTCAAGAACACGCTTAACAACTTGGTCCAAAGAAAGCCATCGGGTCGCGGATGGATGTAACATGTTCAAAGGTTTTAGCTCTATTAGGTGCTGCAGTTCGTTGAACTTTGGTCTTTTTAAAGGACTTTTGCTGAAGATGGAATATTTTTATATGGATATGATGCACACAATGCAAATGAATGGCAAATGCATTTCAGTACGAATAAATTCGGACAGTCGTTTTTAAACAGTACACTAACAGAATGCTTTCCACCGTGCATAACACTCGCTCCGTCTACACCGAACCCTATTAGCTTCTTTTTGTACAAAATCAAAGTCTTCATTAAACTTAGTAACAATGGCACTGTGTATCGTAGTAGCATCCTCCTCAGCCAGCTCGATTACGTGATTAAAAGAATGTCGAATTGACAGTTCATTGCCATTCCAATAGAAAGTCTTCACTACTAAGACCAATTGACTCATCGATTATAAGACTAAATGGTTTGGACCGCATCATTGCCACCAATTCTTGGTGATGCGATTCGCCAAGGAAATTCGTCATGATGGCCGTATTTTTAGTTCGTTTTAGTGCTACGTCTTAGACAAGTGTCAAATCAGTGAAAACAGCCTTATAAAACAGCCAGGCACATACTTGTACTTCTACATCCCTCACTGGTTTTTTTTTCGCCAACAAAATGGTCCAACTTCAGACTGTCAATAATTTGCTTACTGTGACGTATGTGACTCCCTTGGATCCTCCCTTAGCTCAGTCGGTAAAGGCGCAGCTACAAAGCAACACCATGCTGGAGGTGGCTGGGTTCGATTCCCGGTCTGGTCTAGGAATTTTCGTTAAGGAAAATTTCTCGACTACTTGCCACACAATCATACTAATGCAAAAATGGTACTTGGCATCGAAAGCTCTCAATTAATAACTGTGGAAGTGCATTTAGTAGAACACTAAGTTGAGAGCAAGCAATAAGCTAATTGTGAAAGCAATAAGCTTGAAATGCTAAAGAAGAAGACGTATGTGACTTTCCCTATCGCATGTTTTTTTTTTAAATCTAGAAGTTCGCCGAAATGAATGTCTGTATATGTCTGTAACATTTTCCAAATGTCTGTATAATGTCTGTAATCTGTACGATGTCTGTATACATGATGAAATGTCTGTATATTTTTTCTTTTTCATATTTTTATCAGGAACTACAATCATCATCGTACCGTTTTGGACGTTTGATGGTAGATTTCTGACGCAGACTCCTTGCAGTAGGTGGCGATTTTTCGGAATCATTTGAGGTTGAAGAATTACCCGGAAACTCTGTGTGACCGCCGGAGGAGGATGTTCTTGAGTCAAACTCACTATTGTCCTGGTTTTGAAGATCGTCTGATGTGTCATCCGTTTGGATTGCTTCTGGTGCTTTTTTTATCTCTCGAACATTGCGGCCGTATTGTAAACCGGACTTATAAATATAAAAATATAGAAATTGTTCACGACGACGATCGAGAGTCATATGACGATTCATTGGTTTGCATGCAGACGGAACCTGAGCTAGTCCGAAGAATTGAAGTAGCCCTTGTCGACCATGATGATGGATACATTAAGGTTAAAGTAGCAGGAATGGTTTGCATGTTCCTGATAGACTCTGGTGCCCAGGTGAATACTTTCACACAAGAAATGTTTCAGAAGCTCATTATGACCCCAGAGTTCAATTCGAACGTATTTAACATCCAGAAAGAGAGTGATCGTCCGCTCAAAGCTTATGCGACTAAAAATAACATTGAGGTTCTCGCGACGTTTGAGGCACCTCTTTACATTACGGATAACAGACCATTACTTTTGGAAAAGTTCTATGTAGTAAAGGAGAAACGAGCTCTTCTAAGCAAACCAACTGCTTCTAGGTATAGCGTGTTGATGCTCGGGCTTAAAGTAGCTGTACATTCGCTAGAAACCCAGAACAGACTATTCAACTGCACTGGAGACGTAGCTTCTATAGCACTAGAAAAGACTTTCCCAAAATTCAACATACCCCCCGTCAAAATTCACTACGACACGACGAAGCCACCTTGCAGGAATATATTCTCGAATATTCCCTTAGCGATAAAACCAGTAGTCGAGAAAAGACTCAAGAGCCTAGTTTCGGCAAACATCATTGAACCTATTGTTGATGGCATGGACACATCTTTTTGCTCCTCGATGTTAGTGGTCCCGAAAGGCAAAGATGACATCCGTTTAGTCATCGATCTGCGAGGGCCTAACCAGTTTATACATCGTACTCCATTTGCAATGCCTACGTTAGAAAAGATCCTTGCAGAACTAAAAGGAGCCCAATGGTTTTCAACGATCGACTTAGCGAACGCCTTCTTCCACATTGAGCTCGATGAAAGCTCACGACATCTCACTAATTTCTTTACGGAATTTGGAATGTTCCGTTGCGTTAGATTGCCTTTCGGTCTTTGCAACGCCCCTGATCTATTCCAGGAGGCTATGCAAAGAAAAATCTTAGCAGGCTGTGAAGGCTGCAAAAATTATCTAGATGATGTACTTGTCTTCGGATCGACAAAAGAAGAACACGACAAGAATCTGACCGCAGTACGCGCACGTCTGGAAAACCACAATGTTAAGTTGAATGAAGAAAAATGCATTTTTGGGAGTCAATGCGTGCCATTCTTGGGGTTCACCTTGACTCCTGAAGGCTGGCAGGTCGAAAAAGAAAAAGTCATGGCTATCAAGAACTTTCGGAAGCCTACTTCACGCGCAGAGGTAAAGAGCTTCCTAGGTTTAATAACTTTCGTCGATAGGTTCATGACCCATCGTGCAACCAAGTCGGAATATCTACGAGCATTAGCTTCGTCTGACGTTTTCTATTGGACCAACAACGAAGAAAAAGAGTTTAATTACTTCAGAGAGGAAGCCCTCGTCTCCATCAAACGGTTGGGGTTCTACAACATAAATGACCGCACAGAATTATTCGTCGATGCGTCACCCGTAGGACTTGGTGCAGTATTGGCACAGTATAACGCAGAAGACATTCCAAGAATAATAGCGTGTGGTTCCAAAGTCCTGAGCCCTACTGAGCACAAATATCCGCAGACACAGAAGGAGGCACTGGCAGTAGTGTGGGCCGTGGAGAAATTTTCGTTCTATCTTCTGGGGAGAAGCTTTGTCATTCGAACAGATGCTGAAGCCAACCAATACATTTTTAACTCCAGCCATCGTTTGGGAAAAAGGGCTGTGTCTCGGGCAGAAAGCTGGGCGCTGAGGTTGCAGCCCTATGACTTCAAAATCGAACGAGTTCCAGGATGTGAGAACGTAGCAGACGCTCTATCTAGGTTAATACCAGCATCTCAAGAAGACAAACCGTTTGACGAAAACGAGGACAACCATTTTCTTTACGCCCTGGACGCTAGTTGTATGCTGATGACCTGGAGTGAAATCGAATCTGCTTCGGAGATCGATGATCAGTTAAAATGGGTACGTGAAGCTATGTTGTCAAAAACCTGGTCTCCAGATCTACGAGCATATGAAGCGCAAAAGAAAAACTTGCACTACCTCGGACCGCTTGTATTCAAGGACGACAAAACTGTTCTTCCGCAAATTCTAAGAAAGAAAGCAATCCCTTTGGCTCATGAAGGACATGTAGGAGAAGTTGCCACAAAGCGTATTATGCGGCAATTCTTTTGGTGGCCACGCATGTCGAAGGAAGTATCATGTTTCATTAAAGGTTGTGAAACGTGTCTCCAACTATCAAAAAGGAATCCGCCGTTACCATTAGCAAATAGAAAGCTACCAGAGGGCCCTTGGGAAATCTTACAGATAGATTTCCTATCGGTCCCTCAGTTTGGTTCCGGAGAATTGCTCATTGTAATCGACACCTATTCTCGATATCTGAGCGTCGTGGAAATGAAGGGATTAAACGCTGACAGCACAAATCAAGCTCTATGTGAAGTTTTCCAAATGTGGGGGTGCCCTATTATTATACAAAGCGATAATGGGCCACCATTTCAGAGCACAGCATTTACACAATTTTGGCGTGATAAAGGAGTGGAAATCCGTAAATCGATACCACTAAGCCCTCAATCGAACGGATCCGTTGAAAGACAGAATCAAAGTATAATTAAAGCATTGGCGGCAGCAAAACTGGAAGGCAGGAACTGGCGTTTCGCGCTTCAAGATTACGTGCATAGACACAATACTTTGATTCCACACTCACGGCTAGGAGTGACCCCATTCGAGATGATGGTGGGGTGGAAATATCGCGGAACATTTCCCAGCTTATGGTTCGACTCGGAACAGAAAATCGATCGCGAGGAGTTAGCAGAAAAAGATGCTGAAACCAAACTAGTGAGTAAGGGTTACGCCGACTCCTGTCGTGGAGCCAAAGAATCCAATGTTGGCGTGGGTGACATTGTACTTCTTGCACAACCAAAAAAAAGCAAATTGGATCCAACCATTTTCATCCGAGCGATTCACGGGTCATCGCTCGAGAGGGAGCTAAAGTGGTGGTAATGAGCAAGTCCGGTTTGCAATACGGCCGCAATGTTCGAGAGATAAAAAAAGTACCAGAAGCAATCCAAACGGATGACACATGTTGTGGTCGTATTCCCGATCGCAGGACAACATATTTAGTTCACCTTCAGACGCAACTTTCGGCTCCGAAAAAAGAACACTGAATGACACAATTTTGTTGCTTTCCGTTTTTCAAACGTATTCTTTTCTTTTTGATTTCCGGCGCAACTTTGTTGCGTTTCGCTCAAATTCATTTACTTGCCTCTATACGACTCTGTTTTCTGAATTCCTTTTACCGAACTGAAATATTTCAGATTCAAATTTACCGACTTAATTTCGGTTCAGTGTACGCCTATTTACTAAACGTCATTCACTTTTATCAACATCAGTCTTCGTAATTATTTACATTCGATTCGACGAGTGTGAATGTTGTATGTTTTACACCCAAGAGCCTGCAGCAGAATTCGTAAGTAAAACATAGCTTGCATGCTATTTACTACACTTACCGTTTCCAAAAAATTTCCCCTTTCCAAACCTCCATTAAAAAACCAATTACCCCCCCCCAGAAGCCACTGACTTAGCCTATATTGAAAGAAATTCTTACGTTGACTCAGCCCGCCCGAAAAACCAAATTTAAAAACCCCAATTTTTCCACCCTCTCCCTTTTTTTTGCCTTTCTGTCCCCCCACATTTTTTATTTTTATCCAATTTACACATAAAATAAAAGAGAAAAAGAGAAAAAAATTTTTTTTTTTTTACACCACAAATTCGCTTTTATATTTTCCTCTCTCTCAGAAATGAGCCCTGATGTCCATGATTATTTCCTTGATTTAGTAACAATATGTCGTGATCACTCCATTATTAAATTCTTCTTCCACTTGATCATGTATGTATCACAATGTTTCCATTCTCTTTTTCTATTTTCCCATTATTTTATTATCCTAATTTCAATGATATCATCCATTATTCCTTTCTTTTTCCCTTTCTTTCCCTAAGTCAGCTCGAGTAGCAGACTTTATCGATTATTTTACATCTGTCGAGTTTAGGCAAAAATCAAAATTAATTCTCGAATAGGTTTATTACTTCATTTCTATGACTCTTGCTCAACAAAATTTTTAGATAACTGATTAAGAAGATATGTGTTGTGTTACTTAGGATCGTATATGCAAGTGGGGGCTTGCAAAATAAAAACATGAAAATAAAAGAATAGTGCATACACCGAACTGTCCCAAAAAAAGCCCCATAAGTTTGATCCACAAATCAGAAGTGCCTAAACCTATACGTAAACAGTAACTTCGATCACTGATTGTTTAAAAGGAAAACATTTTTTTGAATATTACGTTTCTTGCAATTCTTTTTCTTGCTTCATTTCCACATTTAATTACAGATGATTATTTAAAAGGATTGTGCAAGATTGAACCGGCCAAAATTTGGCAAAAAATTAAGTGTAACAAGTTTAAAATAAGATGGTATGAGTGTTGTAGTGGAGCAAAAATAAAATGTAAATGTAAGATAACATAAAAAACAAATGTCGGTCATTTAAAATAAAAAAAAATAAATTTAAAATAAAAAAAATATGAAAAATTAAAAAAAAACAGAAGGTAAATAATTCAACAAAAAAAACCCACTCAAAAAAAAGAAAGACACATCTCATTAACAAAAAAAAAAAAAACAAATAAAAAAAAACCACCGAACTCGGTTCATTTTTCTACCAACCACACCGGTTACCAACAACGAATAAAATGTTTATATATACTGTTTTCGGGAATATTTTTTGAGTCAAACCCGAATTTCTGTTAAGGATTGTATCGAATATAAGCTATCCACATACATTTGCGTTGTACGCATGTATTTGTGATAGTTTTTTATGCTCTAAACACTGCATGCTGTGCGTTTGACTGTCAGCTTTCTTTTGTTTACTAGTTTGTGCGGTTCAAATTCTGCGTTTTCAAAATGTCACGTATTGAAAAGGAAGTGAAAATTAAGGTTCTGGACACATGGCTAAGTGAGAAGGGTATTACTATGCGAAAATTGGAGAAGCGGTTTAGAATTCATCATGCGAGTGTTAAAACCATCATTAATAAGTTTGGAGAACACTATTCTTTGGATGAGCTACCAGGAAGAGGCAGAAAACCCGGTTCTTCCAACCCGAAACTCGAGCAGAAAGTGGTATCTCTAATCATGAAGAACAAATCAATGTCAATACGAGATTTGGCCAAAATAGCAGTAACGAGTGTCGGAATGATCCAGCGTATTAAGAGGCGAAACCACCTGAAGACCTACAAGAAGCAGAAAATCTCGAAACAAAGTGCAGAACAGAAGAAGCGAGCAGCAACAAGGGCCCGGAAATTGTATTCGCGTCTTTCGCAGCGTCCGGATGCATGCGTTTTGATGGACGATGAGACCTATGTAAAGGAGGACTCAAAAACCCTTCCAGGTCCACAATACTTTACTGCCGTCGTTGGGGAGCATGTGAGCGATGCGGACAGGTCGATTCAAGTGGAGAAATTCGGTCGAAAGGTACTGGTATGGCAAGCAATATGTTCCTGTGGTTTGAAGTCAACCATTTTTTACTTTACCGGAAATATAAATGCGGAAATCTATCGATCTGAGTGTCTCCAGAAGAGATTGTTGCCTTTATATAAGAAGCATAGTAAACCTCCACTGTTTTGACCGGATTAAGTGTCGGCTCACTATGCCAAAACCACTCTCAATTGGCTTGCGGAACAGGGTATAGATTTCGTTGAGAAAAATATCAATCCACCAAATTGCCCTCAGCTTCGACCCATCGAACGTTACTGGGCAATCGTGAAGAGGGTCTTCAAGAAGACTGGTAAGGCAGCTGGGAACATGCAGGAGTTCAAAAAAATTTGGGCTCAAGCGTCCAAAAAATGCGATGCAACACTTGTCCGGAACTTGATGAAGAGCATTCGATCCAAAGTTCGAAAATTCGTGAAGGAATAACTTAAATTTCATCCGGTCTTCATTATGTTCAAGTTTAACCTCGTACAATAAAGGATCAGTTTTTTGTATGAATAAAATATCGGTTTTCAACATAATTTGAAAGAAAGTTTGTGGATAGCTTATTTTCGATACACTCCTTACAATATGAAATATTGGGCAGAAAAAAATGAAAAATGTATAAAACAGTACAGTAAAACAGGGATATTCAAAAGTTCGGTACACGAAAACCGAGAAAAAACGGTAAACGGAAAAGAGAATTCGCGGATAACTCTTAAACGTTAAACTTTTCTCTTCGAGTCAATTCCCTGGCCCGTTATTGTTACCAAAAAAACAGGTTTTTTTTTTTGACTCGATAAGGCCTGAAATAACGTCAGCCAATTTATTTTTGTTTTTGGCCGATTACCGAAGAATACAACAGGAAGATGCACGTTTAGGTTAAATTTTCTTTAAGCATTCGATAATAATTTTTTTATTATTTTTTCAGGCATCATGCGCTATAGTCTGTTTTTACTGGCATGAACACGTTGCAGGTTATGTCTCTGGCTTGAAAAGGTATTTCAAAATCCAGCTGCTAAAAATGACTTTAATGTCAGTGATATTTTTTTTTTTTGACTGCACACTTCCACGCTATAACTCTCGTTGCGCAAGTTTCTATTCTCTGAAACGACATGTGCAAAAAGCATCCGGCAAGCTCTCGAAGTTCTAGCCTGGAATATAAGAAACAATAAACAATCTAACTGACAAAACTGGTTTTATTACTAGGTTTTATTCGAAGATGGATTCGAAGCTATTTGAACCAAAATTCCAGAACCAAATTCTGTAATTGCAACAACAAAACTCGGTTTGTTTGACAACGTTCAGTCATATTTGAGTGAACCGATGTTCGGTTATTGCTGATTGGATTTATTTTTGTCAACCGAGTTTTTCGGTAAATTTGACAGATTGTGAGAAAGTAAAAATTAACGAGAACTCAGTTGTTCCATTTTAAACCTAACAGACTACCGAGCGTTCAGCAGATAAAAACTCGGATGAAATTCAACCGAGTTCGGTATTATTTTCTAAGTGTGTAGCGTATCCGAATTTTACCCATCCATGTTTTGCAAGCCCCTAAGCAAACATGAGCAAACCCTTTGATATGCAACCTGTTAGGATGCCAATCAAACTATAATCCAGAAATGCGATAAATAAAATTCACATAATAAATAAAATAAATTAGAGACACAAATATAAATAAGCTAATTTTTTGTTAGCGAAATTCATAATGTTTATACCTTAATATTTTTAACGTAACATAGTTATTTTTTCAAACATTGAGGCCACAAACATGGAATAAGTATTGAAATAAAGCAAGTCTATGTTTGCTGAAAGAATAAACTTAGTTTATATTTAATTTACCAGACATATTTTTATGAGTGTATTATTCAATCGATTATGATTATGGTGTCAACTAAAAGATCTTAAATAAATTTTATCTCATCAATTTTTGCATGCGGAACGGCGTATGCGCATTAAATCTTACCATAAAATTCGAGAAGATTATTGTGGAAATGTTCAATTTTCAATATCTCGGCTCGAATGCTCACAAAAGCAAACATTTTTCCTACTGAAATAAACATAATCATACAAGGTTTACTCTAGATCTAATGTGTATCAATGCTGACGTGTGGTCGATTTTTCTAAATCGATTCGACATCGCCCACTACTAGTGTCAAGAAAACTGAATTGATGGATGCAAAAGTCATCATGACCCATAGCTCACAAAGCATGGGAGGCCCATTTGGTTCCATAAAAAAAAATTATAAGCCAATTGAAAATCGCTAGTTTCCTATTGATTGTTGATAATACTAAGGCCGAAAAATTGGGAATTCACTCATCGAAATTTTATTGTAAAAAAGTACATCCGAAAGAAACGTGTTCTTTTCTCAGATGGAACCAAAGGTAAAAACCAAAGGATAAAACAATAAACAATAATAATAATATTTAGAATCAATCCTTGCTAAGGAAAAGCACCAACGAGGTTTCTGTCGGATTTGATTATGAATAATAAATCTGCAACCCATAGTTGTTTAGGCATGCAGCCTGATTTTTCAAATCCGATTCCACGATTTTTACAGAAAATGGCCATATATCGAAGGTTCGTTGGCCTTTCTGTGATATCAGCCTCTCTATCAACTCAGGAATGATTATAGTTTCTGCCAGATATATTAAGTAGGACAAAGAAATTTACCTATTTTGTATGGAGTAATGGTAATATGAATTTGGCCTAAATTTCGCCTGTCCAAATAATTTAAGTTTTCAATGTTATTGATTTTTTATTTTGTTTTTTGAAAGATGAAATCCAAAGCTCTTTGAAAGCTGAAATATTCCAAAAACTCAAACTTTTCAAACCAGACATATTATGCATAATTTCGGTACCTCACATCACACCACCTCAAATAGCGAAGGCCGGCACGTTGCATCACCGTCCAACTCTCTTATCTAATCACACTGACGTAAACAAGAACGAAAAAAAAATCATGTGATAAACTTATCACGTCAATATTGCAATTTTTAAATATTTCATTTTTCCTTCGTCTTTTCACACCTCCGTTTTCTTTCACCCTCTTCTCGGATAAAAAAAAACGCATCTGCGCATTGCCCCGCTCGCAACCTCCCCACGTGACAGTTTTCCGACCTCGCAACACAACACACAAACGACTGGCCGTGTTGCATCGCTCTTGCTGCGCTTGGCATTGCGACAGGCAGAAGGGAAAGCAAGAATCCGGCGAAAGAAGAGGGCTCGTGCCGTCACCCGTTCGAATGTGTGCGATGTTGCGAGCCGAGCCGAAAACACACGACGACTACCGAGCGTCCGAAGAAGGAGCGTCGGTTAGCCGGTCGATGAATTGTTGTTGTTGCTGTTCTTGTTCTTGCTGCTGCTGTTTTGTATCATCGTGCCATTTGCGTGTGTATCCAAACCGAATCCGAGTAGTGGGGGGACGCCGAGTTCCGAAAAAACGGTTGAAATAAACTGGCACCGACAGTGCAATCATTGTACAGTTGAATCTTGAGTTCAGCGGTTGATAGAAGGTTAGTGGTCCCAACAGCCAAAGTAAAACAGAAGGAAAATAAGGCTGGCTTTTCCGGGGACTTGGTGCAAAGTTTCCCCGAGCTCGTCTAGGCTTCTAGCAGATATTTTTTTTTTATCGAGGTCAGAGCTACCGATTTTCAAGCCAATAGTGTTCTTGCGGTGTGGAAAAAAAATTGATAGAGCTTCCCCTGCTGCTCTGCTAGGAGTTTAGTGAAAGTGTGGAGGTGAAGTGTACCTAGTTCTTGTGAAAAAACAGCCAGAAAACTTCTCCGGTACCGTAAGTAGATTCTTCTGATTACCTGCTAATAAATTCATGGAGGTTCTGTGGACACATTTTCTTTGGTGTGAAGAAAAATGAATTATTTCCCCTTTGAGTGCCGTTGCATAACCCGGCTTTTGCTTCGCAGAAGCCGGCTGGATAAACGGGGTTAGTCATAAACCAGTTTTGGGTGG